>OX451398.1:15310357-16510357 GCA_949629135.1 Eremobia ochroleuca
ATAATAATGTCATTTAAAGTTCATATTGTTAATGGAATCAATATGTTCCGCAACTTATTTGCTATGGCTTCTATTAAAAAAAAGTTTAACTTTCGAAGTGGCAAAAAATTCGGCGGACGTTCAAACTCGATAATTAATGACTCGTTACGGCCTTCAAAGAAAAGATTGTGCTGGTAGGCGATAGGCGAGTTCCTATCCCTATTTAATGCGAAATTTTCATCGTTTTTAAAATTAAACTTAAATATCTTCAAGTGGTCTCAAGCAACGCTGATGCCTCTTAACCCTCTCGTAAAGCTGCGTAGAAAGTATAATATTTAAATTAAAAAGCTTAAATAAGGCGCAGAAGTTCATAAATTTTGCTGGCTTAATAAAAAATACAATTTATCAACATTAATTTGGACGAGGTTTGTGGGATTCAGCGCCATCTTAAGTGTAACGAGAACGACTAATTGATTTATTTATTGTACCTTTTACTACAATATACCTATTTGTAAAAATATTAACAATGCAATCCATTAAAATAATTAAAATTATTTTGTTTGATTTTTTTTTGTCATCGTAAGTTATACCCTATATAGAATGGCGATGAGGTTATCACATTTTAATGGAACCACGTATTAAAATGTGATAACTTTAATTTCGGGAATCACAAGCACTTTTGGCGTTGAGTGTACTTTTAGGTAGAACGGCTGTAACGTGACTGATCCGAGAAAAAAATCACCTTCAAGCATACCCATACATATTTGTCCTCAAATAAAGAATAAGAATAATAAATACGTTTACGGATTTTGAGAAAAACCTCTGTTACAGACGAAAAAAAGTGTTTTTTGGAACCATGTTAAAAAACACAAAGACGTAAAATAAAAAGCTATTCGATTATTGGATTAGAAGATGATAATTTATCGCAATAAACAACAATAACTTTCACATCGACAATAATAGTTAGAAACAACTTTTAATTCCCTATATAATTTATTACGACAGAAAATTCGTGAAAAGTAAGAAAAATTACATTTACATATTCAAATACTGTACATTGTACATGCGATAAAGATTTTCCATTAAAAAGGTATTATTCTCAGAAAATTTCTCCCTTCTCCCACGTCATGTTTTTTAAAACACCGTTGATTTATGTTAAACGTATTCATGGCAATTAGCCCTGGAAGCTAATTTCCATTAGCCAGACTCTTGTTGTTCGGTAAAATTGTTCCTCGCCGCAGACTGGCGTAAACAGTACGCCGAGTAGGCTGTTACTACGTTTTTGTTCGAGAGTGGCTTGTGCTACCTATAGTTATAATGAGTGGCAACAATCTTCTGAATCCTGATACAGTAGGGGATTCTTCTGCAAGGGCCATATAACTAGGATTATAATAGTTCACGAGAACCTAAGGTGCAACATTGAAAATATTAATATACATGTTGCATAGGTCCAACGTATGTACAGACGCCAGCACATCAAGCTACCCGAAACTGTCAAATTTTCCAAATCAACTTTGAACCTTATGTTTTAGCGATAAAGTTGAAAATATATTAAAGAAAATTGACAGATTGTAGTAGCTTGATGTGCTGGCGTCTGTACTGTACCAGCGGGGTAATTGCGTAAGGCGATTCTCACACTGCCCCGCATGATGCAGCGTAGCGCGTGGATGCGTGTTCTTCCGTTGCTTGTAAGTATCTCCGTTTGTATGGAAAACACGCACAGTATAACACACAGAAAATGCATCCACGCGCGTTCATGCGGATCACGCGCATACACGCGGAGAAAAATGCACCTCCGCGCGTAGGTGCGGGGCGAGACGCAAGGTATGGCACACCGAATCCCGCAGTGCCGCGCGTGATTTTGAATGGGCGTGACGTGTGTGTTTGAAAATGGATCTCGATATCGATCGATTTATATTCGAAATCGAAAACCACCCAGCTATCTGGAATATGAAATGTGAAAACTATCGTGATGCTCAGTACTGCACGACCACCACAGAGAGCGGCGAATAAATGAGAGCCGCCGTGCGTGAATCTACAAAACGCACCTACGCGCGTGAGTGCGCAAAAAACCCGCACGATGATGCAGATCTGCACTTCCGCAGGAACGCGCGTAGGTGCGTCGACACGCAATATGCAGCATGATGCGGGGCAGTGTGAAAATCGCCTAACTCACTAAGAGTAGCAATGGCTTTCATTTTGACAGTTCAACAACATTTTACGTTGCTGAGCAGACAAATTATTCGAACATAAATGAAGCAATGAATTTGCAATGGTGCCGATTCTGTTGTTCACAAACTAAACAAAATTTAAGTTCATTGCATCTTTTTCTTTCAATTTCATTAAGAAAAGGACAGCCTATGAAATTGGCGTTTTTTATGGAAAAATTTAAACGAATTTTTTTCATGTATTTTTTATTTGTATTAATCGAAGTAATCACCCATGCAATCAATGCATCTTTGCCAACGCAGTGGCAGTTTATTGATGCCCTTCTTAAAGCAATCAGCTGGACGGGAGGCAACAAATTCTTCAAAGGCATTTTGTACTGCCTCTCGGGTATTGAATTTTTTTCCCGCCAAGAAGTTATCCAAATTCTGGAAAAAGTAGTAGTCTGTAGACGCAAGGTCTGGTGAGTAGGGCGGATGACGGAGAGCTTCCAACCCCAGTTCTTGCAACTTGGAGACCGTCTCCTGTGCAGTATGAGGTCGCGCGTTGTCGTGCAGGAGCAGCGGAGACGAGCGATTGACCAATGCTGGTTGGCGATGTGCCAGCTTCTCCATCATTGTGTTTAGTTCTTCACAGTACACATCTGCAGTAATGCTCACCCCGTTTGGTAAGAAGCTGTGATGAATCACACCGGCGCTAGACCATCAAACAGTGACCATCACTTTTCTAGGGGTAAGTTTTCGTTTAGGGCATTGTTTAGGTGCTGAACCAGGATCCAACCAACTTGCTGAGCGCTTGCGGTTATCAAACAGAATCAATTTTTCATCGCAGGCAACAATGCGGTTCTAAATTCCTTCATTTGTGTGTCTGTTGAGCAGTGCAAGGCACGTCTCGACGCGTACTTCGCGCTGGCGATCATTGAGTTCGCGGGGCTCCATTTGTCAAGCTTTTTTACCTTGACAATTTGACGAAAATGGACCAATATTGTTTTGACGCTAACGTCGAAAGCTGCTACTAATTCAGCCGTAGATTGTGTATCATCAGCTTCCACAATCGCCTTTAATTCGTCACTGTCGACCAAAGTCTTCGGACGACCGCGAGGTTCATTTTTCAGGTCGAAATTTCCAGAACGGAAGCGAGCAAACCAACATTGGTTTGTAGCGTTAGCCCCGTAAACGTCGTTGATGTTGCGTGCCACTTGTGCCGCTTGCTGCCACGACGGTACTCATATTCCATAATTACTCGAATTTTTAACGTATCCATGATGACGAAAAAGATTGAAATGCGATGAAAATGTAACACTAATCAATAAACAAATGACTACTTTTGGAAACAAATTTCAATGTTTTTTAAATAAAATTAATTTGAAATTAGAATTCTTAGCCAAACAAAAAATATTTTGATTTGAAATGGCCAGTACTGCAGAACGGCAATTTCATAGGTAAAGACCTAATATTACTTTAGTCCTGTCAAATTAAGATACTCCATAGACAAGTTTAGACGTGATTAAAAAATTGGCTACTAGAAATACGCCAATTTACGTCAGGCGCTGACTAATTTGACATGACTAAACTAATATTTATATAACAAGAGAATCGGCGCCATTATCGTTCAAAATGATTCATGTTGTGATTAATTGTGTGTACGTAATTAGGTACTCGTTATTAAGTACCTCTGATTAGCAGCTAGTACTACAGTTTAATGAAAAAAATATAAAAGAATTCACCTCCAGTTTCTATGCCAACAAGGTTTCTTCAGGAGGGCCGCCTTACCTTGTAGGTACCTTCATTCATTTCGTAATATATAGGTTCACTAATTTGAATTTTGTTAACTAAGCAAATATTAATATTCGTAATACACAAACAAATTAATCTGGTTACTTTTCCTTATTAAATGTCGAGAAAACAAGAAGATGAAATTATGTTTTTCTTTCAAGTTGTACTTTGTTCGGTGATGAATTAATTATATTTTTTGTTCAATAAAATACCAGAAATATTAGCTACATATAGAAATACAATTTCAATTTCCCGGCTCATTACTCGTCTATAAAAGTAATTATTTTTCCCAATAGCATGATTAGTTCCCATTGGGCTACTGGAGAATTTTTCCTCCTGTGGCGCGGCGGTATACTTTAGTGCGCGTTACGGTCAATTAGTCGCAAGTCGCAACACGTAGCACCCACTTCGGTAATTAAAGTGAGAGAACAGAACACCAATACAAGGGAAATAATTAATTTTGCAAAGAAAATAATTGCTTTGTTAGCGGCCTGCTTCTGTTCCGTATTTAAAAAAAAGAAACGGACGCTTGAATGGAGTTAATTAACACACGCGAGCGTACGCCTCAGTACGCCAACTTCTCCCTGAATTTATATAAATATACTTAGGGAAGCAGAATTTATTGCTGTTCGAAAATTGCCATCATTATGTGGATATAGGGGGTTTAAAGGAATTGCTTCGAAGTGTCGCATTTTGAACGAAAAATACATACATAAAACAAAATTAATGGGTGACATTTAAATGTCGTTGAATTACCACTGCTGTCCACGTGGGAGTTTATCTGATAATGCGCTGATTTGATCTTATACGATTGATTGATAGTTTGTGAATATCCCACCTTATACGCCTACGATTGATATACATTACAGATACTTATTTTATTTTCAGCAATGGATGAAATGGTAGAGCGTACTGCGTAGGCATTGACATATATTTAATAAATATTGCAGCAATCTTAATGGAATCTTGTTATTTTCTTCATTTTTAATGAATAAAGCCGTCTTTTCCATTCGTAATTCGTTTCAAGTAACCCCGTTGCTAATGTCTTACAGTCTTACAATTGAAATAAGGTAAGGTTAAATGTTAAGTTAATAATTCTGTAGATTGTTTGTGTTACAATAAATTAAGCGTATAGTGATTATTATTAAATGCTGTCGGAAGTAATGAAACTTTAAACAAATAAAGTCACAAATATTCTAGTTTTCGTGATCAAGATTGACCACGACACGTCCGTTTAGTGTGTATACACTCGAGCGACACGCGTCGACGACAGAGGTAACTGCAACTGTCGACGCGTCGGCGGCTGTCGCGGACACGCGTCTCTCGTGTATTTGAGTACGGTGCTTGAATACACGAGCGGCATGTTGTCGACGGCAGCCGCCGACACATTGTCGGGATATCCCTAGAGATATAACTATCGGCTTTAGCCTCTTACTGTGACCATATGCACACTGATAATCCCACAGAAAAAAAGTCAGGACCAATCGCGAAATCTTCAGCGATTAAAATGGTAGATAAGATATTCGTTACTCGTAATGATTTGTTAGGAAAATATTTCCGTATTTTTCTGCCTCTGTTATTAATAAGCATTGTTTTAAATGAATGAGATCTTGTTTAACGAGATGAGACGTCAGAAGGGCTCTTGATGGCCCTTCACTGAAGTGTAGCCTGATGGCGAACAATATTACAAAATTCGTATTTTTAAGAAGGCTTCTTATTGAACAAGAATTAATTAGTCATGTTATTATATTAAATAGCAATCCGTTCTGTTTCGCACGGTTTTTTACGATTAGACAAGATATTTGAGATTTCTTTATTATTTGTTAGTTAAATAATCAACTAAACCATTCGGAATAAATACTCTAAATGATAGTAAAAATCAAAAAGAAAAGTCGTTTATTCAGACGGCTGAGAATTAGCACCTTTCGAACGCCTAAATTACAAAAGACAGTCCCCCAAAACGCCCGCTCTTCACCACTTCCTAGTGCTTTAGCTGGGAAAAGTGGCGCAACTAACTCCCCAGCAGCATTAAATGAAAACCACATTTAAGTCCATTGTGTAGTTGAGAAGAACAACGCAGTCATACAGCTCGCGAATTTTAACAATGCTTGTGGGAAATGTAAATCAACGTAAGTAGACTAGTTTCGATTTAATTGATAAAGTTTGAGGATAATGGAGGAACTAAGGTATTTGTTATATCATATCGGGCCTAATATTACCGTGTTCGAGAACAGCGATTGCATATTACCAGAGATTAGATAATATGTGGTATGTAGGTGTCCCTAAGAAGTCGTTTAAGGGCTAAGTTTTCGTAATAGGGCTTTCTTGGTTAAAATAATAATGAATATTGATTGATCTCTAGGTAACCTGCTTACAACACAACCCAATGACGACGCATGCATGATATGGATATTCGACTTTCAGTCACTTTTTTAATAGCTTTCAGAATCAAATTCAGGAAATCTAAGGCTACTACGCACTGACAGGTGGCCACTGAGCGCTTGGCGTCTTCTAGATGACACTTCGTCTTGCTAGATGTAGGCTCTAGAGCCTACATCTAGCGAAGACGCCAAGCGCTCAGTGCAGTCGGTTTCTAAAATTCTAGAAAGTTCGTTTCACTTCGCTACTCATAATGTAACTCACTAGCCTCTAGGCGCTAAGCCACTTCGCAGTGCGTACGTAGCCTAACACACATTCCATTTTCTCTGGCTTGACTTAATTAATTATTGACAACAAGATTACCTATTGGCTAACAAAGAACAGGGCCGTACCGCCAAAATATGGTCGGCAAGTCGTCAAGCAATTTGCTAATTCGTCTGAACACTATTATTTACGCGCGAGGAAAGTTTCTCGTCATAAATTAAGTGCGGGCCAACTTGTTGGTCGTAAATCTAAGTGCTCCGCCCCCCCGGCGTGCTTGTCTCTTGTGACAAACCCGCACCCACCAGTTTTCAATGACTACAGTGACTATGGATTAGGGGTTTTCTGCACCTACTTAATAAATAGTATTACCTCACCTTCCCCTTTTCAATCCATCCAAAGGTTGTCATCAAAAGATCGCTCTTAGCGATAAGACCGTCCATTGACCGTCCTTTGTAAAATTTCTACATTTATATCTGTAATTTATAATCACACTATCACACTAATATTATAAAGGCGAAAGTTTGTGAGTGTGTGTGTTTGTATGTTTGTTACTTCTTCACGCTCAAACGGCTGAACGGATTTGGATGAAATTTGGTACACAGATAGTTTATAACCGGGATTAACACATAGGATACTTTTTATCCCGATATTCCCACGATATCGACACTTATGCGGGTGAAACCGCGGGGCGCAGCTAGTTAATATAATAAAGAGTATTATATTCTACAGTGAAGGCAGGAAATGAACTCCATCTAATTTCCTGGTCTTTTTAAAGGGTCAGTAGTGGTAACCCTCAACTATAGGAGCATGCGCCCCCATGCAAGAGATTTGGAGATTTTCATTGAAAATCTTGAACGTAAAGATGCAATGGCAGTTCTTACCGTGCTGTTTGGCGGCCTAAATAGGTCTGGAAAGGAAATACTATTATCATTACAAAATATCCCATTTTTGAAACCAAGTATGATGCCACAGTCCAGGGGGGGAGAAGGTCCGATATCCAAAAGTCCAAAAGAAACAAGAGATTTATTCAATGGTCGGATTTTAACACAAGGATGTTAGAAAAACATTGTCATTCCGTCTTCTTGACCCTGGGGCAGTATCCTTAATACATTTACAAGAACATTTTAGTCACGGTCTTCTAAACGACATTGTGATGCCAATGGTATCCTATAACCCATCGAATAATCTATTTAGGTACTAATAATAAAGCTGAAGAGTTTGTTTGTTTGAACGCGTTAATCTCTGGAACTGCTGGTCGGATTTGAAAAAATCTTTTTGCAAATGATAGCCCATTTTTTGAGGGACATCACGCGAGGATCAAAATGAGCCGGAAAAAATAAAAAAGTCAGAAATAACACAAACCGAAAATGAAGTAATAGCGACAAGGAGTTTTATAAAAAAGTGGTTGTTATTTTAGCATAGGCATTGTGTAACTTACGACTTCCACGCGAACGAATTCGCGGGCAGAAGCTAGTTTAGAATAATACTTATAAAAAACAAGGTTCCTGTTTTATCCCCGAACATCAGAAGACATGCTCGCCCAGGGCAGTTACCCGAGCTGTGGCGAACTAAACAAAACATCCCTGTTATAAAGCCAAGAACTCGGCAAATTCCGTTTCTTATGCTTACGCAACTATTCAGTTATTTATGGTACTATTCATAAGTGTAGCGTTTTGAATCATTCGCTTAGAACTCACAAGGCGAGACTGTGGTGCAGTTTACTAAGTTTACATTTGCTGAGGAATTTCATTAGTGCTCGAGTGGAGAGTAAATTATAAATGATAAGCCACCTACCCAGCTTACCTAGGGGTATCGTATTACCCAGTAACTGGGTTGTGGAGGTCAGATAGGCAGTCGCTCCATGTAAAATACTGGTATGCAGCTGCATCCGGTTAGACTGGAAGCCGACCCCAACATAGTTGGGAAAAGGCTAGGCGGATGATGATGATCTTGATGTGACTGCCTCGTTGAATTGAAGCTGGGTTCGATTCCCGGATCGGGCAAAATGTTATTGGAATTGTCCATCTGGAATTTCTCAGCAGCAGCCCGGAGTCTAAATCTGACCCCGGATGATGGAAATAGGCTCGCCCCCTATAACATGGGACTTAACCATAACTGACGGAATATGTGGGTACTATAGGTACACTTCTGCCTAACCCATGGGAATACTGGCGTGATGGTATGTTATGGTAATATTACGGCGCGACAGTAGCGTCACCTTCAATTTCTAGACGAGAATGACAGATTCAATATTGTCATTCTGGCGGAACGTCAAACGGGTAACCATCTTGTGGCGCACTTTTCTGATGGAGCGCGACACAGGTTGCACGTCATCGACGAATCGCCTTTAATCTGCGTCAAGTTACGTTTAAGTATGCAAGTGTTAATCGATTTGGATTGATTAAATAAGTGTGTGAGAATCATATTCCGCCTTTATTTTTGATCTTACCTGTCTATATACCCACGCAAGATGGACCCACCTAATGATGACGGTACAGAACTGCCTGTTAAATATTATAAAAAATAAATAAATAAATATAATTAATACATATACATATTTGTACTAGCTGCGCCCCGCGGTTTCCCGTAGGAATAACGGGATAAAAAGTATTATATGTGTTAATCCTGGTTATAAACTATCTGTGTGCCAAATTTCATTAAAATTGGTTCAGCCGTTTGAGCGTGAAGAAGTAACAAACATACAAACACACACACACTCACAAACTTTCGACTTTATGATATTAGTGTGATTAATATTATAAAAAAATAAAAATAATTAAATGTATTTTATAATTAATGAATATTATTAATATATATTTGTATTATTGTGAAATATGTATTTGTTTATACTGACTTACCTCTGCTCAATATTTTTGGAAAAATTAAGAAAACTAAGCTGTCCTAGCAAGCAAGACAAAATGGTTGGAAAGCAGTTTGAAACAGAGAAAATATGGCCACCTAAAACTGTTAAGTGTCACTTGACCTAAGGGACTTGTTCGAGAGTTTAACCACTAAGCTTTGAAATTATGTTCTAGAATTCTCTTAAGGTATTTGTTGACATGGACCGACTTGTTTAGAACATTCAAAATAAACAAGATTTAATTTACAGTTTGCTTTTTCAGCGTGGAAATGCCCCTGGGGTCTTAGAGGATTTCCACACAAAAAGCAAACTTCATATTGAATCTTGGTTATTTTTTATTTAAGGGCTTAGCTCTTGTTGAGCTAAGGGGTTGCTTTTGAACCCGGATTTTCACCAAAGTATAAAATCATACTTTCTTCGTTTACAGCTAAAACAACTTGTAGAGACAAAACTTGTTGAAACGCCTATGGCATTAAGTCCGCCTCTGTACATTTATGTGCTTGAAGTATTAAATAAATAAATAAAACTTGTTGTTGTTGAAAAAGATGTCAAACAGGTTATCAAAATAGCTGTTAACCATAGATATGTGAAAATCAAAACATGAATTATATTCGTACATGATGTATACAATATATATTTTTGACAAGTATTTTACAAGAGTTGTAGATAACAACTGTCGCAAGTCGCAACTTGCATATGTACAGACGTCAGCACATCAAAGTACTAAAATCTGTCAAATTTCTTTAATAGATTTTCAACTTTATCGCTAAAGCATTAGGTTCAAAGTTGATTGGGAAAATTTGACAGTTTCGAGTAGTTTGATGTGCTGGCGTCTGTACCTACACCATGTAATTAATAATGCATACTTTCTAGGTCCCTCATGTATTAAAAACCTTTATCTATGGTGTATACGCGGGGTTATGATTATAATACAGTACCCACATGTTGATCAGGTTCATCGAGTTTCAGAGAGACTGCCACACAGGTATGGTTCCTACGGTCAGCAAAAATAGTCGATTAACACTTAAGATTTTTAAATCTTAATTATTGATAAATATATCAAACTATGTCCCACTCCTTATGTGCCCCAAAAATGAAGCTATAGGGCCATAGTGACCTCTAGGTGGCCACCGACGTATAAATGGTGTGACAATTTTCTAGCCAACAAAATCGTATTCACTGTTGCGCCATCGTCACGACGTAGAAGAAGATTGAAAAAAATATTCATAAAAATCTAAAGTAATATAAAATTAAACGAGTATTACCAGGAAATGCAGAAAAGCAATGTATCGAATCATTTTGTCTCAATTAAGAGGATTACGTAAAAGTAATAGTCGATCTTTGTTGCTGACTGTCTTACGTCGAATCTACATGTTAGACTCTGTTTACAGAGACCATGCTCTATAAAACCGAACTCACTCGTATTCTCTTTAAAAACTCGAAGGGGCCGAAAACCTACATGCTTTTCTCATCCATTCAGTTCAGGTTGTTTCCCGAATTTAAGAGCTATGAATGTCACCCTTATATCTACATATGGCAGCTATAAAAAAGCGAGGTGATATAAAATGTAATGGACTGTTAAAACCATCTGTTACTCCTATTTTTCGCTGAAAATTGCACCGAGCTGACACAATGACATGAGATTGAAGTTATTGGGGAATTCGATTGCATATTGACGACGGATCAATTAATATAATTGTGGACGACAGCTGAATTGACGTCCTGATAATTAATTGCGTGATTTTAATCATGGAAACTTCACGGGAAGTAGGCAGATGTTTAATAAAAAGAAATAGTTTAAAAAACTGTGACCCGACTACGGAAAAATAAAAGTGATCTAAAAAGTACGAAACAAGAAAATAATTCAGTTCTAATTTACTAAAATCAAGAAAAAAGTGCAAAAATGGTGAAGGTAAAGTCGTGGTCTGGTCCTGTCGTGGCCTTCCCCTTGGCTTAGTCCTAGTCGGGTTGCTGGTTAATGTGTCTAAAATCCAAAATCATACCTACTTACTTATTTATTTATTTAGGCTAACCAACAATTGTTTACACTATATACATTTCTGGTTTAATGACTAGAGTAACATTTACAAGTGCAACAATTAATTACAGGTTAACACCACATGCACAGATAACGGCTTTACATAACATATTTATAAATTATTAAAATTAGAACTTTTACATACAATGAATAAGTAATTCAGAACAATAATAAAGAAAAATTGTCATAACATTCAATGCTGTAGGATACAACATATAAAAAAAAATCATTGTCCTGTGATTACTGATTAAATTATAATTGATAAAATTGATTACATTATGATTAATTATTATGTTCAGCAAGGTTAATTTGTAGTATATTATTTTTATCTCACGAAGCGAAGCGTGCTTTGATTGTGTTAACCAAGTGTACAAACACGCTATGCATGTGTGCGTGAAGACGAGTAGCGTCAGCACATAACGCACACACACTTCCGACTTTGTAATTATCTCGGATGGTACCAAGAGCTCCTGCACTTACACAGACATTCATAGCGTGTTTGTACACTTGCTGAACACAAGTAAAGCACGCATCGCTTCGTGAGATAAAATATTGTATGATAGGTTATTTGAAATAATTTAATGTTTAATTTAATTTACTTGAAATCATTTAATGTTGAATAGTTGTGTTTAATTTTGTTTAGATATTTGCCCTCTAATGTTCCCACTGCTGAGAGAAGGTGGGCTGAAATCCACCACGTGGGCCCATGGTAGATGTCACATGTCTTCGAATTTTAGAGATTTGCGAACCTTGTTATTTTAATATTTGCAGTTTGGCAAAATGTACCATTACACTAACAATTTATATAGCCATATTTTGTACCGCAGTTACAGCAAATAAATGACTATGACTTTAAAATAAATTCAAAGACTTAGACACCACACCCACGAACTGTGTTCCGAAAATATTGATTAAAAAAAATGCTTCAAAAGGTTCGTTTAGCAACGCTGCAACATAAAATAAACAATCTTTTAATCAAACCACAGTCTTTATTCGATTTAGGTATTATTTCAATTTATTTAATTTACAAAGGAAACGAAATATTATCAATTTTATGTAAATTTAAACCACCCTTTCGCAACTGGTATCCGGTGGAGACTTCACAGAAGGAATTTTATTGAATAAGATTATTTTGTGTTAATTTGAGCTAGGATAAACGAAAAGATTTCACTGTTTATACAACGTGTCCCAGAAATCAACGTCAAGCCGAAAACGGGCAATAGGCCAAGTCGTGACAGCTATTAGAAAAATATAAAAAAAAATCTTGGTCATGTACTTTTCGAATTATAAGCATTCAAAAATAAATCTCAAAAAGTGACACCCTGTGATGGTTTTTCAAGTCCTGTGACTACATTATTAACATTTCGGTAGTTTTTTTCTCTGTGATGTAACCATGAATAACCCTTCTGTAAATTACAGTTAAAAGTAAAACGTAACTGCCTCAGTTCTAAATTAAATGTTAGATTTTTGCCCAATATTGAATTCAAAATAATGACATCACCCAACTTTAACCGACTGTACTGAAAAAAAAATCTACTACACTATTTTGGCAAGTAACTTTAAAAGATGGCGCGTTTAGTCAGGATTCCAAAATGGTATAACACATACTAATTGCTACTTCTTAATTGAGGAAAAAAAGTACATTGTTGGTTTTAGGTGCATTTGAAATAAAATTCAGTCGTTGGATTTCTTTTATTATAATTTTTATTAAATCAGATTTACGAAGTTTTATAACAAATGTTCAAACTGTTTTCCTTCAGCTGCAATGCAAGTTCTACATCTCTTTAAAAATGATCGCGTAATAAGACGGGCGTATCTTCTTGAGTTGATGTATTCAGCGGCTTCTGCAATTCTTTGGCGCAGCTCGTCTAAATCTTGAATTGGTTTAGAGTACACTTTATCCTTTATCGTACCCCAGTAAAAAAAATCTATGGGGTTTAAATCGGGTGAACGGGCAGGCCACGAAATCGTACCACCCCGCCCAATCCACCTATCGGGGTATTCTCGATTGAGAAACTCTCGTACAGTGAGAGCATAATGCGCTGGGCAGCCATCTTGTTGATACCACATGCTGCCGTAAATGTTCAGTGGCACTTCTTCCAATAACTCTGGTAATTGGTTCTGTAAGAAGTTCAAATAACCCTGGGCATTTAAATTCTCCGGCAGCTCGATTGGACCAATAACTTTACCATTCAAAATTCCCGTCCACATATTTACTTTAAACTGGTACTAAGATCTATCTTCCCGCATCAAATTTGGATTTTCCACGTGCCATTCGTGCAAATTGTGGAGGTTCATGTAACCGTCCTTTTTAAATGTTGATTCATCGGACCATAGAATTTTTTCAAAGAATCGCGGGTCCTCTCGGTGCCTCTGCAACATCGTTCGACAAAATCGTACTCTCTCTGGGTAGTCTCGGGGTAGCAGACTTTGTACTCGTCGTACATGGTATGGGTGAAACTCGTTCTTTTTTAAAATACGATGTGCAGTACTTTTGGGGACTCCTATGCTCTGTTCAATTCCACGTACTGAGATACTTCTGTCTTCTTCAACTGCTTGCAAGACTTCGGCTTCGTAGGGCATAACGGGTCTTCCCTCGCGAACCATTTGGCTAGGAAATCGACCCTCTGATAATGACCGATGCACATTAATAAATACTCGATGATCGGGATGACGCTCAGCATTCGGGTATCTCTCACGATACACTCTTGCTGCGGCATTGGCGTTGCATAAGCATTCTCCATAAATGAGATGCATGTTGGCGTATTCCTGTGCGGTGTATCGAGATGGCATGATAAAACACTACACAAACACGGGGTTGCGATTAAAACAAGTCCGGGGTTGTCAGAAACGGTGCATATAAATCCAAATTACAATGCAAATCAAGTCCAATAAACAAAGCCACAGTTGTAAGTACGAAGTCAATACGAATACAAAAAGATGTGCAGTCAACGAAAGAGCGTAACGTACTGCAGTATTGCACAATTTGCCGACGCATCCCTGTTTAGCCAGAGTAGCGTCTCTATCTGTTTCACTCACACATATGAAATGATGTGTCAATCCGTCTCCCTCTTAGTTAGATAAAAGTAGCGTCACTATCTATCTCGCTCCCACTTGTCAAAGTAGCGTCACCTCACATTAGCTAAAATGAATCTTTCTCGCTCACACTAGTCAAAATAACGTCACTCTTCGTCTCAATCGAACTTTTATGAAATACGGCTTCATAAAAAAAAAATGTTTTTTCTCAATTAAGAAGTAGCAATTAGTATGTGTTATACCATTTTGGAATCCTGACTAAACGCGCCATCTTTTAAAGTTACTTGCCAAAATAGTGTAGTAGATTTTTTTTTCAGTACAGTCGGTTAAAGTTGGGTGATGTCATTATTTTGAATTCAATATTGGGCAAAAATCTAACATTTAATTTAGAACTGAGGCAGTTACGTTTTACTTTTAACTGTAATTTACAGAAGGGTTATTCATGGTTACATCACAGAGAAAAAAACTACCGAAATGTTAATAATGTAGTCACAGGACTTGAAAAACCATCACAGGGTGTCACTTTTTGAGATTTATTTTTGAATGCTTATAATTCGAAAAGTACATGACCAAGATTTTTTTTAATATTTTTCTAATAGCTGTCACGACTTGGCCTATTGCCCGTTTTCGGCTTGACGTTGATTTCTGGGACATGTTGTATAAGGTGTCTGGTAAATAGTGACCGATACTTAAATGATTGTACCTACTCATCATAACAAACAACTTTCCCAAAACAAACTTTTGTTTTATTTACCCAGCGCATGACCCCAATCACCCCTTTCGATTATTGAGTACCTAACTAGAATTGCCGTGTTGCCTAAAATAAAGGAATAAATAAATAAAAAAAATAATACACCGTCAGCTGTTATCACTTTTTACCAACAAAACTATTCTATTCATTCCGGATCACGCGCGCGGTTCTATTGGGGTGACACTGACAGTCATGCGCTTTTGGTAAATAAAAATAAAAAAAATGTTTCTAGGGAAAGTTTTTTGTTATAATGTGTACAATCATGTGCTTAAGTATCGGTCAGTAATTACTAGGCACCTATATACATATTTTACTAGCTGCCGCGACAGACGTTGCCCTGCCCAAACAAGAGTTCACACAAAAATCCCATAGAAAAAGGACTTTCAGTTTTTCCCATTTTCCCAAGAGACTTTCCAATTTTTCTTTCCCTAAAAACCTTGTTCGAACTAATACGAACATTTTAGAACAAAAAAATAGGCAAACGGGTCCTGCCGTTCGCAAGTGATGCGCTTACCAACGAACAGCGTTTCATTATTATTTATATAGATACGTAAAACATTAGGAGCAAGAGGGGCCCGTGGCTAAATAATAACAGCCGCACAGGTCGATTGATCAGGTTAAGCTACGCTTGCCGTGCTTGGTCTGTGGATGGGTGACCATCTTTACATACCGAGACCCCTCCGTGTCTCGGAAAGCACGTTAAGCCGTTGGTCCCGGCAGTCATTCGTGGATCTTTGACAGTAGTTACGAGTAGTCAGAAGCCCGAAAGTCTGACAACCAGTCTTACCAAGGGGTATCGTATTACCCAGTAACTGGGTTGTGGAGGTCAAATAGGCAGTCGTTCCATGTAAAATACTGGTATTCAGCTGCATCCGGTTAGACTGGAAGCTGACCCCAACATAGTTGGGAAAAGGCTAGGCAGACGATGATGAGATACGTAACATAGATTAGAAAGGTAACATAGACAGTCTTATATTAAAGGTTTCTAAAATATTCGATTTTGGACGGTAGGTAAGAATTCCCATAGTCATGTTTTGTGCCAACATGGGTAAATACCTACTAAATTACAAATGAATCGACAGGAGCTCAGTACAAACAATTGGGGGCACATCTGACCGTTTCGAACATAGCTTACCATATTAGTCCGGACCGGAATTCGCATGTAATTCTAAAATTTTTCTGCCTAGCCTTTTCCCAACTATAATGAGGTCAGCTTCCAGTCTAACAGGATGTAGTTAGATAACAGTATTTTAGGTACATGGAGCGACTGTCTATCTGACCTCCACAACCCAGTTACTGGGCAATACTGGGTAACACGGTACCCCTTGGCAAGACTGGTTGTTGTTAGACTTTCGGGCTTCTGACTACCCGTAACGACTGTCAAAGATCTACAAAAGTCAGCTGGGGCCAATTGCTTAACGTGCTTTCCGAGACACGGAGGGGTCTCGGTATGTCACGGACCAACCTCAGCAAGCGTTGCTTAACATTGAAAATTGACCCGTGCGACCATTATTATTTAGCCACGAGTCCCTTCCGGATGTAGTTCACTAAAACAAAATTATGGTCTTAGGCAATCTGCAATATCCATAATTCTTACAATAATGACGAAGTTAAAGTAAGTTGAGCTCTATAATTCTTTCAATAAAACTTAAATTTAGGAAAATACTTTCCGAGATATACTGTAAAAGTTTTGAGAGGAAAATTAAACAGGCACCCCTTAAACTGTACGATCCTGTCTAACTAAAGACTATTCCCTTGATAGCTTTTTGAAACTCCCCTATTCAGGGGCTAATTTATTATATTTTTAATTTAAATAAAAATGTGGTTAGACTTTTGCGTAGCAAGAAGCGACATCACATTTTTTTGTATGGGCGCCTGGCTTAACGAATTTATGAGCGTAATTGGAATGATTTTCATTTAAATTTAGTGCTTTGTTGTCACGGCTGAATGTAAATAAGAATAAAACTGGATTTTAAGCGAAACTAGATTAGGGTTGAGATTAGTATGAAATGTGACGTTTTTTAATCAAAATATGTTTTTTAGCAGCGCACATCGTTCTAAAATACGGGTATTTTTATAAGGCTTTAAAATAATAATTTCATATCAGTTTATCATTTTAAAATCTCTCCGCAAGTATACTTATCCTGACGTCTGAAGCCCGACTGGCGGGAACAGGGCTGTCATTTTCGCGCCAATTACGGAGCCATCATGTCTGTAGAAATAATCCGCCAATACCCTACGAGCGTTGCTGTTACGTCAATATTCCGTGGTATGTTTGCGACGCGGGAAAATGCAGCTGTTGAAGTTCGGTGTTATGGAAAGATCCTTTGTCAATACAAATTCCAGACGGATGGGCTAGTGACATACTTCATAGCAGATCGAATAGGTACTTAAATTTTAGAAGACAACTGCGGCAGCTTAAAAATAAAAACAAAATTAATTGCCCGAAAGCATTTAAACCTTTGAATATTAATCATCATCATCTGCCTAGCCTTTTCCCAACTATGTTGGGGTCAGCTTCCAGTCTAACCAGATGCAGCTGAATACCAGTATTTTACATGGAACGACTGCCTATCTGACCTCCACAACCCAGTTTAGACTGGTTGTCAGACTTTCGGGCTCCTGACTACCCGTAACTACTGTCAAAGATCCACGAATGACAGCCGGGACCAACGGCTTAACGTGCTTTCCGAGGCACGGAGGGGTCTCCTCGGTATGTAAATATGGTCACCCATCCACAGACCAACCGTGGCAAGCGTGATTAACCTGATCGATCGACCTGTGCGGCTGTTATTATTTAGCCACGGGCCCCTCAAAGGCTTGAATATTAATATTAGGGATATAATGTATTAGGACAAGGTGCATTGAAATAGTATCCCAGAGAGGCGATACTTAACTATACAGCGTGTAACGGAAGGGGGGTATCAACCCTGAAGGAGGTGAATGTGCTCATGAAACTCAACAACTTTCCCCAATGAACATAGGTCGAAATATGAAAAAAAAATTTGGCACTCCCTTACAAAACTGACTACCAGCTGATTGATTTACTATGGGAGGGCCAAATTTTTTTTTCATATTTCGACCTATGTTCTTTGGGGAAAGTTGTTGAGTTTCATGAGCACATTCACCTCCTTCAGGGTTGATACCCCCTTTCCGTTACACGCTGTATAGGGTGACTGGTAATTAGTGACCGGTACTTAAACACATGATTGCACTCATCATTACAAACAACTTTTACCATCGGACCAAATCCGAAATCGCGAAAAAAAAATCAGCTGTCCCCTACATTTATGTTCGTACGAGTCGTCAAAATGTAGGGAACAGCTGTTTTTTTTTTCGTCATTTCACTTTTTGTCCCATTATAAAAGTTGTTTGTTGTCATGAGTAGAATCATGTGTTTAAGTATCGGTCACAAATTACCAGTCACCCTATATGTACGGCCAGCATTTCCTGGGCAGGCAGCCCCACAACCATCTTTTCGCCTGACAAACATTTTAACCAGATCATTATTTTGATTTAAAGTATGCCATAATATCATTTCATTCTTTTAGGTATGTTTTAATTTTCTGAATGTCGTTTTTTATATTCATGTAATTTGTTATCATTTAACTGTGTTTTGTGTGTTGTGCTATGTCTTTTGTGTGCACTGAGTTATCTATCTATCAGATCGTGGCGATGTGAAAGAAGAAGGGCAGAAGTAAATTGAGGCCACAGTTGCCAACTCTCTTGAGGTATGTAATAATTTATGACTAGATTTCACGATAGCGACGAGTGTGTCAGGGGAGGCACCGTGCCGCGTGGTTCTTTGCTATGAACCACACGGAACCAGAAAATGATAAGGTAAAACATTTCTCCCTTTGCACACAGGGTACTGTGCGTAGTGCACCCTCCGGGACTGTTGCTTTTAACGGTCTGTGTGCACAGCTGTTTGGTATTCGGTCACTAGGTATTTGCTAAGTGAAATACTGAGTGTCCGCCAGCCCGGCAGTCCGGCTTGTTCAAGTTTGCGTGTAAACTGAACATCAAACGTAGTACTAGTTAGAAAGCTTAAGTAATCACAAAGAAATTCTATTAAAACTGTATTTTCACTTTGATATTTTTTTATGAAACGAAGTGTTGCAGTTGCGGTTCTGTTAGAAATTTCTTCGCATGCAACGTAAGCCGATATTTTAATTGAAAGTTTAGAATATGTTCGTAACGCGTTTACTTAATTTTTAGGGTTCCGTACCTCAAAAGGAATAACGGAACTCTTATAAGATCACTTCGTTGTATCATACAATGAAGTGGACAGACGGACATACAACTTGTATGTCTGTCTGTCCGTCTGTCAAGAGCTTTTTTCTCAGAAACGCGTGGAGTCATCAAGTTGAAATTAATATCAAATACTCAAGGCTGCAATCTCTTGAAGCAGATAAAAATTGAACTTCTAAATCAACACAATCAAAAGTCCGTTTATGCCGCATATTTAGACACCCGCAAGGGAATCAAAACCTATAGGGTACTTCCCTATGACCTACAATCATGCAATTTGGTAATAAGCAATGTCATGTAGCACAAGCAAAGGAAAAAATCCGTAAACCGTAAAGTAGATACATTACAAAGGAGAATGCTATGAAATATAGGGCGCCCTGTACCAAACGAAAAGTACGCTGTTACAACCAAACCAGTGTATTTGGAGGAGAATTGAATGCCCTTCCTATATTCCTAACTATTTTTTACATGGATTTCTATTTGCCATTTACCTACTTAATATTTTGAGGTTACTTTTGACAAAACGACGAATGAACGATGACGATGAATGCTGGAGCCATCGCTAAGGATTATCACACAAAGACTACGTTATGGAAAAGCACCTGAACGTTTTCGTTAGTATGGATTTTAATTATAGCTATGAAACCAATATTGCAAGCCAACTATTTATAATATATTGATATTGCGTCATCCGTGACGGCGCAACAGAAAAAATGCAAAACGTCACAATAAAAACGATTTTTTTTTAAATCGGTCTTCTTTTCTTTAAATGCTTATAATGTATTCCAAAATAATCATTTAAATTAATACGACGAAACGCGTGACCTAAAGATTTTTTGACACACATTAAAATATACCTAATATTATAGTAAATCGGAAGGTACTTACAAATTATCATCTTCATTTAAATGTTTGTTGGCAGGTACCTATATTTTTACATAGCAGTAACATTCAGAAAGTAAATGCAATGGCAGTCACATAAGAGAAAATAAGTACAGACGCGAGCACATCAAGATACTACAATCTGTCAAATTTCTTTAATAGATTTTCAACATAGCGCTAAAGCATAAGGTTCAAAGTTGATTGGGAAAATTTGACAGTTTCGGGTAGCTTGATGTGCTGGCGTCTGTACAAAAGTAAATAAAAATACATATCGTCCGAAATCCGGGAATCTTTTTCATAACAAAAACGTAAATCTAATTTAAAAAAGAGGTGTAATTTTATGATCTACATTTAGTTGTGACCCGCTCCCTCGCAAGTTGCTGCGGTCCCATGGCATTCTCCTTTGTACAGAACCCTCGGTGCACGAGTCCGATTCGCACTCGACCGGATTTTTTTCTTTCTAAACCACTGCTTTTATAAATACAGTTTTAGCCTTTTATCGTCGAAGATTCTAGGATATTTCCCCAGGGATAAAGTGTTATTAAGTTGGTTAGGACATTGTGTATAGTTTCCGTGGTTGGCGGTTTGGAACAAGCTGTTGTCCTGCGCAGTAATTGTGTTCGGTTTGGTGATTGGCTTACGCCTTATCACACACGAGTCATTGGACCGAATAGATCCTACTGCGAGTGAACTGTGCTAGGTTTTGTCGCCAATAGTAGACATATATCTAATATACATTCAGCTAGTACTGACGATTACATAATCGGTTGCATTTGATATGTCACTTCTGCGGAGTTCAGCTAGCTAATTTAATTTGACCCTGTTATTACTCAGTCCGGCATAAAAAGGCCTGATACGGCTGTGTGGTGTTCTGGTCATTGTGGGTTTTGGAGTAATAAATAATACGTGCGTTTGGTTTCAAGGTCCGGTTTATTGTGTCTAAATAGGTAATTAGTTACAACACAGTATTGCTGAAGAAGCACTATAAATAAGGCTGTCTACATACATAAGTGGTTACACATTATAGTTGATCTAAAAAAAAAAAAAAACATTCCCATTTTATTAACCACGCCAGAATATCAGGCTACTCTTTTATAATCCACCATTTAATTTTAAGAAAATCGAATGGAAACCGCAGGGTATTTTGCAGTAAACCGGGCAGATAGCACAGTAAAGCACTTTTAGATTTTAAGAGTTTCCTTCAATAAGTCGGTGGGAATATTCTCTTCTTTATTTGGTCATATACTTTATCCGCGTAAGTATTTTACCTGAGCGACTACCGGTTGTAAAGATGTCAGTCATTTATAGTAGACTAGCTGTGAATACCCACTTCGCTGGGTCATTTTTAATTGTATAGTTATTTGTTAATGTTAATAATCTATCAATACTTACTTCATAATCTTTTCATATATACTAAACATTTTTATTAATGAAGAAGTGGTGGGAGGCGTCCGACGTGATGGCATGCGCGTGAGCTGCGCGCGGTACTGGACAGTACTTGGATATTGCAACAATACTTTATTTTTCTAAAATAAAAGTAGCCTAAGTTACTCCTTATTACATCAGCTACCTGCCAATAAAAGTCCCATCAAAATCGGTCCAGCCATTTCAGAGATTAGCCGGAACAAACAGACCGACAGACAGACAAAAATTGTAAAAAATGTTATTTTGGTGTATGTACCGTATATTCATATGCATGTAGTAAAAAACGGTTATTTCAATATACAAACAGACACTCCAATTTTATTTATATGTATAGATTATTCACCAAGGGGATAAAGCAGTGTCTTAATGTCGCTGGCGTTATTTTGAATCGTGAACGCAGCGGAGGATTCTAGGGCTCCCGAGCGTAGTGAGAGAGCTCTGAGCTAACTCTAGTATTAAGACTAGAATCCTGAATGCAGTGAGGGATTCAAGCTCGCCCAAGACGAAGATACCTTGATCTCGGAGGCGAATACTCTACTTTTCGCACCTACTGCGAGGTAATAAAAACCATTCGACCATCGGATTAGTAGTTTATAAAACTGCTATATAACCGGGGAATAGCTAGTTATGGACTGCTACTATTTACTCGACTACGTGACAGGACAGGTTTATGTTTTTATGCATACTTAACTATGGATCTTTGCATGTGGAATTCCTTATAACCTCGAAGCATTCGATAACGGCCGGATGCATTTTAAAACATCAGGTGTCTATCGAATCTTTTGGGTCGTGCGAAGGTTATAGGCTAGGTTTTGTTTTTATAAAATCAAAATGTTGAATTTTAGATGACAACAAGAAAGGTATGGAAAAAAAAATTGTAACATTACTATGTGGGGTATCAAAATTAAATTAAAGGGCTTGAGGAGACTATTACAAAAATATAACACACGAAAAGGATTAAAATAAAATTCCAAAGTCAAAACCCAACTGCAAACTAAGATTAGAAACTAGCTCACTTTTCAAGTAGTCTGATGCAGTTGGTGGCATCAAATCTGAGATTTAACTAAAATAACATACCTACCTACTGCCTCTCGGGGATTTTAATAAAAAAAAAAAAAAAAAAACACTATCGTGCAACATTCTAACGCGGGGTACCTATGCGCCACAGCAACCGGTCATTTTCTTCGTCGACGGCGACTGAAACCTATGAAGTGAAAACTCTTTGGTCATTAATAGAACAAAGGTTTTTTTTTTTTTTTGTTATTTTTTTTTTATTTTTTTATTTTTTATTATTTTTTGTTAAAATTCCATACGATTGCAGACTGGACACTACCTAATGGTAGTGTTTGATGACGGAGCAGGAAAGTAGCCACAGGAACTCCTCACCTTCACGAGATAGCCTTGTTGTACTGGGCTCATTGGATTTATACTGACAAGTGCCTTAAAAGTGGAGGTGATAGAACAGATATCTAAACAAATTCTAATGTTAAAAAGTACAAAATAAAATATAGGCGTGAAAGTCCTTCGGACACTTAAATATAAGCCTCAAGCTTTTAAGAATATGTGAGTTCTGTGTTTACTTAAGTTTTATTTAGTACATTTTAGTTCAGTAAAAGCTTGTTTTTGAAAAGATTTTTACCAATATTTTATTTATGAAACAATCAGAAAAGTAAATCACTTGTTCACCCAACATAATATAAAGGAATACTAGTCCTGAAATAATTAGTATCAGTACAAACAAAGCACAGTTCCATGTTCTTATAATTGAACATCTTAGCGTCGGCACAGATTACCGAATATTGTGTACTTCGTTAGCCTTGGCGTGAGTTAAGAGTACATGTGAGATTCTCGGCTAACAATATGTCACCCTCTTTCTACGCGGTAAGATTATCATATTCCTTATGATTTTGCCTGAAAAGAACGTTACCTGCGTGCAAATATAATTATGTGCTGGCAATATCTTTCCGGAAGCAAATGCGTGACATATCCTGATAACAAAAAACCCGCTCATGTTGTTGAAATTATTATGATATTGTTTAAAAGATATTCACCAGTATTTATTTATTTATTTATTTAAACTTCTCGCATAAAAGGTACAAAGGCGGACTTAATGCCTTAGGCATTCTCTACCAGTCAACCAAGGGTGGTGAAGAGATTAGATGGCAGGTGCAGTATCATATTCCATCCCCAAATTGGCACCAAATATTATGTTCTTGTGAAGTATTCATGGTTTGTCTACTTCACAATCATCCAAGATAAGAAAACAACTACAGTAGAAACTCGATTATCCGGCCCTCAGTTATACGGATTCGCGATTATCCGGACTATCAACCACGACCAGTAAGTGCATACATCGTATGTTGAAAAATGTATCTCTTAATAATTTTTAATAAATATTCATTTTCGTTGATATGTATTTTTTGTTTTCAATAAACACATAACTTATGAATATGTATTTTCTTTCTATTACCAAGATAATCAGGATTATTTACATAACAAAAGTTAACATTAATTAAAAAGCTAACAGACTTTAAATAAAAATAATAATATGTACAAGTATATAAAAAGGAGGGCAAATGATCAAAGGGCATCAAAAAATTCGTCTGCATCGCTGTCAATAGGAAACGTGCCCAAAAAGCTGGCAGCATTGCCACGTTGTATGGCAATGCTGATTCTTTGGCCAAAAAATAGGCCAGCCCTCACACATAACTTTATGTATGTACTATATATGCACAAAACCATCTTTTCTTCATAAATTCAATTATCCGGATTTTATCGATTATCCGAATCCTTAACGACAACAATTATTCCGGTTAACCGAGTTTCCACTGTATTATAAGTTACATGCAAAATAAGAGCATTCTCCTGCTGCAATACTTTTGCGCCACCCTGAATAATCACAATAAAAAAAATGTGTCCATTCATCCTCAGAACAGCAGACGCATAACTTTATAAACATTCCAATTAAACAATAACAATAATAATTAAACAAACCAAGAACGCTGCCGACTGCTCTCCTGAATAATTCGGACAATGTCGAATACACCTCAGCTTCCCCTAAATTGCCTTAATTAAGTACATTCCTTCTAGCGTGGGCTTTATTGGAGGTCGCATATTGTATGCCACTGGCTTGTGTATAATCCTATTTACACATGTCTGTCTGATTTTAAATATTCATAGTTACGAGTTGTTTATGTTTTATACTTGTCACTTGCACATAAAAATATGGACCACGAATATATGTTCAACTATCTGACCACTGCTGCTGTTCTTATTATAACAAATTTCCAATAGGTTATGGGCCCAGAATAAAAGGTTAATAAGTTATTGCCCTTTTGCATGCTCTGATAGTGCTAGAGCATAATAAGTTGAGTGGTTTTAATATTAATTGAGTACGATAAGTGTGAAATTTACGAAATTTCAATTATGTCTGCTGAAGGTGGCATAAGTGGAATAAAGAAGCTGAAAGGATCGTCCGACTACCCAAACTGGAAATTCTTGGTGCGAAATTACTTGGAGAATAAAAACTGGTGGGGAGTAATTTCTACAGATGTAGTAAATGCTGACGTAGACCGGCAGGCACGAACGACAATATGCTTGTTGTTAGAACCAGAGTGCTTTACCCACGTCTACAATGCGAAGACTGCGAAAGAAGCCTGGAACAGCTTACAGAAAGCGTATGAAGACAAAGGTTGGGGAAGACGCATACATATTCAGCGAGAGCTTTTCAACTGTAAGTTACAGAATTTCGATTCTATGGAAAGCTTTATATCCAAAATTACATTCCTGACACAACAATTGTCCGATATTGATGCTCAAATCCCTGATGATTGGATCATATCGATTTTGCTGGGTGGGTTGACTGCTGATTACAGCCCTCTTATAATGGCTGTAGATAATAGTGGAAAAGAGATCACGTTAGAGCAAATTAAAATGAAATTGTTACAAGAAGGAAGTAGACAAAGTAAGTTGAACACAGAGTACGAACAAGCCTTAGTTACACGTAAAGTACAGAACGATGCAAGATCTAATATTAAAACTAACGATCGTAAGCAGAAGTTTGTCTACAAGTGTTATAAGTGCCACAAGCAAGGCCACAAGGCGTCCGAATGCAAGGAGCGGATCAAAACCGCGAATATCTGCCTGAATACAAAGGAGGCGATAAACAAAGACAAGTGGTATTTAGACAGTGGGTGCTCAAATCATATGACCCACGATAAAAACAAATTGTTGTCTTATACACCTGAAAAAGGTAACATGAAGATTGCAGTAGCAAACGGCGAGAAATTGTTGGTTAAAGGACGAGGAAATGCTGAGCCACAAGTCAGCGAAAACGAAAAATTAATTTTAGAAAACGTTTTACATGTTCCTGATTTATCCATGAACCTAATTTCGGTGAGCGATTTGACCAAGAAAAAATATTCCATGAATTTTGACAAAGGAGGTTGCATCATTCAAAATAAGAATCGAATGGTTGCAACATGTGAAGAGGTCGACGGAATTTATGAATTGACAGAAAAGAAAAATAACGTCGTGAATGTGACATTGTCAAAACAAAATGAAAATATTTCGAACATTTGGCATAAAAGATTAGCTCATTTATCGCGTAATTATATGAATAAAATGAAAGTTTTAGTAAGTGGTATGGAATTCAAGAGTACTGATTTATGCGAGCCGTGTATTCCATGTGTTGAAGGAAAGACATGCAAAAGTCCTTTTAAAAACCAAGGTACGAGAGCAAACGAGGTCTTACAGTTGGTTTTTAGCGATGTTTGTGGACCAATCGAGGAGCCGTCGTTCAGTGGTTCGAGGTATGTTCTTCTATTTATCGACGATTATACTCGGAAGACGCATGTTTATTTTTTGAAGAACAAAAGCGAAACTTTTGAGAAGTTCCGTGAATACAAGGCGGAAGTCGAGAATGAGACTAGTAAATCTATTAAATGTCTGAGATCTGACAACGGCGCAGAGTACTGTAATGGTAAATTTAAATCATTTTTGAAGTCTGCAGGTATAAAACACCAGACGACTGTACCGTACACGCCGGAACAAAATTCTGTTGCAGAAAGAGCGAATCGGACTATAATAGAAAAGGCCAGAACATTACTGTCAGAATCGAACTTGAGCAAGAAGTATTGGGCCGAGGCTGTTAATACTGTTGTTTACTTAAAAAACAGAAGCCCCACGAAAGCATTGAATAATGCAGTACCAGAGAAGGTTTGGACTGGAAAAGATGTGGATGTAAGTCATCTGAAAATCTTTGGTTGTTTGGCGTATAGATTGATACCAAAACAAAAGAGACGTAAACTGGATATGAAGATGGAACCGATGATTTTTATTGGATATCCAGATAATCAGAAGGGTTATCGTCTGATGAATCCTAAGACAGGTGAAGTGACAACTGCAAGAGATGTCAAATTTCTGGAAAACGTTTTTCTTCAGAAAGAAAACGTGAAAGAGTCGGAAGTGATCATAAACCTGAATACAGATTCTGTTCCTTCCAGTTTAACAAACAGATCAACAAACAGATCAGAACTCTTGGAGACTCACGATGATGCGTACCGTGATGCTGTAGAAGAGAACATAGAAGTATCGGAGGAGATAGGACCTGAACCAGTACTAACAGAGCAAGTACCTGACGACGTATTGACTGAAGAGGAAGTGATAATACCTGAATCAGAAAGAAGGTATCCTTTAAGAGAACGCAGACAAGTTGATCGGTACGGATGCAATGTTATGTATGCCAAGGAGAGCACTCTTGATGGTGATCCATTGAATATTAATGAAGCGTTGGCGAGACCCGATAGTGACTTATGGCAAAAAGCGATAGATGATGAACTTATGTCACTAAGAGAGAACCAAACTTGGACGTTGGTGGATCTTCCAGCTGATAAGAAGCCTATCCAGTGCAAATGGGTGTTCAAAATCAAAAGAGATAGCGATGGCAAGGTAACGAAGTACAAGGCTAGACTAGTAGCGAAAGGGTTCACACAGGTATGTGGTGTAGACTATACTGAGACTTATTCTCCTGTAGTTAGAAGCTCCACACTACGATTATTGTTCTCGCTAGCTGTTGAATACGGTTGGTTTATTGACCAGTGGGACATCACGACCGCGTTTTTATATGGTAAGATTAAAGAGGATATTTACATGCTCCAACCGAAAGGAGCAGTAGTCAAAGGTCAAGAAACCAGAGTATGTAAGCTGCAGCGTTCTTTGTATGGATTGAAACAAGCTTCGAATGCTTGGTTCAAGGAATTAGACAAAGAAATGTTGAATTTAGGTTTTGTGCAATCAAAAATAGAACCGTGTTTGTATCAAAAGCAGCTTAAAAACAATAAGAAGTTAATTGTCGTTATTTACGTAGATGACCTTTTTATTTTTGGAAATTGTGAACAAGAAAAGCAAAAATTAAAAAACGATTTGCTTGACAAGTTTAAAGTGAAAGATTTAGGCGCGGCTAGGCATGTTTTAGGCATGAGGCTGAGAAGAGATAAAGATGTAATTTGTCTAGATCAGCAACAGTTCATTTTAGATATTTTGAATGACTTCAACATGACAGACGCCAAACCAGTTTCGACCCCAATGGAAGTCGGTATGAAATTAGAAAGATCGACAAATTCCCATAGCAATCTGCCATATCAAAGCTTAATAGGGTGTCTAAACTATTTAGCCTGTAATACGCGACCAGACATAGCACATGCGGTAAGTGTGCTTTCACAATTTAATTCGTGTTATGACGAAATACACTTTAAATGTGCGAAACGGATCTTAAGGTATTTGAAGGGTACGTCTAACCTTTGTCTTACTTTTAGGAAGTCAGGAGATTTAGACTTACGAGGCTACGTTGATGCAGATTGGGGAGGGGCACTTGATAGGAAGTCTTTTACGGGGTTAATTTTCAGACTAGGTAAAAATATTGTGTCATGGGAGAGTAGGAAGCAAGCGACAGTATCCTTGTCCTCCACAGAGGCAGAGTACATAGGATTGAGTCAAGCTTCGAAGGAAGCTCTTTATTTACGTAGTTTACTGAGCAGTTTGACAGCTGTGGATAGTAAAGCGGTAGTAATTTATAATGACAATCAGTCGGCGCATAAAATTGCAGCTAACAAAATGATGCATAATAGAACAAAGCACATAGACATCAAGTATCATTTTATTCGTGAGTGTGTACTGGATAACAAAGTTGAAATAAGGTACATGTCAACTGATAAGATGATAGCGGACATTTTAACTAAAAGTGTTCACAGCCCGAAGCTTAGAGAATTTTTAAAGGATTTATCCATGTCAAATTATTCTATTAAGAGGGCGAATGACTAGTTAGATGTTTTGATGTGTTATGTTTTTTTTTTAATAGTGTTTTGTGTAATAGATAATTTTTTCTAAATTTTATTTCGTTATGCATGCCTTATTTTGTTAGATTTCTTCTGTTTTTGTACTCTACTTTTGGGTACAGCGTAGTACAGACGGACACAGAAGTGTTAGTAATTTAATTAGTTTTATGTACCGAGTACTGACAAGTACAGATGGGATCATACGCATGTGTAATAGATTAAGGGGGCGTATTGGAGGTCGCATATTGTATGCCACTGGCTTGTGTATAATCCTATTTACACATGTCTGTCTGATTTTAAATATTCATAGTTACGAGTTGTTTATGTTTTATACTTGTCACTTGCACATAAAAATATGGACCACGAATATATGTTCAACTATCTGACCACTGCTGCTGTTCTTATTATAACAAATTTCCAATAGGCTTCACCTATTTCTGTTCGCTCTATTCGGATCCCCTAGTCACAGAATAGGACGGTGTACGAAAGGACACTCCATACAACGACCAAAAGCCACCGTATGCACACATACAGGGTGCCAGGGAAACGCTTCCGAAAACGAAGACAGGTGATAGGGCTAGTGATTCTCGATACGATACCATCAAAAAAACTGAAAAAAAAATTAACAATTTTACGTATTTTTTTAGCATGCTGTGAGAACAGTTAAATGAAACCATTATTTGCGATTAAACACATTTTTTTTCTTAACAACTCTAACAAGCAATGTATTCGTAAATAAATATCATCTGACGCTCGCGCATAACCTCGAGTTCAAAGTGCGCGCGCGCTCGCTAACAGCTGCGCGGCGCGGCCGACGACCCCAAGTCCACGCGACGCGACGTCTCGCTCGTGCGGCGGTGCTCCTAACCTTTACTCGATCGCTTGAAGCAAATGGCTTTTCATTTCAGTTCTACCTACTCGTGGGATATCTGCTTTCGGATTTCATTCATGCAAGGATCGTAATGATTTTCCCCTTGAACAGGGTTACAATTTTGATCCGACGTGCTCAAGTTAGTACTAATAACCTTCCTTCGAATACTGATAATCAAGGTAAATGATCACAAAACTCATTGATAGGCCGAGGTTTGAACCCGGGCCATCTAGTTTGAGAGGTAGGCGTCCACGGCTATGCGCGACGCGGCGGCGACCATAAGCATCCTTTGTAAAGCGCCGCCAAAATAAATGAGAAAAAACATTACAGAAGCGTCAATAGTTTTAAATTGATGCACTGTGTCGTGTGCATTTAATAACAGTTTTGTATGTAAGTCGATAATCGATAGTGAATGAAATAAAGTAAAAGATCGCCGACTTTAGCTGTGATTGACAAAACAAATTTCATCGCGTGTACAGTTTGAAGCAACTAGCGCGCGTGATTCAATTGAATTTGAACTTTATGTCACACGACTCGCGCTCGTTTTTTGCAATAATTGTATCCTTCATTTAGTAAGTAAACCCAATCAAATTAAAGTGGATACTTAAATTAATTTAATCTAAGAAACCCGTTAAATCTTATTTAAAAGTTAGAAAATGAAAACAGTTTGTAATAAAGCATAAGTACAATTTCCTAACAATTAAAAATAATTGGTTTTTGATTTCATAATTATTCTTTTAACATTTTCTCCTCTGTAATTTGTTGATCTTTGCACAGTCAAAGACGCCGCTAAGTGACTACGAGCACAGTAAATAAATATACAGTAGGTTATCTAAGGCCGCCCGCCGAGTTATTAGCCTACTCTTGCGTTGATACCCAGGGTTGTCACTTTTACTTTTAGTTAATATTTTCGAACAAGCTCAAGTATAAACGGGATACACTATGCTCAAGTATAAACGGGATAGAATTATTTTTGACGAAATTTGTTTACATTTTAGACGACGATACGCGCATCGACTTAATAAGTCGATGTACACACAAGTATTCAACTAAATAAGTCGATCGTCAGACTACCGGAACCATATTTGGATTGAACAACACATCAGACAATAAAAAAAATAATAATTTCAAAAGTAATTAATTTGCAATATTAATTATTGTGAAATTGCCCTTATTACAACTATACCTACGCGACAAATACGTTTACCTAAACGATGTTACGTACTCAATCCTCTGTTTTATAGTAAAACTAGACTTCTTAAAATAAACTTTAGCTCTAAACATAGTATTCAGAAAAATGCGACTCGGCTACGCTATTAATAAAGCAAATAAACTGTGAAATAAACAATACAATACCACATTTTCTAATAATATTTAAGTATAAGTAGGTACTTACATTTCTGGCTGAGTAGGAAGTATGAAGAATGACAAGTCCGGGTTTGCGAAATCATTATTGAGGCACCCGAAAACACTACAATATTTTTTTCCCCTTTTTGAAGTCATGATACTCGTAATTTACGGGTAAGTGGCCGCCGCCGGCGAGAGTTGACGAACGCAAGCGGTCATGTAGCGTACGCGCGTGCTCACAGTAGCGCTGCACAGCCCGCACTGCCGCCACCTTATTCCCCCATATATTATGTTAGCGTGTGCGTGAAATCGCGTGCCGACATGGCGCGCGGCGCGCACGCACACATTCAAACCGAGAGCGGCACGTTTGTATGAAGATGTTTTACTGTATATTTACTGTGCTACGAGCCACCGAGTTGGCGGCGCACGCGCGGCTTTTGTTTGGCGGCATTGTTTGATCTTTTTAGTACTTCTTTATTAATCTAGTTAGTTCCTTTCCGACTCGGTTCGTGAGCGAATGTGCGTTACGTTTAATCGATCGATAGCTATTGAATCGTATTTAATACTGTTTAGTTAGTTTTAAATTTGTGTTTAGTTATTATTGTTACGTTTCTAGTGCTGTTTTATTGTTTTTTAGTTATTATTTTTGTTGTGTTAAACAATGCCTGAGGCATACGTGTACAGTGCTCGTGAATACGGCAACATGTTGATGTGTTTAGGAGAAGCCCGTGGCAATGCTTCTCTAACGTTGAGAATTTACCGAAACAGATTTCCGAACGTCCGGCATCCGTCTGATTCTCGCATGATAACGGCGGCTTTTCAGCGAGTCTTAGAAAATCGACCGATTGCTCCGGTGGCGGCGCGGCAGGTGGTGGACATCAAGTGAATGTTCGGGCCGAGGAGCGTATTTTAAATGTGATTCGTCAAAATCCACGCCTGGGCACACGAAGTGCCGCGAAATTATTGTGGCGCCGGGGCGTACCGACAGTCTCTCACTGGACAGTTCACAAAGTCTTGCGCCGGAACAGAATGCGGCCCTACCTACAATACACAAAGTACAAGCTTTGCTACCCAATGATCACGTTCGTTGTCGTGCGTACTGTCGTTGGCTGCTAGATCAACAACAACGAGCGCCTGGCTTTATTGAGCACATTATCTGGACGGACGAGTCCATATTCTCGAGAAACGGGATGTGGAACAGAAGGAATGCCCATGTATGGTCAGACGTGAACCCGTCCGCCACTCAAGAAACCGGCCATCAGACCAGGTGGTCCGTCAACGTATGGGCTGGTGTTTTTAATGGACGAATTTTAGGACCAGTGTTTCTACCGCAGCGCCTCAATGGATCAGCATATCTTAATTTTATAAACGGATATTTAGATGATATGCTAGATAATGTATCGCTGGCTGAATTTCGTCGAGCATGGTTCCAGCACGATGGCGCTCCAGTGCATGTTACGGGCCCCGTCCGCGAGCGTCTCACTGAGCTTTTTGATGACCGCTGGATCGGAAGGCTGGGGCCACACGCCTGGCCGGCTCGTTCGCCCGACTCAAAACCTTTGGACTTCTTTTTGTGGGGTTATGTGAAAGAAAGAGTGTTTAATCGGGAATGTGACAGTGCTGATGAAATGCGGGGCAGAATAGTGAGCGTTTTTGATAGATTACGTACAAAATGTGTTGAGGATCCTACACTACTGCCTCGTGTTCACGGGTCGATACAGCGACGGGCCCGGCTTTGTATTGAAATGGACGGAGCGCAGTTCGAGCCAGACCTCATAAGGTCACAAAGGATTTAGACAGGTACGTAAAATACCCCTGTGAGCTTTAATGTTTAACAGTAGGCTACGAATGCGATTAAAATTTATAATTTTCTGAAGTGTTGTAGGGGTAGGCATTTGAAAGTGGTGTTTGTAAATTCCATATAAATCCCGTGACGCGGCCGTATGGAGCGCTTGGCGCCCGCGACGCGCGTACGCGCTGTGGCGCAATGTTGCTTTGCGTGTCAGTGACCTCACGTTTTTTTACGGTTTCCATTGCGTGTTTACGAAATATGAAGTTTTGAAAATAACCAATTTAAAGCGAAAGGTTATTGGTATTCGTTAGCATTTAGGTTGTATATAATGTACGTTCTGGCTTCGGAAGCGTTCTCCTTACACCCTGTATGGCAAACTCAAATGCCGCGTACAGACGTTACACTGCATCAGTTAGGACGCGTCGCGCGCACGAACCGCGCCTTTACTACGAACTAGCACCTTGATTCCGTAACATGCCTATCAATCACAATATGAATCATTTTGAAGGATATTGCTTCATATGTTCGAGAGATGTGTCTGCTCTAGAATATAAGTACAATACCACAGAACTATATACAATAGAACGCTAGTCTTCGTCCATTCGTACGGGAACCGAGCGTGTAACATTTTTCGTAGGTACTTTGACGTCACGGCCGTAATTTAGTGATGGGATCGCAAGCCGCGCGAAATCGATCGCCGGCGGCGCGGCGTCGCGCGCGCCGGTTGTCAGTTTAGCTTCTAGTATTTAACTCATCGAATGCCGTAATTAGAAACACAATAGAAAGACAATTGCTTATGTCGAACTGTGTAACTTAAGACATTGAAAAGGTTAAAGAGGGAGGCCGCGCGGCTTTTTGTAGGAAACCATTTTTGCAACCATTTTTTTCCTTATTTTTGATATCTTTCGGAAACCTGAAAAAAGAGCATTTAAGAAGTAACCATTAGCTGTTCGTTTATAATATTTGCATTTCACTACCTACATTACGTAGTTACGTTTTAATTTAAAAATATAATTATCATTTCCTCTGCTTTCAAAATCAATTATAACTGAGTACGAAATCGGCATCGAAAATTGCAGTGTACAACACTAATGACTACTTTTGACCTTGAATGGTTAGATCGCTTATGTTTACATTGCTGGTTTTCAATGCACGACAAGTCTGGCGCGTTAAATTAAAGCCGCAATGAAAAAATATTTGGATACACTACTGTTTGGATGAAAATAACAAAATAAATTGTTTTATAAATAACAACAGATTATTTTAAGACAGATAGTACTTACGGATGATAAGAAATACCTCGATTACCAGCTCCAACTTCATGGATGGAATTAGAACAATTAAGTATCGCACAACTAGCCATTTTGTTTTTATCACCTGACGTCACACGCGGAAAGCGGTCGGAGGCAGACTAAGTTCGCCGCGAGCAATGGTGTCGCACGGCACCATTTCTCCACGCGAGGTACCTACACTTATGCAATCTATTATAATCTATATCTGTGTACAATACAATGGATACTGTTGCAGTGCCAAAATTAATGGCATTCCTACTGTTAGTGTGTTACGTAACTACCCTGCTGATCCGCGCATCTGTTTTCGTCAGTTTACCGCGAACACGCGAAGCACTCTATTCAATTTATGTTGCCATTGATGTTATTTCAAGTTAAACAAATATCAACGATTAACTTCTCGCTCCAACAATTATTATTAGTAATAATTGTTAAAAATGCATCTTGACTACGCGACTTGTACAGCTCGTTGCGTGCGCGTGAAATGCACAGTTCGCGCGCGCAAGGCATCCAGATTAAGAGAATTTGTTACCTTACTTGATACATTGCAGCAATGTGGATGGCAAATTCTTTCATTGCATGTGACATTTCACCAGTACAGACTGGTATTCGTAAAGCCGCGCAAAGACGCGGCATTATGAATACCAGCTGTGAGTGCGCTTGTACTCTCGCTGTACGCGATCCCTGACTACGTGTGCGCGCGCTTTCGCTCATTGCAAGGAGTTCACCTTCTGTATCTATTTATTTTGTGACCCAGTTTACTCGTAAAGTCAATATGTGCGAGGAAAATCGCCTAAAATGGACAATCCGTCAGAAAAGGGACGCAAAAGGCGAAATCAAGAAAATTTATAGCCACTTAACGAGCGATTAAGATGAAAATTAAGGTGTTCATTTTTAATTTCTTTTCAACAACAGGTATTAATGTTTCTAAAGTTTAACGTTTCCAGGTGTTTAATTGTTTTACTTGAGACTGGGTAACTTTTTTATGCGTTAGTCTTAGAAACTTTTTCTTCTTCTTCGTGTCGGTGGCACAACAGTACTTCAAATCTTGCTGGTCCAAAACTGCGCCACTTCCACGGCGCCTTGGTAGCACCGCAGAGATAACATTAACGAACAACAACAACAATACCGCTTTTGAGCTCAGCACGGCAGAATATGTACTTCAATAAAATAGACAGACATAGGGTCTATTCAATTTATGTTGGCATTGATGTTATTTCAAGTTAAACAAATATCAACTTTATTTCAATGGCCATTAAGTTAATTTCAGAGTCACTAGCACTATTGAAGTAACGCAAACTGAACTTTATTGTGTAGGAATTAAAGTTATTTTTCTATTACCTCATATTTGTTTACATTTTGGCAATTAAATCGCAAACGCAGATTAGGTTTAAGTAGTGGAAGTGTTTCCCCTGACGCTCCGGAGGAGGCAAACATAACACATAGCATCACGCCTCTATTTTTTTATTTTTTATTATTAAAACTTATGGTTAAGTCCCATGTAATAGGGAGCGAGCCTATAAACCGGGTACAAATCCAAACTCCGACAGATACACGATACCGAAAACTCCTACACACAGACATACGACGAGTAATAGACAGCACGGTTGGCGCAGTGATTAAGCGATTGACTGCTGCGCTGCGTGTCGCGGGTTCGATTCCCGCACGGAACAAATATTTGTATGACCTACAAGTAGTTGTTCCGGGTCTGGCTGTTTGTGTATGTGAGTTTAAATGTTTGTAAACGCACCCACAATACAGGAGAAATTCCTAGTGTGAGGCAACGTATTTCTTTTAAAAAAAAAAAAAAAAAGGTGAATTCATTTGAAACCGCGAAGCAGATTCAAACCACACTGTTCTGTAATGACACCAACACACAACAAGGAATACCAACAACCTTACAAAGCCTAATAGATAAATCAATAGCGGCGTACCGACAACCACGCTATATAATAAGGCCATGATTATTCATACTTATACTTGTTTAAACAAGATCGGCTTGTGTTAACTGACATCACTGGCTGTTTATCTTACAGTCAAGATATGTATAACCATATGTTGGTACTGCCTATTCCCATATTACGTTCGGTGTTACGTAATTATGGGTTCAGGGTTTGGTATTTACTCTTCACTGTTATCATCGTAATTCTGCTCAATCTCGTTCACTTTCGGACTTTGGCCACGGGATTTGGGACAAGCATCGTCACAAAGATTGAAGATTTTATTTCCCCTTTAATATACAGTGGCCTCCAAAAGTTAGTTGACATTTTTCCACTTCAGCTGTGATGCCACCTTATGATTTAAAATAAAAAAAAATTATCAGTTACTCCTCAGGTATCACTTGATTCTTTTTTATGATAAATCAAAGGTAGTTGAACTCGTCACTAAAAACGTTACAGCAGTTCAAACATTACGATCACTTGAATTTTAAGTCTTAATGTGCCATGCGATTCTGTAATCATCTCACCGTGAAAGCTTCGGTGAAGTGAGCGTGGAGTGAGCTGTCATTCGCTAGGGATTAACACTATTAAGTGCTCACTTCACTTATGATTTCACGGTGAGATTTTTACAGAATCGACCCGCTGGTGTGTCAAAGCCGAAGTGGAACAATTTCAACTAACTTTTGGAGGCTGTACGTAGGTCATCATGGTCTGCCTTTCTCAACTATTTTGGGGTCGGTTTCCGGTCTATGCAGTAGAATAACAGCCTTTTATATGGAGCAACTAACTATCTGAACTCCAAAGCCAAGTAACTGTGTAATACGATATCCCTTAGTAAGACTGGTTATCAGACTTTCGTGCTGTAATATTGTTATGTACCTACCTATATAAAAAGCCCGATAAAGAAAAGAGCTATTGTGATTGATTGAGAATAATAGCTTGGCTTGGAAAATAACAACAAACGATAATGGCTAACTGATGACACGAGATTCGACTACAGATAAAAATATATTTTTAATATTTGAAAGATAATATTTATTATTTTATTTATACAATTTTACGAAAGCTTACAGACTAATACATGTAAATGGTAACAAAATAGTAAACAACTGACAATTAAAAATATAAATAATAAATAATATAATATAACATAAAAAAATAATAATATTAAAATAAAATAATATGATATATTTAATATTCGCTTTGATGAATGGTTCGATTCTAACCTTCGAGACCCTAGAATGATACTTACAAACGTCGACCCAGCTTAAGAGCGAGAATGCAAACACTGTATAACTCAGCTGCCAAAATATTAAACTCCTAGGCTTTGTTCCAAGACATACGTTCGAGACACGTAAACATAGAGCAGTAATGTGCCATATAGGCAACAGCTGCCAGCCTTGATTAAGACATAAATATGCAGCAACGGTACAAAACATGTATGCCCCGCATGAACAAACCCCATTTCGCCATAGTTCTCGCTTATATGTCCATTTTGAATTTTATTAATATTTCGCCCTATACACGTGGCGTAGATGACTTGCGTGAACAAAATGGCGGAACGTTAGTTTCGGTAATTTTGGTAAAGCAAAGTTAATAGATTGAAAGTGTGCTCGGAGTTTGAAGTTGCTTCACTTCTTATGTAAATTAGAATGATTATGGAATGTTATAAGCCAGTTGCGGTAGCGTTAAAATTTATCAATTTTAGAGAAATTATAATGCAATTGACTATTTGAACTACAACGTTGAAGGAAAACATCGTGAGGAAACCGGCATATCCTAGAACCAAAAATTCGAAGACATGTGACATCTACCAACCCGCACTGGGCCCGCGTGGTAGATTAGGTTCAAACCACTCCCTCTCGAAGAGAGAAGGCCTGTGCCTAGTGGGGAGATTATAGGCTGATTGTGCCTATGCTGATTGAACTATTAACCCTTAAATGCATCGTGATGGAAATTTCCATCAACCAATCCAATGCCATATTTTCGTTTCCACAGAGCACGGGGATTCCCCAATTGTTAGAGATATTCAACTCATTTTGTTCCCAGTAGATTCGTTCTGATTACATAAAGATGTAAATTTCCACCATGCCATAAAAAAAAAGGATTTTTATGAATATATTTTTATGAAATATTTTTGCCTTACTATAGAGCTAATGTTACGTCACTTACGTCCAAATAAATTGAATTTGCTTAAAAGTAAAAATCATGCAATTAAGGGTTAAAAGACTTTGCTGTCAAACGTACTCGTAAATACGCAAAAAACAGGGATTGCAATAATGCACAAAAAATAATTGAAAGTAGCTTTCAGAAAATATGTAGTAAGTGTGATTTGATTACATTAGTCAAAGTCACTGGAAAGACGAGAAAGGTGGCATAATATTTGAATAATATCACCTGATATCATTGTGCATTCAGAACTACGTGCATCTTCATTGTAATAACATCGTTATATTATTCGGAGTCAAAGTGGATGGTGGTAATAGCTGGTGATCCAATAAATCGGAGATCATTGTCTTTGAGGCTGGGGGTAGTCCGGGTTATGTATAGCTCATCAAGCTACTACAATCTGTCAAATTTCTTTAATCGATTTTCAACTTTATCGCCAAGGCATAAGGTTCAAAGTTGATTGCGAACATTTGACAGTTTCGGGTAGCTTGATGTGCTGGCGACTGTGCCACCTGTATTAGTCAATGGGACTCCACTACAAAGAGTATTTAAGTTTAAATATCTTGGTCACATATTGGACCCTGACTTCAATGACGGACTCGATATGGAGCGGAAGCGGAGGGCGTTGTCGGTAAGGGTGAACATGCTACTTCGCAGGTTTGCGCATTCACTTAAAGTAAAAAATACTCTGTTTCGAGCTTATTGCACAACGTTTTACATGTGCAGCCTGTGGACTAGATATACCCAACGGTCGTACAGCGCCCTTCGTACCCAATACAACAACGCTTATTGGGTATTAGTGGGGCTGCCCCGTTTCTGTAGCGCATCGGGAATGTTCGCGGACGCACATATAAGTTGATCTTAGGCAACGATGCGAATGAGGTGTGCATCCCTGGTGCGCAGAGTACGGGCCAGTTCCAACAATATCCTAAAAATTATCGTTAGCAGGCTTGATTGCATATCACTGCAGTGAAGTTTACTAACACAATGAGTCCTTGTTACTTGAATAAAGAAAATTTATAATATTTGTTCACAAAGACACAACAATTACAATATACAAGCTAACACTAAAACATATAATATATACAACGTGTAACGTTAAATGCGCAAAACCTCAGACACCCCAAACTGATTTTTAATTCAATTTACCTATTTCAGAGAGAAAATAAGTCATTAAAAAATTTTTACAGGTTTTATGTGCTGTTTTAGTTTTACTGGCCATTCTGATCGTTTCTTGCCTCTGCGACGACGCTTTATCGAGGGAGGAGTCGTCACCGGGCCGCTGCGCCGCGCTGACATTGGGTTGCTTGACCTATTAATAAATAGACACGGCAAAGTTTTTAATGAAGATTTTTTGAAAAATGTGACCTATATTAAAAAGTGGTTCAATTAATTCTGCTCGTTATTCTGATCAAACTATTTTCAGGTTTTGCGCATTTAACGTTACACGTTGTATAGCTCTTTGGGCTTCAAAAAATTCGTCCGCATCGCTGTCAATGGGATAAGTGCCCAAAAGGCTGGCAGCATTACCGCGTTGGATGGCAATGCTGATTCTTCGGGCTAAAAATAAGCCAGCCCTTTGGTCACGTGAAGAGTCAACCAACCAATTGGCGATGTCCCGAAAATGTATTATTATTGTTATAATTATTGAATCAATTTCCAAATTCAATCGCCAGTGTTCTCCTTTAAGGGCATTCATGTTTGTCAGAGCCAGTCTTTCCAGTAGATGTTCTCACACAATGACTAACAGGACTATTGTATTACCAGCAGCTGTATCTCTGTGCCTTGACTAGAATTTAACAATACACACCGCGTCACATGAATAAAACCATGATGATGTTCTTGACTGGCCATCGCTTTCCCCTGACTTAAACATCATAGAAAATGTGTGGGGATGGCTGTCACGTGAACTTTATAAGAATGGCAAACAATATAACAACAAGCATGAACTCGAGAAGGGTATAAAAAACTGTTGCAGCAAACTGCCGATTAAATACATAAAAAGTCTTTATGATTCAATGCCATCTCGGATTTTTAATTTAATTCAACGGAAGGGGAACAACCTTAATTACTAATCACTTTTTTCTTTTAAATAATAGTATTCATAACTAAAGTTTTTGTGTTTTATTTAATGGTCTTATTCAAGTGACGCATCATAATTGCCACCAACATTGTCAAAAGTGATCACTGAGTATTTAAGAAGTTCGATTGTTTATAGTTAAACTTTTTGTGGCTAAAGACGTTTATACTTATCATTCTTATATATTTATTTTGTCTCATATCCTAAATAGCAAAAAAAATATTCTGGTCTTATTCATATGGCGCGGTGTGTAGAGTAAGCCCACATTTCATTTAGGGTATGAACTTTGAAACATAAGATCATGTCTGTATTCCTGAAGGCTTAGGCAGAGGGGTACTGTGGTGAGTACAGTGTGGGGGCTCTATAATTATACAACGTTATAATTATTACGTTTATTCCGAGCGAACGTGTTTCCATCAACGCGCCTATACTATGTTTTTCGAAACAAAGGACCTACTAGAAATAATTTGCAGCCCACTCTAAATTCGCTTGATGTTTCTAAAGCAACCAGAGTTATTTTTCTGTCAGCCATACCGCATAACGGCGACTTTTCCACACAACCTTTACAGTACATACACATTTTGCTAAATATGCTTAAATCCTATGTAACAGGGGCGAGCCAAATGCATCTTTGTAACGGATAAGTGTGGTACTGTGATTGTGGCAAGGTCGATGGTTCTAACTGTGTTCAAGTCAGTGGATCTAATGCTTTTATAGTAAATTATTGATGGCATGAAACACAGGTTTGAATAAACCTAGATCGGGTGGGTCGCTACTTAATATTCTAATTCCGATCCATCATTACTGTTGGCTACATGTACTTTTTGTAAACGTTTTTTATTAAGAAAAAAAAAAGTGACGAGAAAACTAATGTTTTATTAGTTCAGAAAGTCGGAAAACGTAATTGTTTTTTATTTAAATGTCTAACAGTTCACTAAAATAAACCAGGCACTTACAAATTATCAAAGGGTCAGTCAGAAAGATGCTACATATATATATGTAGTTGTCCATTCCCAAGCATAGTATCTTAATAACAGTACTTATGCTATGTGAACGTAAATGAAGCAGAAGGAGTATGTACGTATCGTAGCAGGTGGCATTTTTCTCTATCTGCCTCCCCCCGTTGGGAGAAAGCGTATGTTTGTGTATTTATTTATTTAATTGCTACCATGCAACACACTGGCTAGTAGGTGTGTATTTTTTTTTTTTTTATTATTAAAAAACGTTGCCCCACACTAGGAATTTCTCCTGTATTGTGGGTGCGTTTACAAACATTTAAAGACACATGTTACACATACAGCCAGACCCGGAACAACTCCTTGTAGGTCAAACAAAAATTTGTTCCGTGCGGGAATCGAACCCGCGACACGCAGCGCAGCAGTCAATCGCTTAACCACTGCGCGCCAACCGTCAAAATTTCATGACCGAGTATTAAGCGTACTGCAAATTTAAATATATCAAATTAAATTACATCATCATCATCTGCCTAACCTATTCCCAACTATGTTGGGGTCGGCTTCCAGTCTAACCGGATGCTGCTGAATACCAGTATTTTACAAGGAGCCACTGCCTATCTAACCTCCAAAACCCAGTTACTGGGTAATGCGATACCCCTTGGTAAGACTGGTTGTCAGAATTTCGGGCTACTGACGACCCGTAACTACTGTCAAAGATCCACGAATGACAGCCGGGACCAACGGCTTAACGTGCTTTCCAAGGCACGCAGGGGTCTTGGTATGTGAAGATGATCACCCATCCACGGACCAACCGCGGCAAGCATAGCTTAACCTGATCGACCGACCCGTGCGGCTGTTATTACTTAGCCACAAGCCCCTCTATATCAAATTACATTATAAATTATAATATTGATTCTAATTATTACAATTTATTACATTTATTTATGTAGCAATAGCTATTTCTAGTAAAACATAATTATCTAATAAGTAAGTCTGTTCATTCTTAAACTAAAACTGATACTCGTATCGTAGTTTCAAATTAAAAACCACTTATAATCCAATTTATAGAAAGCACGACAATACGTTGAAAGCACCGGTGATTTGAGAACGAATAGAAACATAGTATTAACTGTTTGTCGTCTAAACAAGTTAATACTTTAAGCAAGTTAAACTTAATTGACTGAAAGGGGTTGCTTAAGTGCGTACGTAAACGCTACCACCACAATCTCTTTAAGTTTTTATTTCAAGTTATTTGAATGACTGGCTTTATAAGACAAATGGAATGGGTTGAAAGAGAATATGTCGGTATTTTCTTAACTGTTTCGAGTCGTTGGTCTAAGTCAAGTCACAGTAAATATACAGTAAAACATCTTCATACAAACGTGCCGCTCTCGGTTTGAATGTGTGCGTGCGCGCCGCGCGCCATGTCGGCACGCGATTTCACGCACACGCTAACATAATATTTGGGGGAATAAGGTGGCGGCAGTGCGGGCTGTGCAGCGCGACTGTGAGCACGCGCGTACGCTACATGACCGCTTGCGTTCGTCAACTCTCGCCGGCGGCGGCCACTTACTCGTAAATTACGAGTATCATGACTTCAAAAAGGGGAAAAAAATATTGTAGTGTTTTCGGGTGCCTCAATAATGATTTCGCAAACCCGGACTTATCATTCTTCATACTTCCTACTCAGCCAGAAATGTAAGTACCTACATAAACTTAAATATTATTAGAAAATGTGGTATTGTATTGTTTATTTCACAGTTTATTTGCTTTATTAAGAGCGTAGCCGAGTCGCATTTTTTTGAATACTATGTTTAGAGCTAAAGTTTATTTTAAGAAGTCTAGTTTTACTATAAAACAGAGGATTGAGTACGAAACATCGTTTAGGTAAACGTATTTGTCGCGTAGGTATAGTTGTAATAAGGGCCATTTCACAATAATTAATATTGCAAATTAATTACTTTTGAAATTATTATTTTTTCTATTGTCTGATGTGTTGTTCAATCCAAATATGGTTCGTATTGGAATACTTGTGTGTACATCGACTTATTAAGTCGATGCGCGTATCGTCGTCTAAAATGTAAACAAATTTCGTCAAAAATAATTCTATCCCGTTTATACTTGAGCATAGTGTATCCCGTTTATACTTGAGCTTGTTCGAAAATATTAACTAAAAGTAAAAGTGACAACCCTGGGTATCAACGCAAGAGTAGGCTAATAACTCGGCGGGCGGCCTTAGATAACCTACTGTATATTTATTTACTGTGGTCAAGTGCTACTGGTTAGCATGAGAACCTGGGTTCAATTCCTAGGTCGGGCAAAGTGTTGTTAGCGAAAGCACTAGGAAGTGGTGAAGGGCGGGCGTTTTGGGGGACAGGCTTTTGTAATTTTGACGTTCGAAAAGTGTTGCTTCTCAGCCTAGTTTGAATAAACGACTTTTGATTTTGACTGGGTTTTTATATCAGGAATTACTTAGTAGCAGCCCGGTTAGTGGCAATATGCCTCTATTAACCTCTAGAGCCCCAGCGGCGCAAAAACGTGTCAGTAAACACCGACCGATTTAAAACTGTATTTGTAGTAAAGATAAGTCTTAAAATCGTCCGCTATACAGCGTGTAACGGAAAGGGGGTATCAACCCTGAAGGAGGTGAATGTGCTCATGAAACTCAACAACTTTCCCCAAAGAACATAGGTCGAAATATGAAAAAAAAATTTGGCCCTCCCATAGTAAATCAATCAGCTGGTAGTCAGTTTTGTAAGGGAGGGCCAAATTTTTTTTTCATATTTATGTTCTTTGGGGAAAGTTGTTGAGTTTCATGAGCACATTCACCTCCTTCAGGGTTGATACCCCCCTTCCGTTACACGCTGTATATATCTAAAAGAGCCCGCTCGCGGTGCTTGACCGGTTAAATGGAACTTAAACATACTTGGTGAAATATGGACGATGATGTGCGTGATTTGTATGAATGTTCATATAGGTATGTGTACACCACTGCTTAACCCTTTCGGGCCAACAGACTTATATTACGCTATGTCAGTGTACTAAAATAAGGCTTCTAAAATCTTTGTTTACATTTTTAATTTTGATATATTTTATTTTTTGCTTGAGTACGTATAGTTTTTATTGTATTTCTTGGTATATTGGCGTGGCTAGCTGACATATAGCAAATCATTTAATTTAGTGTTTTGTGTCTTGTAATGGTAATTACTTTGCATACCTTGTATTGTATTCAATCAAGTATTTTCTTACTGAACAGACAGCTGTGCTGCTGGGGAGTTTGTTGCGCCACTTCTTCTCCCCAGCGAAAGCACTAGGAAGTGGTGAAGGGCGGGCGTTTTGTGGGACTGTCTTTTGTAATTTTGACGTTCGAAAAGTGCTGATTCTCAGCCTAGTTTGAATAAATGACTTTTGATTTTGTTTTTGATTTCTCAAAAACCAGTTACAATAAATGGCGTGCAGAAAAGTTTAGAACATGAGACGTTAGAAATTTTCTGCGATTTAGGTCATAGTGGAAATATTAATTAATTAATTAATTTATTTATTTATTTGGTTCACCAACAATTGTATACACTATCATAAGCTATTTAAACTGAATCAACAAATCGGAATAAAGTGTAACAATCACTTATAGGTAAACTCTGCATGCACAAAAATCGTTGTCACTAACAAAAATAGAAATAAAAGACTATGTGTGTGTGTGTGTGTGTGTGTGTGTGTGTGTGTGTGTGTGTATGTGTGTGTGTGTGTGTGTAAGTTGCACTGATTAGAACTTAGTAAATTAGTTAAACTAAATTAAAACAAACAATTTAAAACACAATAAAAAAAGACTAAACTAGACAAAAACTAGGTAGTACAAAAAATAAGTTATACATAGCCTAAATTCACCCACCCAGTGAGATATTGCAGGGCTGAGAAACTCAATGCTCGGGAAGATACTTATAAAAACTGGCTTTCAATTTGCCTAAGCTGTCAAATTGGAGGTCGATCCGATCACTGCAATCATTCACAACCCTGCAAAACCTCGCGTAGGGAGAGTTAGCACCCAGAACAGTTCTTCTCTGCGGGGGGCAGAGTGGTGTTATAGGATTGCGAGGAATTCTGGAGGGGGCACGGAAGCTAAAGTTATTTAATATTTGTGGACAGTCAATTTTATGGGCCATAACTTTACACACAAACATCGCGTCATTCAGTCGTCGACGTTTGTCGAGAGAAACCATATTAAAATGTTTGAGTCTATCACTGTATGACCGTATTTTCTTGGACAGACCGCTAGCATAGGTCAGGTGCCCCAGAAATCGTTTTTAATAAAAACTATCGCTTTCCTAACGATTGTCAGTATAAGAGAATGGTTTTTAATAAAAGTGAACTTATTTTAAACACCTTATTGGCTTATTTTTAATACCAATTCGGTTGAAAATATTATTGAACAGCCGTGCGATTCTGTAACCGTGAAAACTTGGTTGAAGTGAGCGTGGAGTGAGTCGTCAATGGTGTCAATCCCTAGCATCAGCATGACTCACAGCTCACTCTAAGCTCACTTCACCTTAGTTATCACGGTGAGATTTTCCCAAAATCGACCGGCAGTGCTGTGAACCGCATCGAGTGTGATAGATTTTCATTTATTGTTATTTCAGAGTACATTGAAATACATTGTTAGTAAAATAATACATATGTTAGTAAAAAGATTATTTATTCAGGGCAGTTAAAAAAATATAAGGCCAATTTGATAAAAAAGTTCTTACTGAAGCCAATTTTTATATGAGAGCTTTTCTATTCGTTCAATTGCTAAAGTGAAACAGCAAATAGGCGAAATAAAAAGGTTACCACTAACCATACAAAAACAAATATCATTTGATTTGCGATTCCAATTTCTCATTCGCTCCTGTATAAAATCATTTATTTTACTCTCTTACGAATAACTGAAAATATCTACAGAGCAAATTAAAAGGCGATCTGTAGAAATTTAATAACACAAGTCATTTGAATATTCAACGAGAACGAACAAAGGATTATTCAGGAAATACTCGATATAATCCGTTCTGTAGAAAATTGGTTTACAAATTGTTTGTGCGCAGCCGCACCGGCCGAACGCATTGCTACTTTCAGGCTCGTGTCGCGAGTAATCCTACGACATTTTAATAATATAATCTCGTACGTATCTGTAGTTGGGAAAATCGGAATCGGAATTCGAAGGGATTTTCTGGACTTTCGAAATCGATACTTTCATGTGTTTGCTTTTACATTTGGATTTCTTGTTTGTTAATCTTATAATTTTTCATTTATATATCCTTTACATTTTCAAACATATTATGCTCATTTTTTAAATTTTATATAAAAAAAAAACATTAAAAAAAAATATTATATAATTTATATTATTCTTATAATTTTTCATACTTCGTGCACAATCATCAATTCATTACCCACTTTTGATGTTGACCTTTTGTTTCTACATCGTTCTCACATATTATATAATTTGAACATGAATGATGTAACCAATATCTTATAACAATTTTATGATTTAAAAGAGTGTCCGTGGGGTTTCTTGCCCGATTTTCTCCATAGGTACACACCTACTAAGCTTTGGAATGAGCCAGAGTCTAGACTTTTATCAACTATGTCGGGGTAAGCTTCCAGTCTAACCGGATGCAGCTGAATACCAGCATTTGACATGGAGCGACTGCCACTCAGTGTGGTCCTTTCCTCAAAAGACCACTTCAGACACCAATCTACATGGTCCTCAAAGATTATATCCGGATTTTTATATACACATTGACATTGATGAATTTTATATAAACAATGACATGGATATTTACTTTGTAAAGTATCTTGTTTTTATTATTATTATTACTGTGAGTGTGAAGACTATGTGGGTCATTTCTTTTTTTCGGTTTTCCTTCTTAGTTAGTTTTAATCATGATCTGGCAGTTTGAGTCATTTATGCGGCCTACCCAAATGTCCTTTCATTGGTATTGTTCGTCGAATCGTAAGGCTCCTCAAGTTCTGAGTTGAGCTGCACGATTTTTGACAAATGCGTGCACTGACTGGACAGGTCCGCTCAATCTGTGTGGTTCTTTACTCAAAAGACCATTTCAGAAACTAATCTACATGGTCTTCACATTATCTGACCAAGATTATGTCTGGACTTTAAAAGAGACTGTGACCTCTGAGTTTGTTTCGGCCTTTCTTCTCAGAGTAGTCAGATAGGAAACGCCGACCTCATCTAGTTTAAAAAAATATGATTGACATGTAAAAGTGTTTGTACAAACCTACTTACAGAAATCATTTATCATTTATCATTTGCCTATCTGACCTCCTCGATATCTGAGAGAGCTGCTGTATTACAAGTACGTATAAATGGAAAGAAATTCTCTATAATCCAAGCATATGCTCCTACTAAAAGAGCCACTGAAGAAGAAACAGAAAACTTTTACGCCGATCTTGACAGAGCTATGAATACTTGCACAAGAAATATAATTTTCCTGGGAGACATGAACGCAAAAATAGGATACCCAAAAGAAAATGAAGAATTAGTAATGGGAAGGTATGGTTACGGAAAAAGGAACGATAGAGGAGAAATATTCATAAAATTTTGCCTTCAATACAACCTGAAAATTTCTAATACAGTCTTCAACAAATCTAAAAAGCTTCGGTGGACCTGGAGATCGCCAGATGAAAAATCGAAGAACGAAATCGACTTCATAGCTACAAATGTTACAAAAATGATACAAAACGTAAATGTCATGACCAAATTGCAACACCCTAGTGACCATAGAATGCTCAGAATTACCCTGAATATAGAAGAAAACAAAAAATCTCGGGCTCATTACAGAGGAAAATCATACACAGAAAAAGAAATAGAAAATGAAGACCTATTATCCTTGTCCGACTGCGAAAATGACAGCGTGCACCAACTCAACAAAAAAATAGAGACTTATTTACTAAAAAGCTACAAAAAACAAAACGAAAACACAACTGAAAAAAGAAATAAAGAAATTATAACAAAAGAAATAGAAACTTTGAAAAATGAAAAACACATATTAAAAAACAAGAAAAACAAAACAAGACAAGAAAAGAAAAGACTGAGTAAACTACACAGGACAATACATAAAAAATAAAACAAAACATTAAAAAGAGAAGACTCGATGCAATTAGCAAATTCATAGAAGAAACAGGCGGAATAAAAAAGGCTTATAAAAAGTTAGAAACTACCAAACAAGTCATGACACAACTCCAAAATGCCTCAGGACACACCGTCACACACAGGAAAGACCTAATGACCATAGCTACGCAGTTCTACAAAAATCTCTACACATGCACAAATAAAAGTCAGGATAATTACAGACCTGTCCAATCACTATCTGAAAATTATAAACCAGCTCAGGAATCAGTACCACCTTTCCTAGAAAGCGAGATAGAGATATCTATAGTGAAACTGAAAACAGGAAAGAGCCCAGGACCTGACGGAGTGTCAAACGAAATGATAAAAGCTGCGAAAGAAACGCTAATAAAACCACTCACCAACCTCTTTAACCGCATTCTATTAATAAAAGAACTACCAGAAACATGGACATGCTCAGAAATAGCCCTACTGTATAAAAAAGGAGATCCCAAACAAATATCTAATTATAGACCCATCAGCCTTATATCCTGCTTGTATAAATTATTTGCATTGACCCTACTAAGACGTGTAACACCGAAAATTGACGAGAACCAACCTATAGAGCAAGCGGGATTCATGAAAAACTTCTCTACTAATGACCATATACACACACTAAAAACTATAATCGAACGGTTCATGGAATATGACCTCCCCTTATACATAGCTTTTATAGACTACTCGAAAGCTTTCGATTCAATCTCACATGACTCCATATGGCGGGCTTTGAACCAGCAAGGTCTAGATCACGACTACATAGAACTTATCAAAGCGATTTACTTGAGAAGCACAACAAGAGTACGACTAGACTCAAGAGGACCAACATTTCAAGTTGAGAGGGGGGTAAAGCAAGGCGATCCACTTTCCCCAAAGCTTTTCATCGCAGTCCTAGAATCCATATTCCGAAATCTCGATTGGAGTGAAATGGGAATAAATATCAATGGCAAATACCTCTCACACCTCAGGTTTGCTGACGACATAGTACTGCTGTCGGATAATCCACACACACTGAACCATATGATAGACTCCCTTAGTCATCACAGTGAGGCTGTAGGACTACAAATTAACTTGGAAAAAACTAAGATCATGACCAATCGCGATGAAATACCCATATCCATACAGTCCAAACCCATAGAATATGTCGCAGGCTACGTTTACCTTGGACATCTAATTGCACTAAAATCCTGTACAGAAAAAGAAATCGATCGTAGAGTGAAGAATACGTGGAACAAATACTGGGCTATGAAGGAAATCTTCAAAGGTTCCATACCCACAAAACTGAAAACGAAAGCGATGAACATCTGCCTTACCCCGGTTCTTACCTACGCATGCCAAACGTGGCCGCTCAAAAAAACACTCTTAAATAAAATAAGAAGCTGTCAAAGAGGAATAGAACGGAGTTACATGAACATAAAACTGAAACATAGAGTCAAAAGTTCACTTATAAGAAAAATAACAAAAGCGAGGGATGCAGTCAAACAAGTCCTGACACTGAAATGGAGGTGGTCGGGTCATATCCAGAGAGCTACGGATGAAAGATGGTCACAAATAATTTCAAATTGGTACCCAAGAGATAAAAAAAGAAGGAAGGGTAGACCCTGTACAAGATGGAGTGATGACATAATCCAAATAGCTGGAAAGCTATGGGCCAGACAGGCAAAGGATAGAGCCATATGGAATGGTTTGGAGGAGGCTTTCACCGCAAAAGGCGGCCCTTACACCTAACAATACTAACCTTATTTAAGTACAAAACTAACATTACTAACAAATTAATATTTAAGTACACAACACAAAAATATATACCTACATGTAAGGGATAAAAACAAAGCTAATAAATAAATAAATAAATCTGACCTCCACAACCCAGTTACTGGGTAATACGATACCCCTTGGTTGTGGTTGTCAGACTTTCGGGCTTCTGACTACCCATAACGACTGTCAAAGAACCACGAATAACAACCGGGACCAACGGCTTAGCGTGCTTTCCGAGGCACGGAGGGGTCTCGGTATGTAAAGATGGTCACTCATCCACAGGCCAACCGCGGCAAGCCTAGCTTAACCTGATCGATCGACCTGTATGGCTGTTATTATTTAGCCACGGGGTTTCGATGTGTCTGACTTTATTTTATGTGATGTTGAAATTGAAAATAAGGGTGAGTCATTTGGGTGAGTCTGGATTAGTGCCTGGTTAGGCTCAGCCCGTGCAATATAGGACTTAACCCTTAAATGCATCGTGATGGAAATTTCCATCAACCAATCCAATGCCATATTTTCGTTTCCTCAGAGCACGGGGATTCCCCAATTGTTACAGATATTCAACTCATTTTGTTCCCAGTAGATTCGTTCTGATTACATAAAGATGTAAATTTCCACCAGGCATTTAAAAAAAAATAAAAAAAAAGTATTTTTAAGAATATATTTTTTTTAATATTTTTTCCTTACTATAGAGCTAATGTTACTACATCCAAATAAATTTAACACGCTTAAAAATCATGCAATTAAGGGTTAAACATAGCTGGTGTAAGGTGGGTGTATCTTAGGTACTCTGCTGTAACCCTTCAGGGATTACAAGCGTGTGTGTGTGTTGTATTGAAATGAGAGGACTGTGACAAGGACTTCAAAAAATCATATCAAAGCCCGTCCTTATTTATTTGTAACCGAACATTTTAATCACGCGTCCTTTTCAGAGTTTTTATCCTTTTTGTAGATTATGTTATGTTACACAAAGTGTGTCCGCGTTAATTAAAAGTTCTGTTTTCGATTAAAATAATATTCAGGCGCCGACGACAAAGGTTCGTTAAAAATGCATGTTTTTAATCTGCCATGTGAAAATATTATTTTGTTTCTGCGCCGCATTGCCAGTCGATAGCGTGGCATTACAGTTTTTTGTCGATGCATGCTATTTTCATCTGTAGTGCCTACTGTAAGATACGTTTAAATTAATGTTTACTGTAGCATTTTGTTAAAAAGCATATTCACCCTATAACGTTTCTACTGCTGGGACACAGGTTTCTCGGCGAGAGAGAGTGGGCCGTATTTTTAGTCGTAAGCGTATTTTTGATGCTAGGACATGCCGATTTTTTCACGATGTTTTTCTTCACCGTTTTGAGAGCAGTGGTAGTGAAATAATTTAGACAAAGTAATGTGTCTGTCTGGGTTCGAACCCACGACCTATAACTCGTATGTCGTGGCCGTTACCACTTGGCCACCACTGCTCAATATTTTGCTTAGCATTTTCTTTACTGAGTAGGTTTAACTTGTGTTTTGTTTTGCTCTTCGTTTATTAACACCCGACGGAAACAGAGTGGGCTAATGAATTCAAAAAACAGACTGTGCTAGAAATAATTAATGTGTGCTATTGGAGAAAGAATAGCTGTTGTTAACTTCCTATTTTCATTATCCGTCCCTCGACGTGAGGACGCCTGGATCAAAATATTACCTACAACTTATATTAAACTTAAAGGGCCAATATAAATATAAATTTATTTTACTTTTTGAAGGTTATGGTTTGTATCGAGGGATTTTTAAATTATTTTTTTTCTAGCGGTTGGTCAACTCCTGAGTGACCTGAGGGCTGGCCTATTTTTGTTCCAAAGAATTAGCATTGCAACACAAGGTGGCAATGCTGCCAGCCTATTGGGTACTTTTCCTGTTGACGGAACGACGGTGGTTATTGCTACGGACGAATTTTTGATGCCCTATGATTCTTTCCCGTTCTTTTTTAAATACTTGTGCATATTATAGTTATTTTTTTAAGAATTTCAGCTTAAAAATATTATATTGAAAGTCAAAGAGCATTGAATCATTCGGGTTATAATATTATGCAGGTACCTAGCCTTTTTCATGAATAATGTATAGGACAAATGATTTAAAACATCGAATTTATTGAGCTTCAAAGTTATTTAACTCCGAAACTCGATACAAAGGCTTACTACTTACTGTTATACATATATTCAGATTCACGATTCATTCTGAAAGTTATACTTGAACACAGTAATACAAATAAATCTTCATTGTACAATGTAAACCTGTGTTGGGACTCGAAATTCATCCGTTGGGCGTTTGTATGTGTGAGGCTGGTGTAAACATACCGAAGCCTTGCCTAAGTACATGTGTATGTGAGAACAGAAGTGTAGCTTAGCACGTCAGAAACGATGAAAAGTTTAAATTACATTTAGCGCAATGGAACGTATTTGGTGTCTCTGTAGTATACGTGGTGTTGAAGACTCACTATCATGACAAGACTTGCTGGCGGTACGTCAAGTACGTACTTACTATTAGTAATAATTATTGAAATCTTTTTGTTCACAGAAATAGGAGGCATAAACTAAATACACCATCTGCCTGTATTTCGCTAGGACATTAGGCAGGGGTCAGGAGAAAGGACGAAACCGATGGACTTCTTTAAAACCGAAAAGTAATGGAAGTTATACGGATTTGCTTTGATGAGGGACAGAATTAGTGACGACGGGGAAGAAATGATTAGAAACTCGCGTCGTTGGAAATAAACGTCGCCTACGCAGCTACGATTATTCGTAGCAGATTCGTAGCAACTTGCTACAAGGCTACAGCGGAGGCGCATATTTATGTTTATTGCAATTAGACATGAGAAGAAATTCTTCAAGCATTCTATTATGGTGTACATAATAAAGAGTGTTCTATTCTATTCTAACATACAAAGTACCGGAATAGTTTTATAAAGATGATTTAAGTCTGTGTATTCAATGTATGTGTGTATGTGTAATGTGTGTATGTGTGTGTGTGTTGCCTGCACGAGTACGCAATGGAAGGTCGATGGCCTATACAGTTAAAATGAAGTATAAAATTATCATAATCGTTTGTTAATATGCCAAACGATAAAACTGATTCCAATATTTAGTATCAAGTTTGCGTTTGGGTAGCTGCCCAAATGTAACTGGCACTGATACTGTTAACCACTATGTTGTGTTTGTTTTGAATTCATTCAGAGTTTAATATTTTATTTTTTACAGGAATAGGATATTTATTTATTTATATACTTTATTGTACTCGTACACTACAAAAATACATACAAAAAAATTAATGAAATACATAAAATTGGGCTGTCGATGGTGCAAGATAATTATGTTCGCTGATTCACTGATTGGACAAAGTGCTAAGGTATAAAATATGCTGTACTTATTCTAGCAATTTTTGAGCTAGTTTCTCTATAAAAATGTTGTAAGTAGATGTTACATAAGTTTAATGGGCTAGGACCAGATCATTAACACTAAGATATTTTTAATTTTCATTTATTTATTTAATACTTCAAACATATAAATGTACAAAGGCGGACTTAATGTCATTGGCATTTTCTACCAGTCAACCTTTGGGTGATGCAGAGACAACAGTAGTAGGTGCAATCATGAAAATTGAGGAATAAATATTTTAAATATAAATAAATATATGCGTAATCCTATTAAAACTATAAATATAATATTATATAACATAAATACACTAAAAAGAGATAAGACAAACAATGACAAAATATTATCGTTGTGATGATACTGCCAGCTTCTTGCGAATGTGCTCGCGAACCTTAACTTTAAAGGATAATCGGTTGGTTGCCATCCTGCCCATTCCACACAGAGATAGACTGAACGAAGAAGGAAGAGTGAATGAAGTCTGTGCAGTGAGTGGGACATTGGAGAAGACGACTGTGTGATGACTGTGTGTGATGTGTCTATTGTGTTTGGCGCAAATGTAGGTACTGAGAGTGGGGGCTAGATAACCAGGGGAATAGTGAGAATCAAGAAATGAAAACAAGTTGGTCAGCGCCCTAAGCTCTGCGATGTCGTATGGGCAACCACTTTAGAAGCGACCGATGCGCAGAGACATGATCATATTTATTTATTTAATATCGGTAAAGATCGTAGTTTCAGAAAGTTAATTTTATTTGACTGTGCTCAACAAAAGAAAGATTACGTTGTTAGTAATGAAACTTTGAATTATCAAACCGATACCGTCACCTACCCACTTTTACTGTTATGTATACCTAATATTTGCATGTCATACTTGTCAGAAGTTATGATAACATTGACTGAACTTAAGACCATATAATGTACAGACGCCAGCACATCAAGCTACTACAACCTGTCAAATTTCTTTAATAGATTTACAACTTCATCGCTAAAGCATAAGGTGAACCTTATGCTTTAGCGATGAAGTTGAAAATCTCAAAGTTGATCGGAAAAATTTGACAGTTTCGGGTAGCTTGATGTTATGGCGTCTACAATATTCAGACAAATAGATGATTATGATTATTAAACGATGTGTGAAAACAGTAAATTATAGCTGCTACGAGGAGGGGCTTGTGGCTAAGTAATAACAGCCGCATGGGTCGATCGATCAGGTTAAGCTACGCTTGCCGCGGTTGGGCTGTGAATGGGTGACCATCTTCAGATACCAAGACCCCGTGCCTCGGAAAGCGCGTTAAGCCGGTGGTCCCGGCTGTCATTTGTGGATCTTTGATAGTCGTTACGGGTTGTCAGTAGCCCGAAAGTCTGACAACCAGTCCTTACCATGTAGTATCGTGTTACCCAGTAACTGGTTTGTGGAGGTAAGATAGGCAGTCATTCCATGTAAAATACTGGTATCCAGCTGCATCCGGTTACACTGGAAGCCAACCCCAATATAGTTGTGAAAAGGCTAGGCAGATGATGACGTAGTATGTAAATCGATATCATTGTATATGCCATGTCCTCTTCAAGTAGTAATTTCCTCTCGGCTTAAGACACAATAGTGTGTGTGTTAATCATCGTGTTGCATGCTTGACAGTTGGATGTTTCCGGACGCTTTGTGATGTACGTTGTAGTCGTGTAATATGACAGACGGTGGAATCAGACTAGGTGTACAGCATTATGCTTATGATAAGACACGAGCATGAGAGGAGAACTAGAAACTAGTATTAATGTGTAGAGTTCGAATCGCATTCAAAGTAGTATAAGTACGTACGCTCGAGAGACACGCGTCTTGCACCAACGACTGCCGATAAAACATATGAAAGAATTTACGGAATGTCACGGCGACATGACTTTCGGAGCGACGGACGAAAACAGGTGAGGAGTGTTTCTCGTGCTTGATGCTACACTGGAGGCCTTGGACGGAGCCTAAACCTGCATCCTAATCAATTATGGTGGGTCCACACGATACAGACTTTCATACAGACTTCTATAGAATTTTGTCTGTGCAACTAAGCAGTACACAGACAAATGTCGGTGTGATAAAAAGTCGCACAGACAAAATTCTATAGAAGTCTGTATGAAAGTCTGTATCGTGTGGACCCACTACTAGAACCAAAATTCGAAGACATGTGACGTCAACCAACCCGCACTGGTCTCGCGTGGTGGATTACGGCCCACTCCCTCTTACAGAGAGGAGGCCTGTGTCCAAGCAGTATAGCCGGTCGACTCTGGAAAATCTCACCGTGATAACTAAGGTGAAGTGAGCTTAGAGTGAGCTGTGAGTCATGCTGATTATAGGGATTGACGACTCACTCCACGCTCACTTCACCCAAGTTTTCCTTTTCAACCTCTTTTCAATTTCTTTCGACCCCCCCCCCCCCCGTTTTTAACTATTTCAACTCGTTTCAAAGTACTGACTTCAATTCATTCTCAATAGTTTGGTTTACCACCAAGTTCTGATGAACGATGTCTAACAGTAGACCGCAAATCAGATGTTCGGTGGTTTGCCTCAGTACACGAGCAATTCTCGGATTGTTCGTGCCGTGTTTAAAGGATTAATCAGTCAGCAAGGTTTGCTTGTATGTTGTCTTGGTTTTACTCCAGTGGTTTCGACAGAGGGCGCCTTCCGGTTTTCCAAACAAATGAGTGACATATGAACGCGACGATCACGTACTCACGCGATTATTCTTATTGTGGGACTGGTTGTATTGCTGACCATGTTTTTATTGTTGTTTTTAGTAATAACTTGTTTAATTATTTTACTTTGATGGTCCTATTTTATCATTTGTGACTTCAAGTGACAGCTATGTGAACAGAACCCAGCGTTGCATAAATATGTAAGCGGTCACGACCTTTATACCTGGAGGCTTTTATTTAGGCAGTACGTTTTTGTTTACATTTTTAATTTTGATTTATTATTTTTTGCTTGATTACGTATATTTTTTATTGTATTTCGCTAGCTGACATAATATGACAATTAATTTAATTTAATGTTCTTTATCTTGTAATGTTAATTTCTTTGTATGCCTAGTATTGTATAGAATCAAGTATTTTCTAACTGAACAAACGGCTGTGCTGCTGGGGAGTTTTTTTGCGCCACTTCTTCTCCCCAGCGAAAGCACTAGGAAGTGGTGAACGGCGGGCATTTTGGGGGACTGTCTTTTGTAATTTTGACGTTCGAAAAGTGCTGATTCTCAGCCTAGTTTGAATAAATGACTTTTGATTTTGATTTATACATGAGGATGCGGGATTAGCCCTCTCCGTTCACGGCCTCAACGCACGCGCGTCATCTGTTTTTGTCCGTCGCTCCGTAAGTCCTGTCGCCGTGACAGGGCCGTGACTCGTGGCATGTTCTAAACAAATTCTTTCATTTGTTTTCCCCGCAGTCGCTGACATAAGACGCTCGTCACTCGTGTAGCACGTGGCCACGGGGTTAGATTAATACTTCTGATATGCCTGTCTCCTGTTCCCAGTCTCATGTATCGTGTGGCGGCTGGCGGCCGGCTCGCGCTAAGTATACGCTTGGGATTCTTGGCACCATACCACTGATGTGCTTACGTGCAGCACTCTTTTTATATTAATCGCCGTTTTGCTAATATTTAGGAGCACCTGTTATTTCACAGGGAATTTGGGAGCGGTTCAGTTGTGTTTCATTTTTCACTTGCGCGCTTGTAGTTCTATTTTATGGAAACGGCCATCATAACTGGCGCGCGTATTGTGTTAACGCGATAGAAAAATACGCAGAGTGCAGCATAAACAACATAGTATACTGTTACAAAACTGCTCGATCAATGTCATTTGGTAAATAAATCAATATTATTATTTTAACCCTGTGTCATTGTGGTAGGAAAATAGTTACGTTGACGTTGAGGTGGGTCAATATTACCCATATATTTATTACATGGTATTTCCGTAACTTTTAAGTAAATTCGTAAACTGTGTCATTATTTCAGTATAAAGGCATTCTGGTTTTGATAATAAAACGGAAAAATAATAATACAGAGACATTTAATTGAGTTTAATCAACTTATAAAATAACTCTCAAAAATTACAAAAAAAAGTACAATATTGACTCCAGCTATTGCACAGAACGGCAACGTCGCGCGCGTACTTTAAAAAATATTAGAAATTTTAAACCAGCCGGGTAATTTTGACCCAACCTCAATGACGCCGGGTTATACATGCCGATTTATACATGGTTTTATTAAATATCTTCATATTGACAAACTGCCGAATAAAAAAACAACTGTTTGATTAAAGAACTAGGCGAACACCATCATCATCTGCCTAGCCTTTTCCCAACTATGCTGGGGTCGGCTTCCAGTCTAACCGGATGCAGCTGAATACCAGTATTTTACATGGAGCGACTGCCTATCTGACCTCCACAACCCAGTTACTCTGGGTAATACGATACCCCTAGGTAAGACTGGTTGTCAGACTTTCGGGCTTCTGACTACCCGTAACGACTATCAAAGATCCACGAATGACAGCCGGGACCAACGGCTTAACGAGCTTTCCGAGGCACGGAGGGGTCTCGGTATGTAAAGATGGTCACCCATCCACAGACCAACCACGGCAAGCACAGCTTAACCTGATCGATCGTCCTGTGCGGCTGTTATTATTTAGCCACGGGCCCCTCACTATGCGCACTATGCGAACACCATAAATCATTTTAATTCTCAATTTTAAATATAAGATCTAAAGTTTCACAAGAACTATTACAAACTCAAGGCTTTCAAAGCCAAGATAAGGCTGTTAGCCACACTTTTCTAAACATTAAACTTAATCGCCGTTTAAACAAACCCAGATTAAACACGCTGAACTTTAATCAATTCGTTAACTGCGTATTAGGCTCTTGGTAACCAGAGAAGATGCGAATCGTGGAAATTTAATTAAGCTAACAACTCGAACATTAACAAATACTCATTGCATTTTCAGATATCCGACATATTTAACGCTATTATTTATGCTAGACATTTAAAACTTTCTGGTTCTGACAAGTGCCAAGTTGGAAGCACTTACCGTTTAGTTAATTTAAAGTCAGTTAAGTACAAAAACAGTCCAAATGAAGGTAAACTGCAAGTAGGCTACGGTTAGACAAATTGTGTTCGGTGTAAAGTTGGCAACTAGTCGACTGGGCTGACGGCTTGTAATAAATTGGAGAAGAAGTTTTTTTGACGATCTTCTTGAGTTCACTGAATCAACAAGTTTTGGAGATGTAGAATTATACTGAGTACCTAGCAGTAATATGTAGCATTACTACGTTGGAAAAACCAGTCGCACAACATGTTTAAGTAATGTTGTAACTTGGCATCAGGTTGACATACGAGTATATACCACTTAAATGGACACCAACCACGATCAAGGCATTAGGTACCGACTCTAAAGTGAACTTTTCAACATTAAAGACCTAAAGTCGAAAGTGGAACTGACACAGCACATTGTGAATCAGCATTTGATGGCCATGGGTACGAACCTAATTGCGTAACACATTATTACTCTCAATTTGAATCGTTTTGAAGCATATTGCTAATCCATTGCTCCATATATTTGAAAAATGTGTCTGCTCAACAACGTAAATAACGCAATTAATGTCGTTGAACTGTCAAAATGAAAGCCATTGCTACTGATCGTGTGTTACGCAACTACCCCGCTGATGTGTCAACGTAAACGAAACAAAAGGAGTATGTGAGGATCCTAGCAGGTGGCATTCTGCAGTTTTTGCCTACCCTCATGGGCGAAAAGGTGTGAGTTTATGTATGAGTATTATGGTATCCTTCAAATGTGTTTGACGACAAAAATAGAGGTGGTATAACTACTTCTGTAAATGTAACGTTCTATAGGTACATTTTCTAGGAAGTGATAATACAGGCTGTCCCAAAAAATAGTGTCAAGCGATTCACCCCCATGTATGTTCCGCGATTTTTCATATTTTTGTGCTATGATTTTTTTTAATTTTTGAGAATTTTCGACCTAGAAAACTCTTTTTTTTGTAAGAAGTAGAAGACTGTAAATTTTTTCTTCCTCCAACTGAATCACCTTCAATTGTACTTTTATGCATAAAATAATCAGCCTTATAACTTTGACCAAAATTATGGAAATGTTGGTGTAAAGCCAAAAATTTAATGGTTGGTGAATAATGCCTTAAATTTTCAACTTAAAATTAAAAATCTAAACGGGCTTGAAAATTCTTAAAAATTCAGAAAAAAAAAATCATAACACGAAAACTATCAAAAATCGCGGAACATACATGAGGGTGATTCGGGTACCCCAAGGGGTGCTCTATCTCTGGACTTCCACGTGATCCTATTTTTTGGGACACACTGTATATGATTGTAGCTACAGCAAACTCCCCAGTGCCAATAATATGTATACGGCAAGTATGAATAAACAGTCACCAGCGCCACATAAAGCTTGCTGGTGTAATCACATTACATCACACACATACACACGTTGTCTCATTATTTACTGCTAGCTACGGTGGTTCCCAGGTGGTATTGGCATGATCTAGCGAGCTCTAACAAATTGGTTTTGAACAAGCAAACAGGTGTTTTGATATTTCAAAATAATTAAATATATTACTTCATAAAAGCTAATACCAAAATCACTAAATACAGCCAAGTAATATTAATTGATTATTAAGCAAATTAGGCAGCCTATGTCAATTTGCCGTTTTATAGCCATTTCATACAACTAACCAGGAATTAAAGTTGTGATTTGAATATACGGACAATTTAGATTTGAAGTTATTTGCTTAAAAAAAAACATCCACAAAAAAATTTGACCTCGTTCTATTTACATATTATGTCAATGTTTTGAAGCTGACAGAGATCGAATGTTTTTCAAATTAATTACGTTTATTGTATTTAATCATCCACCGATATATTCTGCAAAAATCTCATCGCGATAAATAACTGACACTATTGAAAGCTCACTTTAACCCTTTATAGGGCCGAAGAACCTGGCTTGTATGTTAAAAATAAAACACTGGAATATTAAAACTAATATTTATTGAACATTTTTGAGATATTTTTATTTTTTACTTACTTAAATAAATTATGGTGTCCACATTTTGGACACTGCACCTTCTCATGTATGAAATTGTGCAAAACATGGTGCAATGCATAGTGGTACTTTGCATTTGACACACTCTATTTTGCTCTTTTTTCCAAGAGCTTTACTGCTGCATTTGTCTAGCGTTTAGTTTAGCCACGAAAATTCAAAATGCATGGTGTCCAATACAGCCCCATAAAGTGTTAAGCTCATATCACCTGAGTTTTCACGGTTAAATTTTAACAGAATATATCAGCTACAGTGTAAGCGGGCTTAAATAAAGAATAATACGCTACGTTGATAAAAAAATCTCTACTAACAGGACATTATTAAAATAAATTCCAAATAGTTGTTATTTAATATTTCAAGCGCCATGGATTGTAGCAGCGGAAAGGTGGAGAGCCGCACGAAAAACAAATAAAATGTTGATTTTTGTTGACTGACGGTCTCTAGAGGAAAAATCATGTTGTGTGAAACTTTTGTCTACAGCCTGTATTCGTGACTTCAGACTGTATGCATCTATAAATATATGATTGCTCGTGAGTGTTCTTGTTTATGTAAGAGGGATATTGCACTTTATTAGTGTACGCCTGTTCGGTGGCTTTAGTGATGCGTATAGCTTATACAACATTAGTTTTAGTATATGCGAAACACATGTCTAGTACTTTATGTAAAGAATCCATGTACCTGATTGTCCGTACAAAAACATGGTTACTACTTACCACGCGCCGCCGGCCGACCGGACATGACTTGTGTTGTGCGCACATAATTGCGGATATGTACTTAGTCACTCGGTGTCCAATTTGTAACCTTTTTTAAATATTTTTGGCACAAAATATAACATGGTGTAAAAATTAATGGAATTGATTCAGTTACTTATTCTGAACAAACTATATTCAGGTTGTATGTGTATGTGTATGTGTGGTTGTCAAGGGTGCTTTTTAATGCAAAATGAGAAGTTCTAACTTGGTATTCGAACTGAGTATACTCAATCATTAAAATACCTACCTGCATTGTAAAGCGTTCTAAATGTAAAAATGGAAGGAAAATTATACTTATTTCATGATAAATCAGGTAACCCGGTCGACGTCCATTACAAACTATGGCAGGATACCTTCCCCCACTGGCTCACTATCTACCACCAAACGAGCATCTTTCTGCAGGGTGTAACTTTTCGTGGTCCACTTGGATGTCCCTGAACCGTACCCAAGCGGGAAGATGTAAGTCGCACCTCTTAAAGTGGGGCTACCTCAACGAAACGACAGAAGGGTGTGGATGTGGAGCTGTGTCACAATTTATGCTCCACCTCATATCCCTTCATTTGACGTTCGAAAAGTGCTGATTCTCAGCCTAGTTTGAATAAATGACTTTTGATTTTGATTTTGATTTTGACTTCATGCCTCAAAACATGCAGCCAAAGTAACATCTGAGCTGTCATCAATAATGCCGTGGACGTGGCGAAGTTTTAGGCCAACAAAATTTATATAACGGTCGTGCCAGCGAAATGATGAAGAAGATGATAAACCATTTTAATGTCGATCCATTTTTAATTTGAAATCAGAGGCAATCTACCTACTACATAAGTCAAGTAAAGGCACATAACAGAGATAGAACATAAAGCACGCATAGAATACGTTATTTAGTTCCAAAATGTATAACAAAACCATCGATGTGCTAAACAGTCAAGATTAAGTGGTAACTCTTCTTCGATCGCTATCAATGTTTCTCTCAAAAATTTTAAATTCAAAGGGTCCACGCCCCCGAGCCTGAAAACGGGTATGATCCAAAAATTATAACTTTCGCGGGGTTACTTAATATCCCTCCATCAGCTTATCTACCGTTCTCCGCCATTGTTTTCGTACCTTCCTCCAAGTTTCAAGTTTGTCCATCCTATCAGCCTATAGGAAAAGTTTACCACAAAAGGTGTTGTCTCCGACGAAGATTAAGTTTTTTTTCACCGCATATTGATTAGAAAATTAAAAAATATCCCCCAACAGGTCGGCACTAGGGTAGTACGAAACTCGTTATCTCGAGGAGGTAAATCGGCTGACGGTACGCGGTAGGCGACCGGCGATAGCAAAGTTTTTCCGTTAAACCTTGCAATTTATAACTGCTTGGTACATATTCTTACTCTCGCTAACAACTTCTGTATGGAAGCGGACGATATACGAGTTTTAATAAGGAATATGTTCATTTGAATACAGAAAAATTGAGAATGGTGTTTGTTCGTTGAATATTATTTTGGTATTTTGCTTGATAACATTCGTATAGTATTTTTATCTCGCGAAGCTTACTTGTGGTTACCAAGCGTGCAAACACGCTGTGCATGTGTGTTTCAGCGCATGAGCTCTCGGTACCGTCTGAGACGATGGCAAAATTGGAAGTGTGCGTGCGTGTGTGTGTTATGTGCCAACACTACTCGTCTTCACGCACACATTTGCAGCGTGTTTCTACACTTGGTTACCAGAAGAAAAGCGCGCGTCGCTTCGTGAGATAAAAATACTGTAACAGAAAAGAAATGGGTAGTAATAACTATTCCACTGAAGGAGACTAGCCAATTTGAATATACATAAATAATGTCTAATTTTATCTATGATCAATATGGCTACAAATCATTAGCTAATACACATTTTAGCCGATAACAATTACACGGATATTAGTTCAATACATTTAATGTTCAAATGGTTTAGGCTTTATATATATAATGGCCGGTAAAATTTAATTGTTACAGCCACTATTGAGCGATTCAAAACTATTTACATAACCATTTGCTGATATGAATATAAATGGCATATATTTTGGCATGTAATTGAACCTCAAATAATTACTATTTTGCGTTCCTAAAAATATCATTGAACAGTTATACAACGTGTAACGTTAAATGCGCAAAACCTGAAAATAGTTTGATCAGAATAACGAGAAGAATTAATTGAACCACTTATTAATATAGGTCACATTTTTCTAAAAATCTTCATTAAAAACGTTGCCGTGTCTATTTATTAATAGGTCAAGCAAGCCAATGTCAGCGCGGCGCAGCGGCCTGGTGACGACTCCTCCCTCGATAAAGCGTCGTCGCAGACGCAAGCAACGATCAGAATGGCCAGTAAAACTAAAACAGCTCATAAAACCTTTACATTTTTTAAAATGACTTATTTCCTCTGTGGAATAGGTCAATTAAATTAAAAATCAGTTGGGATGTCTGAGGTTTTGCGCATTTAACGTTACACGTTGTATAGTGAATGCTCTTTTTTGTGAAACTCTAATTGAGGACCAAAAATACTAAATAGCGAAGCAACTGCGACCAACTTGGATTTAGCGCTTGCTCGCTCCGCTCACTCGGCTTGCGCACGGTTGGTCACAGTTCTAAGCTAACCTACCTCATTTGGCCGGAGTGCCCTAGCTTTGTACTGCGGCCAGCGCGTGGTTGGTCACAGTTCTAACCTAACCTAACACGTTTGCATCCTAGCTTAGTTACTGCGACCAACTGTTAGAAAAGTCATTTATTTTAAAAACGTATGCATCATTAGCAGCACAAAAGTTTTTAGAGCCTGATTCATTTAAAAAAGGGAAGGGAATCATTAGAAGGTCAATAATTTTTTGGATGATCAATTAAATATTTCCCATTATAAAATATTTTTATTTCATATGACCGTTTATTGCAAAGAACAGAGATTTACACCCTGTATAACAAACAAAGGGCATGTACAGGGTCCAGAGGGGTAGTTCCCATGCTGTTAAGAACGTTCGCATCCTAATCTGTCTCAGTCTGTAAAAAAAAAAAAACTGTAATTTACCTACATTTTTGGCAAATTTTGGGCATTGATTATCGCTGCGATGAGATTACGACTTGATTTCGAACGTTATTTTTGTCCGGGAATTTATTGGCCTTCTGAATAAAAGGACTTAAAATCCCAATCTTGGTCAAAAGCATTTTAAATCCCAGGAGAAACCGTGGTAAACAAGTAAACCAGGGTAAATGATTAATGTTAAATATTTGTTAGTATACGGTTAAACAGTTTATTGAAATAGGTCGATAGCAATAAGTAGCTGTACGGTCTTAGCTTAGTTCTAGTGCAGCTACGAAGTAAGTTTTAGCAACTGCTAAAACTTGTTGTAGCGCAAATTGCCTTAACTAACACGGTTCGCTTCAAAATTCTGGGGAACTAGAACTTTTTAATGATTACTTTATTAATTCAATTGTTCATTTATTTATATTTTAACGTACTTAGGTATTACACAATTAAATTCTACTTGTTTTTTTGTATAAATAGTACCAAAAGCCGGAAAATTAGGAGACAAGAAAAAGGTATCGAGATGAACGCTGATAAACGAAAAGCTTTGGTTTCACTTATTTGACGTTTCAAACGTCAATTCTTGCAATGGGTATAAAAAAGGAAACATGAAACTTTCTGTTCCAATTTCAAAACAGTCTTCGTACAAATTAGCTGTCCGGCGAGAAAGGGCTTGGCATTGCGCGGGAAAAACGAAATTAAATGAATGTCAAGACGCGTTCCGGGAGAGTGGCAAAGGCACTCTTGCATTCAGGTTTTCCACATGAATGCGGTCGTAAATAAGGTCGATTTGGTTAACTTCTAAATATCACTTCACTGACTATAATAGAACAAAGGAATTATGCAATTTGTATTGTATTTACATAATATGAATTGACAACGCTTCCTAAAAATCCTTTTTGCAATACGCATGTTAACAGGCGCTTTACTATGTTATGACATTTCGCGTCGTTAGTCAAAAATGTTCATCTGCATTTGTCGCCCACAATAGTTCCGTGTGTGTGATTTACAGAGCAATCAAAACATGGCGTTGTGGAAAACACTCGGTTGTCTGTCCCATAAAACAATATTGTTGTTCCTGAGCGCCGCAACCGCATTAACATTCAATGAGTTGTCCGCAAACGTTGAAACTTTAATATATCGGACTGGATGCGTAATAAAATCAAATAGTAAACACCTGCGAAGTGGTAAAACAGAAGATTGTTTGTTTCGGGAAATGAGCCGATTGAGGGAAACGAGTTGCGTTCCGTTGTTAGTATAGAGAGCGCGTCATTATTTGGAACGCAGCTGTAATTGTTATTAGGTTGCGTACACACGACTCGTAGTTAGCGGTCGACTGTTGGCAATGCGTACTATTTCATTGGTGGCGTTCACAGTTAATCGGCGTAGCAATCACAAATGTAGCGGCAAATACATAGTTGATCTCCAATATCGTTGATCGCCGAGCGAGCGATTCGTTGCGTATCGAATGAAACAAAGTGCTCGCGTTGTTCCGCTCAGCGCGTTCTCAATTAGCTGATCTAATCTATTTAATCTGAGCTCTGACGCTCGCGGTAAGCTTTGTTTTGCTGCTAAATTGCATACGGGGCGTTGTTATGGCCACTTTCACGAGTCGTTTCTTGTTTGGCAACATGTGTATTTCGATTCAAGAATATAAAATTATATCGTGTTTCTGAATATACGAGTACCTTGTATTCTCACACACTTCTTTTAGTCTTATGTTTGGCGACACAAAGAACAGATAAAGAAATTGACGTATGTGTGAGTTTTCCTTGTTCCTAGTAGAATCAGCATTTGACCTCACAATATTCGGTCCCTGTCACGTCAAACGCTCTGGAAGTTAATATCTCAATATGTGACGACACATTAGACGCGCGTAAGTGATATTAATACGGCCTTTGTCCTCTAACAAAGGCAGCATTCAATTTGTCTTATTTTCTTCCACTCCTCAACAGATTGATATAAACGCAAAGGTCTTTGTTTTAATTTTGTTATAAAAACTAAGAAGATTTTTATATGTCACTCGCTGAAGGTGAAGCTTTCTAACGTTGCATGTTCTATTTTCAATATTGTGTAAAAAGGTTTGCTGGAAGCTTTGTCAGAGTCAATTTGAATGGGAGTAGATTTAGGTATGAGTCGACGTAAAGATTAATGAAATTTGTAAAACAAATGATGTTCGAATATCTAATGTAGTTTTTTCGAATACACAAACATTTCTATATATTCTTAAATTCGGTTCCAAATCATGTTACGATATTGCGAAAACAAAGATTATTAGGTTTTATCTGTTTTCAGGTTTTCTGACTATCATCTAGTTATTCTGGCGGTTTGGTAATTGTTGATGGTATTATGACTTGAAAGCTACGGATTATCCTTCAAATAATAATCCCTTGACCGTATCTTGTGACGGTTGCGAGATCGTATACTTACTCGTTTCTGTTATTGAGCTAGGTCACACGTTAGAGGGATTAGCAGGTTTATGGGAAGGTCGGGTAGCCCCGGACACTTAAAGAAATTGTAAATAAAAGTACCAATTAATGAAATTTCTGTCTTTATTATGTACTTAAAATTAAATTAGGGATTTCTTTGATAATATTAATTAAAAATTACTAATCGTATCACATTTTTTAAAGGAATGTAGTAAGTTTTATTTGGTGTTATATTTTTGGTGAAACAAAATAATAGCGGGTAGCCCCGGACATAATAATCAATCGTGGCCGAATCGTTTCTTGGCCTTAAAAACGTCATAAATGTTATAAATATCCGCAGAATCTAAATAAAAACAGTCTTCATGGGCCCAGTCCTTACATTGTTGGCACTGTATCCAGTCCTTTTGAGATGTTTCTCCGCATTATGATACATTCGGTCTCCTTTTCTCGATCTTCTTGAGTAAGAGTTTGAAATTTTGTTTTTTTGTTTTCTGCATCTTTTTAGCACCTTTACTTTTTGTCCTTTCTCTTGGTCTTTTTTATTGCCTCTAGTTTTCCCTTTTATTTTCTACTTCTTTTTTATATGGTGAACAGGTTATAATCTCGCTCTTTTAGGTTTTTCGAGCTCGCCTTAACAAGCGTTTTGTTGATGCATCAGGAAATGGTGAGAGCTGTTTTAATAAATTTTTGAGCTGGAAGCAAAACACTCACCCACAACTACTTTACTCGGCACCCGCACCGCGACTGATATGGGTTTGTTTCTACTCTAGACTCTAGAGGGCACACATTTACAATAACGCTTTGCCTACGCAACGCGTTTAGTTTCTTAGGAATTTAAATGTCCGGGGTTACCCGCTGTCCGGAGCTACCCGACCTTCCCCTAAGCCATTTCATTTCTTACATTAATTTTTATACTAAACTGATGCTTGCAGTACATACATCATCATCACCATCCGATAGCAGTCCACTGCTGGACATAGGCCTCTCCAATTGCACGCCATTTAGGTCAATTCTCGGCAACTCTCATCCAGCTGCTACCAACCATCCTGCTAAGATTGCCGCTTCACCTAGCCTGAGGGCGTCTTTACGTTTGCCGACTCGCGGTCTCCACTCAAGAACACGTCTATCCTTACGGGTATCGGTTCTACGGCTATTAAGGCCGGCCCATTGCCACTTCAGCTTGCTTATTCTGTGAGCTATGTGGTCAACTTTGGTTATCTGTCAGATCACCTCATTCCGTATGCTTGCAGTACCTAAGTATTAATTCCTACCCATAGGTATTCTTTGGAAAAAGTTGATAGCGTTAATTTTTTTATTTTGATAAGTCATATTACGTACCATGGAAACCGAATTCACGCCACTGTCCATCATTGAGTAATGAGCCGGTTATCTGTTATCGTGTAATCATTACTATGACCGAAACTCTCATGGCCCGTCTAACTTGAAAGTAGTTCGGGGAAGTTTTGAGGCTGTTATTGGCAACAATATCAGCGTTGCGATAGACGTCCAAACACATAGAGTTTACAATTGACACGGGTGTGACGTCATAAGCTCGGGTTGTTTGCGCCAAAATTAATTACCTATTGATCAGCGTGACGAAATTATTGAGATTTAATATTGGACCGGGAATGTATGGTTGAATAGGCTTGTGGAACTGAAGTGTTGATTGGTGGTTTGTGAGGGAACCTTACCTGATTAATAGACGGAGGCTAATTATTTTACTTTTTCCGCTATTCACGGTGAGGTGTACACTTTGATTAGGTTCAAAGGAAAGGATCAAAAATAAAATAAAAGGATACGGGGTTACTAGAAGTTACTCCGTGAAACTGAAACAGCTCAGCGGTAATGTCGAAGGCCGAAGGGCCTTAAAACGAAACGTGAACGTGAACGAAACGTGTGTGTATGAAGGTACACACATGTTTTTGTTGCCGTAAAAAACTACGGCTTCTTCGCCGTGTTTAGGCACGGTCGTCAGAGTTATATAGATCACTAGCGGCCCGCCCCGGCTTCGCACGGGTGCAATGCTGATCACTACATAGTGTAAAACACAGTCGCATTCCGCTGTTTGTCTGTCCCTATGCATGCTTAGATCTTTAAAACTGCGCAACGGATTTTGATGCGGTTTTCTTTAACAGATATTGATGATTCAAGAAGAAGGTTTATATGTATAACACATGCATATTATAGTAGAGAAACACTGATAATTTTAGAGCCATTATTTCTCGTAAAAAGTTAAGGATAAAAAATGGTTATTTTGGGTTATCCCTAAGAGATAGACATATACCATCGCGGACTTTTTTGTAGAACTTTTTAAGGTGTACAATACTGTAGTACATTATTTTGATCTATCTCGAAGGGTTCAGCCAGCGTTTACAATGTAAGCGCAAAAAAATGTGTTTATTTAAGACATCACATTAGAAACCTCTAAAATTATCAGTGTTTCTCTACTATATTATGCATGTATTATACATATAAACCTTTCTCTTGAATCACTCTATCAATTAAAAGAAACCGCATCAAAATCCGTTGCGTAGTTTTAAAAATCTAAGCATATATAGGGACAGACAGACAGGGAAGCGACTTTGTTTTATACTATGTAGTGACTATGGATACTTGTTTTCACACACGTTCTTATCCGGCGCGGTTTATATGCCGTACTGTAAAGAAACCGTGCCGTGTACAAAGGGCCCAAGAGAACTATGTTTATTCTAGGACATAGCATCTAAATACAGCTACAATACCAAGCTTTATGTTATTATTTCGGACTATTATTATAACAAATCTAATTAAAACATCATTGAGCAACACATACCATTTGCTCCATTGGTGTAATTGCTGAATGGCGTTCCAGTGTGAGGATAAATAAATAAATAAATAAATAAATACCACAGCCTCATCGCATTAGCGCCCACACACAGTTTTCACAGAGATATCTAACAAAAGATACTCTCAAAACAAGCCTTATCTGGACGAAATAATACATCTGTCTTATATACGTACACATTATACAGACAGGACATCAGAGTAATTAATTAAACAGTAACTATCTAATAGGACTCAAGATAATTGGGGCTTCGGCTTTCAATTTTGATTTATTGCTAATTGGCTATGTATATTTTAGATGGCAATTCTGTAAGATACTAATTAACAACTTTATCAATTGAATCGCTTCACGAAAGCGTGAGAAGTGAGCTCCTTTTTAGTGTTCCGCACCTCAAAAGTAAAAATGGAACCCATATACAGCGTGTAACGGAAGGGGGGTATCAACCCTGAAGGAGGTGAATGTGCTCATGAAACTCAACAACTTTCCCCAAAGAACATAGGTCGAAATATAAAAAAAAAATTTGGCCCTCTCATAGTAAATCAATCAGCTGGTAGTCAGTTTTGTAAGGGAGGGCCAAATTTTTTTTGGCCAAGAAGCAATGTCATGTAGCACATGTAAAGAAAAATCCAAAAACCGTAAATTTGTAGATACATTACAAAAAAAAAAAAACGTTGGAAACTACCTATTAACATAGCTACAAAGTACGGAGCTTAGTTTTGCGCGGTGTGCGAGTGAGTCCGACTCGTACTTGACCGGTTTTTTTGGGCCAATCTCACCAATGAAACTGAACGTGACCAATCAATACGTTTGTGTGTGTGTGTGTCTGTGTGTGTGTGTGTGTGTGTGCGTGACAATCAATACTAATAATAAAACTGAAGAATTCGTTTGTTTGTTTGTTTAAACGCTTTTAATCTTTGGAATTTCCAGGTCGATTTGACAAAATCTTTTTTCTTTTGATAGCCCCATTCTTGCCAGATTTGAAACATTCTTTTAGAATTTGATAGCCCAATTCTCCAGGAAGGTATTAATAGGTATTAAGGTATTATTTTATTATTATTATTATTATAGGCCATTTAACATAACATCACGCTAAGTCCTTTAGAAGCTAAGCAAAAATACAAAATAAAATAGTCAGAATGAACGCTTAGCGAAAACGTAGTAAGAGCGCGTGGACGATAGGGATATGACGCGGGGGTCGAAATTTCACGCGAACGAAGTCGCAGACAGAAGCTAGTATTTTATAATAATGATAAAACTAACAGCTCGTGAACGCGGTTCAGATGTGCTGATCGCGTTCAGTTTCATCGGTGAAATCCGCCCTAAGTGAAAACCCGGCTTTACTCCGCCTTATTTATTGGTTTTGCTGTTTGGAGTTCCAATGTGTTTACTTTTGTCTACTTAGTTCTTGTTAGAGACTTATTAGTCCGACCTCTGTTGAAGTTTTTTTTAGGTAGGCAACACTCAAACGTGCCAAATGCGTGTTGGCCCACACTTTAGGTTCATACTGTTCGTAGGCACTATTATTGTTTAATTAAAACAAAGATTATATAGAACAATGTAAGGTCGAAATCACATTCAGGAAGACAAATACATATTCTCATGTAAGTACATTTTGAACAGTCATGTGTGCTTTTATAATTTGTAATTTGATGATATTATCGTGGACGTCTATGTCCAGGTCCACTTCATGGCATCGCGATTACACAGGGAAGTAAAATATATGGACATTTATGAAGACGCTTTTACATTTCAGTCCACGATATGACATACACGTATAACATTTCATTGACGTGGACGTGAGCGTCCATGATATTATCGTCACGTTAAAAATAATAAAAGTACACAATCAATCGACATAAAACATTATAAGTAAAGCTTCTTAAGCAGTTATAAAAGTTTACAAAGACTGGGTAAATATGGATACGACACAATTTCCCACAAACAAAAATACACTGGGCAGTTAAAACGTTTACGTTGTTTGTGTTTTTTCGTGCTTTTAGTTTAATCTAGCCGTCAGACCTAATTGTTTTAATAATCGACACAGAATAGTTGTTTAGGTTTACTTCATTTTCTGCTTTTATTTTTTAAATTGAACTGAAGTAGGTTGAAATGGAATTATCTGCGGTAGACAAATCATGATTGTTTTATGTTATAATTTATTTTGTGCTTTATTTAACAATTATTTTTATAAATATTATTTATGGTTATATAATAACAGCCGCACAGTCTACCCCAGCTCTTTAGATCAGCTTCTTTAGGTCCTCGTCCATCATACAACAAACAACAACATATTTTCAACATATTTTATAATGTCAATAAAACTTTTAATTTTATTATTTTTAATACATATGTCGTCGCAAGCGATATCAAGACGACAAAGTAATCAAAATACTACTTCCGGTTGATTTCATAATATTGGTCAAACCGGAACTTAATTCTCATTGGTTGATCGGTTAGTACAGTGAACGCCGTGAGGTGGCGCTATAACTTCGCGCCATTTTCTACACGTGGACAGAGCCGATTGGAGAGCGGCCGGCATTCGACTTGCGGAGCGCACGCCGGACTGTTGAGAGCATACCATCGGAACTGTCATGTTCACCGTACAAACCTTTGTTTCTTACTGCTCATAAAGTGATTGTAAATTACCGAATAAACGTGACTGTGATTTGTGCTTCAAACTACGTTTTACTGGTTGCCCGAGTACCCGCCTTCCTCATGGAACCCGTACCAAGAAACTATGATGATGGCCCTATTATCTCTACGCCCACTCTCGCGCCGACACATATAATTAAATCTGTATTTAATGATGTAACGCCGGTCAAAAACGTACCTATAGAGCAACAAACATATTAGGTACCATTTCTTTCTTAATAACATCACTATTTTTTTTCTTTATTTGCTTTATAGTCTAGTAGTCCTGTACCATTTATTTACCGAGCCAAAAAATACTTGGAACAAAACGAGCAATATTTTGATCAAAAGTTATGGTACGGACAAAATGGGTGACGCGTCTACTTGAAAATATTGTCTACGGCAATGTCAAATGGTGCGTTAAACAATCAAAATGATCGCTGACTCAGATATCCATTGAGGAGTGACATAGTGTATGAAATATTACTTTATACAACGCCACGATGTTTACAAACAGAATTTTATATGAATAAAAAGAAAACGCAAGGTTCTCGAGTGTTTTAGTCATTGATTTTCGCCTTTTAAAAATTATTCTTTTATGACCGCAATGCGTATGACAGTCCCATTGTACCCTAAATACATACTGCTACGGATTATATTAAGGCTATGAACCTGAAAAGACTCTTCACCATTTGGTTGAGACAGAATTTTATGGAATGTGCCCATATCAAGTTTTCGCCTTATTCGTCGGTTGAGATAAGTGGCTATTGAGAAAAACGTTGCCAGTGGAAAATATCGTGTGACTAGCTAGGTATAGATCTGAGTCCTTTACGCCTTTCAGTCTTTACATAACACTGTTATCACCGTGCTGACACTACAAGACCTGTTTATTTTAGATTTACATAATATTTCTACACGTCAACTCGTCTAAGAAAACATGACTTAGTTGACAACCTTACACTGTTAGGTACTAACTAATTAGAGTGCCTAAATTATCTAGGGTACGCCAAAAACGACACAAAAACTACTTGTACCCAGCCGAAAATGGCACATTGGATTTTAGTATCTTACTCACCACACACACAACACACACACGCAAACATACAAACGCACTCACAACACACACACACACACACAAACGCATACAATATACAACGTGTAACGTTAAATGCGCAAAACCTCAGACACCCCAACTGATTTTTAATTCAATTGACCTATTTCACAGAGAAAATAAGTCATTAAAAAAATTGTAAAGGTTTTATGTTCTGTTTTAGTTTTACTGGCCATTCTGATCGTTTCTTGCGTCTGCGACGACGCTTTATCGAGGGAGGAGTCGTCACCGGGCCGTTGCGCCGCGTGACATTGGCTTGATTGACCTATTAATAAATAGACACGGCAACGTTTTTGATGAAGATTTTTTGAAAAATGTGACCTATATTAAAAAGTGCTTAAATTAATTCTGCTCGTTATTCTGATCAAACTATTTTCAGGTTTTGCGCATTTAACGTTACACGTTGTATATAAATTACACCTCTAGATTCTATAATACATTGTGACCAACTCACTCACTGCAGGAGGAAGACGTGGATACAGGGCTGCCCTAGTTTAGGCTCCAGTCCACTCCATTTATTTTAATAATGTCTGTACTTGTGCTTTGATTAGTGTGGAAAATAAATGAATTTTTACTTACTTTACTTTACTTTAGTAAGAGATTTACCACACAGGCATAATGCTAGCCGCGCAGAGGTCAATCCCGCGCTGTGCGCAAATGCGCGTGTCAATTGTTTTAATCATTGAGGAGTCATATGACCATTCGCGCTAGTTTGACCACCTTTATACAAGGCAGTTGAAACAAAATGTTACAGAATATAGTAAAACATTTTAAAAGAGTAACTATGAAGTTTCTTTCTCATTCATCTCCATTCGAAACTACTTTTAGGACGAGGCGCCTAGAATCAATTCTATTTTCTTGTTCGTTTTGACGTTCAAAAGTGCGTTTCAATGGCCTACTCGAAATAAATGATTTGACTCGGAGTTACTTTCGTCCCGCATCCCGCACGGAATCCGCTTCAGTTGGGCCAGAGTTTAAGTGACGGTGACGACGCACGTTTTATTAAACCGAACTTTTCCTAAAACTCGATGGGCCATATAAACAGCCTCGTACTGTACTTGTCCACTTCAAAAAGTGAGGCATCCCTTATAATAAACGAGCCATTTCACAAAAAAGACTATTTAACTTTTATTACTGACCACAAAGTATAAAAGTTGTCTGAAGTCGAGACAAAAATTTTAAAACGAAACAAATTAATGATGGAGATTACATAATACAGCGTTGTGAGTAAAAATCTTCGTAATGGTGGGACAGCGAAAATTCTCTCTATTCAGACTTTCAGAGGCAACCCCGCCAAATAAATTGTTACGATTTTTCTTTGACGCCTCTAGAATGTTTCTTTATACTGCGGTCTGAGTTAAGAGAGATTTGAAAGAAGAGAGCGTTTTTCGATCACGGTGTGGTTGTATGGAAAGAGTTTGAGCTGAATAGATTTGAGGACTGTGCTCAAAGGTGGAGGTTAACAGTCTGATAAAACGAAAACTTGAATATAAATGCTAGGAAATATAATAAATCACATTACTCACTCACTCATCTGCCTACTTTTAATAATTTTAATAATACGGGCGTAAAAGGTAATGCGTGGTCGGTTATATATATTTGCCCCAAATTAATAAATGAATACGACTGATTTGAGGGGCTTGTGGCTAAGTAATAACAGCCGCACGGGTCGATCGGTCAGGTTACGCTACGCTTGCCGCGGTTGGTCCGTGGATGGGTGACCATCTTCATATACCAAGACCCCTCCGTGCCTCGGAAGCCGTTGGTCCCGGCTGTCATTCGTTGATCTTTGACAGTCGTTACGGATAGTCAGAAGCCCGAAAGTCTGATAACCAGTCTTACCAAGGGGTATCGTATTACCCAGTAACTGGGTTATGGAGGTCAGATAGGCAGTCGCTCCATGTAAAATACTGGTATTCAGCTGCATCCGGTTAGACTGGAAGCCGACCCCAACATAGTTGGGAAAAGGCTAGGCTGAGAGGCTGAGAACTGATTCAAACGGAATTGTAATGTCATCGAAAATGAATTTAACTTTATTTTCGGTGAAATTTCGACTCAACAAACAGAAAATAAATTAATTAGTAATTTATTGATTGTTTTTTGTTTATTTATACAGTTACTCATGTACTTAGGTAATGGGTAATTCAATGTTTCGAATTAGGCAGATCTCACACTACCATGCGTCACGCTCCGGCGCGCGGGACTCGCGCCTCCGCGCGTGATTTCTACGAACAACTTCTAAATAAAAAACGCTTTTCCGCGAGGCATTCGGCTTCGTTTCCCGCTCCCTTTGAAATACACCTTATGCATATTTCTGTATTCATAATTAAACTAATATATTTGCAATGTATTCGCTGGTTGCTCGTACCATGGAGTAAGATTTATTTTCACGCTAGTTTTTGCTTGCGTCTTTACTCGCTCGGAATGCTAAGAGAAGCAATTTTGACCTTGCGATACAGTGATTTTTTTTTCTACATATAGGTATATTACATATATACACAAAATATAAATTCATCTCGTATAAAAACATGTTTCCCGTTTTATTTAAAAAAAATATTACTCTGATGAAAATATTACTTTTTATGTAAAATTGCCGATCGATGTATGTACCATACATCGATCGGCAATTTTGTTGCTAGCAAAAATAATACCGAACGATTTTGTAAATAACACACGTAGCTTTTGTGTGGGCACTTTCCTATTTTGTAAGACATTCGGCGGACTATTAAAAAACGTATATATTTTATAAAAATAGGGTTGGACGAAGTATATTTATTCAAATGGACTCGATTTATTTCCAATCCGAAAAAAAAAATAACTGTTCGGCACGTATACATGTGAATTGTTTAAAAATAAAAATGTAACATTGGAATAACAGTTACTCGTTTGGTTTTTTCAGTTTGATGAATTTCGCTATTCCCTGATTAAGTAATAAAAAATAAGTTTATTGAGACAAAATACCTTTGTATACAATACCAATACGATTCGCATAGGTACATTAGATTTTGGGAAAAGGCTGCACAAATAGTGAAAAACCATGCCTCCTAAACTAGGGGAACCCTGTGATTTAAGATTCAGTGTTCTACTGTAACTTCGTGCACAAAAGAAACCTTTAAGTATGTGTGTTAATAAACCCATAATGACCTGATTTAACTATGAATATGAATGTGTGTGTGTAAAGGGGGGGAGGGGGGGGGTGGTTGTGTGAGTGGGATGGGGTGTGGTGTGGTGTATGAGAGGGGAGGGGATGTTTCGTGAGGGTGTGTGTAGTCGTGTAAGGTGTGTTTGTGTGATGTTGCACGTGTATCTGTGTAGAATAATAATGATTATTATTACGTGCCTACATTATTTTACAAATAAGGTCTTCTGAACGGGAATAGTCCAGCAGGGTAATTGCGTAACACACTATCAGTAGCAATGGGTTTCATTTTGACAGTTCGACAACATTCATTGCGTTATTTACGTTGTTGAGCAGACACTTTTGTCGAACATATGGAGCAATTGATTAGCAATATGCTTCAAAACAATTCAAATTGAGAGTAATAGTGTGTTACGTAATTAGGGTGCTGATTATAGAGCGTTTTGTAATTTGGTTTGGACTTCTTGTTAGGTTATATTACTTATTTGAATATAATAATAATAATAAAATAATAATAATAAAATTTATTCAATAATTATAAGGACTAACGCTAAATACAGTTTTTCTTAAATCTATGTAAAGTTCGCCATTTTTTTTTTTGTGCCTGAACTAGGTAATCCTGTGTTTCAGGCATGTTGACAATATGTATGTTGACCCTGCTGCAAATGAGTGAGCTTATTACATAAAGCTGGCGGCTAGCGAAAGCTGTTTTGTGAGAAACAGATGGGCATGCAGATTTAGTTTTACGAGTGGTTGGATCTAGTGGAGGAACCTGATTATGCTTTCTGAGGGTGGCATTGAGCACAAAGAGCTGTCGCACAGTAAGTATCCTGCATTCGGCGTAGAATTCACTTGAGGGAAATTTGTGGCTTGCCGAGCATCGCCTTCAGCACAGCCCTCTGGTTGCCCAGCAGCGGGACCACATACAATAAAAAAATAAAAATTAACTACATACCGCAGGTATAAGTGTATATAAACGTTACTACCAAAACAAATAAGTAAAGTGCACCTAATATCCGTGAAATATGGAAGGATTGAAAAGGTCTTTGACTTCGCAAGCGGCTTATTGATAGCTTTAATCAGGCGTCGTCGAATAAATGGCTATGTCAATATGGATTTATCAACTTTATGGGCATTACGGGAAAAAAATAGTGTTTTCGGCGTTCGAGGGAAGGTTTCTGTTTTTATATGGCGTGGAAGATAGAAATGAAAGGGTTTTTGATGGTTTGTTTAAGCTTATTTGGGGTTGGGCGTAATCTGCGCTGCTCAAAGTAAGTCGCGAATGTTTAATTTATAGTTACTGAAAGTTAAAGTTTCCGTAAACCCTACCTACCACCTAAACAACAACTAAAATACTAGCGTTGAAATTGTATAAAATTATCAACAGAATCAGCATAAAAAACATGATTAAAATCTTGATTATTATTGTAAACGTATTCTTGGTCAATCCCTAGTATCAGGTGGGATGACACTGACAGCTCACTCCACGTTCACTTCACCTAAGTTTTCACGGTGAGATGGTTACAGAATCGCACTGCAGGGTTTCCACTGGGCCACCACCGCTCTTCTCTATTTTCTTTACTATATTATATTTATAGTTTGGAGGTATATGTATAGCTTTTGATATAAATAAACATTTATTCGTCAATTTTCGATATTGCACTGTCTCTGCATCACGCAAAGGACTGGTAGAAAATATTGTTGTACGTTTATGTAGGTACTTAAAGTATTAAATAAAGAAATAAGCGTAGAATTGAATGCCAAGAAGACCTTATCTCCACTCAAACTAAAGGCTTTCGCGGAATTATTTTCTGATAATCTCTATAAGTATTGCCAGTACCCAAAGACTAATGCCGTAAGAGGATTTGTTTAACAAGGAGATACTTAACTCGTTCTTCTTTTTGGTTCGTGTAATAAGTAAGTAAGTATGTTTTAGCCCTATAGCTAAATATCAGAAATTGGAACTCCCGAATAAAATTATAATATGATATGACAGGCTTCTCATAACTAATCGCCAAAAAAATAATCAGTTGTCCCATACAAAACTTTCATACCTACTCGACCCAACCCGTTCTGTTGTTTCTGCCTACCCCCATGGAATGAAGGCGTGAATTTATGTATGTACTAGCTGCGCCCCGCGCTTTCACTCGCATAAGTCTCGATCCCGTAGGAATATTGGGATTCTTTCTGTTAATCCTGGTCATAAACAATCTATGTGCCAAATTTCATCAAAGTTGGTCCAGCCGTTTGAGCGTGAAGAAGTAACAAACATACAAACACACTATACACACTCACACACTTTCGCCTTTATGATATTAGTGTGATGTGTACGAAAAATCAGAAACATTTTAACACCGACATTATATTCCATTATTAACTTACCCAAAAATTAAAATCAATTACAAATATTGATATAAATAACATCAATATTAACAATCGCATTCACACAACAATCAAAATAACGTTCGTGATAATATTTTAATTACTGACAATGTGCAGTAAACAAAAGGTTTAAACGAATTACTATCGGTTTCATTTGTGTGTCTGTGGTGTTGCTTTATTTCAAACATTGTTCGCTGATTGGGAGAGCTCTCGTTTTGATTAATAGCTGTTATTAGTTTGTGTGTGTGTGTGTTTACATGTATAATATTACAAAATGCGTGGAATCTTATTATTGAGTCAGTAAAGGTCAACACCGGACATGTTATTATCAAAGATTTATATCGTTAGAGCGGTCCCCACTGTACTCAGGTGGGGACATTGCCAACGAAATAAACGTGACCATTTCTGATGCAGTCGGGCGAATCTAACGACTTAAATCTTTGATTATTACCTCTTTCTTCCTCGAGAAAAAGTCAGGTAACTCGTGATCGCTATATAAAGGTTACACAGGGTATACACTACTTACCTACTGCTCTGCTCAGTCAAACGAATTTGTAGGAATGCCTAAGATTAGAATCATCCATAAAAAAGAATAAGAGCATTTACATATAGGTCTATCAGTTTGTCAGAAAATTTATTGTTTGTTCATGAAAGCTGCAACCAGGCAGGAGCGAGAAAACGGAGGCGATCGCCTGTGTTACACAAAGATATAGTCTCCATCAGTCGGCCATACCCGTCTTAGGCATAATGTGAGTAAAAAGAAAACCACGACGTTTTATTGAGACACTAAAACCGAGATCTATAAAGTTACTTAGCACGAACTTTGACTTAGTCATGTTCCCGTCTCTATCCTGCATTTGATTGACAGTTGTGCGACGGTGTTAGCCATACCCAAAATATGTACTAAGTACCGTAGATTTCGGCCTTAGAGTCTTACGCAACCCTTCAAAGCCAAAAAAAGCTTTAATTTAATTCCAGATTTGCCCTGCGAGAAAAAAAGGGCAACATTTTTCATCAAATTCAAGGTCACAGTATAATGTCTGAAACTCCCAAGTTAGCATAGTTTAAATGCTAATTTGACGCAGCATTAGAACCTTCTCATTCTACTTAATCTTAGTTAGTGGGGCACAAACTTCATAATTAATTAATTAAACGTCTTTTATAAAAGAGGGAACGGATTACAATCGTGGCTTTCACGACTTATTTGAGGAGAATGATACCTTATGTGCCTTTATATATGGTATATACAGGATGAAATTGAAAACTTGCGCTAAATTGTCATTTCACAAATCTAAATTAAAAAAATATCGAAAAAATATCGTGTAATTATCGTCTTACACAATGTAAACTAAGTAAACACAAATTATCGACGTTCCAGTAATAAAAAATAAAAAAAACAAATAAGAAAATTAAAGTATAAATTGTATAAGCAAACCATTCATCGCAGAGTTCACAACATGAAGCAAGTCGTAACGCGTTGAACTATGGGTCATTTACCTAATTTTAACCGTTCCTGCGAAAACAGAGCGCGCGGCGACACTGCCAAATCGCTTGCGTACGTGCACGTATGTGCATACCTTTCGTAAATGACATGCTCTTAATATATTTTAACACATTGAATTAGAAATAGTAGTTTAATCAAATTTAATAATTAAAATTAAGGCCCAAATTTTATATGGAAGCAACCACAGATGTTGGACAAAATTGACCAAACTATTATCAACACATTGACAACCATTTTAAATGTGGCCTTGGACGACCGAGCGTGGCTTCAAGCCGCACTGCCCATCCGTTTTGGCGGCCTCGGCGTCCGCAAAATTACCAGCATTAGCTTACCGGCATTCCTGTTTTCTGTCCACAGCACTGAAAAGTTGACCGGGAAATTTTTAGCCCCCCGCCTGTTTGACTCTGAAGTGCCGTGCTTGACCGACGCGGTGAATGCCTGGAAAGCGGCTTGCCCGGATACAGATCGGCTCGTAAACCCATCTTCCCACAGATTGTGGGAGGAGCCGCTCTGCAGGTTGGTACGGAATAATCTTATCGTTACGTCCACCAATACTGCTGAGCGTGCCCGCCTGTTGGCTGTGGGTGAGTCAAGATCTCCCGTCACCCAACTTAGGCACTATGCTGGGTGACACCACCTTCCGGCTCGCTACCTATCTGCGTTTGGGCGCTCCTGCTCCTTGCAGGGCTCCGCATCGTTGTCAGTGCGGTGAAACTGTCGACTGCCTCGGAAACCATGGCCTATCCTATCCTGCAGTAGGAGCACAGGACTGATAGCACGGTACACCAGCAATGATAAATGTTAAATGATAAATGATTTATTTTCTGTAAGTAGGTTTGTACAAACACTTTTACATGTCAATCATATTTTTTTAAACTAGATGAGGTCGGCGTTTCCTATCTGACTACTCTGAGAAGAAAGGCCGAAACAAACTCAGAGGACACAGTCTCTTTTAAAGTCCAGACATAATCTTGGTCAGATCATGTGAAGACCATGCAGATTGGTGTCTGAAATGGTCTTTTGAGTAAAGAACCACACAGATTGAGCGGACCTGTCCAGTCAATGCACGCATTTGTCAAAAATTGTGCAGCTCAACTCAGAACTTGAGGAGCCTTACGATTCGACGAACAATACCAATGAAAGGACATTTGGGTAGGCCGCATAAATTACTCAAACTGCCAGACCATGATTAAAACTAACTAAGAAGGAAAAAAGAAAAAAGAAATGACCCACATAGTCTTCACACTCACAATAATAATAATAAAAAATAAGATACTATACAAAGTAAATATCCATGTCATTGTTTATATAAAATTCATCAATGTCAATGTGTATATAAAAATCCGGACATCATCTTTGATCTTTGAGGACCATGTAGATTGGTGTCTGAAGTGGTATTTTGAGGGAAGAACCACACAGATTGAGTGGACCTGTGCAGTCAGTGCACGCATTCGTCAGTAACCGTGCAGCTCAACTCAGAACTTAAGGAGCTCAACGATTCGACGAGCAATACCAAGGACAGAACATTTTTGTAGACCGCATAAACCACTCAAACTGCCAGACCATGATTAAAACGGAAACAATGACCCACATAGTCCTCACATTCACAATAATTAAAATAATATAAGACTTTAAACAGTAAATGTTCATGTCATGTCGTAAATAGATATTTAGAAAGAAAAAAAATAACAAAAGTGTAAATCAGCAAAATAAAAAATAAACAACATTCACTGTCTAGACCTATTGGAGCAGCTCAATCCCAAGCGTTTTTGTCCTCAATATGGTCTTTTCTGGCATATTTTTAGCTTTATAAAAGATTTGAATTTATTAATGCTTAGTTCTTGAATGTGGCTAGGAAGTTTATTATAAAAACGTATACATTGGCATCTAAACGAGCCACCTATTTTCTTGAGCCTTGTTGTAGGAACAACAAATTTATGTTTGTTCCTAGTATTTATATTATGGATATCACTGTATTTCTTAAACAGATTAATATTTTTATGTGCATACAAAAGATTATCATAAATGTACTGAGAAGGCACAGTCATTATATTAATCTCTATTTGTCTCAGAGGGAGTGTCTGGGACTTAATTTATAAATGGAACGAATTGCCCTTTTTTGTAAAATAAAAATTATCTGAATTTCGGCGGCATTTCCCCACAACAGAATACCGTATGACATCACACTATGAAAATAACTAAAGTAAACTAAACGGGCTGTCTCTAAATCAGTTAAGTCACGAATTTTCCTAACGGCGTATGCTGCAGAGCTAAGCTTTTTTGACAATTTATCTATATGGGGGCCCCATTGAAGCTTGGCATCCAAAGTTATGCCTAAGAATACTGTGGTATTTTCGGGTTTTAACTCTTCACCCTTTATGAGAACACTAGTTTCTACTTGTCTAACATTTGGTATCGTAAACTTAATACATTTGGTTTTTTTTTCGTTAAGAAGTAAATTATTAACATTAAACCAGTTAACTACTTTTGCGAGGGCACTATTTATACTGTCAGTAACCAGCTGTTGACGTTTGAGTTTAAATAAAAGTGAAGTGTCATCTGCAAACAACACTATATCATGTTCATCCTTTATGAGGTAAGGCAAGTCATTGATATAAACAATAAATAAAAATGGTCCAAGTATTGAGCCCTGTGGGACCCCCATTCTTACTACAGATCCGGGTGACCTTTTCCCGTTAACATCAACTCTCTGAATCCTATCACTTAAGTAAGAAGTGAGAAGATCCAGAGAGGCGTTCCGGATTCCGTAGTGGTGAAGTTTCCTGATTAAGGTTTCATGAAGAACACAATCGAATGCCTTGGACAAATCACAAAAGATGCCCAAAGCATCGCATTTGTCCTCCCATGCATTATAAATATGTCCTAAAAGTTCAACTCCGGCATCGGTAGTTGAACGACCCCTTGTAAAACCGAACTGTTTATTATTCAGTAATTTATTGTTATTGAAAAATCTTTGCAATTGATTTAAAATAAGTTTTTCATAAATTTTACTAAAGGTGGGTAGTACGGAAATAGGTCTATAATTAGTAGGGTCTGATGTACTACCTGATTTAAACAACGGTATTATTTTACTGTGTTTCATAAGATCAGGAAACTCACCACATTGAATACAATTATTAAATATAACAGCTAAAGTAGGTGCTACAATGTTTATAATTGTCTTAGCAACATCCACAGAATTACCCCATAGATCTGCAGTCTTTTTAACATTTAACATGTGAAAAGTTTTAATTATATCTGTACAAGTGACGAATTCGAAGTGAAATTCCGAATCACAAACTGGAACGTTTTCTTTAAGTAAAGACTCTGCAGCACTGGGTGATGAGCTTAGAGATTTAGTAGTTGACACGGGAATCTCTGCAAAGAAATTTTCAAAGGCCGCGGCGACCTGAGGATCTGATTTAATTACTTTGTCATCAATAGCAAGGCTGTAGTCACTACTTCGGTTGCATGACCTTCCTGTTTCGCTATTAATGACATTCCAAGTCATTTTAATAATGTTACTACTGTTTTTAATTTTTGAACTCAAATAACGTGACTTGGCCATACTACAGACTGTTTTAAATATTTTAGAATAGTTTTTAACCTATAAATTAAATTCAGCAGTGTTTATACAAATCCGTTCATCATATAATTCATAAAGTCGTTTTCTACTTTTATATATACCAATGGTGGCCCAGTCACTGAAGGAAGCGTTACTGTTGACTGATAATGTCTTTGGAATGAATGTTTTATCAAATTGTGTGCAATACATATTAAAAAAATCATTATATTGTTTGTTAGGGTCATCATTAGTCAACAGAAGTGGTAATTTACTTAAGAGTTTAGTTTTAAATGTTTCTAAGCGTTTAGTTGTTTTTGGGTTAACAGTGATATCTTTTTTAATAACTTTTTTGTTTTGATTTGTAATAGTGATCAGCTGTCCGCAATGATCTGAGTCTATTAAATTAATCATTTCTTTGTGGTTTGGTATAATATCTGTATAAATGTTATCTAGGCATGTGGCACTAGTAGGAGTTATTCTAGAGGGCTCCAAAAATAGGTTAACAAGATAACAATGACATCATCAAATAGGTTAACAAGATAACAATGACATTAACAAGATAACAAGACAATAATGACATCATCCGACGTGCTCTTGTCACCGCCGGGGTTCCAGCTATTTTAGAACCCAACGGCCTGCCACGCGACGGTGGGAAGAGACCAGACGGAATGACTATAATGCCCTGGAAGTTAGGCATACCTTTGGTGTGGGATGCAACATGGGTAGACACCCTTGCGCCATCCCATCTTCCTAGCACGGTGGACTAACCTGATTGGGAGTTATATGTTCGAGCCGTTTGAGTTTGAAACACTAGGTCCAAGTGCCCACTTGAAAAAAACAAAAAAAAAACCAGCTATTCCCTACATATATGTTCACATTTATGAGGCATCGAAATTATCGCACTAATATTATAAAGGCGAAAGTTTGTGAGTGTGTGTTTGTATGTTTGTTACTTCTTCACGCTCAAACGGCAGAACGGATTTGGATGAAATTTGGTACACAGATAGTTTATAACCGGAATTCACACAAAGGATACTTTTTATCCCGATATTCCCACGGCATCGACACTTATGCGGGTGAAACCGCGAGACGCAGCTAGTATTGAAATAAATGATTTTCATGTTGAATTTGCAGTGGTGGCCCAGCCGTATCGGCCCCGACTCGCGAGTTCGAACCCAGGCAAGCACTTTATATAATTATTTTTCATCACCACTGCTATCAAAACGGTGAAGGAAAACAGCGTGAGGAAACCGGTATGTCCAAGGACCAAACATTCGAAGACATGTGACATCCACCAACCTGCACCGGGCCCTCGTGGTGATTTGCGGCCCACTCCCTCTCACAGAGAGGAGGCCTGTGTCCCAGCAGTGGGAACATTGTAGGCTGATTATAGAATAGAATACTCTTTATTATGTACACCATATCCACCACACCACCACCACCACCATCACCACCACCACCACCACCACACCATCACCACCACCACCACCAAGACCAACATTATCACCACCATCAACACCACCACACCACCACCATCACCACCACCACCACCACACCACCACCACCACCACACCACCACCACCACACCACCACCATCACCATCACTGCCACCATCACCACCACACCACCATGACCACCACCACCACCACCACCACACCACCACCACCACTTCCACCATATTATGCTACTGAATTGTATTTTTTGCTACAGATACAATTATGTGGATCAGCTTCTGCTTTGGTGGACATTCAATTATGATTTGGACATTCGAGGACACCGATAGTAAACGTAATAACTTACACACATACATACTTAGTCCAGTTATCACACTAATATTATACATGGCGAAAATTTGAGTGTGTGTGTGTGTGTGTGTTTGTATGTTTGTTAATTCTTCACGCTCAAACGGTTGGACCAATTTTGATGAAATTTGGCACACAGATAGTTCATAACCAGGATTAACACATAGATTTTTATCCCGGTATTCCCATGGGATTGAGACTTATGCGGGTGAAACCGCGGGGCGCAGCTAGTATGTACCTTGTATCTTTATAGTTCAGAATAAAACATGGTTGTCATGGTTATAATCCTTGATCTCAAGATGAATATCCACGAAATAGTTACTCGTTTTTATCTCCCAATTATTTATTAATCCTCCCCAGAGAACGGTCGACAGTTTAGTAAGCATAGAGAGGATGATCAGCATAGAGAGCCTTTTCCTAACTATGTTGGGGTCGGCTTCCAGTCTAACCGGATGCAGCTGAATACCACTATTTTACATGGAGCGACTGCCTATCTGACCTCCACAACCCAGTTACTGGGTAATACGATACCCCTAGGTAAGACTGGTTGTCACATTTTCGGGCTTCTGACTACCCGTAACGACTGTCAAAGATCTACGAATGACAGCCGGGAGCAACGCCTTAACGTGCTTTCCGAGGCACGGAGGGGTCTCGGTATGTAAAGATGGTCACCCATCCACAGACCAACCGCGGCAAGCGTAGCTTAACCTGATCGATCGACCTGTGCGGCTGTTATTATTTAGCCACGGGCCCCTCATAGAGAGGATGATATCAAGGTGAAAATAACGCCTGAAAGTGGCACTCGACCCAAAACGAAACGACTGCACTTAAGATGAGCTCGGGTTTCAGGAATCCATTCGTGAACGGAGAACATGTAAATTTCCAAAAGTCGTGACAACTTTTCATTTTGACGAGTTGATAGCCCTTTCGAATTTTCGGGTCGATGGCCTGAAATTCGAGCATGCATAAAAAATGCTCCATTATATCTTTGCCTTGGGTTTGCGTTTTCCCGGAATATCGGGACCTTCATTTGTGTCGAGATTTGCTGAAGGTTATGACGGCGGGTTTCCCGGCGACGGAAGCTCTAGAGATATATCAATTGGAAACTGTTAATTTTCTTGTGAATTGTTTTTTTTTGTCTATTTTTTTTTTTGGTTTAATTTTATTTCTGTTTTCTATTCATATGTGAGCTTATCTTAAAAATCGTAGCAGCTTATAAATTTTTCTTGCTTACTACTTTATAATAATAATACGGTACGTATATTTCCTTATGGGACTCGAGAAGCCACTCGCTCTTCCACTAGTGCGCTTATAAATTCTAGAAGCTTCGAAATAAACTTTAACCGCAAACTCGTGAGCAAATGTATCACAATCTGAATAAACCACATCACCGTGAGTACATCGAGTCAGACGCAGACTGCGGTCAGACTCAAACTTATCTAATTCAATGAAAAGATAACTATAAAGGAGCAACTTTACTTGCGATTCTTTGGCTTTCAGCGGGGTTTGCATTACGAAAGTGGTTGTGAAATTTGCTAGACTCCTGCAAACTTGGCCATTAGGTATTAATCCTGGTGAAGCTAAATAATACCAACATCGTATCGTTCTACATTCGAAACCGTTTGTTTATGATTGGAATTTAGTTTTGGCGCGTGGCTAAAATTGGAACTTAACGTTGCCCCACACTAGAAATTTCTCCTGTATTGTGGGTGCATTTACAAACATTTAAACTCACATACACAAACAGCCAGGCCCGGAACAACTACTAACGCCGCCATCTTGTTTTTTCAATACATTTCACAAAACAATTACACAAATGTTTACCAATAGCCCCGCCAAAGATCCTTATAGCAGTGTAGATCCTCCTCCTCCTTGGGTAGTGTGCTCCTGAATGAAACGGTACTTTAAAATAACTTTTTGAAAAAAAAAAAAAAACACGTCACTGATTTCATACATAACATAAAGCACTTTAATAACGCTACCTCATATTTACATACACTCAACATATTAATTGTAGTGACCTCAAAACTAACATGAGCTATCAGATGACCCACACTAAAAGTTCGTGTCACCCTAACTACCGGTAAATTGGATCTATGACCCGAAATTTTTCGGTTTTGCAACTCATTTCCGTCTGATTTAATAAGTTGGTCCAACAAAAAGCCTTGTGTGGTGTGGTGGCACCTATATTTTCTTACAAATCCCACTAGTTTGAGAATTTGCGTATAACTAAATAAGAACTTTGCGCGTTGACAATTTTCTCGTGTGTGCTCGATAATATTTCTGGGGATTTTGTCGTGACGTCGAATGTGGATTTTCGGCGTACGAGTATGTTTTAATATAATGTAGACGATATGCGGTTTGAATGAATCTGCTTCGTTTATTTGATAAATAAATTAATATGAATATGATAATTTGGAGTAGCGATTTAGTTTTAGAGTTTCGTTTTATAAGCGATTTTTGTACTTTGGTAAGTAGTTTTGCTGTTTTATCAGAATTTGGTGATGTTTGACTTGATTGTTACACATGATTAAGATATGTTTATAGTTATCTTAAATCACCTGACTCTACATTTGAAGTGGTCAGGGGTAATCAGGTCAATTCTATTTCGGGGTTAGCCCAGTTTTTACAAAAAATACTCTTTAAAAGATGCAATACATTAATTTTCACCTTTTTTTAATTTAGTTCCAGATTTGCCCTGCGAGAAAAAAAGGGCAACATTTTTCATCAAATTCAAGGTCACAGTATAATGTCTGAAACTCCCAAGTTAGCATAGTTTAAATGCTAATTTGACGCAGCATTAGAACCTTCTCATTCTACTTAATCTTAGTTAGTGGGGCACAAACTTCATAATTAATTAATTAAACGTCTTTTATAAAAGAGGGAACGGATTACAATCGTGGCTTTCACGACTTATTTGAGGAGAATGATACCTTATGTGCCTTTATATATGGTATATACAGGATGAAATTGAAAACTTGCGCTAAATTGTCATTTCACAAATCTAAATTAAAAAAATATCGAAAAAATATCGTGTAATTATCGTCTTACACAATGTAAACTAAGTAAACACAAATTATCGACGTTCCAGTAATAAAAAATAAAAAAAACAAATAAGAAAATTAAAGTATAAATTGTATAAGCAAACCATTCATCGCAGAGTTCACAACATGAAGCAAGTCGTAACGCGTTGAACTATGGGTCATTTACCTAATTTTAACCGTTCCTGCGAAAACAGAGCGCGCGGCGACACTGCCAAATCGCTTGCCTACGTGCACGTATGTGCATACCTTTCGTAAATGACATGCTCTTAATATATTTTAACACATTGAATTAGAAATAGTAGTTTAATCAAATTTAATAATTAAAATTAAGGCCCAAATTTTATATGGAAGCAACCACAGATGTTGGACAAAATTGACCAAACTATTATCAACACATTGACAACCATTTTAAATGTGGCCTTGGACGACCGAGCGTGGCTTCAAGCCGCACTGCCCATCCGTTTTGGCGGCCTCGGCGTCCGCAAAATTACCAGCATTAGCTTACCGGCATTCCTGTTTTCTGTCCACAGCACTGAAAAGTTGACCGGGAAATTTTTAGCCCCCCGCCTGTTTGACTCTGAAGTGCCGTGCTTGACCGACGCGGTGAATGCCTGGAAAGCGGCTTGCCCGGATACAGATCGGCTCGTAAACCCATCTTCCCACAGATTGTGGGAGGAGCCGCTCTGCAGGTTGGTACGGAATAATCTTATCGTTACGTCCACCAATACTGCTGAGCGTGCCCGCCTGTTGGCTGTGGGTGAGTCAAGATCTCCCGTCACCCAACTTAGGCACTATGCTGGGTGACACCACCTTCCGGCTCGCTACCTATCTGCGTTTGGGCGCTCCTGCTCCTTGCAGGGCTCCGCATCGTTGTCAGTGCGGTGAAACTGTCGACTGCCTCGGAAACCATGGCCTATCCTATCCTGCAGTAGGAGCACAGGACTGATAGCACGGTACACCAGCAATGATAAATGTTAAATGATAAATGATTTATTTTCTGTAAGTAGGTTTGTACAAACACTTTTACATGTCAATCATATTTTTTTAAACTAGATGAGGTCGGCGTTTCCTATCTGACTACTCTGAGAAGAAAGGCCGAAACAAACTCAGAGGACACAGTCTCTTTTAAAGTCCAGACATAATCTTGGTCAGATCATGTGAAGACCATGCAGATTGGTGTCTGAAATGGTCTTTTGAGTAAAGAACCACACAGATTGAGCGGACCTGTCCAGTCAATGCACGCATTTGTCAAAAATTGTGCAGCTCAACTCAGAACTTGAGGAGCCTTACGATTCGACGAACAATACCAATGAAAGGACATTTGGGTAGGCCGCATAAATTACTCAAACTGCCAGACCATGATTAAAACTAACTAAGAAGGAAAAAAGAAAAAAGAAATGACCCACATAGTCTTCACACTCACAATAATAATAATAAAAAATAAGATACTATACAAAGTAAATATCCATGTCATTGTTTATATAAAATTCATCAATGTCAATGTGTATATAAAAATCCGGACATCATCTTTGATCTTTGAGGACCATGTAGATTGGTGTCTGAAGTGGTATTTTGAGGGAAGAACCACACAGATTGAGTGGACCTGTGCAGTCAGTGCACGCATTCGTCAGTAACCGTGCAGCTCAACTCAGAACTTAAGGAGCTCAACGATTCGACGAGCAATACCAAGGACAGAACATTTTTGTAGACCGCATAAACCACTCAAACTGCCAGACCATGATTAAAACGGAAACAATGACCCACATAGTCCTCACATTCACAATAATTAAAATAATATAAGACTTTAAACAGTAAATGTTCATGTCATGTCGTAAATAGATATTTAGAAAGAAAAAAAATAACAAAAGTGTAAATCAGCAAAATAAAAAATAAACAACATTCACTGTCTAGACCTATTGGAGCAGCTCAATCCCAAGCGTTTTTGTCCTCAATATGGTCTTTTCTGGCATATTTTTAGCTTTATAAAAGATTTGAATTTATTAATGCTTAGTTCTTGAATGTGGCTAGGAAGTTTATTATAAAAACGTATACATTGGCATCTAAACGAGCCACCTATTTTCTTGAGCCTTGTTGTAGGAACAACAAATTTATGTTTGTTCCTAGTATTTATATTATGGATATCACTGTATTTCTTAAACAGATTAATATTTTTATGTGCATACAAAAGATTATCATAAATGTACTGAGAAGGCACAGTCATTATATTAATCTCTATTTGTCTCAGAGGGAGTGTCTGGGACTTAATTTATAAATGGAACGAATTGCCCTTTTTTGTAAAATAAAAATTATCTGAATTTCGGCGGCATTTCCCCACAACAGAATACCGTATGACATCACACTATGAAAATAACTAAAGTAAACTAAACGGGCTGTCTCTAAATCAGTTAAGTCACGAATTTTCCTAACGGCGTATGCTGCAGAGCTAAGCTTTTTTGACAATTTATCTATATGGGGGCCCCATTGAAGCTTGGCATCCAAAGTTATGCCTAAGAATACTGTGGTATTTTCGGGTTTTAACTCTTCACCCTTTATGAGAACACTAGTTTCTACTTGTCTAACATTTGGTATCGTAAACTTAATACATTTGGTTTTTTTTTCGTTAAGAAGTAAATTATTAACATTAAACCAGTTAACTACTTTTGCGAGGGCACTATTTATACTGTCAGTAACCAGCTGTTGACGTTTGAGTTTAAATAAAAGTGAAGTGTCATCTGCAAACAACACTATATCATGTTCATCCTTTATGAGGTAAGGCAAGTCATTGATATAAACAATAAATAAAAATGGTCCAAGTATTGAGCCCTGTGGGACCCCCATTCTTACTACAGATCCGGGTGACCTTTTCCCGTTAACATCAACTCTCTGAATCCTATCACTTAAGTAAGAAGTGAGAAGATCCAGAGAGGCGTTCCGGATTCCGTAGTGGTGAAGTTTCCTGATTAAGGTTTCATGAAGAACACAATCGAATGCCTTGGACAAATCACAAAAGATGCCCAAAGCATCGCATTTGTCCTCCCATGCATTATAAATATGTCCTAAAAGTTCAACTCCGGCATCGGTAGTTGAACGACCCCTTGTAAAACCGAACTGTTTATTATTCAGTAATTTATTGTTATTGAAAAATCTTTGCAATTGATTTAAAATAAGTTTTTCATAAATTTTACTAAAGGTGGGTAGTACGGAAATAGGTCTATAATTAGTAGGGTCTGATGTACTACCTGATTTAAACAACGGTATTATTTTACTGTGTTTCATAAGATCAGGAAACTCACCACATTGAATACAATTATTAAATATAACAGCTAAAGTAGGTGCTACAATGTTTATAATTGTCTTAGCAACATCCACAGAATTACCCCATAGATCTGCAGTCTTTTTAACATTTAACATGTGAAAAGTTTTAATTATATCTGTACAAGTGACGAATTCGAAGTGAAATTCCGAATCACAAACTGGAACGTTTTCTTTAAGTAAAGACTCTGCAGCACTGGGTGATGAGCTTAGAGATTTAGTAGTTGACACGGGAATCTCTGCAAAGAAATTTTCAAAGGCCGCGGCGACCTGAGGATCTGATTTAATTACTTTGTCATCAATAGCAAGGCTGTAGTCACTACTTCGGTTGCATGACCTTCCTGTTTCGCTATTAATGACATTCCAAGTCATTTTAATAATGTTACTACTGTTTTTAATTTTTGAACTCAAATAACGTGACTTGGCCATACTACAGACTGTTTTAAATATTTTAGAATAGTTTTTAACCTATAAATTAAATTCAGCAGTGTTTATACAAATCCGTTCATCATATAATTCATAAAGTCGTTTTCTACTTTTATATATACCAATGGTGGCCCAGTCACTGAAGGAAGCGTTACTGTTGACTGATAATGTCTTTGGAATGAATGTTTTATCAAATTGTGTGCAATACATATTAAAAAAATCATTATATTGTTTGTTAGGGTCATCATTAGTCAACAGAAGTGGTAATTTACTTAAGAGTTTAGTTTTAAATGTTTCTAAGCGTTTAGTTGTTTTTGGGTTAACAGTGATATCTTTTTTAATAACTTTTTTGTTTTGATTTGTAATAGTGATCAGCTGTCCGCAATGATCTGAGTCTATTAAATTAATCATTTCTTTGTGGTTTGGTATAATATCTGTATAAATGTTATCTAGGCATGTGGCACTAGTAGGAGTTATTCTAGAGGGCTCCAAAAATAGGTTAACAAGATAACAATGACATCATCAAATAGGTTAACAAGATAACAATGACATTAACAAGATAACAAGACAATAATGACATCATCCGACGTGCTCTTGTCACCGCCGGGGTTCCAGCTATTTTAGAACCCAACGGCCTGCCACGCGACGGTGGGAAGAGACCAGACGGAATGACTATAATGCCCTGGAAGTTAGGCATACCTTTGGTGTGGGATGCAACATGGGTAGACACCCTTGCGCCATCCCATCTTCCTAGCACGGTGGACTAACCTGATTGGGAGTTATATGTTCGAGCCGTTTGAGTTTGAAACACTAGGTCCAAGTGCCCACTTGAAAAAAACAAAAAAAAAACCAGCTATTCCCTACATATATGTTCACATTTATGAGGCATCGAAATTATCGCACTAATATTATAAAGGCGAAAGTTTGTGAGTGTGTGTTTGTATGTTTGTTACTTCTTCACGCTCAAACGGCAGAACGGATTTGGATGAAATTTGGTACACAGATAGTTTATAACCGGAATTCACACAAAGGATACTTTTTATCCCGATATTCCCACGGCATCGACACTTATGCGGGTGAAACCGCGAGACGCAGCTAGTATTGAAATAAATGATTTTCATGTTGAATTTGCAGTGGTGGCCCAGCCGTATCGGCCCCGACTCGCGAGTTCGAACCCAGGCAAGCACTTTATATAATTATTTTTCATCACCACTGCTATCAAAACGGTGAAGGAAAACAGCGTGAGGAAACCGGTATGTCCAAGGACCAAACATTCGAAGACATGTGACATCCACCAACCTGCACCGGGCCCTCGTGGTGATTTGCGGCCCACTCCCTCTCACAGAGAGGAGGCCTGTGTCCCAGCAGTGGGAACATTGTAGGCTGATTATAGAATAGAATACTCTTTATTATGTACACCATATCCACCACACCACCACCACCACCATCACCACCACCACCACCACCACACCATCACCACCACCACCACCAGGACCAACATTATCACCACCATCAACACCACCACACCACCACCATCACCACCACCACCACCACACCACCACCACCACCACACCACCACCACCACACCACCACCATCACCATCACTGCCACCATCACCACCACACCACCATGACCACCACCACCACCACCACCACACCACCACCACCACTTCCACCATATTATGCTACTGAATTGTATTTTTTGCTACAGATACAATTATGTGGATCAGCTTCTGCTTTGGTGGACATTCAATTATGATTTGGACATTCGAGGACACCGATAGTAAACGTAATAACTTACACACATACATACTTAGTCCAGTTATCACACTAATATTATACATGGCGAAAATTTGAGTGTGTGTGTGTGTGTGTGTTTGTATGTTTGTTAATTCTTCACGCTCAAACGGTTGGACCAATTTTGATGAAATTTGGCACACAGATAGTTCATAACCAGGATTAACACATAGATTTTTATCCCGGTATTCCCATGGGATTGAGACTTATGCGGGTGAAACCGCGGGGCGCAGCTAGTATGTACCTTGTATCTTTATAGTTCAGAATAAAACATGGTTGTCATGGTTATAATCCTTGATCTCAAGATGAATATCCACGAAATAGTTACTCGTTTTTATCTCCCAATTATTTATTAATCCTCCCCAGAGAACGGTCGACAGTTTAGTAAGCATAGAGAGGATGATCAGCATAGAGAGCCTTTTCCTAACTATGTTGGGGTCGGCTTCCAGTCTAACCGGATGCAGCTGAATACCACTATTTTACATGGAGCGACTGCCTATCTGACCTCCACAACCCAGTTACTGGGTAATACGATACCCCTAGGTAAGACTGGTTGTCACATTTTCGGGCTTCTGACTACCCGTAACGACTGTCAAAGATCTACGAATGACAGCCGGGAGCAACGCCTTAACGTGCTTTCCGAGGCACGGAGGGGTCTCGGTATGTAAAGATGGTCACCCATCCACAGACCAACCGCGGCAAGCGTAGCTTAACCTGATCGATCGACCTGTGCGGCTGTTATTATTTAGCCACGGGCCCCTCATAGAGAGGATGATATCAAGGTGAAAATAACGCCTGAAAGTGGCACTCGACCCAAAACGAAACGACTGCACTTAAGATGAGCTCGGGTTTCAGGAATCCATTCGTGAACGGAGAACATGTAAATTTCCAAAAGTCGTGACAACTTTTCATTTTGACGAGTTGATAGCCCTTTCGAATTTTCGGGTCGATGGCCTGAAATTCGAGCATGCATAAAAAATGCTCCATTATATCTTTGCCTTGGGTTTGCGTTTTCCCGGAATATCGGGACCTTCATTTGTGTCGAGATTTGCTGAAGGTTATGACGGCGGGTTTCCCGGCGACGGAAGCTCTAGAGATATATCAATTGGAAACTGTTAATTTTCTTGTGAATTGTTTTTTTTTGTCTATTTTTTTTTTTGGTTTAATTTTATTTCTGTTTTCTATTCATATGTGAGCTTATCTTAAAAATCGTAGCAGCTTATAAATTTTTCTTGCTTACTACTTTATAATAATAATACGGTACGTATATTTCCTTATGGGACTCGAGAAGCCACTCGCTCTTCCACTAGTGCGCTTATAAATTCTAGAAGCTTCGAAATAAACTTTAACCGCAAACTCGTGAGCAAATGTATCACAATCTGAATAAACCACATCACCGTGAGTACATCGAGTCAGACGCAGACTGCGGTCAGACTCAAACTTATCTAATTCAATGAAAAGATAACTATAAAGGAGCAACTTTACTTGCGATTCTTTGGCTTTCAGCGGGGTTTGCATTACGAAAGTGGTTGTGAAATTTGCTAGACTCCTGCAAACTTGGCCATTAGGTATTAATCCTGGTGAAGCTAAATAATACCAACATCGTATCGTTCTACATTCGAAACCGTTTGTTTATGATTGGAATTTAGTTTTGGCGCGTGGCTAAAATTGGAACTTAACGTTGCCCCACACTAGAAATTTCTCCTGTATTGTGGGTGCATTTACAAACATTTAAACTCACATACACAAACAGCCAGGCCCGGAACAACTACTAACGCCGCCATCTTGTTTTTTCAATACATTTCACAAAACAATTACACAAATGTTTACCAATAGCCCCGCCAAAGATCCTTATAGCAGTGTAGATCCTCCTCCTCCTTGGGTAGTGTGCTCCTGAATGAAACGGTACTTTAAAATAACTTTTTGAAAAAAAAAAAAAAACACGTCACTGATTTCATACATAACATAAAGCACTTTAATAACGCTACCTCATATTTACATACACTCAACATATTAATTGTAGTGACCTCAAAACTAACATGAGCTATCAGATGACCCACACTAAAAGTTCGTGTCACCCTAACTACCGGTAAATTGGATCTATGACCCGAAATTTTTCGGTTTTGCAACTCATTTCCGTCTGATTTAATAAGTTGGTCCAACAAAAAGCCTTGTGTGGTGTGGTGGCACCTATATTTTCTTACAAATCCCACTAGTTTGAGAATTTGCGTATAACTAAATAAGAACTTTGCGCGTTGACAATTTTCTCGTGTGTGCTCGATAATATTTCTGGGGATTTTGTCGTGACGTCGAATGTGGATTTTCGGCGTACGAGTATGTTTTAATATAATGTAGACGATATGCGGTTTGAATGAATCTGCTTCGTTTATTTGATAAATAAATTAATATGAATATGATAATTTGGAGTAGCGATTTAGTTTTAGAGTTTCGTTTTATAAGCGATTTTTGTACTTTGGTAAGTAGTTTTGCTGTTTTATCAGAATTTGGTGATGTTTGACTTGATTGTTACACATGATTAAGATATGTTTATAGTTATCTTAAATCACCTGACTCTACATTTGAAGTGGTCAGGGGTAATCAGGTCAATTCTATTTCGGGGTTAGCCCAGTTTTTACAAAAAATACTCTTTAAAAGATGCAATACATTAATTTTCACCTTTTTTATGGATAACTATAAAGTAATGCAACCCTTTATATCACATAAACATTTTAAAATGGTTCACAAATAGGCAGTGACAGTCTTGCAATCTTAAAATTCGTCTCCTGAAAAATTTTGCCGGATTGACATTCATCCTATTCCCCTTGACCCCTTCAGCAATTGCGTGACTATGATTTTATTTAGATTTCTGTTACTTCTAAAAATGGTCTCTAATTTAGTGTTGATGTCTACGAGGTGCAAAAGCGATCTTAGCTTATATACAGAACAGGCAAAGTTCCCGCGAAATACACGTGTGGCCTTTACAAGACGCCTCAAGGATTTCTGGAATCGTGCGCAGTTACGTAAGCGGAACGCGTGCATATGGAAGGAATGTATTGGCTCACTGTTCCGACAATTCGCGCGGAAATTTTGCTCGATTGGTCAAGAAGGAGGCCCTTTTTAGACAACACGTTTTTCTTGTCATGGAAAACTACGGTTTATTCGCTATGTGCAGGCACGGTCGTCAGTGTTTTATGGATCACTATGGAAGCTTGTTTACGGACACGTTTTCTTCTACGGCACTGTACCGTAAAGGAACCGTGCCAAAGGGCCTAGTTTGAAAAATATTAGAATAGGTATCAAGACTACATGCTGAAACCTAAAATTAAAATTACAGAAACCTACGCAGTTTCGACACCAAAGAGTTTGAAGTCTTATGGTTTTCTTTATTTCCCGAATGAATCATCATCTGCCTAGGCTTTTCCCAACTATGATGCTACTTCCCGAATGAATATAGAAATTAAAATTAACACAAAACCATACAAACCCATGGTGAATACAAAACAAGGTCTATGCGACGAATTCATTAGTCAGAGTTTGGCGTATTTTCTTAGATTTACTTCACTGCTAAATTGGATTTATTCCTCGAATTTCTATTCGGTACTGTTAAACCATTAGCAATATTTATGAGCTCCGGACCAAATGTATTTCTACTTTACATTTGGCGAATTTTCAAGAAATTTTCCCTTTGATATAGTTCATTGAAAAGAGCGTGAAATTCTTAGAAGCATGAAAAATGTTAATTATACAAGCTATACGTTTATTATGCAAAATAATACTGCGAAAATACTTATGTCTACTCACTTTTTAGGGTTCCCTACCTCAAAAATAAAAGACGGCACCCATAGAGGGCCACATCGTTATCCGTCCCTCCATCCGTCCGTCTGTCTGACTGTCTGCAAAGAGCCTTTTTCTTAGGAACGTGTTTAGATATCAAGTTTATTATAATTAACATCAAATACGTAGGTCTATCAGGTGAAACTTGATTTTTAAGAAATTTAGAAAATGTCAAGCTTCTAAGTCAAGGCAATAAAAAATATTTTGATACTCGCATGTATATCAAAACCTTATTAGAGTACCTACTTAATGTTGACCAAGAAACATGATACCTGATATTTGGCAAGAAGTAGATGAAAGCTAGATTTTGAAAGTCCGAAAATCGTTAATTTGTAGTTAAATCACATTTTTTTTTTGATTACTAACTTATATGTGCATTGGAGAATTGACCAAAAAGTTAAGTTTGTTCTTGGAATAAATTCATCCCAACTACGGAACCCTACATTGTGCGTGATCCGACATGCACTTGGCTGGTTTTTCAACCTTTCCCCAAATAATATAAAGATAAGTAAAGTTTATAGATGAACTAGCAACGTGCCCCTACTTCGAATGGTTTTTACGACATTATAAAAAATCGAGATTAATTTATTATATTTCACTCATATACCTTTCGGAATAAATTTCCTAAATGATGTTGAAAACTGCATCAAAATATGTTGCATAGCTTAGAAGAACAAAACGGTCATACCGACAAACACGAAAATCAAATTTCATTTCAAATATATATACGTCGGATCTGTTGATGAATATGCACTTAAAAACGAGACACAAAAGCATTTGTTTGGTGTTGTGCGGAGTCTAGGGGTATGGTGTCATGGACCATGGATTGACAGTGTTCGTTGAGACGTAGTCGCGACACATACTGGCCTAGGAACTGCCGTGCGATTCTGTAACCATCTCACCGTGAAAGCTTGGGTGAAGTGAGCATTCGCTAGGGATTAACACTATTAAGTGCTCACTTCACTTATGATTTCACGGTGAGATCTTTACAGAATCGACCGGCAGCTCAGTGTTTCCTTTTTAGTTTCAGAGTATTATTCGTTCTGTAGTGTTAAGTAATGTCCCAGTACTTGACACTAGAGCCATTACCAGTAGTGTGGACGTTATAATAAGGAGTTATTTCTCTAGTTTACCCGTATTCCATTTCCCCAATTCTGCGCCCACACTAGGTATATCTGGCACTATGTCTAATCACGATCCTTTGTAGAGGATCCGACAAACAGATATGATGAAACGAGTAAAGTCTCACATTCATATAAATCCGTGTAAACTACCTTACTTTTGATGTCGGAGCTGGGACTAAAAACGAAAGAAAAATACGGAAGAGTTTCGACTATTTATCTGCTTATGTAAATGGTGCGAACTTGACGCAGACTGCTTTTATTGGCGTCTCTTCATGTTTGTTGTGCTGCAGTGTTTTAACTGGCTACATATGTGCATTCATAATTTCTGTTTTTTATTTATTCATTGAGTGAAAGAGGAATGTAGGTCTTAACATATATTATGAAATGTTGCTTATAATATACTGGTTGTTGTTCGCGAATTTGCAATTCAGGATGAAAAGTAACCTTCTTCAGGTCCTAGGCTACCTATCCGTCAAATTTCATCACGATCGGTTCCGTGGTTTAGGCGCGGAAAGGTATCAGAGAGACAGACGGAGTTACTTTCACATATACAATTTTAATATACGGTTGGCTGTTTGAATGATTAATTTCTATAGACAGGCAATTTGATCATTACAAAAGCAATAAACTTTAAGCCAGGAATACAGGTGTGATGTAACATGTCTGTGTATCTATGTTATGTTATGTCAAATGAAGTTTTTTTTTTTTTAAATGTGTGATGGCAGACTTTCCGTAGTATTAGGCTTGAAACCAAACTGGGACATTCCTTTAGCCTAGTGCGGCAAGCTCGTCGTAATTATTGGCAGTCTTGAAATAACGTTCCACATGATCATTGTAACAATCTTACATTGTAAAATGATAAAGAATTGGTACCTTAAACCAAATCAAACTATTCACATCTGTTTTATTTCTCTTTCGATGGATTACTTCCCAATTCGTTTCCCGATTCAAACATGGTTGTGAACTTTGAATAAAACATTTTTACTAGGAACGCAGCAAGCAGCAAGTGACATTAGTTGAGAAAAATGGCGGCTCTCGAGTGTATGTATGTGTTGCGCGACCGGAGTTGTATTGATGGTTGGGTACGACTTTACATTGCCAGGAAAATAATGCATTACTTAAAAAATATAACGCACAAAATAAACAATCTTTAGAGCTGATTTTTCAATAGCCAGATATTTTTTATATGAGGAATATTTTGCGGTTATGTGTAAGGCAGGCCTGTTGGTCTAGTGGTCCACTGACCACTATACCCTGACTACTATACGCAAGGTTGTGGGTTCGATTCCCACCCAGGACAAATGTTTGTGTGATGAGCACGATCATTTGTTCTTTGTCTGGGTGTAATTTGTCTATAATATGTATGTATTTAGAAATATATATGCACAAGCACAAGCACAAGCACAAGATCTGCTTAGTTTGGGACTAGATGGCGTTGTGTGAAAGTTGTGGAATATTATTATTATAATTATTATTATTATAACGTTGAGCGAGATCGACATTAAAAAAATTAATTATAGAATGACCAAAATCCTATTAATATGTTATACCGACCGGCTAGTAAATCAGCATGTAGCGTTGTGTCATGTCGACCATCGCAAACAGAACAGGGTATAACACTCCTCGAGTTGATTGAGACTGAAAATATCTTTTAAAATGTTGTAAGACTGTTTTCCGAAACAAGGACTGCGTCATAGAGGGCTGAGAGAAATGAGGAGTGGGGTTGTTAGATGCAAGCACTGTCCGTCAAAGTTCCGTCCCTCTATCCTGATTTTTTTCAAGGTTCTGGCCACAGCAAGCCAGACGTTAATATTGGAGCACTAAAAGTGATACTGCTACCTGCTTTATTGCAGGGAACAGCCTTAGCTGTGTGCTCCCAAATCTTTTCGTAATATCAAAACAATATGCATTGCTAGCAAAAGCAGTCATTAGTCGAGCAACTGAATTGTAAAAAAAAAAATCTTATACTTTTTGAATATTTCGATGTCTCAACTAAAGCTTTAATATGAGAAAACTTCAACGTACTGAAAAATGAAAAATTTAATAAAAAAACTAAAAGATTTTTCGCAGTTATGCAAAGCTGTTGTTTGTGAGTTATGCCTTTGTTGTTACAGGCTACAAGATCTCGTGCCGTGATATTTTGCGAGTCCCGTGTCGGGTCGTAGTTTGTTTTGTGCTCTTGTTTGAACATGTCGTGGAAAAGGACTGAAACTGAACTAAAACAATCCGATGTGTCTAGATACTTATCGGGTGCTCTTTCTTCTATGAAAACTGGTGTTCGGTAGATAGGTTTGCTCTAAGTAGGTTTGTTTGAGACAGGATGCGATAAAAGTTATCTAGTTTATTGTTTAGTAAGAAAATTATAAAGTTTGTAATCTTAAAAAAAATCTTTTGTATTTGTTAGAATCCATAATGGTACTTACCTACTTTTTACATAAAAAAAGGATATTTATAATATTATGTTTGTTAATTTAATAAAAATATAATCGATCCAACTGACTTTTATTTGGACTTCTGGAACAGCGGTGATAAAAGATAAATTTCCAAAAAAATATTGTTTTCCTTTCACTCTGAAACTTTTGGAAATAAATTCCCAGAAAACAAAAATATGAAAAAGATACAAATCTACCAACAGATACATGATTTAATGTCTATTAAACTTTCATAATATGTCTCCTTTGGTCTCGTAACGTAAGCGACTTTTCTTTAAAAAAGTTCTCTTACATAATGCAACGTCATTTGTTTCATTTCGGCCTATCAGAATAGAATAGAATAGAATAGAATAGAATAGAATACTCTTTATTATGTACACCATATAGATTACAGACATAAATATAGAAATTTTACAAAGGGTGACACAATGGGCGGTCTTATCGCTAAGAGCGATGAGGAGTTTTACTTTTATACTGAGTTTCATAACATCTAATATGTCAAAAAACTTGTAGAATAGAGAGCGTAGGATAGTGATTTGGACACGTGGGTAAGACGACTCAGTTAAACGCGGAGCACACACTACAACGCGCCCCGCGACGGGGCGCAGATAACGTAATCCCGCGCGTGATTTTTAGGGTTCCGTAGCCAAAGGCTAAAAAGGAACACTATTACTCCCGCTCCGCTGTCCGTCCGTCCGTCTGTCACCAGGCTATATCTCATGAACCGTTATAGCTAGACCGTTGAAGTTTTCACAGATGATGTATTTCTGTAGCCGCTATAACAAAAAATACTAAAAAAACAGAATAAAATAAATATTTAAGGGGGCTCCCATACAACAGACATGATTTTTTTTGCCGTGTTTATAGATATTGGTACGGAACCCTTCGTGTGTGATTCCGACTAGCGCTTGGCCGGTTTTTTACATGCAAATTATTCGAATTTTCGAACTATTAAATCCGCCTAATGCGTAATGAAACTCAAGGCAATGTGCTATGGCTAGGACACTGTCCTAGCGTAACATAGTGCATGTTCTGTGCTCATGTCATAATACGACGAACCCGTTGCTTGTTCAGAATGGGTCGCGATGACCAACACTATAGCTATGGACAGTAGCTTTATGGTCCTTTTAGCCGCACAGTTAAAATTGTACCGACATAATATCATGTCTTCAACAAGTATGTAAATGCCTAGCAAATTGTCTCATAAAGCCTGTTAGTTGGATGTTTAAAATGGTTCGGCACACCGCCGTTTCATTTTGGCGCCGTTCCATGTGTGGGTGGACGTAGAAAACTCAAGTTAGGCCCTGCTTATAGCTCTAATGACTCGAATTTAAGCATTTCAATATTGTTAACAGTTGCTCGTTTATTTCTAGTGGAATGTTCAGGAATTTAGAGAACAGTGCAGGCACGCACATAGATGGGGAAATAATTGGTTTTGCTGGACTGAGTTCGGGATGTATAATGAGTTTTTCCCGGAACTAGGATAAGCGGAATTTAAAGTGACGGCGATTTAGAGGGGAATGGTACTGCTTGCGCTGCATGCGGTTAGTTATCAGAGTTGTTAGGTATTTGATTAAGCTGATGACTACAGCACGTTTGCTAAATGCTCATTGTTTATATTTTTCGTGTCACTATAGTCAGACAAATAATAAATTACTTGTATACAGATTTAGGAGTGATTTATGCCAGGCTAAGCCAGAACCAGGCCATTGGATGTACAGACGCCAGCAAATCAAAGCTACTACAATCTGTCATTTAAAAAAAATAAATTTTCAACTTTATCGCTGAAGCATAAGGCTCAAAGTTGATTGGGAAATGTTGACAGTTTCCGGTAGCTTGATGTGCTGGCGTCTGTACTATGCACATGTATTACTGCGGTCGAGCAGTAGTTAATCATACTGTACTCGACAACTGTATCATGCCTTGCACGATTACTTCACTAAGCTACAGACCTGCAGTGTCATCAGTAACGCATTCTGGCTTCGGAGTGCGCGTTTAGACGTTTAGTTTCTTGAGGCGTTATATAGCGCGAAATCAGAGGCGATATAACAAACTCTATACGCTTTAAACTCATGTCATGTTTTGGTACTATACGTTTTATTAACCACCACTAATAGGTACTCCCTTTTCCATACAATCCTGTCTTTTCCTAGTCAGTCATTTCGGTGGAATCAAGCTCGTCCCCATCATCTTCGTCTCAGCCTGCCGCGATGACGTCGTGAAATGGGAGAGGGAGACTTGTACCCTGCAGTGGAACAATATAGACTAGTTAAATTATATTAGAACAGATACTAGTACACTTTCTCGTATAGCTCGTTGTGTACGGGTCACTCAAATTGGCAATGTTTTTTTTTTTTTCTTACTTAATGACCAGAGATTTTTACTGTTTCCGGGAAACAAGCAAATGGCCTGTAACAAATGTACTGCTAAAGAAAATAGTCTTGACGACAAACCGAATAAGATGTTTAATGGTGTGCCTTAACGTTACGTCTATGAATAATAATAGTAATATCATTTAATATTATAAAGAGGAAAGATTTGACTGTTTGTTTGTATTGAATAGGCTCCAAAACTACTAGACCAATTTGAAAAATTGTTTTACCATTAGAAGCCGACATTATCCCTGATGAACATAGGTTACTTTTTACCGCGGGAAAATGGTTAATTCCTACGGGAAAACGTGTAATAGGATTGAAACGGCGGGAATTCCGAATTCTACGCAAACGAAGTTGCGGGTGGATGCTAGTAATTTTATAAAACATGAATAAAGGTAAATTAAAGTAAAGTATTATTACATAACTAATTAAACTGAAAATAATCATTATTTGACACCGGTATCGCGATTGTCTTGCGTTTCCGCAAAGAACTCCCCTAAAGCTTGCCACCCTCCGATTATGGGTCATCCTTCTCCAAGTAAAACTAGCTATTTTCTTAATATCTTCCACCCATCTAAGACGTTTCCTCCGTCGTACGTATAATACAAGACCCAATTTAAGCCAACAAAATAGTAATTTCAGCAGTAAATCTACTGAAACCTTTGAAAACAAAGAGCGTACGAGGTATTTTCATGCTAATATTCTCTTGTGCTTATATCAACGTCGTTCAGACCATTACCTTCTTACGTCAGTGTAATATTGTTGGTGAACATTTTAGGTCAAGAGTATTCTGAGATATTTAGTCTCCTGTTAACACGGTCTGGACCAACAGACATTACGTGATGGCACGTCTAGCTAACTGGGTTGGTGAGATTTACTCGTGTCTAAAACGAAGAGTAAAGAATATAGATAAAATGTTGGGATTTGTGACTTGCATTATCTAAATGCATAAAATATACTATAGAAAAGAAAATAGCTTCAGCATTTTCGTGCTTATCACTGCGAGTAGGGGTGTAAAATATTTTTTTGGTATTAATTTAGGTACTGGCAATTTTGATGTCCCTAATATAAACAAATCGAACAAATCAATCTAATGTTGGAATAAGTCAACGAGAACAGAAGCTTATATTATATACCTTTGTATAGATCACACAACCCTTCCAGGAAAATCGTTTATCGGACCAATTCTGTCAAATGAGACGTCGTTTGATTTGTACGAATGCGGGACGGGATGAGAACACAAAAAATCAAGGAAGTATGAAGCTGACCGAAGATTTATTAAAAAAAAATGCAATTGCATAGTAGTACATTATGTCACATGTGTGCTATCTTGATCATTGCATCCGAGGCGATATCATTTATTATTAGACATGAATAAATACGCTGCAACTAGGTATTTGATTACGCAATTGCATTCCGTGCACATTCATTTGATATATGTATATGATACTTACTCGCAGCTATTAAACATTCTGCAATGACGTCAAAACTTAGGTAAATAATAGTTACCTATATACATACATAAACTCACGCCTTTTTTCCATGGCATAGACAGAAAGTACAGAACCCCAGCAGTAGCAAAAGGTAGCTACGTTTCCGTTCATACATCTGGTCATACACGCACGCTGGTTGCGAGTACGATGCACTTGACCTTTCTGAAGAAAACGATAGCTAGTAGCGAGATAAAAATCTCAACAAAAGAGGTGTCACTAAGTCTCATCGAAGTTATAATAGCTGTGCATAATAAATGTTTTATCGAGGAAGGAACTTTGAAACACAGGGGGACCCCTACCTTTTTGTTCGTAGAAGCAAAACTCTGTATTATAGCGACAAAGTTAGGGAAAATTATTTGAAGGTCTTCGATTAAATGGATTTAGTATTTATAGGAATATTGCCCCTTCTGAATCTCTTTCGCAGATTCTCTCAGTCGTCAGTTTATTTCATTCGCCAGTTTCATTGATTAGTCAGTTTCACTGATTCGTCAGTTTTGCCGATAAGACAGTTGCGTTAACTCGACAGTTTCCAGTGTTCGCCAGTTTTCGTCGATTCGTCAGTTTTATTCGATTCGTCAGCCAAAGTACAGTCGGTAGAAAACTGCACACATGTCTGCTAATTTAAATAGATATTGAGATCTATTTGATAACTTTTACCACAGATGACAATTTATTTTTATTTTTTATGGCACCATATGCATTAAAATTAGCTGCCGATTTTAAAGAAATATTTGGCTATCGTATATTTAAGTGCGTTCAATCGCCATTTATCACCCAGTTTTTCACAATTTTATTTTCAAACTATGTTGGTTTCGGCTTCCAGTCTAACCGGATTCAGCTGAATTTTACATGGAACGACTGTCTAACAGACCTCTACAACACATCTACCTATTATGCTTAGCCCTTTTGGAACTATGTTGGGTTTGGGTTTGCAGCATGTCGATTCTGTAAAAATCTGTCAGTGTCACCAAGCAAACATTTACAATCATAATCGAGATTTCAGTAATATTTTTTTATGCTAATTCTATTGATCATTTTATAAAATTTAAATGCTCGTATTTTAGTTGGCAAAACATCGCTATACAACATGTAACGTTAAATGCGCTAAACCTCAGACACCCCAACTGATTTTTAATTCAATTGACCTATTCCAGAGAGAAAATAAGTCATTGAAAAAAAATTAAAGGTTTTATGTGCTGTTTTAGTTTTACTGGCCATTCTAATCGTTTCTTGCGTCTGCGACGACGCTTTACCGAGGGAGGAGTCGTCACCGGGCCGCTGCGCCGCGCTGACATTGGATTGCTTGACCTATTAATAAATAGACACGGCAACGTTTTTAATGAAGATTTTTTGAAAAACGTGACCTATATTAAAAAGTGGTTCAATTAATTCTGCTCGTTATTCTGATCAAACTATTTTCAGGTTTTGCGCATTTAACGTTACACGTTGTATGAGGACTAGTCTAGGAAAAAATAAAAAACAACATTGACATCTTGATTAAGGTTCTGTTTTGCTATTTCAGTTTTAAACCCCACAAAATATTACTATTTTGATCATTTTTTTTATAATTTTAAAGCTAGTAATTATTTTATTTTTTTGTCGCCAAAACATTACTGTTTTGGCAACTAAAATACTTACTAGCTTTGAAATTATAAAAAAATGATCAATAGAATTACCATGAAAAATATTATTAAAATCTTGATTATGATTGTAAATGTTTGCTTGGTTAACCCCTAGTATCAGGTGGGATGACAGTGACAGCTCACTCCACGCTCACTTCACCTTAGTTTTCACGCACCGCAGTTTAACCAGATTCAACTAAATATACGTGGAACGACTGCCTATCTAACCCCACAATCTAGTTACTGGGTAATAAGGATTACATAACGTATCGTCCCAAAATAAACAAAACAAGTAAATCCTGAATCATGTTTAGAGGAGAGAGGTAAAAGTCCCCATTTTGAATTATACGAGTAATATTAGCTTTAAAACTATTATACTGGATGATTTTTTTTTCAGACTCCATATTTTTACAGGAATACTATATAAGTACTCATGAATATGAACAACTTTCACTACGGGACCAACTCTGAAATCAAGAAAACAAAATCAGCTGTTTCATAGACACATAAAAGTTCAATAGCTACTTGACCAAAACGTATGAAACAGCTGATTTTTCTTTCGTGATCTCAGTGTTGGTTCCATAGTGAAAGTTATTCATATTCATGGATGGAACACCCTGTAAAAATTTGGAGTCGGTAAAAAAAAAGCACGCTGTATAGGTACTGCCCACACTTAAAACAACAAAATATCTAATATATTACAGAAAATAATCTAGAATATTCCCTACATGAAAAACTGTTATAACAAACTACCTATACACCTACTTCAGAAACAAAAATAAAACTCAGTAGGTACAGACATCAACACACATACGGTAAATGTTAATAGGGACCTCTAAACCGAAACCCCGTTAAATATGTTTGCTAAAACTTTGTGATAAGTTGAATTAAATCGTGTTTTTTTTAATACGCTGCTGGCTAATCCCGGGTGGCGAGGGAAGCTGATAATGTGGCAGGATTAAGAGGCATCGAACTCTTTGCTGCTGCAACGGCGGCGATGTACAGTCAACAGCAAAAGTAGATGATCAAAATCAGAAATTCAATACTAATGAACGGAGTTCGCGTCAGAACTGTGTGGCGTCGAAGTGATTCAAAAGTATGTGATGTAAATTATATCAAACATTTACTACTACTTCAGCTGCCATATAATCGTGATCAGTTTTGACTCCAAAAGTTATAAACTCAATTCGCATCAGAACTAAGAAGTGAAAAAAAATTTCAAAACTAGTGAACAGTTAAAATCAAAAATTAAATGATGAAGAAGTAATGAATGCTTGCTTACCGTGACACCTACTCTTCTCATTACATCACTAACACTCAATCCGTCTTCATGCAATGATATAATTCTATGTCGTTCATGCTCTGATCGCTCTTAGCGATAAGACCGCCCATTGATTCATTAGTATTGAATTTCTGATTTTGATCATCTACTTATGCTGTTGACTGTACTTGGGAGATTTTTAAGTAAGGCTATTTTTCGTTTTGACTTTTGACTATTTTCGTACTGTTTTCATAAATGAAAAACACAGTGTTTGGGCTGCTGTTTTGTAGTGATTTTGACGTTACGTAGAATTAGAAATTAGATTAGTTGTTGGGATAGTAATAGGTACAGACTGCTTTTGTTATCTTTTGATTTCCTTAACGTATTACGTATTTATACACACACGCCTGGAAGCAAGAGAAACAGAATGGAGGGAAAAAATGACGGAGTATATTTTACTTAAGCTTGCCTAATAGGAGTAATGACACGACGAACGGGGCGACATGCGCTCTATTTGGGACTAATGTATTTTTATGTAACCATTCGATTAATTTTTATTATATCTCCACGTAGCTCATTCTATTAACAACATCTTTTCATAAAGTCACTGTCAAATCGAAGAGTGAACCCATAAATCAAATCATCACATCTAAAAACCCCCACTGCGCTTATGCCTAAAACCGTACCCAATTTGTACGCTCGGGAATACTCGGACGCAGTCGGCTGTCATATCGAAAGACAGGCCGGTCGTGACGGAGGCACGCGAAGATCCGGCACGGAACGGGCTAAGACTGATTTTATTGTACTGTTGACTTAATGCAGCTTACTTTAGACATTCTTAGGAAGGGTGCTTGTAAGCCACGCTTCCCGGTTTTTGGGAGAGATTGTAATCGTCTACTGTTTAACTTTTAAATGTGACTACGAAATCAGCTCATTTTATTCGAGACAGTAACTCGACTTGCTGTCGAATTTGTTTGTTTTGTGGCTTGTTTTTATAGTACAGCAAAATAGTCCTTGTGGGACTGTACTTGTACATTTTATTGAAACTAATTTTATATTTAATTTATAATGATATGCATATGTCTAAAAATATTGACTTTAATAATGACATAAAAGTTTACATAATGAAGTTGTACATCACCTGACCTATTGATAATCCTAAATTGTATTTGACATTATGAAAATTAATCTCTGACATTTATTGAAACTAATTTTACTTAATTTATCATGACATGCATGTGCCTATTATTATTATTATTGACTTTATATAAAAGTTCACATAATAAAATTGCATGTCACCTGACCTATTCTGATGGTTCTGAATTGTATTTGACATTGGTATTAATATGACATTATAATTAACTTAACCTCTGTGACATTTAGTGAAACTGATATAATTGAATCTAATTTGTAATGAAGTGCCAATTAATATTAATTTTGAATTTATTAATGATGTGAAAGTTTACATAATCTCAGAAGGTAAATGATAGTTGACACTGTTAATTATATATATTTGTACGCCTCTGGGCAAAACATAGAGAATCTATCTATTTTTAACACCTCACACTCCGTTGTAATCTGACCTATGTTTACAAATAAATTATTCTGATTCTGATTCTGATTCTGGGATAAATGTTATAGTAATGAGTAACACTGCCTGCTTAGTGTTGTTCATTGGTTTATCATTGGTACAGTCCGCACGTCGGTGGTAACAAGAGCAGTATAAGCGGGCCTGGTACTCTATTGAAACTCCGTACTACGTTAGGCCAGCTCAAGTTATAAGTGCTACCACTGACGTGCGGTCAACTATACCCTTAATCCACATCTAAACATTACATTTAGTGTTATATGTTTTATTTCTTTTTTTGAAATAGCTACGTGGAAAGATATATAGATAGATAGGTAATACGGTATAGGTCATACGGGCTAGTGTCCGCAACTCTACGTCAATGGGCGTATTTTGCGTACGGAAATATATAGAATATGCTATAATTCTAGAAAAATTATGTTTTATTTAAGGAGACAATGTTTGTCTTGTCACTTAGTATACATGAAGCAGCATACAAAACAAAACCTTAATATACCTTTGTTCCCTTTGTTTGTCATAATGATATCTTATCAAAGACTTTTTGTAAGTACTTTGATAGTCAAATCACACACAAATTTAACTTAGCCCAAAACGTTGAAGGAAAACATCGCGGAAAACCAGCACTGGGCCCGTGTAGTAGATTACGGCCCACTTCCTCTCACAAAGTTGAGGCCTGTGTCCCAGTAGCGGGAACATAATGTGCTGATTATGCTTATGCTAGTCTCAGCCCTACTTTGAGGGACACTAAACGCCCATAGACGTAAAATAACAATAACACTTCTGTTGTGACTCGTTCAGTGTCCTTCGACGGATTAATATAACAAACAAGGTTGTCAGCTAACAGATTAAAAGCCTTATTATTAAACACTACGCGATATTCAGGGACCCTTTCCCTAAATCGAAATTTTGTAATAAGGATAAGTGATTAAGTATTAAAAAAAAAAGAAACATCGCCTGATCTACAACATATATCTATTATATCAGGCCCCAATTATCGTGTTGCATAATAGGAGTTTTAAGAGGGCATTTGTACACTTAATTAGCCTTAATATCAGCTTCGATGTCGCCACAGACGGAACAATTATGTAGCAAAGCAGAGGTACGTAACTAGATAAGCTTAGTCTCGCATTTTCATATCATTATGAAAACAGTAAAACTGTAGTGGAAAGTTTAAATTTATATACAGGTTGAAATTGAAAACTTGCGACAAATTGAAATGAGAGATTGTACTCATCATTGTGAACAGCTTTTAATATGAGATAAAACCTGAAATCGCGAAAAAAAAAAATCAGCTTTTCCCTACATTTATGTATGTTCGCATAACTCGTCAAAATGTAGGGAACAGCTGATTTTTTTTTTCAATTTCATTTTTGGTCCCATAGTAAAAGTTGTTCATAATGATGAGTATAATCTCCCATTTCGATTTGTCACATGTTTTCAATTTTACCCTGTATATAAAGATATAGTTTTCGTAAAAATTTGGATCATTTCAAGGAAATTTACATAGGCAAACATTGTTACATTAACAAACTAAATAAAGTATTTCTGCGAATTCAATATTGTTATATGAACTTAAATGTTTATTTTATTTCATATTGACACCGATACTGACGAAGTTTTTGATGTCCTTTGATTATTTGCCCTCCTTTTTATATACTTGTACAGTAAGCTTCAAAGAAACCGGACCCCCCTTTGATGATGATATCATACGTTTAAGTTTTTCGTAATGCAACGTAAATGGCGTGTTGGTCTAGTGGTTTGGACTGCGGCTTAGCAATTCGATGGTCACGAGTTCAAATCCGCGGATGAGATTTATTTTTTTCTGTTTTTAGTTTCTTTAATAGTTGATTAGGTGATTTTCGTAACTTTATTTCAGAAAACATCCATATTTAAGAAAACAAATGTGAAGTATGAGGTTTGTAAGAAAAGCCAGGCATGTTGCATAAACAATATTAATTTATTTCATTAATTACATTTCTAGGAATCCACATATACAGTTATTACGAGTATACAGTTTTCTATCTGTGTTAAATTAGGGTTATTTACTTAAAATATTAACTAAATACAAAATATATACCCTGGGTTAGGTGTAGAACGTTTAACATTAGATAACGGTTCGTTTATAGATATTTCTAGTAACATAACTACAATATTTATTTATTCAAACTTGTAAAAACATTATTTTTTTATACTCTGTATGATCTTATGGGGAAAAAAGCCTGGTTAAAAAATGAAATGTTGTCATTTGTGCCTGTGAATTACAGAGGAAGAACCAACATGCTAAACTATAACAGTATAGCAATATACATCTTTCTCTTTTATCACAATTTCTGATAACCCTTTTAACACAGCATTAGAAAAGTATGTGAGGTCAGATGGTGCATCGTTAACACATTACAAGACTACTTGTAAACAAGAGTAACTGGATTCATAATAATAAAGGTTGTTTATTTTTGATTAACTATGAGATAATGATCCCACAAATATTGGGAATTATTAACACTTGCTCAAACGTTCCAATGCAATTTTATCAGATAAGTTACACAATCAATCTGCCGAGTAAATTGTCTATTAATAACGCAGACGATGGCAGTCACTGTCTATCACTTCTTGAAGACTTTTCATGCCCGAAACCATATTGAAGCATGCAGCACTATTTCGAATTAGTTCCCAGGTTTTATGTGTCCCAAGGTGTCACTCCGATTCATTAGTGTAAGCAGTTGGGTGAGATCGCATTTCACATCACCCGTCGCTTGATACCTTTGTATCCATCTACGAACTATTTTTCTCTGTAATGAAAACAATAATATTAGAAATACATAAAAAATCCACCTTGTAAGTAATAATGCAACATGGTTGTAATAATAAATATATGTGTATAACGTAAATCTTACCGTTAAGCCCACATTTCTCGTGCTATTTTCTTTATGCTTTGTTCCTGTTCCCAGAGAACAACAATTATTTTAGCCTTCAAAAAGTTGTTAATCGCACCATACTATCGGTTAATAGAATCAACTGTTCAAAAACTTCGTAAATTGGATAATTTTACGACGAAAACATTACACACAAGCTGATCGGAACGAAAACGAAACGATTTGAAAAAGAATTATACCCTCAATCACAGTTTAGTAAATAGGGCGAAGAAGTATTCTAAATTCAACCTTAACTCACAGTTCATACAGCAGTTAAGTTTCTGAAGTAAAATGACGGTAGTGCAACAATCGGAATCAAGCACAATCTATTCAACCCAACAAGAAATCTATGCTAATTTCAACCTTATCTTTTAGTTAATTGAAGAGTTACGTATTGCATTTTGTAAAACAAGGTTGTGGACGGTAGGTGTATCTCACGTGGTGGAAGTTGAAATTTAAACCTTAATGTCTAGAAGATTAGACCGTTATCAAACTTGTTCGATAAAAGGAGTAATGCTATTCGAATTTTCGTTGAGATTACTAACTGAGCCAATAGCCTATTGGTATAAGGCACGGTCTTAATGATCGTCTGGCGCCTGGTGATGTGGGTTCGTATCCTATACGGCGTAGTGTCTTTTTGTAAGTTATTCTTGGTATACGGTTCGGCCAGAAGCCGAAAAAAATACCACAATGCCTAATTATTAAAAACATACAAATAATATTTGAGTCGGATCGGTGGATGCTCGGGCAGAGATGGGTGCGGCGCGGGCGGCGGCGGGGAGGGAGCTGCTCGGGGCCAGTCACGTGACGCACCCGCCGTCGCTTGAGCGATTATTCTTTAAGTCTTGGCGGGGTCCGTTTTCTCTGACGCGTACTGTACATATTATTACTATAAGACTGTTAGCTTTTTAAACTATATAAATAATAAAATGATTTTTACTACTTGTGATTTTATTCTATGGACTTTACGTAGGTTTCGACTAGAAGGACTACAAAAAAATCTCCCATTACTTTGACAAACAAATACAAAGAGACCAGACGGTTTGTATGTAAACAAACCATTTGCGTAGGTTCAGGCATATTAGGTTCGTGAATATTATAATTATATTAAAGACGAAGATACCTAGAAATATAATGTGTTATCTTTAAGATCAAAGTCAGTGACAGTAACATAATTAATAGTAAATAGGGCGTGTTAATATTGTAACGCCTCAGGTTGCTTAATAATAATATTTTATTTAAATCAGACACACAATTTACGAGTTTTAGGTCATGGATTCGAACTCAGGCAGGCGTTTTACTCTGTATAAATAATTTTATCAACACTGCTCTCGAAACGGTGAAGGAAAAATCGTGAGGAAACCGGCATGTCCTAGAACCAAATATTCGAAGACATGTGACATATAAAAACCCGCACTGGGCCCGCGTGGTAGATTATAGCCTACTCTATCTCGAAGAGTCAGCTCGGCCTGTGTCCCAGTAGTGGATTCATTATAGGCTGATTACAATAAAATGTCTAATGTAATAAATAATGTGCGTCTTGTTTGTACAAAATAAACCATTTTCTTTCTTTCTTTTTCTTCTTTACACTCTGAACATACACTAGACCAAAACTGGACTTGATTTACAGACTGAAACTTATAGAGAATTCGAGAATTGATATCAAGAAGAAACGCTATATATTTTTAAATAGAAAGTCAAATCATTTTCTTAGCCACAAGGCGATATCAAACAGCAATATTGAACTGATACAAAAAATCAAATCTTTCACAATTTATTTCTCTTTTTTCCTTATCAATCACTTATTTTTTTTTTCTAATGTCCGTCTATTGTTTATTACAAGTCCCTTCCGGTCTATTCTGTAAATATATCACCATGTAAAGTTAGGTGAAGTGACCATAAAGTAAGCTGTCATTCCACAAAGCTGGGAATTGATACTATTGACAGCTCACTTGAAGCTCACTTCACAGGTGAAGTGAGCGGTCTGTTGAAGTTGTCTCTTGTCTGTTCATTTTGTAAATATCTCACCGTGAAGACTCCTAAGCCTTCAGAAATTAAATATTTACAGAATCCATCGATTGAGCTCAGGAATAGTCTACCACCGTCCAATGATGAATAATATTTTTAAACTTCTGGATTCGTTTACGTTGAAATCAGAGGCCGAGTCTGTTTCGAGAGGTTTCCCACAATTACAGCCGGTTTAATTTGCCCAAAATGTTGGAAATAAAAACTTTGAGCCGTAGTAGCTCCTTCTGAAAGGACTCGAACGGGAAAACATCTATCACCATACGTACTTATTGCTACAGATAGTGCAATCCACGAAGACGCACCCCACTCTTCTTTTTAATACTTGCAGTACAAGTATGCAACATTCTGCTAGTATGTTAGTTTTGTCGATACACAGTAATTACTTATTAGTGGTTAATTAGTGAGTATCGCCAAAACTAAAACACGTGCAGAATTAACTAGCGATAACCACTAACGATTAGGAAGAGAGTGGGGCGCGTCTTCGTGGATTGCACTATCTGTACTAAGTCATTTTGCGGTATTTACTTTTCGAAGGTGAGCATAGGTGGTCCTTCAGACCGAATGTCGGCCATGGAGATAAATCTCAGTAGATACCAGCCTTCGACGCGGGAGATTTTATAGTGCAAAAGTGCGTGCGCAGACACAGGTGCGCTCTCTCTTCTCTCTCGCTCTCATTGTCCGATGGGACGGTAATCCGACACGACCGGAAGGAGATCAGGCGCAGGACCAACGGCTTAACGTGCTTTCCGAGGCACGCGGGTACCACACCACCAACTTCCAAACTGCGGGCTGTTACTTAGAAATTCCTAATGGAAAAACTCAATAACACTTTGCCTGACCCGGGAATGGAACCCTGGACCCCACGCTCAGCAGTCGCGGCTTTGACCTCGACATCAACGGGGCAGTCAAAGGTAAAAATATTCAAGGTCCGACACACATTTTCAACCTGGGCCGTAATTCTCTATGGTATGGTATAAACAAAACCGCGCAAAATCAACGCGAGCTTGACGGAATTATCTAAGGAATTAATGTGGTTTTTAAATAAGGAATCATTGAGTGATCATAGTGAATTAGGGTCCTGATTGTTTATGTCTTTAAGGTTGGCACAGTATCGGCAAACTATTTGGCATTGAAAGTGTAACTACTTACCATCGAACAGTTTGCCAACTTATCACATAAAATCTACTTAACAAAAATCTTAATTTCACTGACAGACAACGCACAGAGCATAAAACGCTAGTTCGTTATAAACCCTAGGTAAGCTGAGGAAAGATTCTTGTTTATTCATTCGGTCATTCCCTACAGATGTTTAATGTTTGTATGGGAGTTCGTCATTTTTGCCTATAGGTAATCCCATCATAAGGGATTGTAAAACTCTAATGGCCGATTCCTATAATTTACGGACCGTTATTGATTCAAATGAAGACTTATATCTTTACCAATAAAGGAGCAAAGACCTCATAGCATAGTAGGTAGGTTCCATATGGGGATGATGTGGATGGAGCTATCACCGGTAAAATTAGGTTACGAATCTATTTATATGCCCAGTTTGGCAAAATAAAATTATTCTACCATTGGTAAGCAAAACGATTCATATTTGTTTATAGGAACCGAGTATAAATCGCAAAAATGATGATGTAAACAATATTATTCTGATGAAAAAAACATGGTCACATCTTAGTTACACGTTCTACACGTTACAGTGGTGCAAGTAATTACTTCGGTAATGTACCTACAACGTTTAGTCCATATTTTCGTAGAGTAGTGTAGTGTCGGAGTTTGGCAAAGTTTGCCCATATTTGAGCGAACTTGTACCTAAATGAGGCCCCACTACACAGGAATGGCGTCGTATATACTCACTTGTTTTACCTAACGATAATATACGTCTTTATGAATATTGCCTATTTTAAATTTTGCCTGATATTTAAGATTACACCGTGGGTTGGAAGCCGTCTTTTACAGCTTGGTGTATCGTCAAAAAGACTCAGGGATACAGTTTAGGTTTACGAGGTTACGCAACAAAATCTCGATGTTGTCTCAGATTTCCATGTGCTAAGATAAGTGTTTTTTGTATTACCAAACCTTCATTTGGACTGATCTCTTCTATAATATACTCCATTCATTACAAAATTAGAAAAATAACGGTAATCACGTTTTCGTTATTTTGATATAAACGTATAATAAACTCCGTTATTTCACGATTAATGGAAAGCTAAGAAACTATTTACCATTTTCACGAAAAAATTAACTTGCAGTTATTTCAACAACATTAGACAATAACTGTCGTTATTTTGCCGTTATTTTTCTAATACTATAATAAATGGACTATAGAGTACATCAATGAATCGAATAGAAGCTTTTTATATATTTTGTTGGTAAACTCTAGCGACAAATATTAAAGTTCACTCGCCTTATAATAATAATATTGAAGCGATTGCCCGCCATATTGGTGCCAACTGTCACCTGTCAAAAGTAACTGTCATGGCGCGCACGGTGTCAACATTTGGACTTTTACCCTTGTCACGCGGGCGACTTCATCAACTTTTATGTTTATCTTACAAAATGGGGATCTATGTATTATAATAGAACTATCGAATATGTCCGTCCGTCGAAATGACAAGCAATTTCATAAATTCAACAAATATCTTTTAAGCGTGGAAAATCTAGTGGTGGATTTTTATGAAACATCTTGGTTGGTCTTTTTGGTCTTCCGTTGAAATTGTGTCGTGGCATCTGATAGATACAAAAGTGCACGGTGTATTTATTTGCATTCTGCATAATTTTTGTGTTTAGCTTATACTGTCTAACTGGTGGGAAAAGCTCTCCCCAAGTCCTTTTGTAAGAACTCTTTTCCCGCGCCACTTCAAACCAGCCCTCGCGGTACTTTTCCAGGTCATCTTGTCACCGCTTTCTGGGCTGACCTAGGCGACGCCATCCATCTTCAGACACACCCATTGTGAAGTGAGTTTTGCCCATCGGTCATCCTGCATACGGCTGATGTGACCCACCCAATCCCGTACGAGCCTGGCAGCCTTCTTGCCTACGTCTATTATACCCGTTATGGAACGCAGCGTGGTGTTCCATTTTGCATTATGGTTAGATTTTAAAATATCGTTCATTCATTCATTCATTTGACATCACTACATAGTATAAAACAAAGTCGCTTCCCTGTCTGTCTGTCCCTATATATGCTTAGATCTTTAAAACTGCGCAACGGATTTTGATGCGGTTTTTTTTAATAGATAGAGTGATTCAAGAGGAAGGTTTATATGTATAATACATGCATAATATAGTAGAGAAACACTGGTAATTTTAGAGGTTTCTAATGTAATGTCGTAAATAAACACATTTTTGTGCGCTTACATTGCAAACGCTGGCTGAACCCGTCGAGATAGATCAAAATAATGTACTACAGTATTGTACACCTTAAAAAGGTCTACAAAAAAATCCGCGATGGTATATGTCTATCTCTTAGGGATAACCCACAATAACCATTTTTTATCCTATACTTTTTACGAGAAATAATGGCTCTAAAATTATCAGTGTTTCTCCATTGCACCCGTGCGAAGCCGGGGCGGGTCGCTAGTTTGAGAATAAATTTATGTCACTACTCAATTTCTTTTGTTATTTTAAATCCTCCAATTTCCACAAGTAAAGTCGTCGAACATAAGCTACTGTGAAAATATTATTGCGTTTTATTGACTCAGCGTGTCCGATGGCTTTATTTTGTAGAGGCGGATTAAATTCGTCGTGGTAAAATTATTATAGTTAGTGTTTCGTTTTACCGCTTTTACGAAATGTTAGTGTCCAACCGCGTAATAACTTTAAAATTGCGTTTATTTTTAAATTCAATAAAGCCGACTACGGCTGTATCGAATTTCGAACATATTATTCGAACGGTATGTGACATTGACATCAGATTTATGGGCGTCAATTAACGTGTAATGTCCTTCATACTTGGCTACTGATTTTATATTGTAAACTCGGCTCATAGTACATTTTTAACACGCCTTTTCATGTTAAATACCTTATTCTACTTTGCAAATTGATTCTATTTAAATATCGTAGGTATGTGTGCGTCCAATCCATTTTTTTATACATTTTAAGGGTAAAATGTATACAAAAAAATTGTTTTCGTTTTTATTATTATATTTTATAAAACGTTGGTTAAATCCAGACTTTCAAAGCATTAAAGCGATGCTAATAACCCTGACATAGGTACGTTAGCCAAGGTTCGTGGAATTCATGAAAATATATCAAACGATTGCTATTTTTTATTCAATGTCCCGTATTCCAAGGTGACACACCTTTTTGTATTTTTGTTCTAGTTTATAAAAAAATATATTAAAAATGTAGCAGAGCTCACCGTTCTCAGACGGTCAACTTTGATACATTTTTATAGCTTCATTTGTTGTTTTGGCTGGACGAAAAAATAGGTAAAGTCGTGAAGAATCCTAATAAAATATAGTAGAAGGTGTAAAATTGATAATTTATTATAGTCTGTTCCAAAATTATCTGATTGAAATAGATCAAAAAATGTACACGTGGACGCCAATTTGCAATTTTTTTTTCTTGCATTCAAGTGTATTTGAATACTAATATCTGCTAAGCCTTTTCCCAACCGTGATGGGGTCGGCTTCCAGTCTAACCGTATGCACCAGTATTTTACATTTCTGAGTAATACGATACCCCTTAGCAAGACTAATTGTCAGACTTTTGAGTCAGACTTTCGAGTCAAAGCTCTACGCGTGACAGCTGGGACCAACGGCTTAACGTGCTTTTCGAGTCACGGCCCCTCAGTTCCTCGGAAAGCACACTAAGCCGTTCTCGATATTTAATGGATCACATGGTCACCATCCACGAACCGACCGCGGCAAGCGTAGCTTAGCCTTCGATCGATCCGTGTGGGTTATTATTTAAAAATCGTTATATATTGCTCGTACCGAGAGTACCCGAAATTCTAATTTTATATCACCAGAAAGATGTTTTCATTTGACAATTGTGGTTAACTTTTTTTTTACTAAATATTCTCGTTGATTTTTCAGTTACAATTTAATATAGTTATTCCAACAAACATTTTCGGAAATAGTCGTGAGATATAAAGTCGAAACCTAAATACAGAAGAACGTGTTGCTAATTCCCTTTAGTAAGTGGTTGCGTAAGAATTTAACAAGAATAGAATAGAATACTCTTTACTACTACTCTTTATTACTCTTTATTAACAAGTTTTGTTTACAGTTTCATCATATACTTTTGGAACAGACCATAGGTGCCTATTGTTTTTGACAACCATATACTAGTACTGCCGGTCGATTCTGTAAAAATCTCACCGTGAAATCATAAGTGAAGTGAACACTTAATAGTGTTAATCCCTAGCGAATGACAGCTCACTCCACGCTCACTTCACCTAAGCTTTCACGGTGAAATGGTTACAGAATCGCACGGCAGAGTGTAAAAAGACCCATCACATAGATATTAACGCATTCTGTACATACAATTAAGTAACATTAAAACCTTGCTTTCGTAAAAAAACGTCAGTAAAAGTTGGAATTTTGATCTTCAATATCTCCGTAACCAGAAGGTACCCAGGTATCGTTCAGTACAAAAAATGATTACAATGACGAGGAGTACAAGTGACTCTCGGCTTCGTTAAGTGTTTTTTTTACACTCGTTAGAAATATAAACGTAAATGTATGGATTTGGATGTGGAGGCAAGCTACCAAGAGAAGATACCGATTAAAGAAAAGATGGATAAAACGTTTGAACGAAGATGGTTCTGGCGTAGGTAGCATAAACAATCTTGCAACTATAATATTATTGATATTGACTCTAGGGACTTGATTCCCCCCGTTCTTGTTTCCACCCGAAAAGTAATATACCATATAATCCCGTTTTATCAGACTAAATCGAGGTAGTACTGTCAAAGAAAAAAGTACTAAGCGATTATTAATAAGTATTTTTGAGTTCCAGATCAAATTATTCTACATTATCAGAAAACAAATCACAGCTTCCGTCAATTTTAAAACTAGTTTCTTCAAAATGACAAAAATCACAGATTTCCATAATATTAATTAAGAAGGAATCTTAGAAAAAATAGCTACTTAGTTAAAATACCCACTAAAATCTTTAAAAATATAAAATACGTAACAGAATAATTCTAAATTATATAAGTCAACAGCCGTGCGATTTTGTAACCATCTCACTGTGAAAACTTGGGTGAAGTGAGCGTAGAGTGAGCTGTCATTAGGGTTTAACACTATTGATACTGCTCACTTCAAGATAATTTCACGGTGAGATTTTTACAGAATCGACGGGCAGGTGTAAATATTACATTTCATCATCTGCCTAGCCTTTTCCCAACTATGTTAGAATTTAACCAAAACAAGTATGTATCTGATGAAAGTGTAAACAAACCGTTTACACTTACATCAGATAATTTTGCAGCACTTGTGTTCATATTGATTTTGACAATCATATAAAAATAAACATAAATGTATGGATTTGGATGTGTATGGAGGCTACCAAGAGTAGATGGATGAAGTGTTTGAATAAATGTTGTGCTAGCTTAACCAATCTTGAAACTAATCAATAATAATACATTATATTATAAAATAATAATACATTATTGATATTGACTCTAGTAGGGACTTTACCCGCGCCGTGATGGTCCAGAAGGAGGCTGCCGAGCGGGATCGTGAAAGAGCTAATCCCGCTCGAAGAAGAAGGCGTCGAGGAGCCAACCGCCTCGACGCCTAACACGCCGAAACCCCACCTGCATCATTTAATGCAGGCGGGACTTTGGAATCGCGGGTGATCAGAGTGGGGACTCTGATTGCCCTGATTGATTTCGGAGAATACGGTGGCACTGTGGTCACGTGCTGCCGTGCAAAGCGAGGCTCAGGGAAGACCCCCTTTATTGTCTCCCCAGGGACGTGCCCTAACAGGCGTTGCGGGGGTTCCGGATTGGTCTACTAAGAGGTACCGGGACCCCCTCCATGTGCTGATGGTGATCACCGGGGTGGTTTTAGTGAGGTAAGAGACACACCCACACCACACTACCTGGTCTTTTTCCCCAAAGTCCAGGTGCCTTTTGAAGGTTTCCGCCCGTAAACAAAAAAAAAGGGACTTTACCCGCACGATAGGTATAAACTGTGTGATTTTTTCGAACTTCGGTAGAGGTGTATAGTTTTATATGTCTCTAGGGTCATCTTAAAAGCTGCTCATTAATGTATACTCTCGTAGATTGATAAACAATTGACTAGATTACCTATGTTGCTCCACGTTAACCCGTGAGAAGGCGCGCTATGAGCAATTTGCTCACACAAAAATCTATTTCAAAAATTTTTTGTCTTTCCCATGCCACACCAATTCAAGCACTTAAGTACCTTCCTAAATATTCACCCCCTCTCCCCTGACGCAATTCTCGATCCGCTCAGTGGCGTTGCGACCGCGCAGCAAGGCGTTTGTGGAGGCCGTGTACCAACGTGCGGCAATTTGCTCATCACGCGCCCAGCAATTACTTTGCACCGAACATGTAAAATACATGTGTTCAGTGTGTTTCGAGAGGCACATTAGTGTAGATTTAATGGATGAATAACACTTTTTAGTTTTTGTTATGGAACAGTTTTTATTGTGATTTTTATGAAACGTGCCAAAAAAATTAATTAATACTAGGTTGTTTTGTTATTTGCGTTAGAAGTTGCTATTATGTTTAATAGTTTTGATTAAAATACTTGTCTTCTTACTTACTAAACCTTGTGTTATTTATTTAAATACATTATAAGCCAATAAATATAGAAACACTAAAAATATAAACATTTATGATAGTGTGAGCAATTTGCTCGCACGCGCCTACTCGTGTAAGAAAATTAGGCGCGCCTTCTCACGGGTTAACAGAAATTCTTCTTACTGTTTATGTAGCTTACACAAACAGTAAGAAGAATTTCTGTAAACGTAAAGTATTGGTACTTTTATTTTCTGAAGAACGTTATAACTACTCGCTGGGGGCTCGTTTATAGTTAATATGGCGTAAGAAAAACTTATAAGTATTATCGGTGACGGCTTATCCCAAGTGTACGTAAGATATTAAAACGATATATTTTTGGCAATATCCATCAGTATTGCTAGCTGAAGTAAATATTTTGATAAGGGCTCGCTCACATTGCCTTGAAATCAAAACATAACATAGCATCACGCTTTGTTTCCTCTAAGGGTTGGGCAGATGTGTATCTATAGTAAGTAGTTAAGTACACCCACATTTCGCACATTAAGTCATCTTGAAATCGTAGGGGCAAAATATATTTTGATATACAGATTTTAATTCAATTTGTGTATTTATGCTAAATATAATTTAGGAAATAATATGAGCCATTAAAACGTGGGAGGCTTTTGAAACGTTAATTTGGTACTTACTATTCCCGAGATGTATTTGCTGGGTTAAGATAACCGTTACTCCTCTACGTCTCGTCTTCCCACGGCGAGAAAGAACGAAAATTGATTTAAATTTGCTAAGAACGCTGTAATTGAATCAAGTTTAAGTTTTAAACTTTTCTAATGTTAATATATACGAGAGTATATACACGGTTATTCAAGGACGCGTTCCTGTCTGCTCTGATATGTTTTTATACACTCGACAGTGCCGATCACCGTAGAATGCGCGCGGATACGCGAAAATGCGCTTAAATCCGCTTCGACGAGTCTCTCATGCGGTCTGGCACGTGAGAATCGTATTTACATATTTTGTTTTACCATTTATGGACACACATATACAACATTATTTGTAGTATATGGGAAATCCGTAACACGTGTCTAGATCTATTTTGATGTAGAGAATCTATGTACAAAACTTTAAAACTGTATCATGAAAAATCACAAAGTTATAAGCTTGTTATTTTACCTGATTGTCCGTACAAAGAGTTGGTTACCACTTAACACGCGCCGCCGGCCGACCGGCTAACTTGTGTTGTGCGCATATGATTGCGGATATGTACTTGGTGTCGCTCGGTGTCCAACTTATTACCTTTTTTTAAATATGTTTGGGACAAAATATAACATGGTGTAAAAATTATTGGAATCGATTCAGTTACTTATTCTGAACAAACTATATTCAGGCTTGCAATGTACTAAAAATAATGTTGTATAAACAGACAAGAAAAAAACAGAACAGAAAAATAGATACAAAGGTGATGCTTATTTCATAAGAAATCTCTTTTAGCATACCTGCGATTTTTTATTTTATTTGTTAGTTCGATAGGACAATAGATAGAGAGATGTAGACAGCGTGTGAAAGAGTACCTAAAGGAGACAAAAAAAAATAATACATAAAATCGAAAACAATTATTCACTTAATAGACAAAAAGTTATGCTAAAATTAGATAAAATCTTATTTTAGCTCTCCTGAAAACTTGAGGGGTGTTATTTCATATTTCCACTGTCGATATTTTTACTCAACAAAAGTCCCTCGGTTGACAAGATGTCAGTTTGAATTTAAAGTTTTACAACAAAGCCTTTATATGACGGACTTTGGGTCCTAAAGAGTGAGTCTCGTTGTGAGTCTCGCGTGGGTGGATGGATTAGTGGATATAAACGCCCACAGCTTCGTTACATCAACAGTACTGTGTTTAATGGAGTTGTTAGCAAGCCGCTCACCGTGCAGTCTGCATGGTATTGACCGATACTAAATTGGGGTTCAATTAAAACAAGTTGGAATAATGATCGGTATACTCGCGGAGTGAAAAGGTTAAACAATAATACATTTTGCAAATCATAGATAAACACGTTACCTTTTCAAACTACTACGAGTATTTCCATCATAATTTTGTCAGTGGGTACGAAGTCAGAGAAATAATAAGTACAGACGCCAGCATATCAAGGTACCCGAAACCCTCAAATTTTCCCAGTCAACTTTGAACCTAATGCTTTTGCGAAAAAGTTGAAAATCTATTTAATAAATTTGACAGATTGTAGTAGCTAGATGTGCTGGCATCTGTACAGCATTGTCCTACACATACTTAGCCTTTTCATTCTGTGAATGGATTAGGATTAAAACAAAATAAGGATTTCGTAGACCAATGGTGGCTCAGTGGTAACGGGCGTGACTTACGTGCGTTGTAAGTCGTGGGTTCAAAGCCAAGCAGGCACTTTACTTTGTGTTAATTATTTCAGCACCACTGCTCTCAAAGCAGTGAAGGCAAATATCGTGAGGAAACCGGCATGTCCTAGAACCAATAATTCGAAGACATGTGACATCCACTAACCCGCACTGGGCCCGAGTGGCGGATTATGGCCCATCACCCCGTCTCACAGAGAGGAAGGTCTCAATTCTGAATTCTTTATTGCGTACTATAATGTATATAGTTGGTAGGGAAATAATTATATTAGTCACAATTGTGGTCCCGGCAGTGGGGATATTAAAGGCTTATTCTGCTAAGGATTTCCTAATAAAGGCACTCTAAAGATGTTCATTATACGTATGTATGTAGTGGGAGACACCTCTCGACGAGCCAGTCTTAACCCTTAAATGCATAATGTTGCCACATGGCAACAAAGAACGTCATTTAATTTTTTTAAGAATGTGATAGCTGTGAGTTTCTGAACGCACCTCTTTTTGTCAAAACAATACATATACTCTATGAATATTAATATTATTATAGAATTATAATATATATATATTTTTTTTAAATTCTATAGATAAATACCTATACAATAGCATTTTTTGCAATACGATATAATAAATCATGCATTTAAGGGTTAAGCACTGTGCTAATCGTTCGCGACTAACTTCGGTTGTTCAAATATATTATAAAGCCGTGGATTACATTAATTTGAACACATATTCAACATCATCGTGTTTCATCGCGCTTTTGTGGAAGTAAAGTTTGCGCTTACTATTGAAATGTGCACGTACATAATCAGCTGCATGCATGTAGCATGTTTCAACTGCTTCGACATGGGTTTTCTCTTATCTGGAGGGAGAATGTTCGTGGAAACGCGTTAAAATTATCCCGTCTGCATTTTATATTCTAGTTCAATGACTAGCCTTAGAGTCTATTTTATATGTCTATTGAAGTTGTTATGGAGTGGGCCGTTTGTTTGTCTGTCTGTCATTCTATGAAAGGACTGTATTTTTTTAAGCTCAGGTGGTTAGGTGAAATACCTACTGACAAAATGTTTGTTACCATGGCCTCCTGAAGACTTCCCATGTTTTTGTTCATGACTCGCAGTTTTTACGTAAGTATTTAAATTTTTAAGCTCGTATTCCACGTCAAATATGGAAAATGCGGTTTAATAATATACACTTTAAAACGTAACACAACAAACAGCCATAGTTTACAATAACGCAACAACCAAACACAGTACCAATAAATTAACTAACAAGTAATATAGCGAGTAAATCTCCCATATCATTCATATATCTTACTTAAGTACTAGCAACCACGCCCGCTAATCTATTAAGACTCCGAGTTGCCGCCCTTGAGACATAACCCTTGCATATTCCTCTCACAATGGATTAGCAGAAAAACGTTTATAACTCAGACCTTTGTGGTTTAACTGTTTACCATGAAGGTCTCATTTTGAAGTACTTATTCTTTTTTTTAACTGAACCTTTGTGGCCTAGCTTTTGACGTTTCGTAGTGAATTTGGAATCGTATATAAATTACGAGTAATTAAATCGTTCGCAGGATGAGTACTCTGTGGAATGATTATTTGAATACAGAAATCACAAAAACCGATTCTGCTCAAATTGTAGATCGTGGTCTGGAATAGTCGTCCATTTTAGTGTTGAATTGAAGACTGTTTTAAATGGTTTCAAATTAGTTAACTAGCTGTTTCCACTGCTAGGGTCGCATGGATAAGTTTATATTATTACTTAGCAAAACAACGTAAGTAGATGTCACATGCCGTCGACTTTTCTGTTCTAGGACATGCAGTTCCTCACTATGTTTTCGTTCGCCGTTTTGCGAGCAGTGGTGATGAAATTATTTATACAAAATAAAGCGCCTGCCTGGGTTCGAACCCACGACCTACAACTGGTAAGTCGGTGCCATTACTGGGCCACCACTGCTCTGGGCTAGCTGGCTGCACTAGGCCCGCAGGGTGGATTTGTAGCCCACCCCCTTGCGAAAAGAGTGGGCTTGTGTCCCATCAGTGGGAACATTATAGGCTTAGGTATATAGGGTGACTGGTAATTAGTGACCGATACTTAAACACATGATTCTACTCATGACAACAAACAACTTTTACCATCATACCAAATCCGAAATCGCGAAAAAAAATCAGCTGTTCCCTACATTTTGACGACTCGTACGAACATAAATGTAGGGAACAGCTGATTTTTTTTTCGCGATTTCGGATTTGGTCCGATAGTAAAAGTTGTTTTTTGTCATGTGTTTAAGTATCGTTCACTAATTACCAGTCACCCTATATACACAGAGCAAAATAAAGTTTGACCAGGCTCAAAACTGAAATTATGAAAACCTTCGGTAAACCACTTTTAGTTAGTCCGTCTGACGTTTATACAGCCAAGCCGTCACAAACGTAAGGGCTTAATTCTAGATGATAAATAATTTCAGTTTGAGTACTTCAACTGTTTCTAACTAAAACCCTCAGGCCGCAATACGGTTTTGAAGCAACCTTATTTATAAAAATCTCGCTAGTCACTGTTTACTTTATCATTTAGTTAGCTCCTAATCAATACTTGACTTTTCTTTATTTATAACCCTTAAATGCATGATTTATTATATCGTATTGCAAAAAAATGCTATTGTATGGGTATTTATCTATAAAAAATATATGTATATATATTATAATTATATAATAATATTAATATTCATAGAGTAAATATATTGTTTTGACAAAAAGAGGTGCGCTCAGAAACTCACAGCTATCACATTCTTAAAAAAATTAAATGAAGTGCTTTGTTGCCATATGGCAACAATATGCATTTAAGGGATAAACGCTAGTTAGCAGGTGATTAGTAGTGAAACGAAATAGAGGTGAAACTATTCGTTTGGCACAGCTTATAATCCAAATAGTTGACTAAAAAACGGAATTTTTAGAATAAATTTGTCAAAACTACGATTTATTATATGCCGTGACTTTGGCAGATAAAAGTCAAAAATTTCATCAGATAATTATTTGACTATGATAAAATAATTTAATTTGTTTACATATATCTTTGTGTTGGCGATGGTAGCAATGGAAATAATAATCTCCATTAATTGGAGTAAACAGGAAAAGATCAGAGATTTATCTCTGAATTTATATCTACTTACTTAATATAAACTGACCAAATTAATGTTAAAGCAGTAGCCGATAATAGCTATGTATTTTCATGCCCTTTATGCTTGTTAACACGAATTTGCCCTTTAAGAAATGTAAGTGGGTACTTGTGTCTATATTTATAATATTACTTCCTACTGCTTTTGTAACGGGGTTTCAGTGTCTTTTAATAACAATTATTATACTTGTTTACATGTTGCAAACAAGGTTTACAAGTTACAAGTTTGACTGCTGCTATGAAAGCCACTATTAGTACCTAGCACCAGCTAGCACCTATTAGTACCTAGCCACTATTAGTACTTAGTACATACCTGGCACCCATGACTTTAGAGGAAGAGTATTGGAAAACAAAAACAATGAATGTAGAAAAAAAAATGTAGTTTAATTACGTAATTAAACTACATATTTGTTCTACATATGAGGCGAAAGGCTAGGCAGGTGACGTCACCTGCCTAGCCTTTTCCCAACTATGTTGGGGTCGGCTTCCAGTCTAACCAGATGCAGCAGAATACCAGTATTTTACATGGAGCGACTGCCTATCTGACCTCCACAACCCAGTTACTGGGTGATACGATACCCCTAGGTAAGACTGGTTGTCAGACTTTCGGGCTTCTGACTACCCGTAACGACTGTCAAAAATCTACGAATGACAGCCGGGACCAACGGCTTAGCGTGCTTTCCGAGGCACGGAGGGGTCTCGGTATGTAAAGATGGTCACCCATCCACAGAAAAACCAGGGCATGCGTAGCTTGACCTGATCGATCGACCTGTGCGATTGTTATTATTTAGCCACGGGCCCCTCATCGAAGTTTTGTTTAATTACGTATCAAAATATGAAGTGGTTTCCACAACCCAGTTACTGCGTAGCACTATAAACTTGGTAAGACTGGTTGTCAGACTTTTGGGCTTCTGGCTACCCCTAACGACAGTCAAAAATCTACTAAAGGGAGCGACCGTCCAAGATCTACAGAATGACAGCCGGTACCAACGGCTTAACGTGCTTCCTGAGGCACGGAGGGGTCTCGGTATGTAATGGATGGTCACCTGTACACGAACCGCCCGCGGCAAGCGTGCGGCTGTTATTATTTAGCCACAAGCCCACACTAGGTAAGTTACTAAGTAGCTATTAGTATAAATGTTTTGGAATGTCTCTAAAAGCCAACTCTAAAATTTCGTTAACACATTATTCTCAATTCTTGTTCAGAGGCGTCTACTATTAGTATATTAACTCAACGGGGATGTGTAATTAACTCGTTGTAAATGATTGATGGTGACAAATTACAACCCTGATTACCGAAATACAAATGTAACTTGATTTTAGTTACGAATTCAAATGTTACGATGATGTGACTTCGGTAATTTCAGACTCCTTTAAATAAAAAAACAAACCACAACGTCCGTAATCACTGAAGTGTTAGGCAGAGGTGTACTTATTTATTTATTTTATTTATATCTTTATTTTAGGCAACTAGGGCTCATAGAAAAAACAATACATATTACTACAAACATAAAAATAATTATAAACGAATACATAAAAAAATATCACAAATACAATTCAATAATAATACAACTTATAAATACATACAACATAACAAACTAAAACTACGGCACACGAAGTGTCGGCGTCGTGTTTCGCTGACTGATGTCATGTAGCCGGCCACGAAACCGGCGATACACAACACCCTTCGGCAAGAACTCTTCCTTGAGGAACTTCTCGAGATGATGAGTCGGAACACGCACCACGAACGACTTAAAGTACGTGTTGTACGCGGCTCCAGCTTCTCGACCCTCAAAGTCCAGTTGGTCGTCACACGCAGATACTCCACGATCTCCTCAACCTTCGTGGAGTGTACTTATAGTTTTAAGTGCCATGTAATAGGGAAACAATCGTAAAAGAGATACAATATACATACGGATACTCATTAAAAAGTAATTAATAGAAATACTTACACAAAACATACTCCAACGTGCTCTTGACAGGAAATATTCTATCGTCAATGGATATTGAACAAGCTTTCTAATAACAATCGCATTCGCATTACAATGAAACAGCAATAAATAAAATCTTTTAAGATACACACATATGTACTGTAAGTGCTTTATTTCCAGTAACATAGATATAATTGATGCTTTTTTTACAGGCTCCAAATTTTTACAGGGTGTTCTACTCATGAAAATGAACAACTTTCACTATGGGACCAACTCTGAAATCACGAAAACAAAATCAGCTGTGTAATACAAAAGTTCAAAACCTACTTGACCAAAATGTATGAAACAGCTGTTTTTTTTTTCGTGATCTCATTTAGTCATTTAAGGGTTAAAAGCTTCAGTAACAAAAAAAAAAAAAATACCTTTCAGTAATTAAAATAACCCGTGACAGGTGGCATCACCACTGGTCTCAAGACGGTGAAGGAAAACATCGTGAGGAAACCGGCATGTCCTAGAACCAAAAATTCGAAGATATGTGATATCTACCAACCCGCACTGGGCCCGCGTGGTTGATTACGGCCCACTCCCTCTCACAGAGAGTAAGTCTGTGTCCTAGCAGTGGAAACCTTATAGGCTGATTACGCTTACGCATGGCAGGTAAGTGAAGACCAGTCCCTACAGACGGTGTCCGTTCACTTTATTTCATTCATAAAGCAACACCAGAAAAAAAAAACATTTTATAATAGTTTCAACACTTTAAGAAATGCAAATGTATTCGACAGACCGACAGACCGATCCTCCTTACGCTGACTCTATTTCTCACAAACACTAACACACACCCAAATTGGATGAATAAAAAATCTGAACGTAGAAACTGGACGTGAATTGACCAGGGCAACTAACGAGGCACTTACAAAGATTTATAGAGATAGGCAGGCGCGAGCAAAAAACGCGCGGCCCCGTCTGGTTCGCGAACAAACGTAATGGAGGGTTCCCTAATACAGAGCTGAAAAACATGAGTGTTTATATCACATGCACTTTATTGTAGTATCCTCGATTCTTTTTGAGGGAGTAATGTAGTCAGATGATTTTTTTTTTGATGTTGTGGGTTGTTGTAGCAGTATTATTCGGAAATTTATAGTTAGGAAAATTAATTGTTTAGCAGTTTGACATCGATTTACCGTGTTTTTGTAAAAAAATATAACTAGGTATTGTCTATTAATTTTGTTTTCTATTTCTTACTGTTGATACTATTTATATCTCATCGTATACTGCATCGGTTGACGTCATCACGTCAACGCCGGCTGGTACTAAAATCCAGCGCTGGAGCTCTGTGTCGCACAGGGTCGTAGCAATATGCTGAGCGATGGATGTGACGCATATTTTCCCCCAACTTGTTAATTTTCGTGTACTTTCGCTGCTTCATGTTTGCCGCAAAAAAATGTATTTTGTTTCTTTTATGTTATGCGACTATCAAACAATGACAGTTACTTTTGTGATTTGAATATACAGGGTGAAATTGAAAACATGCGACAAATCGAAATCGGAGATTGTACTCATCATTATGAACAACTTTTACCATGGGACCAAACCTGAAATTGCGAAAAAAAAAATCAGCTATTCCCTACATTTTGAAGAGTTATGCGAACATAAATGTAGGGAACAGCCGATTTTTTTTTCGCGATTTCAGGTTTTAGCTCATAGTAAAAGTTGTTCACAATGATGGGTACAATCTCTCATTTCGATTTGTCGCATTTTTTCAATTTCAACCTGTATAGTGCTAAAAGTTTCGTTTGGCGCGTGGCTAAAATCGGAACTGTGGCCGCAACATTGTTTTGTCAATACAATTTCACAAATGCTTACCGATAACGCCCCCCCTGACAATGTCATTCAGGCACCAAAAGATCCTTGTTGCTGTACTCTACAGATTATTTGATTCAGTAGTCAATTTACTAAGAAATAATTTTCTCTGACTTTACATAGGTTACGAAATATATTATTTATGCAGGATAAGTCCAATGTAATATTCTAAATAAATTACAATAACCTTAGAAAGTTGACAAACTTGAAATTGTTTATGACTCAACCGACACGTTTTCATTAATATTTTGGTTCGTTAATAAGTTGTTTGTTTAGCTTCGTCTTTCTGTGAGTTGTTCTAATTGAGAGTTTCGAATAAGTCAAAATGAACAACTAATTAAGTGTCATTCTACAGTATATTTTAGAAGAGAAATAGGATTATAATATGTAGAAAATGCAGGTTACAAAAATATATATTTTTTTAATTTAAACAATTTTTTGGGAAAATTTAAAAGATGAATAACCGATGCTGTAATTTTGGAATGCTTGGAACACATGATTAAAAAAAAAGTATTTTGTATTTTATTTACAAGTCCACTCGTGTTATCACGAGTGGACAATTCTAATATTCTATATTAGATTATTCTATATATTCTATTCTAATACTAGCTTCTGCTTGCGGCTTCGTCCGCATGAAAGAGTGAACTAAAAATCCCTATTTTCCGCCCCTTTTGTGGACCTCATGAATTGTATTCAAAAGTGGTTTAAATAAAAGTTTATTGTGATATTTTAGAAATAAACAAAATTCCAAATTGAGCATAGTTCTGGTTTTTGAGATATGACAAGTTAAATTCGTTATTTAATTCATTCAAGGTGAATTCGAGATACTCGGAGATACCTTGCTTTACCTAAAAAATCTAAACAGATACAAGCAATACCTTACGATTTGACCAAAAATATAGTACAAAAAAATTATGCGGCAGTCAAAAGCTAACGGCGTCAGCCACTTCTAACGCTGTTGGCTTTTGACTGGCGCATATTTTTTTTGCACCCTCATGGACGATAACTAAAAATAAATACAACGTGTAACGTTAAATGCGCAAAACCTCAGACACCCCAACTGATTTTTAATTCAATTGACATCTTTCAGAGAGAAAATTAGTCATTAAAAAAATTGTAAAGGTTTAATGTGCTGTTTTAGTTTTACTGGCCATTCTGATCGTTTCTTGCGTCTGCGACGACGCTTTATCGAGGGAGGAATCGTCACCGGGCCGCTGCGCCGGCTGACATTGCTGCTTGCTTGACCTATTAATAAATAGACGCGGCAACGTTTTTAATGAAGATTTTTTGAAAAATGTGACCTATATTAAAAAGTGGTTCATTTAATTCTGCTCGTTATTCTGATCAAACTATTTTCAGGTTTTGCGCATTTAACGTTACACGTTGTATATATTCTTACAATCTGAACGACTCTAACGAACTGAGTAATCTCAAAAGTCTCAACTTCTAAATATAAACATTGATTAATCTCTTCCGTGAACAAGGCATTCCACTCAGAGCACTGATTTCAACCACACTTGGACGAACCGCACCTGAGCACTTCCACAAACCGCACTGAAACAAAATTTTGTAACGTGCGGTTCGGTGGAATAGTTTAATAATGTTATTTTCAGACTCCGAACGGCATTTGCATACAGTTTATAGTGATGGGACGTATGTATTCTTAGTTCAGCCGGTCGATTCTGTTAGAATCTCACGGTGCGTTAAGTGAAGTGAGCTGTCATTCCATCTGATGCTAGGGATTAACACTAATGACTGCTCACTTTAAGCTCACTTCACCCAAATTATCACGGTGAGATTTTTACAGAATACCACTACAGAACATTACCAATATATCGCTACGGCAAGTGCATGTCGAACCACACACAGTAAAAGAACCACACACAGTAAAAGAACCACACACAGTAAAAGTATCTTCTTCGAAAGATAAAATATTTTTTTTTTAAACCTAATGGTAGTTCCAATTATTATAAAAAAAAGAAAATGTTTATTGCATCATCTTAAATAACTTATTCTATTACAGTGGGTAGAATCCTTTTAAGCAATCATTTGATTGTGTTAGGATGCTCCGCCCTTCCCCAGGTTAAATAATTTTGTTATTAAGTTATTGAGCCTTTTCAAGGTAATGTGAATTTATACAAATAAAAATATAAACTTCAATAAAAACAAAAACAAAATCCAAAACGCGCTAGGGATAGGGGGGTGTTATGTGAGTAGGAGACGGTGTGGATGTGAATGTGCATGTGAGTAGTGGGTGAGTAAGTGAGGGATTTATGGAGATTAGCGCGTTAAAACATACAAACGAAGAAACAAAACAATATACAAACTCTTCGTTATTTTTACTAGTGTACTCTTCACCTTTATTAGTAGCTCCTTACTTATAAACGTTGTATAGCGTCTGTACAGTTATACAACGCTTTGTCTTTTTCTCTCGTAAGTCAAATTACTGACGACTGAAAGAGAGAAATCGGTGTGTAACTATTCATCTGATGTAATACGTTTATTGGTAAGGGGGTTAGAGGCCATATAGATTAGTAGATAAATATTAGCTTCAAATTTTGCTCATTCACAGAGATTCACTCCATTCCACCCAAACCGCCAGACTACGCGCGCATGCATACCAAAGTTTCTCTACCAACAATTTGGTACATGCGGTCAACATAAAATGATGCGTCCATATTGAATATCGATGGCCAGTCGGGAATCCATTGCACATTTTGATAGGAGTGATGTACGCATTGTATGTACCAACAATGGGGCATTATCTGTGAGAGAATATATCTTGGATCTGTGGGTCATTGAATAGTGGCCGGGAGCTACATAGATGCTGCGTTGTAAGTAAAATGAGTTCCGAAGGTTTGGTTTACACAATACGTCATATTTATTGTTTTATTTATTTTTCTATTGGCCCTAGTTGCCTGAAATAAAGGAATAAATCACAGTAATATTATGAAGGCGAAAGTTTGTGAGTGTGTTTGTTACTTCTTCACACGCAAACGGCTGGAACAATTTTGATAAAATGTGGCATACAGATAGTTTATAACCAAGATTAACACATAATATAATACTTTTTATCCCGGTATTCCCACTGGATCGAATCTTATGCGGGTGCAACCGCGGGGTGCTGCTAGTAAATAAATAAATAAAGGTTTACCAACAGCTTCTGTATACCATATAATTATAGGTAACAAATTAGGCTCGGTCTTACACAGTCGCCAATTATAGATTAACAAGCCGGTCGATTCTGTAAAAATCTCAACGTGAAATCATAAGTGAAGTGAGCACTTAATAGTGTTAATCCCTAGCGAATGACAGCTCACTCCACGCTCACTTCACCCAAGCTTTCACGGTTAGATGCTTACAGAATCGCACGGAAGGTCATATTCACTTTTACATCAATCACCTTCACTTACGGCTTGCTATGCTTAGCAAATCTGTCGGTGAACTCAGCGTATGTATGTACATTTTAAAATAACCAACGTGGTCTGCATTAAAGATTTTTATCTTTACTGCAGACCACATAATCCATAAAAAAATACAGTAAAAAAAAGTTAATACAAAAAAAAGACAATACCGAAACGAAATATTGTAAAAATACGATTAAAATGGCATACATACTCACGCCTTTTCTCTCTTGCACATTAAAAAACAAATATTTACTTGGCTATTTCTAACCACTGCTTGTAGGTCTTGGTAGCATACTCATTTCATGCATTGTTGCGTTGTTTTTTTTTTTTGACTTGATGTGGTAGCTACCAAAACACCACACCGTGCCTCGGAAAGCACGTTAAGCTGTTGGTCCCGGCTATAGTAGATCGTTTCGGGTAGTCACAAGCCCGAAAGTTTGACAACCGGTCTTACCTAGGGGTATCGTCCGCCCTTTGTAAAATTTCTATATTTATGTCTGTAATTTATATGGTGTACATAATAAAGATTATTCTATTCTATTCTATCGTATTACCCCGTAATTGGGTTGTGGAGGTCAGACAGGCAGTCGCTCCATGTAAAATACTGGTATTCAGCTGCATCCGGTTAGACTGGAAGCCGACTCCAACATAGTTTCGAAAAGGCTAGGCAAATGATGATGACGGTGGTTGACATCAGATGAAACAAAATGTTGGGTATGCAAACGCGCTTCAACAGAATCGCAGTTCAACTGTTAGCTAGCGTATGAAGTGGTCTGAAACCGACAAATTTTTCTTGCACCAGCAAGTCTTCAAACATAATAATAAAACTTTATTTCGGACTTTTTTTTTTTTTTTGCTTGTCTTGGGTCTTCTGTATTTAGTTCTCTGTGACATAATTGTTAGGAAGTCTCTGTGTGATGTGGCAGTAGTAAGTTGACTTATGTGTGTCTGTGTGTGTGTGTGTGTGTGTGCGCAGATTGTTTGTTATTTCCATATTGATGTGTTTGTCTGCTGTACAATATTTATCACGTCGCTGTGTTTCAATTGGGATTACAATTATGTGGGATTTGCACAATCGACCTACAGAATATACTATAATCCACCGAATAGGCAATTTTGTTTAGGAATTGTTTGCGCTGTTAACAATGCAGGTACGTGTTGGTTAGATCTGGTAGATTTATTACTTCCAGTGCTCCCCTACCAAAATTGCAGTGAGGTAAATATTTTAATCAGGAGATATTCTCGAATACGTCTTGAGAGTGAAGTTTATATAATAATAATAAAAAAAATTATTGGCCACAAAAAAAAAAATACAGATGGGAACTTAGGTAAATCTGGTTCTATGTTGAAATCTGTACTCAAGTATTGTTACCCTGCCTTTTAAACTAGGTAAACCTGTATCTTAGGAGACAGATAATTTATTTTATATTATCATAGGTAGGAGTACTCATGGACGACAAAGAAATCTTTGTGAAAACTTTAGATAAAGACATTTTATTAATAGCAGTTTCGCACAGTTTAGTCTTTTCTTCAAGCGATTTTTCTTTCGAAACGACAATATTTTCTTATAAATTGTTCCCAAAGTACGGCGATGATAAGTAACGTATTCAGATTGTTGTTTGTACAAACTTTTATTGGGAAATGAGCCTTATGCATCTGATCCTACGTAGATGTAAATAAATTGGCGTTATGTAAAAACAAAGTTTTTATTCAGTATATTCTTGGAATCACGAATTGTACTGTTGCTACGCCGTAGGCAGCTACGCCATAAGTTGCTACGACGTAGGTGCTACGGCGTAGCGATAGTAAGTACATTATTATAATCCATCACGGTTTGCATGGCTAGGACAGCGTGATTTCAGCTAGTGTTTCAGGGCTAAATGGCTTAACTCTACAGGGTGTATCAGAAAGGTGTAGTCAACGGATGTGGTACAGACCATCAAATACTTAACTACTATCTCCATGGGATCAATATCATAATTGCGAAAAAAATATCAAGGGTTTCATACAAAACAAAGAAAAGGTATTGTAATACCTACTCGATCCAAATGAATGGGACGGCTTATTATTTTTTGCGATTACGATGATAGTCCCATGGAGAAATTTGTTCAGTTTAGTTCAGTTTGGCACACCCTGAATACAACCATCCCTTCATTTGCCTCTTTCGATACCAACATGAATAAGATTCCCTTTGAAAAGTTACACAGCTATTTTTATACAGATAAATATCACTAACATTGTACCTACTTTACAAACATATCCAACAAAGTTTCAATCCGAACAAGATGAATGACAACACAACCCGAATCCTTGAGATTCGCATCAAATAAAACAATATATCCGAAAACAGACGCGGTTTGGTAAGTTCGTGGGTACAGTTGGCTCAACTCGTTCTATCAACATAAATATCACGTGTTTTACAAGACAAAAAGTTGGCGGACGAAAAAATTGCAACGACGCGCCCGCGCCGCCATAAAGCTTTGTTTGTATGGATTATAGGATTTTTTTATTGTTTTTCCCGCAGCCGCTGGCGGGATTTTCTCAATGAGACCGGTCCAGGCTGGCTGTGTTTTTGGGACTAGCTGCCGTTCAAATTGTCTCTTCCGCTGTTGATGGTTTTGCTCTATAGAACTTTTCGTGTTGGCTGGATTTAGGTACGATTTTGTTATTTCGAAAATTAACGTGTTTGTGGGTCTGTTGTAGGTATTCAATAAATGCTGGAGTTTAAGGCACTGTAATGAGCCTAATTACGTTACTTGGTCCTCTTATGTTTGTGAAAAGCGACTATGAAGTTTGAAAATGAAAACTGCTTATTCGCTTATTTCACTTTATTATTGATCAAAGCCATTCGATAGCGTGCGAGTGGTAACAGTCCCGACTTACTAATTGATAAAATGATGATTTTTATTCGTGGAATAAAATTGACATCTGACAGATTTTGTATCGAAGAACTGTCGAAACTTCAAAATTATTCCTCGAATAAAACTATCTGGCGTTGGTAAATCAATTCTCCTAAAGTTATAATATTCTATGGAAATAGACGTCCCCATTGAAATATTAGTAAAGGATGTGTTGCAATTCCGAATTTAAACTGAAGAGACTTTTACCTAGGAACAAATTGCGATATTCTAGGTTGATTTATTGAAGTACTGGATATCTAGTTCAGTTAGTTTCCCGCCCGTAATAAATCATATATCATTTATTTCGCCAGAGATATGGTACAATGAGTGTTACAAGATAGTAGTCCTTTACGCATCTCGCCTATAGGAGGCATTCGAAAATTTACTATTAGAGACAGTAAAAATAGAATACAAAAGTTCACAAATACAATACAATGGTTTCTAGGGAGTAAGTCTTCCAGGTAAAAAAATCACCGAAGGTATAAAACTGTTCTCTAATAACCATGATTTCATTTGCTATTGAAACTTATTCACGGGAAGTTCTCTCAAGACACGTGGAATTTGGTTGTAAACCTTGATGGACATCCTTTAGCTATTCATTTTATGCAATGCGCTTCTGCAAGACGTTTGAATTTTTAATTGAGTTGGGTCTCTTGACTTACATTTAACTACGCTTCCCCACTTCCTAGTGCTTTCGCTGGGAAGAAGAAGTGGCCCAACAAACTTCCCACGAAATACGCAAACTTGACTGACCAAAAACATACGTAGGGTTCGACTGACGCACACTCCTACTCACAGAGCGGAGCTATGATTCTCAGCAGTGGGAACAATATAATAATAGAGGCTGTCGAATATTTGCTGAGCAAACTGGCTATCAACTTAAATGGTCCATATATTCAAATCATAACTGTAATGCTTTGATAGTTTTATTAAATGGCTATATCACGCCAATTTGACGTAGTGTCAATTTACTTAACAATTAATTTCACTCACTGTATTTGTATATGTATTTAGCTAGTATGAAGGTTTTATCCTTCTTGAGCTAAGTTATTACACTGCGTTATCCAACAGGACAACCCGAAAAAAATTGCTGGAAAATCAAGTTTCAATAACTTTGAAACTTGATTTTCCAGCAATTTTTTTCCGGTTAGGTTTAATTGTGGATAAAACTGTTTGAGTTTTCATTAGACTAAAGACTTTTTTTTTCACTATGGTCTTTGAGTGTTCATAGAGAGAGGATTTCATCATTCAAATGTGTTTCAAGATCAACTTAGCTTAACTTCGTCCATACAAGGCCAGTCAATCTACATTCCTAGGCTTAGTTATAAATAGGCTCTTTATATCTTTTACAAAAAAAAAGAGTGAGCAAAAAATATTGATGAAGAAACAATTTATACATTTAAAAGAATAGTTCTATCCAAACATTTTTCATAGCACTAAAACTATGTAGATAAAACTTGGAACAGGAAAGTTTGTTTTTTTTTCCTACTGTTGCAATGTCGTAAAAGGATTGTTTACATTATAGTACATAGCTAGTGAAATGAGGTTGTATGTATTATAATAAGTGCACCCCTGTTAAGCCCATTGGTGAATACAGTGTGTTATTTATTTATTTATTTTATTATTTATGTACACACAGTAAAAAACATATGGATATGACATTTTAAAAATTTGAGTACACAGGTACTGCTTATTTCTTAAGAAATTTCTTCCAGCAGACCTGCGAAAGGAGAAGTAAAAAAGAAATGCACAAAAAAGACACAAAACAAAAAAGACTTTATCTAAATCAAACATCTAGGGAGATCGTATTTTAACTTAATTGAAGAACGGTACCAATTCCCTTGTCCACAAACTAAAATAAATTTAAGTTCAATGCATCTTTTTCTTTTTATTTTATTAAAAAAAGGACAGAAGATAAATTTTAGTTTAGTCTTGTGAAATTAATCAGCACCTAACACTACTCCTTAGTTAGTCTCCTTAGTTTATTCCCTTGTTCACAAACTAAACTAAATTTAAGTTCAGTGCCTGATAGACTACACTACAGGTCTATCATAATAAAACGAATCAAGTGACACATCTTTGCTCTATTAAGAAAATGGCGCCTATTCCCTTATTCATAAACTAAACAAAATTTAAGTTTAGTGCATCTTTTTCTTTCTATTTCAACAAGAAAAGGACAGAAGATAAATATTAGTTAAGTCCTGTCAAATTAAGATACTCCATAGACAAGTTAGGACGTGATTAAAAAAATTGGCTACTAAAAATACGTCAATTTACGTCAGACGCTGACTAATTTGACAAGACTCAACTAATATTTATCTTCTGTCATTTTCATAATGAAATAGAAAGAAAAAGATGCACTGAACTTAAATTTAGTTTAATTTGTGGACAAGGGAATCGGTGCCAATACCTAATTCTAAATATATTATTTTAATTTAATTTTATATCATTGTATATTATATTGTGAATAAAAAAAAATTGTTTTCATATAAACTACTATTGTAACTCTACATAAATCTGAACTGATGTTCACCGATCACATGTCAGGGAATCAGGACTTTATGACAGTTGGGTAGTGCACCGCTAGTTAGTTTAGAGTTACGTAGCTTTAATTGGAAGCTCATAGAAACGCGTCGAAACGAAATGTTCTAGTGATCCCCGTATAACGAGTTAGTGGAAATTTTACATGAATTCGGAAATTATATTACGTTCCCTGCAGCAGGGTTTATATGTGAATATATTTTCTTCTTAAATAGTTTATTGGCCGAATACTGGAATATGCGGCAGTCAATTTAAATAGACTGGTTTTTAAGCAACATGTAAAATAGTTTTTCTTAGGAAAAAAGTAGTGTGTTCGACGTTTGGTGCAAAAATTACAACCTTCTAAACAAAATTTCATCCCCCATTTAACCTCTTTAGTAGAAGAACTTTAAAAGAAGAACCAAAATCCTTTCTTAGTAATCGGGAAGGAAAGGAAATCGTTTGGTTTGGTGTGATGAGGCATGTGATGAAGACGGAAGAAACGCATGTGAACAAAAGAGTGATGAGCATTAATGTTGATGAATGGAGAGAAGAAAGGAAGGCCAAAGAAAATATGGATGGATGGTGTGAGGACTGATATGAAAGAGAATGGAGTGAATGATTCCGTAAAGGTTGACAGGGGAGGATGGAAGAAGAAAATGTGTTGCGCCGACCTTAAGTAACAAAGACTAAGGGCAGTAAGATGATGAGTGATCAACTTCGTTACAAAAAGAACTCTTAAGCACAATTTCTTGCTTCGAGACCCAACGGTTAAGGCTGAGCGTTGTCTGTCAGTGAGTGAATTTATGATTTTTTTAAAGTAGAAGATTAATAAGTGGGTATAGCCTTAAAATATGATCTCAAAACTGTATAAGAACCTGTTCTTTATAAGTACTTAATTGTAAGATTGATGAGTGGCCATCTTGACTTACTGAGACCCCTCCGTGCCTCGGAAAGTAAGTTACGCCGTTGGATCCGGCTGTCATTCGTGGATCTTTGACAGTCGGTACGCGTCGTCCGAAGCCCAAAAGTGTGACAACCAGTCTTACCAAGGGGTGAAATATTGGTGTTCAGCTGCATCTGGTTAGACTGTAAGCCGACTCCAAAAAAAATGTTGGGAAAAGGCAGATGAACTTTAAAGGCTTACAGTGTGTAGTGAGTTTTACTAGCACTAGACCATGACGGTACAAATTAAAAAGAAAAACTAAAATCGTACTGTAGAATGATCGCTGACCACATTAAATCGTGATATGGTATATATAAACAGCTCCATACATACTATTCATATCCATACTATATTCTATATATAATAAATGTGAAAGAAACTCTGTCTGGCTGTCACCTTTTCACCCGTTAATCAAGGGTTTCCTAGAAAAGCGATGACCGCACATAACGGTCGCAGTAACAGCTGTCAAGAAAATGATGACAGCAGCAAAGATTTAAACCATTAGATACGCCCTACTGCGTCAAAAGATATTCGTGTTTCTGTTTCGTTTTGATACCTCTGACACACAACGACGCAATGATTTCATTGTCATAGAAACGCTGTACAATGTGTAAACTTTTCTCGGTATGGACACTTTTTCGCATGACCAAGTACCAACGTGAGGGCAAATCTATCGATTTAAATCTTTGAGCAGCGGGGTTTGACTTTACGGTGATACGATCCTGTGGGATAATTTCCGACTTCCACGTGGACGAAGCCACGGCAAAAGCTACATAAATATAAAAGTCACGAAACTTTGGACAACAAGACTATTCGTTGTCACGACACAGTGGAGACAGTCGCTTAGGAACATTGTCGTCACTCGATTTAACTTACAGTTAAGTTAAATCGAGTGACGACAATGCCATTTAAGTACTGTTACAGGTGTCTGCTTTGTTGTACTTACAGTTTGTTTTGATACTTCATTTTTATAATGAACGATGTCAATGAAAACTATATATATACTAATATATGCATTCGCTTGTTTGTTTCAACGCGCTAATCTCTGAAACCACCAGACGAACGACAAAAGATTTGAAAAAATCTTTTTGCATTTCTGAGGAAGGTATAGGCTGTTTAACGCCAGCCTATCTATTCTGTAAATATCTCACCGTGAAAACAAAGGTGAAGTGAGCGTGAAGTCAGTCGTCAATAGTGTCAATCAGCGTGACTCACAGCTCACTCTAAGCTCACTTCACCTTAGTTATCACGGTGAGATTTTTCCAGAATCGACCGGCATGCTACGAAACTTAAGAGCCGAGCAGAACGAAAAAAGTCAGAACGCTAAGAAATAATAGCGCCGCAACAAGATGTTTCACACGGACGCAGCCCTGTGCAGAAACACACACTATAAAATAAGACGCGTTGTAGAAATATATCCTACTAGCTGTGAATACCCGCAACGCTGGGTCATTTTTAATTGTATAGTTATTTGTTAATGTTAATAATCTATCAGTACTTACTTCATAATCTTTTCATAAATACTAAATATTTTTATTAATGAAGAAGTGGTGGGAGGCGCCCGACGTGACGGCACAGTGGTGGCATGCGCGTGAGCTGCGCACGGTACTGGACAGTACTTGGACGTTGCAACATTACTTTATTTTTCTAAAATAAGAAAAATATTTAAGGCGCACGGAATGTTGTCAAGAAAATGTAGATATTTTCTTACTAAATAAATTATGCTACTATACCATTTAAATTGGGTAAAATAGAAAATGTAGTGGGTAATGTGTTTGTTATTTTCGTTTATTTTTAATATATTGTACAACTGTTTGTTTTCCCTTACCAAATAAAATAAGCAATTACCTACTTTAAAAGTCTGGCAAACTCGTCTCCAAAGAAGCTAATGTGTGAAACTACATTATAATGTTTAAAGTGTTGGAACATTAGCAGTAGCGCCAGATTTAAGCTAACGACCGCAGAGCTTCTGTCCTATCCCTAACGTAATCCAATTCTATAAAAACTTCTTTCGAACGAAATAAAATTCGTGAATTCAAGTCGATCGTTAAATCAGTCGGTCGCTGAGAAAAAAATGTTTTTATACTGTCACGGATTCGGGAGCAAGGAGTATTCCGCACGTCCAAACATTCCATCGGTTGTCGTCCCAATGAAACTTCGACCTTCTCTCGGGAACCGGATTCAACTATACGGTCCTATAATACGTCCCAACTTTTTATTACTATTATCGAAGCTGACGTGCTGTGTTTATAAGAAAACTAGCCGAACTGGGTCAGCATGCAGTACAGAAAACTGTCCCAGTTGTGTCCCAAGCTATAAGAAAAAAATCTTATCTCAGCACCAATTCAGCTATGTGAGCCAAGCGCAACCTCCGATTTCCAGCTTCTCCCACATTTATAGTTTCCCCAACAAAAAATAAAACTAAAAGAAATACCTACATGCACAGCACCAGTCTCACACTTTCCTATTCGAGATTTCAGCTTTAGAATTGTTTCAATATCCTAAAGGCGGATAAAGATTACGGTACTGAAATCGTAGGTTCGGATTCCAATATAGAATCGCCGTTGAACCCATATCAGACACAAGCCAATCTACCTTAGTGAGGTTAATGCAAAAACTAGAAAACGCGTCAGAAATATTTAATATTCTCAAAATCTTGCTCAATAATTAAATGAGAAAAATATTTTTCTACGAACCAATATTGATGTGCCTTTTGATTAAATCGCCGCTCGAGAGAATTTTCCGAACGTATCCAGTAACTAGACAGGCGCCAGGCGGCCGATTGAACTGGTTATTAAATCGAGTAGTACAAGGTGCTTCGATCACTGTGGCCTAGATTGATGCGCGCTGTTATTAACAAGTAGAGACACGGCGCTATGACACTTAACTCTCAACTGGGGTAAAGTTCACTCTGACTCCGCTAATAGCGTTTTAGTGTGAACAAACAAGCCTAAGCAACTATATATTTACGCGTCCAATTTACGTTATTTACCAAACAATCCTGGGAACTCGCTCGGTAAATAAATTAATGAAGATCCAATTGAAAATTCACCCTATTCCCGACATATTTGTCTGCGAAGTATCCGCGGTACGTGAGACGCGAAAGGAATCTATGATGGAATACCCCCACCGCAGGGAATAACTAATGAAATTCCCCACAAATGGTGCCATTCTCTTAATGCGTTCACTTGAGCTATGAACACACTACTGCGAGTGCGGGCGCCAGAAGAAAAAACAAATTGTATAGCATTCCGCGCTCTCCTCTTTTGTGACGTCGTAAAACTGTTGTGGTCTCTTTGAAGAAATATCTTTTCCCGTCTGACGTTTTTCCGTCCTCACATAAGCAGATTCGACCGTTATTTGCCCGATGTTTAAATTTTATCCTGATACGGAAAAATATACAATCGCTAAAATTCACGAGCAAAGAATTACGATAAAAGATCCTGTGTTGACCTTCAGTCGACTTTTGAATAAAGAAAATCGATCTTCCGTTCTCAAATATATAATGTTGCCACGTTTTTCTACGGAGAGTTTATTTTATGTTGATTACTTTTTACATTTCAGATAAAGTCACGAAACAGGAATGTAGGTTAGAACTGAAGAACTTGGCTTAAAAAATTCCATCATCATTGTGAATGCACGCTGTTCAAAACTGTAAGATGCTTCGTGGATCGTTGATTATGAAGATCTGCGAATTAATTAGAAAGGGGACTATTAAAGTGGTGGTTTCTCTGGGGGCACACAAAGAACGATTTTAATGTGCCGAGGGTACAAGATGCGGATAGTTAAGCGCGTGCAAAATAATGAATGAAATTCTTGTTCGTGAGCCCCGATGGGTTCGTGGCCTAACATTGTTCACGCTCTGGAGATCATTACAGTAGTGATGAAATGATGTCATTGTGGTTAACATAACCCACACTGAGACACGCATGGATTTTGTACTACTGGCTGCATTATTAATTGGGGGTTCATTGGACATCAATTCAAAATTATACAGGGTGAAACTAAATTAGCTAGAGGAACTCCTCAGACGTGATGCGTATCGATATCTAAATATGATAAAACAAAAAATAAATTAATTTGATGTTTTTTTTTGTGGGGTAGGCACTTGAAATACAGTTAAAAAACAACTTTGTTTGTGTATATTTCACAGACGTGATAGGTCTGTTTTCATTGTTTTGTCATTTGTTTTGTCGTCTTTAGATATCGATATCTAAAGACGACAAAACAAAAGAAAACAGATTTTCTCAACTTATCCTTCAAATAATAAAACTACCAGCGGTCGTTGACCCCAAAAAAACATCAATAATTTTTTATTTTATTTTATCTTCTTTACAAACGTCGATAAGTACCTACCCATCGCGACTGCAGAGTTTCGCTAGATAATTTAATTTGACCCTGAATAATATTATGAAACTATGCTTATGATTTCTGAGACATTTAACAGTGGTGTGGGTTGTCTTTCGTGGCAATAACAATAAGAACGAACAATATTTCAAATAAAATGTTACTTAACTTAATCTTAATTTGGCATTCAAATGAAGCTAGTCTGCACGAGACCGTCACTATTATTCTTTGGTTTCTGATTGAACTGCACCTAAATTAATAAATTACCAATCATTTAATGACTCTGTTTTTGTCAATTAGGCGCTCGTGACTAAATATAATAATATGATAACAGCAGCGCGGGTCAATCAAAGGTGAAGCTACGCTTGCCGCGGTCGGTTCGTGGATGGGTGACCATCCATTAAATATCGAGGCCCCTCCATGCCTCAGAAAGCACGTTAAGCCGTTGTCAGAAGCGCAAAAGCCTGACAACCAGTCTTACCAATGTGTACCGTGTTACCCAGTAACTGAGTTGTGGAGGTCAGATAGGCAGTCGCTCCATGTAAAATACTGTTATTCAGTAGTGTGGTTAGACACGAAGCCGATCCCAACATAGTTGGGAAAAGGTTAGTCAGATTGATGTAATTACTTAGCTAATTCGTTATTCTTTTTTATCATTGCAACATTTCATTCAATGCGTTGATACGAATCAAGGGTATGTCGACCGGGCCTTAATCACTACATAGTATAAAACAAAGTCGCTTCCCTGTCTGTCTGTCCCTATATATGCTTAGATCTTTAAAACTCCGCAACGGATTTTGATGCGGTTTTTTTTAATAGATAGAGTGATTCAAGAAAAAGGTTTATATGTATAATACATGCATAATATAGTAGAGAAACACTGATAATTTTAGAGGTTTCTAATGTAATGTCGTAAATAAACACATTTTTTTGCGCTTACATTGTAAACGCTGGCTGAACCCGTCGAGATAGATCAAAATAATGTACTACAGTATTGTACCTTAAAAAGGTCTACAAAAAAGTCCGCGATGGTATATGTCTATCTCTTAGGGATAACCCACAATAACCATTTTTTATCCTATACTTTTTACGAGAAATAATGGCTCTAAAATTATCAGTGTTTCTCCATTGCACCCGTGCGAAGCCGGGGCGGGTCGCTAGTCGAGTATAAATTGCTTTAATTTATTGTAACACACAAACACACACACGTACACTCGCCTCATATAAAAACTACGGTAACGGTACTCCTCATGCCACTGTAGTTTTGAAACATAAGCAGACTGTCATGATTCCGATCCCCGAAGGGATAAGTTAGAATGTCATTGTATTACATTTTGCCGATGGCTGTATTCGATCCCATGTGACAACTGGATTCAAAGGTATTTGTTTTTTTTTTTGAATTATAGAAAAAGAAAGCCTTATTGACATTCAAAGAACCACCGACTTTAACTAAAAAAGTGGAAGACGAATCAAAAAGTGAGTGTTTACTGGATGTAGTAGACGGAAATCTTTTTTTTTTACAACTACTTGTAGGTCATACAAATATTTGTTCCGTGCGGGGATCGAACCCGCGACACGCAGCAATCGCTTAACCACTGCGCCAACCGTGCCGTCAGAACGGAATCAATGAAACGGAGAATAAAGATAAAAAAATAATAATCAGCCTGTACAGTTCCAAATGCGGTGATACAGGCCTCTTCTCTTCGAGAGGGAATGGGCTGTAACCTACCACGCGGGACCAGTGCGGGTTTGTAGATGTCACATGTCTTAGATTACTTGACGAAGTACTAATCCGTTGGCGTGTGTTGTCCCTACTTGGAATCTCTGTTCAAAACTATCCAACCGCCATACATGTGTCATTGAGCTTTTATTTTATACTAGCTGTGCCTGTGACTTCGTTCGCGTGGGTGTCGGAAAACCATAATGTGTCGCTTAGGAAAGGTGTAATTACCACTCCTTCATTGAAAAGGAGGAATGTGTGAGGAGAAAGTGTCACTTTGATTTTTGCACATAAATAAAAATGAAAGCGCCTGGTCGAGGCTGATTCTGAATCTGACCATGACAGCCATATGTCCATAAAATATCTTACTCTTCTTCTAACGTTTATTTGGCCAAGATAAACTTTGCTAAATAATGTATTTATTGAGTGTACCGGAAAGTTCTGTCGGTTTTGGTAGTACATAGAAACTCAAATTTTTCTCTATACCAATTACCAATACGTTAAAAGTATTGAATAATATTGCGTCATAATTTCTGGGTTACGGACTATAAATACACGTATTGCGCAATAATTTGTCATTCACTTCTGAGTAGCCGCAGTGTCAAAATGAGTGCCAACGATAAAGTTCATTTGAGGCATTGTATACTTTATGAGTTCCAGAAGGGAAATAATGCTGCTACAGCCTGTAGAAATTTGTGTAGTGTTTTTGGACTCGAGTGTGTATCTGAACGGGTAGTAAAAAATCAGGGACAATATGTAGATAATTGATTAAAATATTAGTAATAGCTTTAAGAACTAACCACGAGTTTTACTTAAAAAAACCGACAGAACTTTCCGGTACACCCAATATGAATTAAAGCTGTCGTAGAATTCAAAATAATTTTTCAAATACTCGTACGGTCTTCAGGACTGCTTAAGCTTCAATCCGCTGGATGCGAGAAGCACAGGATCGGTTGCAGTGGCGATGCTGATGCTGATGAAGGGGAGAGGCCTTTGTCCAGCAGTGGACGTCTTTCGCCTGAAATGATGACGATTATGGCAACAGTTTATGTTATGATTGTGTTTGGCTCTTCGATATTAAATCAAACTAGTGGACTGTAATAATAAAACGCTGTTATAATAATTATTAACTGCATCAGTTGGTCACAGAATAAAATGCCCACTCGCTTGCGAGATCTAACGGTCACTCCCGGCGCGGGCGCGGGCGGCCGGCCACGGTGGCGCGCGCGCGTCCCCTCTCCGTCCCGCGCGCCTCTCCTCCCCGCTTTCGTCTGCCGTGGTCCCATGCGTTCGCGCGCGAACAGATTGGTTTATGATTTACGGTCATTTAGTAATTACTGGTCATTGCACCCAATGACTAGTGTCATTAGGTAGTGTTGGAAGGCCTTTTGGGAAACCAAGGTCAGCTAAAAACCTCCCTGAACTTGGTTTACAAAAAGCCTTCATTCATCCACATTTGATTCTCACTCGATTGGGCACGATTTAATTTCCGTTTTCGAACAACATTGTTGTATTGCGTCCATTTGTTCGTGCGATTATCGTCGGGGCATTTTAATTTGTTTTCTATTTATAGACAGCGAAGAGAATGTTACGATAATTGATGTTTTTTGTCAATCAGACGTGCGATTTGTGTTCGGATCGGAATCCATTTGTATAAGGGATGGTTTTATTGGATCATTTTAATGTCTTATCAGTTGTTTGGGGATAATTGGAGCTGTTTTTTTATTCTTTTAGTAGATAATAATTAATATTACTAAAAGAATAAAAAAAAAACTGTTGAGTGGAGTGATAGGTTTTTCGAAATATTAACACTGTGTTGTTGGAGGAAGGGAGTTTACTTTCGTTTCGGAAAATGTGGTTTTCTAAAAGGTTTCCCAATGTTAAAGGGAAAAGAGTTTATAACGGCGTTGTTTAAGAGATTCAAGTTCATCATTTTCATATTCCGAAAGATAAAAAAAATCTCTGCATTCATACCACAAAATTGTTTTACAAACACTTAGGTACATACGTAGAACTTGCTTGGAACAGTTCCTATACAAATATGAAATCGACCAACTCTCGGTCATAGTTGAACAGGATATATTCTCACTTAGCAGAATTGTTTTAAAACTGCTGAATTTCAGAAGCCCAACTGTAAAATGCCAAGTATTTGCCGAAATTGTGAATACTTGCCCTTTAGGCTCTTTGTACAAACGCGATTTTTTGCCGTGGAAAACTATTTATTTTATTATTTTATGTACACACAGTAAAAAACAGACCTGTGAAAGGAGAAGTAAAAAAGAAATGTAGACAATAGTGTGTGAGAACATAAAGAGAAAAATATGAACTATGATTTATTCTCCGTGTGTAGGCACGGCAGTGTTGTATGGAAACTTGTTGACAGATACGTTTTTCTACGGTGCGATTTATAGGCCGTATAGGCACGGTTCGTCAGTGTTTTATGGATCACTATGGCAGCTTGATGACAGACAAGTTTTTTGTACGTCATACCGTAAAGAAACCATGCCGTGTACAAAGGGCCTTACGAGTCCTGTTCGGATTGACCTTTCCTTCAGAGGCTTTAGCGCGAACACGCCGAGTAAGCGTAACGTAAATTCATTCGATTTTCGAATCGAAATTACAACTATCCAATATTTTTGCGAAAAGGATTTATCCTACATATCACCCATGGATATGAGTAAAGTATTAAATCAAATACATAATAATAAATGATAATAAAAACTTTATTGCTCAAAAGATAACATTTACATTGGCCCGAAACTAGGTAAGCCTGTATCTTGGGCGCCAATATGGCGCCAATATGCTTACCATTTATTTCAAAAACATGTTCGGTAATAAAAGTAAAATATATTTGCTTCAAATTACAGAAAACTTAATAAAATCTAAGAATCAGAATTCAAGAAAACATAAAAAACAAATCGAGGATTAAAAGAAAATAATAATAAAACTAGAAACAAAAAAACTCTATTACCTATTATTCGAATGAGTGTGTTTTGAATGAATGTGTGTATGATCGTGTGATGAGTTTGAGGGTGTTTAAGCGTTAGTATGTATATCTGAGATAACCAAAAGAATTGTATTTGTGCAAAAAATATTTAAATATAACCAAATAAAATAGTATAAACTATTATTTATTTTGAATATAAACTATTTTAATAACCTTTTCTGCTGTGTTATAAGACATGTTTAGTAACCAGGATGTTAGCGTATTTTTTATTTGTTTGCGAGTGCTATTTCTTATATTACACTCTTTGATCATCGCGTTATAGACGTAAACATAAACATATACATAAATTACGCCTTCTTCCCGTGAGGGTAGGCAGAAACTACAGAACACCATTTACTACCTACTCCTTACATACTCATATTGCCTCTTTTGCGGTCATACATCTGAACCCTAATTGCGTATCACATATTCGATCACAATCTGAATAATTTTGAAGAATATTGCTAATCAATTGCTGCATATTAGTTATGTTCGAAAAATTTGTCTGCTCAACAGCGTTAATAACGCAATGAATGTTGTTGAACAGTTGAAATGAAAGTCATTGCTATTGATAGTGTGTTACGCAATTACACCGCTGGTCATACATACACGCACGCCGCCGGTAGCGAGAACTACTCGTATTGCTATGAAAATTGTATGCCCAAAACTAGTACTTCAAAATTAAAATCGTTTGGATTTACGCAACGTTTATTTCTCGTTATGTTAGGCCCTCAGGTTCCGGAAAACGTGATACTTTAAAGTATCATAACTCCATGAGGGCCGGTCATGTAAATAAAAAGTAACAATACTTATCTCCCTTGTTTACGGGACATTTCCCTTCGAGCGCTGACCCCGGTCAATTAATGTTTCTAACATGAACATTGATGTTCGTATCGAATTTGTATTTTTTTTTTTCGGGACGTTGAAATCATGTATGACCGTAACAAAATGTTATTTGTCATGCTCCCTATTTTCGTAACACACTTACAATTACATCCGAGAGTTTCGAAGGATATTTCTAATCCATTGGTTCATAGGTTTCATAAATTCGTCTGCTCATCAACGTAAATAACGCAATGAACGTGGCTGAACTGTCAAAATGAAAGAAATTGCGATCAATTGTAATTTTATGTGTATTACGCAATTGCTCCGTTAGTTTCTGAAAGCAAAAGTAATGTTACTTTTTATTTGTTTGACTTAAATAACAAAAAAAAACAATTATTTACGTTGTTATGGGATCTGACAACGGATTCAACTGAACAAGCTTATAGAGGCATGAAGAATAAGGTGTAACGTTCACTTATACTTTATACTCGTAGAAAAGATAGAGAAGGGAGGATCTTCCGACCAGACGGGTGTCGTGTCTGGTGGGCAACTGCCCGATGATTCGTGTCGGGCCGTTGTATACAGTGTGGCCAAAAAGACGACAAATTCAAACGAAATAGGGAGATAAAAGAGGTCATTTCCAACAAAAAAAAACGACGGGTTGCACTCCGGGAGTGCCGGCAGAAGTGAAAACTTAAATATTAACGTTGTGCATTTTTTATATTTTGGAATGGTTAGGGAATCATTTTGCACGAATTGCTTTAATTATCAGTATAAAAGTACTATCATTTATGTCGTAGAATACAATATTTATTTATTGCGCTATCTTGCACAAACATGACAATTTATATTACATTAAAAAGTTTATCTCTCAGAAAAATCAACTTCCATCCATAATTTCGACGACTTTTTCACCATCATTATTACCAGAACCATTATTTTATTAATTTTTTAATTTTTTCACGTCCACCGGAGGTGTGCCATATGTTCCACCAGTTATCTGTAGTTCCCAAATTGCAGATTTATTGTCGAGAGATGCACCTTCAAGTCTATCAATACATTCTAACTACAATTCTAATTAATTCATTCATTTAAGTTAAGTTTGTTTCTGTAACATAAACACACACGAACATTCGCGCAAGCACCCTGCCCCACCTAAACTAAACAACAGGCGCAGGCATACATTTTCGCCGCGCCGTAGAAAGAGAGGGGGATACTTCCTCGCCTACGCCGCGCCGCCGGCTGTTTACTCACCATCAGTCTTACGAATTTTCGATCAGGGTCACGCGTCCTGACGCGAGTTTTACATTTTTTACCCGTTACAAAAAAAGTGTACAACGCCGCTAAAGAAGTTTTCACTTCAAAAATCTTTCTACAGCTAGTTGCACGGTAAGCTTTGCATGCGAGATGCAGGATTTTGCGTGACGTCAGTATGACGCGTAGTTCGCATGTGGCGTTGTACGAGTAGATGCGGTGTCTACTCGTCACTCCCCTCCGGAGACCGGAGGTCGATAATAGGCTGTCTTGTATCTTGCAATACTTGCCAGAGCCATTTGAGGTTCCAGTGAGCCGGAACCGGGTGGCGCATAGTTCGCGATGAGTCGGAACTGTCTGTGGTGGCGTTGCGTCATGCTCCAGTGCGTCAGGTGAGGTAGAATAGAGTAGAATACTCTTTACTTTACACAATATAAATTACAGACATAAATATAGAACTTTTACAATGGACGGTCTTATCGCTAAGAGCGATGTTTTAAACACAACCTTTGGATGGATTGAAAAGGGAAAGAGAGGCAAATACAAAAAATAACAATATCAATAAAAAGAGCAACATCGGCGGGATTTTCATTGGATAACACGTGAAACCATTGATTGCAGTTTATATTGTCCAATATCTTCACAACCCGGTTCGCCACAAATGTCTTCCACCTGGAGGGTTCGCCAGATAACCACGCCAAGACAATTGACGAATCTGTCCTAGGGAAGATCTGTGATGTAGGTATTTTCATTGCTCTACCTACATGATTTAATAATTGTGACAAAAGCCGGTCGATTCTGTAAAAATCTCACCGTGAAATCATAAGTGAAGTGAGCACTTAATAGTGTTAATCCCTAGCGAATGACAGCTCACTCCACGCTCACTTCACCCAAGCTTTCACGGTGAGATGATTACAGAATCGCACGGCAGTAGTGCTCCACGAGTCGGGGGATAGAAATGGTTTTTGATGGAGCAACTCGTGTTCTAGCTGTCGTCTGATTGATATCAATTTCACCGTAGGTTGTCTGTGGTGTACCATTTACACAATATAATGAATAAATACGTAAAGTACAGCGCTGGGTTGAGGCTGACGGCTGGTGTCGACCAAAAGAGCGTTTAAGAACTCTTATTTTTGACCGGCGGATAGTGCAGTGTGCCGTGCCGAGGTTGTTGATGAGGCTGAGCGTTATGACCAGGTATGCGCGATCGCTGCTTGCTGGTAGTGAGGATACCCGTTGAAGCTGTGGGTGCTGACTGGCTGTGTCACTCGCCGCTCAAGAGCTCGAGGAAGTGATGGATGACGTCATGCATCGCATAGCGTAGTTCGCATTTGGCGTTGTAGATACCGCTACAAGCTTTTAGAAACTAGTTATGATTTATTCCTTATTTTAGTCATTATCCACAGGACAGGACTAAACTAACATTTATCTTCTGTCCTTTTCTTAATGAAATAGAAAGAAAAAGATGCACTGAGCTTAAAGGGAAATGCCCATTTGATAAAGAGGTTTTGGCCAAATGACGCCCACGAAAGAAACAAATTATAGGCGTTACGGTTGACATCATAGATAAAGAAACAAACACTATTTTTTACATAGAACTCGGTTGGACTTTTACAAATCATATATAAAAATTCAACGTTAAAAAAGACATACTTATAGGTTTCTGATTTTTTATTCGTTCTTATTTAAATAAATGACAAGTACGTTATCTAGGAATTAGGCTGGGGATTTATATTTGATTGAAACCTTGCCCAGCCCAAGAACCACAAAATTGTCATCACGTGGGCACAACACCCTACTGTCCTCCGACCTGATATACCTACAATCGCAACAATATTGTCGTATTGCTTCTAATCCTGTTTCGTCATTCTTAACAATTATACAAGTTGTAACCACGTCATAATCAAAGTCGTCGGAATATCAAATAGAAAAACTTAGTAGAAAAGAAAATCACAAGTCGCAAGGAAACAGCACCAAACAAAATGTGAAATGTCAATGCGAATCTGTTGTCAATTGCGATTATTATTGACCTAGGGATGACGTTATAAGATCGATTTATCGAAAAATCTGTATTTAAAAAAACTGGAAACACGAAATCGGTTAAATAGATCGTATCTATTTATAAGCCCGAATATGGATAAACACTTTTTTGCCTCTAAAGAAAATAACAAAAGCGAAACAATACGTAATAAATATTGATTTTCCAAAAATCGATTTTTGGTGCGTCACCCGTTTTAGTGTTTCGATTTTTTTTCAGTAAAAGTTATCATCCCTACTTTGACAGAACCAACGACCGGAAGTGTTAAATAAGGCAATAAACGATTGAGTTTCTTGATTAAATCGGCTTTTAATTCCGGTGATGTCATTACAAATAAGTAATAGCAATATTTTAGTTACTAAACGTACATTTTTTTTGCATTTGTTACATTGATGGACAAAACATGGCCAAGAATGGGCGTTTCCCTTTAGTTTAGTTTATGAACAAGGGAATCAGCGCCATTTTCTTAATAGAGCAAAGATGTGTCACTTGATTCGTTTTATTGTGATAGACGTGTAGTGTAGTCTATCAGGCACAAGAGCGTCTCATTCAAGTTACATTTGAGAAGCAAGATTTAGAGAAAAATAACTTCTCATACTGCCCCGTTGGTCTAGTGGTCGCAGGTTCTACTGCAGAGCATGAGGCCCTGGGTTCGTTTCCCGGGTCGAGCAAAGTGTTATTGGGATTTTCCATCTGGAATTTCTCAATTTTCCCGGAGTCTAGATCGGTGCCCGGTTGATGGCTTTAGGCTTGTCACCTGCCGGTCGATTCTGTAAAAATCTCACCGTGAAATCATAAGTGAAATGAGCACTTAATAGTGTTAATCCCTAGCGAAGGACAGCTCACTCACTTCACCTAAGCTTTCACAGTGAGATGGTTACAGAATCGCACGGCTGTTCTCTGGGACTTAAACACGACAAATTGGCGAAAAGTAGGTATACTATAAATGTAGGTGTACTATAAATACACATCTGCCTCACCCTTCGAGTAATACAGGCATGATTTTATGTCTTATATAGTTGCCGCTGTACTATTAACATTACAGGTAGAATGTACAATTATTGCAGGTATTACCAAACTCAACACATGACATTGACAAACTCCATAATATGTCTTACCCCGTTAACCTCCGAGGTCACATCAAAAGTAAGTGTCCAACCAGCCCCAAACCGGTGGGAAACAAAACAAGAACAACAACTAAGTTTTACGGTCCGAAAGATGCGTCTGTTTGCATATTCCGGGTCTACGTATAGTGTGTACTGGCCCTTATGTTAAGGTCTGAACTCTTCATAAATCTGTCTTGTTTATTTTGCCGAAATCCGTCAAAGATATACAGAGATTTTTATAAAATCTCCTTTTCTAAGGCTTCATAAAATACCATGAAAATTATAAATGATTTTATAAGTAGGTTCGCACAAACACATTTACACGTCAATCATATTTCAAAAACTAGATGAGGTCGGCGTTTCCTATCTGACTACTCTGAGAAGAAAGGCTGAAACCAACTCACACACATACACACACCCACACACAGTCACAGTCTCTTTTAAAGTCCAGACATATTCTTGGTCAGATCATGTAAAGACCATGTACATTGTTGTCTGAAATGGTTGGAATTTTGGTTCTAAGACATGCCAGTTTCCTTACTATGTTTTCCTTTACCATGTTTTCCTTTACCATTTTGAGAGCAGTGGTGATGAAATTAAAAAGTAAGGGTGCGTACACATCTGGCGAATGTGCCGCGAATGTGCAGCTCGCGAGCCGTTTGCGAGCTGCCCGCGAGCTGCGCGCGTGCATTTTTGTTCGTGCGCCGCTCCTGCGCCGCCCGCGCGCAGTTCGCGCGCGGCGCAAGTGTCGCGCGTGCGCTATCGCTCCTCCCCGCGCTGATGCTAGGCAAACGAAAGTGTAAGCACGTGAGCTGGACGCGTGCTGCTCGCGCGCGGCGCGCGATCTGCGCGCGTCCAGCTCACGTGCGTGAACATAAAATGCACACGCGCAGCTCACGGGCGGCTCGCGAACGGCTCGCCCGCTGCGCATTCGCGGCGCATTCGCCAGATGTGGACGCACCCTAAAGTAAAGTGTCTGCTTGTATTCGAACTCACGACCTACAAAATCGTAAGTCGAGGCTAATACCACTGGGCCACCACTCGTCTCGACTAGTAAAAGGATACTGCTGGACATTCTCTAAAAAAAATTAAAAACCGAAAGAAGTATTTCTGACAATACGATATCCACAGTAAGGACTGACGGTGGTTCTTTGCCAAGCTACAACGCTTACGTCGCTATATCCGAAACTCTTCATAAACCTGTCCTGTTTATTTCACGGAGATCCGCCACGGATACAGAATTTATTGAAGCTCGAATACTTTGGTTTAGTTCGACACTTTCAAACTAGTTTCCGTGGCGGTACTGAGAAAAAGTTTTGAGTATGCACGTAAAATTGAAAGGTGGAAGTTTGAAGAATGGTCCCAGTGAACTGCTTTAACGACTAGCATATGAAGTTCAGGATATTGGTTTTAGATGGATTTAGTGATGGTACTCGTAAGCTGAGGATGGATAAGCAGACTCTTGCTTTCAATTTGTTTCTTTCAAAGGCAAATTCGACAAAAACATAAACAGAAGTTCAGTTCTGTCTGCTTATTTCTCGTCAAAAGACTACTACTACTATTACTACTATGACTATTTATTTAGGACGGTCGTTTGGAGGTCTTTATGGCTAAATGATTGTTAATTTCACACCGGTCATTGTGAAGGCCATTGTCGTCTGCAACAATCAGCACCCATCAACACACCATCAACTACAATCTAAATTATTTTTAAGGATATTGCTAATCCATTGCTTCATATGTTTGAAAACTGTGTCTGCTCAACAACGTAAATAATGCAATGAATGTTGTTAAACGGTCAAAAGAAAGCCTGGTTTTAGATTCGAAAAATTTTAAGTACTGTTTACTTTAACTTCTATCTCGAATGTAACAACATTGTTGTTTTTGGCGTACGAAATAAAAATCATCATGCATTTTGCAGTTGACTTAATGCGCCATATATTTGCCAGGGTTTTATAGAATCCTGTTTTGTTGCTGAAAGTAAAAGTTTTTGTAGTTATTGATCTGTTTCTCTTTACAGGAGTTGGTTTATTTCGACAGAACTTGTAGTTAGATAATATCGAATTATAAGAAAACCGTCGCAAATAAAATAGAATGGGATAAAACCAAGTAATCTACACTAATGCAAAATAAATTTAATTAAGGGCCGCCTCTATTTGGAGTTTAAGTAGGTCAACATTGAGTTTCGCTGGTTTTATTAATAACTAGCATCCGCCCGCAACTTCGTTTGCGTAGAATTCGGAATTCCCGCCGTTTAAATTTTAATCTCCAGTTTTACCCCCTTATGGTAGGATTTTTTTAAATAATGTGGTTAATGAAATTGGTTGATTTATATATGTATAGAAAGATAGATTAGGTAGGCTTAATACATTTGTGTCTGTGAAACCATGGAAATACACATACAAAATTTCAACCCAATCGGTCAAGCCGTTTAGAAGTTATGTGAAAAAGATAAGTACGGAAGGATAATGCATACTACCCGTTGTCCTATTACCCGTTTTCCCGTAGGAATGAAACCTTTCCCGCGGTAAAAAGTAGCTTATGTTCATCAGGGCCAATGTCGGCTTCTAATGGTGAAACAATTTTTCAAATCGGTCCAGTAGTTTTGGAGCCTATTCAATACACACGAACAATCAAATCTTTATAATATTAGTGTAGATAATAATAATTCTTTAATTAAGATAACTAAGATCCTATGTGTTAGTAATTACAACAATGACACTTAATAATGACAATATTTTTTTTTTACATCTATACTTAATTTCATTTATTCAACAGATTTTTCATCGTGTGTGATTTGAGTAGAATATACATAATATTCTACTCAAATCACACTCAAAAAAAGGTTTTTTTTTGTCATTGAAATGTCTAATATTGTAAGTAGAAAAAAAAAAACGATTTTTGTATGCTTGTTTGTAACGCTTTCACGCTAGAACGGCTAGACGGAATTGGATGAAATTTGGCTCATTGGTAGACCATGACCTGAGTCAGGACATAGAATCTAGGTCAAACCGCGGGGTGCAGCTAGCTTATAACATAATTCTAGGGTGACCGGTCTCTTCCAGTGACCAACACCTCCCCTCGATAGCCGAGGTCGACACAAACCGGAGAATGCGTAATGAAATACCCCGGACAAAAAGGAATGTCAAATGAGACTAAACCAAAGGGCCCACTCTGTAATATTAATGTTTATTTAACTAAATATACTTCAAGCGACGCATTTGTGTGCGTAGTAATTAGGATTTATTACTTTATTTTAGAGTTTGATGCTAATTTATGAGCTTAAATTTAAAGAATTAGCTTTTTGTGGTCTTATCTAAATTAGGGGATATTTTTTTTCTATTTATTTTGGTATTTTGTTTGTTATGAACTGTGACTTTTGGCTGATGGTTGGGTATTCACCAAGAAGCTTATAGATAAAAGTGGAGGCAACACTCTAAATACCCAATTGAAGACAACTGTGGTCGGACACTCTCTTTTTGAATACATACATAAGACACAGAAAACACATATTACTGTCTCGTTTTTATGCGTGTATTTCGAAAGAGAGTAATAATAATAATAATTATAATATTCCACAACTTTCACACAACGCCATCTAGTCCCAAACTAAGCGGAGCTTGTGCTATGAGTACTAGACAACTGATAAACATACATATATATTTCTAAATACATACATATTATAGATAAATTACACACAAACAAAGACCAAATGAGTGTCTGACCACAGTCGTCTTCACTTAGGTATTTAGAGTGTTGCCTCCACTTTTATATTTAAGCTTCTTGGTATTCACCAACTCTATAGAAAAGCTGTCAAAACGTCACAATTATTACTTTGTTAAGTTTTATTTGACGATTCCAAATTGGCCCTTTATAATTGGGCTTGGGAATGTTGTTCAAAATGCTATTAACAAAAGTTTTCTTCAAATACGGGATTTTAATTACTTGACTACCCGTGTCCGATGACGCTGTATTTCCACTTCAAAAACCTCCGTCCTTTATACTTGTCCAATGGATCACACTTTTTAAATACTCTAAATGAAGTTAAGACCTCATTAGTAAAAGTAGGTATCAGTTTTACGCTATTAGGTACCTAAGTAATTACCTATTTCTCCACCCCGTTGGTCTTGTGGTCGCAAAAGCGACTGCTGATGCGTGGGGTCCTGGGTTCGATTCCCGGGTCGAGCAAACGTGTTGTTGGATTTTTCCATTGGGAATTTCTTAGTAACAGTCCGGAGTTTGGAACTCGGCAGTGTGATACCCTCGTGCCTCAGAAAGCACGTTAAGCCGCTTGTCTTGCGCCTGACCGCTCCGGTCGTGTCGGATTGCCGTCTCATCGGACCATGAGAAGAGTGAGGGAAGAGAGAGTACACCTGTCTGCGCATACACTTATCGACTACAATATCTCCCGTGCCGAAGACTGGTCTCCGCTGAGATACTGTAGAGACTGGTCGCCATGGCTGAAATTCGGTCTGGAGTTCCTTATTTAACTACCTATTTCTGTAAAAAACAAATTATTCATAGAAACGCAATGATAAATTAACCCTTCAATTCCCATGTCCAACTTAATAACATTTTTGCCTTTCTTTTTCACTAAAATGCTTAAAAACATTTCCTAAGAAAAAAAAAATAACTCACCCTTATTTTTTTATGGAGGTGTCACCTACAGGTGACACGGCATATTTTCAGCGTTGTAGCGATGATACTATAAGTTATTACTATCGCAAAATACGTTTGTATTATAGCTTATTTATTCATTTGTTATATGTGTCGGCGCGAGCGTAGGCGTAGCGATAATAGGGCCATCATCATAGTTTCTTGGTGCGGGTTCCATGAGGAAGGTGGGTACTCAGGCAACCAGTAAAACTTAGTTTGAAGCACAAATCACAGTCACGTTTATTCGGCAATTTACAATCACTTTATGAGTAGTAAGAACCAAAGGTTTGTACGGTGAACATGACAGTTCCGATGGTATGCTCTCAACCGTCCGGCGTGCGCTCCGCAAGTCGAATGCCGGCCGCTCTCCAATCGGCTCTGTCCACGTGTAGAAAATGGTGCGAAGTTATAGCGCCACCTCACGGCGTTCACTGTAATAACCGATCAACCAATGAGAATTAAGTTCCGGTTTGACCAATATTATGAAATCAACCGGAAGTAGTATTTTGATTATTTTGTCGTCTTGATATCGCTTGCGACGACATAATGTAATATGAAAAAAAAAACAATACTTACGGTTTGGGCATTTTTATTTCACTTTATATTGACACATATTGACACAAACTCAGAATGCTACAATTACGCGCGAAACAACTGAATGAATTTCACAAATGACGTATGGTGGGTTAAAAATAAAATATCTGTGTGGTAGAAAAAATGTTAAACTTCTGTCACCTACAGGTGACACTGGGAATTGTAGAGTTAGTATACCGGTGTTTAGTTGTACACAGAATAATTAATGAGCCCAATTATATGACAAGGTAATCACTACAAAATGTATTCACAAAGCATCAAAGTCGGGTGGTGGTCGAATAGTACGACCGGTTCGGCTTTATCCCAATACCGTAGCTTTGCGAATAATAAATAAAACCTGGTGTAATTCTGAGTAATGGTCCGTAAATTATGTTTAATTTAAGAGCCGGTTAAAGAGGCGGAATCCGGGCTTATTATGTGGAAATTGGAGCGAATGTGTATGAAATTGGATGCCTGTGTTTTGATAAGCGTTTTTTCTTAAAGGTAGTGGAGTAGGTCACCGCCTTCTCGCTTTTCTGCCTGTAACCGTCACTCGGCTAGCCGAGCGACGAAGTTTCTAGAAAACATATATAAAGGTCCTAACGCTATGGTTTAGACGATGTACCTTTTATATTTTTTGTTTGCGGGGGGAAACCTTCAAAAGGCACCCGACCCCTGGGGAGGGATGTCGGGGAGTGTGGGATTTTTACCTCACTAAAACCACCCCGGTGATCACCGATCAGCACACAGGGGTGGTCCCGATTCCTCTTAAAAGACCAATTCCAACCCCCCCCCCCCCCCCTCCCGTGCAACGCCTGTAAGGCACATCCCATCTCTGGGGAGACTGTAAAGGGTCCTCCCCTGAGCCTCGCTATGCACGACAGCACGTCGTGACCACTGAGCTACCGTCTTCCCTGGGGTCTGGGGTGCACTTGGTGGGCGGACAGAGTCCCACTCTGTGCGCCCGCGACCCCAAAGGTACACCTATCTTGGTTGGTAAGCGGGTTTCGGTGTATTAGGCGCCAATTCGATTGCCTCCCCGACGCCTCCTTCTCTGAGCAGAATTAGCCCTCTCCCGATCCCGCTCAGCGGCCTACTTCTTGACCATCACGGACTCACAGAAGGAGGCTACTTCTGTCCAATTCTCTGTCTCTGCCAGCATAGCCCTCACTACTGCTCGCCCAGGTCTTTCGCCCGATCCTGGCAACCAGGACCCGCCGCTCGGAGACCCACGCAGGGCACTCCTCTAGAAGATGTACCTACTACTATAATCTTGAAAAGGAAAAGGAAGAGGTTTTACGTATTTTAACTATTATTTATCTTCTGTCCTTTTCTTAATGAAATAGAAAGAAAAAGATGCACTGAATTTAAATTTAGTTTAGTTTGTGAACAAGAGAATCGCTGCAATTGTTCAGCATGGAAATTGGTATGAAAACAATACGTAGACATGTTTCGCATAAAGCACAGAGTCATCACTTTAATTATTTGCCTACTGTTGTGGTTAAAAGCCTTTATTCCGTAACTCTTCACTTTGTAGAAACGCTAAAGTTTGCTTGTTAGCAAAGAAATATTTTGTTTTAGTTTTAACACGAGAGGCTCATGGGAAAGTAATAATAGCCGCACGGGCGGATTGATCTGAGGGGAATTCCCGTATTTTTTAGGGTTCTGTACCCAAAGGGTAAAACGGGACCCTATTACTAAGACTCCGCTGTCCGTCCGTCCGTTCATCCGTCTGTCACCAGGCTGCATCTCATGAACCGTGACAGTTAGACAGTTGAAATTTTCACACATGATGTATTTCTATTGCCGCTATAACAAGAAATACTAAAAAACAGAATAAAATAAATATTTAAGGGGACTCCCATACAACAAACGTGATTTTTTTGCCGTTTTTATAGATAATGCTACGGAACCCTTCGAGCGCACATCCGATTCGCACTTGGCCGGTTTTTTTTAACAATATTCTCATCGTAATCTCAGTCTCAATCTCTCAAAAATACAATCAATTAAATTACATTTATTTTTGACATTGATTGTCGCTGAGATGAGATCGTAAGTAAAATTTGCACGTGTTTTGAGTACGAAAATTGGCCTTCAAGTTAAGCTACGCTTGCCACGGTCAGTCCGTGGATGGGTGACCATCTTTACATACCGAAACCCTGTAACCAGTCTTACCAAGGAGTACATATTACCCAGTAAATGGGTTGTGGAGGTCAGACAGGCAGTCCCCCACAGCGCATACTTCCACGTAGTTTCCCCCGGGCAACGCCGTGTCTGACCATCGTAACGGAGTGGCAGACCGGCGGCTAAAGTGCGCTGTGCTTCGCAGACATCAACGCGGTCGTCTGCGAATATGACGAAAAAGACTGTGCGTGACGCCTCTGGGCGTTTTATTTCGAATCGTCCTTCCGAGGGCGATTCAAACGGCCCTTCTCAGGGCCAACCCCACGGCCCTTCTCAGGGCCAATCCAACGGCTCTTTTCAGGGCCACGCCGGCGACGCTTTGTCGTCGGAAGCTGACCGCGCACCATCTGCGGCCAGCTTGAATAGCAGGCCAGACGAGTTGTCGGACTCCGACGACTCAAATATGGATACGTCGGCGGCCGAAAACGACCGCCTCAATAGAAAGAGGGCCTATTTGAGGCTCGGGTCCGAGGGCTCCTCGGAGTCGGCCGGAAGCAAGGCGAAGAGGAAGTCGAAGTCCAAAAAGGCTTCGACTTCTAATACGGGTTCAACCCACGATGTGGGCTTGGTGGACGCCGAGCGCCAGCTAAACCTCGGTAAAAGGGTGCAACTCCAGCAAGACCTGGAGGAGAGGGTCGCTGCCAAGGAGCGCCAGGCGCAAATCGCCCGGTCAAGGGCTGGCTATGGCACATCCACAGTGCTGTACGCCGACCACTCCCTGACTGAGCTGGAGCGCATGGCGCTCCAGGACAAGGAGGAGGTACTGGAGGTCGCCTCCAAGTCCTCGAACTTGAAGGGGACCTTTCAGAAGGCCCTCAAATGCCGGGCTGTGAGCATGCACGGCATCGTCACCGAGCTGGTGCAGCGCACGGCCACAGACGAGACGCGGCAGCTGCAGGCGAAGGTGGATCGCCTGCAGCTGGAGGTCAGCCAGCTGTACCAGAAGCTGGCTGAGGCCACGGCCCGGCACGCCCAACCTGCACCTGCCCCTGTCCCTGGTCCGGCAGAGGGAGGCTTCTCCTCATCTGGCAACCTTGAGGAAATAATCCGCAGGGTTGTCATGGAGGAGAGGGCCTTCATCAGAGGCTGCCTCGCGGGAATTGAGGACCGGCTCTTGCCGGAAAAGCGGCTCCGCCCGCCGTTAGCGGCGGATAAGAGTCCGCCACCGACGGAGCCGGTACCCATACCTGCGCGGCCGGTGGGAGACCCGCCATCGGGTGCGCAGACCCAGGCCCCGAAGCCCTCCAAGGGCAAAGGGAAGGGCAAGAGGAGCACTGTGGCTCCTCAAACCCCCACCACAAGCGCGGAGGGAGCGTCTGCCACTTCGGCAGCCCCCCAGAACACGCAGCGGGAGGACGCCATGCTTCCCTCCACCACCCCGTCCAACCAGGCGTGGACGGAAGTGGGCAGGGGAAGAAAGGCCAAAAAGTCCAAGCCCGCTGCGACTGCTTCGGGAGCCCAGAAGGCTCCGGCGGGCGGGAGAAAGTTGGTTCCTCCCAAAACTGCGGCGGTCGTCGTGACCATCACCCCGGAGGCCGCGGAGCGGGGCGAAACGTACGAGTCTGTCCTAAGACGGGCTCGTGCTGACGCGGATCCCTCCCGGCTGGGGATCGGCAACATTACGTGCCGCCGCACCCAGGCCGGAGCCCGAATTTTTGAGTTCGGGGGGGAGCAGCGCGGCGCAAACGCGGACCTCTTTGCAACAAAGTTGCAAGAGGTCATCGCTGATGTGGCGACGGTCGCCAGACCTGTCAAGACCGCATCCTTGGAGGTGATCGATATGGACGATTCGGTCACCAAAGAGGATGTGGTGGCGGCCGTTGCCGCTGCGGGAGGCTGCAGCGCTAGCGCGGTGAAGGGGGGAGCCATCAGGCCCGGCCGCCGCGGCATGGGCGCCATCCGCGTCGAGTGCCCAGTCGCCGCGGTGGCGGCCGCCCTTAAGGCAACCAAGGGACGGCTGCTCGTGGGCTTCAGCTCGGCTGTGGTCCGGCCGCTTGAGGACAAGCCTGCGCGGTGCTTCAAGTGCTTCGCGCCGGGCCACACCCGATCTACATGTCCCTCCAAGTCCGACTGGGGAGAGTCTTGCTTCCAGTGCGGACAGGAGGGACACAGGAGTGCCACATGCAGCGCCGCCACGCCACACTGCCCGGCGTGTGCTGCCAGTGGCCGCCCCGCGGGGCACAGGATGGGGGGCAGGAGCTGCCAGCCACCCGCGAGGAAGGGCATAGTGCCGGCGCAGGTTCGCCTTGCCGCCGCCACCGCCGCTGTCGCCGCCGCTGTAACTCCAGCTCCAGCGGCGGTACCTGAGGAGGGGGATGCGATGTCGGAATAATGGTTTCCAATCACCGCATCCTCCAGGCGAACATCAACCATTGCAGAGCGGCCCAGGACCTGCTGGTGCAGGCCATGGCTGAGTGGTCGGTGAACGTAGCGGTGGTCGCCGAGCCCTACTCGATCCCCGGCAGTTGGCTGGGTGACGAGGACGGCTTGGTGGCACTAGCGGCGTGGTCCTCCACAGACTCCCCTCCCCTCTCGCTATTAAAGAGGGGACCGGGATACGTGGCCGCCGCGTGGGGAGAGGTAGCCCTCGTGGGCGTCTATTTCTCCCCAAACCGCCCTCTCCAGGACTTCGAGAACTATCTCGGAGCCCTGGCCGCCGTGGTCGGCAGGGTGGCGCCGCGTCAGGTCTCCGTATTGGGAGACCTGAATGCCAAGTCGGTGACCTTTTTTTTTTTTTTTTTTTTTTTTTCGGGGTGGATAATCCTCATGGATGTCCGCCGCCCTGGGGCGGGCGGCGGGGTCTGTCAGACTCTTACTGACTAAAAACCACCCCGGTGTTCCCTCTCTCACCTACGCCGAGGGTCGCGGGAACGAACGATACTTCCGCAACCCCCGGCTGGTGCTGGCCCGCTCCTGCGGGCCTCTCCTCGTGTCAGGGGGGGGGAGTGAGGTGTTAAACTCCCCCCGCGACGTCTAAGAGGGGCGTGCGTGGAACACTACGCGCCGCCGCCTCGGGTCCAGATGTGTGGGGGGCGACGGACGTCCCCAAGTCCGTCGCCCCTGGACCCATTTAGGGGGGCTGGAAGAGGGCGTTATCCGCCCTCCGCCGACGCCCGGTGCGCCTGCTGCGGGCCGGGTGAGGGGACGAAATCTCCCTCTCCCTTTCCGCAGCCTCCTTCTGCGAGACGACTGTTTCGCAGAAGGAAACCACCGCGTCCCAGGACTCCTCGCTGCCGACCATAGACTCCACCACGGCCGGCAGCGACAGGTCACTGCCTACTCCTGAGATGAGGGCACGGCGCGGCTCCTCCCAAGCGGCACACTCTGCGAGCGTATGCCGCGCCGTGTCCTCCCGGCAGTCGACGCAGTGGTGACACCGAGCGTCCAGCTCCCTGTTTATGCGACACAGGTACTTCCCGAAGCAACCATGCCCCGAGAGCACCTGCGTCACCCGAAACGACAGGGAGCCGTGCCTCCTCCCGAGCCAGCGCTCGAGCACCGGCCGGACCGCCTCGATGGTGACGAGGCCGGCGGTAGGGCGCAAAAGCCTGTCCCGCCATTCCGCCACCAGGACCTCGCGGAGCTGAGACCGACGCAGCTCCAAGTGTCGCTGCATCGGTTGCTCGCCCCGCGCCCTCGCTTCCTCGCGCCCAGGTCCCAGGGCGGGGATCCGGCCAGTACGCAAGCCGCCTCGTAGGAGATCGTGCGATACCCCCTGATGACTCTGACGGCCATCGCTCTTTGCGGTTTTCGCAAAACTGCGATGCTTCCGGCCGTCAGGTCCAAAGCCCACACCGGGGCCCCGTACAGGGCCATGGATCGCACGATCCCCATGTAGAGCCGCCTACAAGCGGCGCTCGGGCCCCCCAAATTGGGAAGCAGCGTTGACAGCGCCCCAGCAGCGCCCAACAACTTGGACGCCAGCCGCCGGAAGTGGGGCTCGAAATTCCACCGGCTGTCGAGCACCAATCCCAGGTACTTCATGGTGGACTCGACAGCAATCCGAGCCCCCCCGACCACGATGTGTGAGCCGGGCGGCGGCGCCCGCCGGGGGCCATGAAACACCATGGCCTCCGACTTGTTGAGGGCCACCTCCAGGCCTAGGCGACGTATGCGGCCCACCACCTGTGAGACCGCAGCCGTCGCCAGCAACGCTGCCTCCCTGTGCGAGCTCCCCCGGGCAGTGACCAGCGTGTCATCGGCATAACACGTCAGGTCCACGCCCGGTTGGAGCTCGCCCCTCAGCACCCAGTCGTACCCGATGTTCCACAGGAGCGGGCCCAGGACCGAGCCCTGTGGAACACCGCACGACATGCGGTGCTGGTTTCCGCCATCACGTCCCACGTAGGTGACACACCTCTCGGACAAATAAGCCCCAACTATGCGGCGGAGGTAGGGAGGCACCCGGTGATACCGCAGTGCCTCCCGAATACAACTCCAGGGCAGGGTGTTGAAGGCGTTGGAAATGTCCAAGGACACCGCCAACATCACCCCACCCCGGGACACCGCTTCCTCCGCCAGGACTCTCACCCGCGACACAGCGTGTATGGTAGAGCGCCCATGCCGAAAGCCGAACTGGCTCTCGTCCAGGTCCGGCCCCTCTCTGCACAAGTGGCCGACGAGGCGGGCTGCGATAATCCGCTCAAACAGCTTACCCACCTCGTCTAGCAGCACTATGGGCCGGTACGCGGACGCCGAGTCCGCAGGGCGCCCCGCCTTCCTGAGCAGGACCAGACGACCAGATTTCCACAAAGTGGGAAACTGGCCCTGCTCCAGGCACGCTGTGTAGAGTCCTCTCAGTTGGGGCTCAAGCTCCTTCAGAGCGAGGGCCAACACGCAGCCGTGGATCCCGTCGGGCCCCGGAGCCACGTTCTTGGCCCGGAGCCGCATCACGGCTGCCCCCATCTCTGCCTGTGTCACCTCTGGGACGCTGATGGCGTTCTCCTCCGTAGACTCTGCGGCTGTGGGCAAAGCCATCGGCGGCGGAGTACGCTCCGCTCTGGCCGGGAAGAGGGCTGCGACCACCTCCTCCAGCAGCTCGGGTTGGAGACTCTCCGTGAGTGGAGGCGCCGCGGCTCGAAGCTTGCCTCGAACCGCTCGATACGGGCGCCCCCACGGATCTCCGTCCAGAGTCTCCAACATCTCTTCCCTGCCTCGCGTCTTCGCCTCGCCGATGGCCAGCCACAGAGTCTCCTTCGCCGCGCGGTACACCTCATACAGCGCGGCTTCTTCGTCAGGGACCCGACGACGTCTCCTCCGGTATCGGGTGTACTGGCGCCTGACCGCCACGCACGCGACGCGCAGCTGCGCGATCTCGGCGGTCCACCAGTACACCTGGCGCCTTCCTGTCTGTGTGTGGACCCGGGGCATGGACGCGTCGCTGATCTGCGTCATCGCCCCGCGGAACCACAGCGCCTCCTGCTCGACGTCGACGGGTCCGTTCGTTGCCGACTCCCGGACCCAGGCCTGGACAATAGCAGCTTCCTCGAGAAGCTCCCTGTCGATGCGCTTACGCGCCCAGCGCGGACCGTCCGTTGGCGGGGCTGGTGAACCGCGGCCGCCAGTGGTCTGGGCGGAGACGTCGAAACGGATGTAGCGATGATCCGACAACGTCTCCACCTCCACGGCGACACGCCAGTCGCGGACACGGCTCGCGACAGCGGGGCTAGCGAACGAGACGTCCACTATAGACCCGCCCCGCTGCCGCACGCACGTGTGCACCGAGCCCCGATTTAGGACGGTCAAGCCAGTTGCGACCGCCCATTCCTCCAGCACCTCGCCCCTAGCATCGGTCACAGGGGATCCCCACGCCGCAGACTTGGCGTTGAGATCCCCCAGCAACAGCACAGGGCGAGGGTGGAGTCGGCCCACGACGGCACCCAACTCGACAAGGAACCTCTCGAAGTCGGCGAGACTCTTGTTGGGCGAAAAATACGCCCCAACCATGCCAATGCCGTCCGCGAGGGCGGCTACCCAGCCGTGTCCCCGGGACGAGTTGACAAGAGCCCCGCCAATGATGGCCACCAAACCGTCCAAGTCACCCACCCAGTTATCCCTGGGGGGGACAAAATACGGTTCGGCGACCACAGCCACGTGAATCGACCACTCTGCCATGCTCTGGAGCAAGAGATCCTGAGCTCTAGCAGAGTGGTTGATATTGCCCTGGAGGAAATGGTAGAGCGCCATTATGCGCAATCCATTCCCTCGGCAACGGTCCTGGGCCGGGAGTCGGCCGCGGAGCTACTAGCCTGCGGGGGTGGCGAGGTTTCCCCGGCAGGTTTAGAGCTCCTCTTCTTCTTTTTCTTCTTGGCCTTGCTGGCAGGCGCGCCACAGGCCCCTCCGCCCACTTTGTGCCCCGCTGGCTTCCCCGCAGCTGAACATAGGCTGCAGTTGAGCGCCGCGGAACACTGGGCCGCCTTGTGGCCGGGCTGACCGCAGCGATAACAAAGATCACTACGGTCAATCTCGGCGGTGCACTTTGCCCGGACATGCCCCTTCTCCAGGCATCGGAAACACCGCAAAGCCCGGGGCTGCAGGAGTTTCACCCTCGCTGCAACCCGGCCACTGACCCTCGCGGGCGGGCAGTGGAGATGTGGGCAGCCTATTCTGGGCTCTCTCTCCTCAACAGAGGAAACGTCCAGACATGCGTGCGGCGGCAGGGTGGCTCGATAGTGGACGTCACTTTTGCCACCCCTGCGTTGGCCGCCCGCGTGCTGAACTGGCGGGTGGATCTGGTGGAGACCATGTCGGACCACCGCTACGTGCGGTTCGATATCTCCACCGGTGGCCCCGGAGAGACGCGGCCCCTCTCGGGGCGGTCAGCGTTCCCACGGTGGGCTCTCACCCGCCTGGACAGGGAGGCGGCGGCGGAGGCGGCGTTTATCCAGGACTGGCTTTCGCCGCCTTCCGCTGGCTTGGACGTGGACACCGTGGCGGGACACCTGAGGGAGTCTCTGACCGAGGTGTGCAATTCCAGCATGCCTCGGTCCGGTCGACCGCTGCCCAAACGGGCGGTGTACTGGTGGTCGGTGGAGCTGGAGGGGCTCCGAGCGGCGTGCGTGGAGGCTAGGAGGGCCTACGCGCGGAGCCGGCGGCGGCGTCGACGAGACCACGCCCACGACGATCACCTCTATGAGGTGTACATAGAGGCAAAGCTGGTTCTCGAGCGGGCCATCGCCGACGCTAGGGACTCGGCGAGAAAGGAGATGCTGGAGGGTCTCGACAGCGATCCCTACGGGAGGCCATACAAGGCGGCGCGCAACAAGCTGCGCCCCTTTGGTCCCCCGGTGGCCGAGACCCTGGAGCCCTCATTCTTGGATGGGGTGGTTCAGTCCCTGTTCCCGTGCAGGGACAACTTCACCCCGCCAGTGATGGACCCTCCGCGGGGGATAGCTCGGCCAGCTGAGGAGGAAGAGGAGGCCCCTCCTGTCACGGAGTCGGAACTCAGCGCGGCGATTGTGCATATCCGCGCCAAGAAGACGGCTCCGGGCCCCGACGGTGTCCCGGCGAGGGTGGTGGCAATTGCCGCCACTCAAATGGAGGAGCGGTTTCGGAACCTCTTTAGCGCATGTCTTGCATCTGGGAGGTTCCCGAAACCGTGGAAGGAGGGGCAATTGTGCCTTCTTCGCAAGGAGGGCCGCCCGGCAGACTCCCCCTCGGCATACCGACCCATCGTCCTGCTCGATGAGGTCGGCAAAATGTTCGAGGGGATAATCGCTGCCCGCCTAAAGGGCCATCTCCGGAATGTGGGGCCGGACTTGTCGGACGCTCAGTTTGGTTTTCGGGCTGAGCGTTCCACGGTGGACGCGCTGGCCCGCCTTAAGGGCCAGGTGAAGGAGGCGATGGAAGCGGGGGATGGATTGTTGGCGGTGTCATTCGACATAGCCAACGCCTTCAACTCTGTTCCCCACAGCACCATCCTAGAGGCGCTCCGATTCCACGGGGTGCCTCAATACATGCGGCGTCTACTGGCCAGCTACCTGGAGGATCGGGCGATCGTCCTCGTGAACAGGGCTGGCCAAGTCCGGCGGTACGCAGCCGAGGCCGGCGTTCCACAGGGGTCAGTCGTAGGACCCCTCCTCTGGAACGTCGGCTACGACTGGCTCTTGCGGGGAACTCTCCTCCGAGGCACGAGTGTCGTCTGCTACGCGGATGACACTCTCCTCACCGCCCGGGGGGAGAGTTTCAGGGAAGCGGCCAACTTGGCCTCAGCGGGCGGATCCTTGGTCGCAGGGAGGATCCGCCGCCTAGGATTGACGGTGGCGCTGCACAAGACCGAGGCCGTGTTTTTCCACGGGCCTCGGCAGCGCCAACCACCAGACGCTCATATATTTGTGGAGGGCGTCCGAATCGAGGTGAAGGCCCAGATGAAATATCTGGGTCTTGTAATCGACAGCAGGTGGCGTTTCGGCCCGCATTTCAGCGGGCTGTCGACGCGCCTGCTGAAGACTGCGGGCGCCCTCTCGTGGCTACTGCCCAACTTGGGGGGGCCCAGCGCGCGATGCCGGCAACTTTACGCCGGCATCTTGCGGAGTATAGCCCTTTATGGGGCTCCTATTTGGGAGGACTCTCTCGGAAGGAGGGAGAACGCTGCCGCATTGCGGGCACCCCAAAGGGCTATAGCCCAGTGGGTGGCGAGGGCCTACCGCACGGTCGGCTTCTCAGCGGCATGTGCTCTGGCTGGTACCCCGCCTTGGGAACTCGAGGCGTGGGTGCTCGCCAGAGTATATGAATGGACGGCGGGGCGGAGGGCGAGAGGAGAACGCATCGCCCCGGAAGAGCAGGAGGCCGTCCGGCGGGAGGCGAGGGACGCCATCATCGTCCATTGGACGGGGGACCTCGCCACCGCAGCCTTCGGCCGCCGAACCCTCGACGCGATTAGGCCGGTCCTGCGGGACTGGCTCGAGCGGCCGCATGGGTTCCTCTCCTTCCGTCTGGTGCAGGTGCTGTCCGGACACGGTTGTTTCGGATCGTACCTGCACCGGATCGGACGAGAGGAGACGCCGACGTGTCACGGCTGTGGCGCGGCGGAGGACACGGCGCAGCACACTCTCGAGGTGTGCCCGTCGTGGTCTGGGCTGCGCCACAGTCTCACCGCGGCGATCGGAACGGACCTCTCGCTCCCCGGCCTTGTCAACGCCATGCTGGGGGACGAGGGGTCCTGGGCGGCAGTCGCCTCCTTCTGCGAACACGTCATGTCCCAGAAGGAGGCGGCGGAGCGCGTGCGGGAGGAAGACCCTCTCGCGGCGCCGCTCCGAAGGCGGAGGAGGGGTCGAAGAAGACGTCAGTATGACAGTCATCTCCGACTCCTCCCAGGTGGAAGCCAGCAGGCGACGGGTGCGGGGGTATCACCCTCGCCTGCATTGCACAGGCTTCCACCAGTGCCGGACGGGAATGGCCAGGTGTTCCCGGCCCATCCCGTAGCCCCCCACCCGGGGCGACATGCAGGGCCCGCCAACTAGGCGGGCAGGCGCCGGGGGGGATTGTGGACGCAAAGGCTGAGCCGGATTCCCATGACCCCCCCATCAAGGCGATGAGGGAACACCGCTGAGTTTTAGTGGGTATACTGCCACTCTGGCAGGGAGTCCCACATACTCCGTTTCGTCCCCCGACGAGCGGAGATGCGTAACGTCATTTCTCAGCGAAAAAAAAAAAAAAAAAAATTAATACTGGACAACAACATGAGTGGAGTATACGCAGTAAAATCCCTATTTTTTATTAAACGGCGATCTTCAGTCTACTGGCGAAGCGGCTTATGGCTTACTAGATATTTAACTGTTACACTACATCTAAGATATGGAAGAGCGGAGTCTCCTAACACAGGCATTGTTTGCCTAAAAGGAAGCTCCAAACACAAGTCATTGTACATGAAGCTTTTTCTGATAATAAAAATATTTCTAAATAAATACTAGCTTTTTACCCGCGTGGAGGGCGGAATTATTGAATAACTACTGGGATAAAAAAATATACTGCATTCAAACCTGGTTAACTGGGATCTCAAGGGACCTAGAATGTTTTCTCACTTATAAAGGCTTCACGTTTACCCAGTTTCCCAAATCGGCAGGTTAACATGACAGTTGTCTTATTAGAAGAAAAAACAAACCCTTACATAGTACTGATAAACAAAGCAAGTATGGAAGAAATTTGACTGTTTGTAAACAAGCGTGACATAACTTGTCTAAACCTGATAAATTGTCTCACTTATAAGGGTTATTGAGGTACGAAGTCCCAATTATAGAGGTAAAGCGCCTGTCTGCGGGAGCCTAAAACACACACATATATAGCGTGTAACGGAAGGGGGGTATCAACCCTGAAGGAGGTGAATGTGCTCATCAAACTGAACAACTTACCCCAAAGAACATAGGTCGAAATATGAAAAAAAAATTTGGCCCTCCGATAGTAAATCAATCAGTTGGTAGTCAGTTTTGTAAGGGAGGGCCAAATTTTTTTCATATTTCGACCTATGTTCTTTGGGGAAAGTTGTTGAGTTTCATGAGCACATTCACCTCCTTCAGGGTTGATACCCCCCTTCCGTTACACGCTGTAAAGTTGTTACAGTCACATTCACGCTATAACAACTATATAAAAATCCTACTTAAGAAAATACTACCATAGCAACTGTAATTTCTTTAGAAACAGTCTCATAATATCCAAGTTTACTCGCGCGGCTTCGTACAAACGTATAAACAACGCTCCTTTAAACCGTGCTCATTCGATTTCGCAGCCGTTTGGCCGAAGAGACAAGAGCATTCAATTCTTTGCTCTCTGGAGACGCTCGATTGAGTATCTCTGCTTATGCTGTAAGAGTGGTGATACTTGCAGAGTCACTGATGCAATGTAAGCATGAAAGAGGTTATACTTGCAAGGGGTGTTACTTTTGTATAGACTAACATCACACTAATATTATAAAGGCGAAAGTTTGTGAGTGTGTGTGTGTGTGTTTGTTACTTCTTCACGCTCAAACTGCTGGACCAATTTTGATGAAATTTGGCACACAGATAGTTTATAACCAGGATTAACACATAGAATACTTTTATCCCGATATTTTTGCGGAATCGAGACTTATGCGGGTGAAACCGCGGGGCGCAACTAATTTAAAATAATAATATGTAGAATAGAATAGAATAGAATACTCTTTATTATGTACACCATATAGATAAAAAATAACCTAAAAACAACCTAAAGAATCATAGGGCATCAAAAATTCATCTGCATCGCTATCAACAGGAACAGTGCCCATAAGTCTGGCAGGATTGCCACATTGTATGGCGATGCTAATTCTTTGTCCGAGAAATAGGCCAGCCCTCTAGTCACGTGAAGAGTCGACCAACTGCTTGGCGATGTCTCGAAATACTAGGGTGGGCACTCGGACCCCATGGCCCTAGTGTTTCTACCCCGAACGGCTCGAACATATAACTTTTGTATATAAAAGCTTCTTCTTGTTGTTTTTAGGGTGGCAGGAACATCAACGCATCGACGCATCGGTTCATCGCGTGCTTTCATGGCTTCAGTACATGATTTTGAACCCCCTAGCGTTAACACTTTTCGTCGGTCATTAAAAAAAATTGCTTTTCCATACATTTTGACCACGTAGGTATTGCACTTGTATGAAACAAATATATTTTTTTTTAATTACCAACGAAAAACTTCTACGCTAGGGGGTCTAATATCATGTGCTGAATTCATGGTTACAGTTGGGGCGTTGATTTCTCTGCAACCCTGAAAAATTTCATAAATATCAAATATATTTTGTCTCAAATATACATATTTGAGACAAAACATATTTGATATTTTTGAAATTTTTGATAATGTAGATTTTATTAATGGTAAAGCAAAAAGTGTATAATTGAAAGAGAAAAATAGGTGAATAAAAATTATGGTAAAACCGAAAACTACAGTTTCCTCGGCAATAGTTCAATAAAAAACAAAATGCTTTTACTTATATTAATGAAGCACACATCGACTTTTATTTAATTTATCATATTTAATTTATTTATTTAAACTTTTCGCACACAAAAAGGTACAAAGGCGAACTAAATGCCTTAGGCATTCTATACCAGTCAAGCAAGGGTGGTGAAGAGGTGGGTGGTGGGTGGTGTATTTTAGATTTTTTATTCATAAAACTGCAACGAATTACATTTCAATTCTACAGGGAATAAATCCACAAAAAAAGTAAAAAATAATAATATATGTTCTGTCAACGAACAAACCCCTTGGTCACCAAAGGAAGGAAATATGACAATTTGCTTTACCCGAGTGAATAAATAAAATATGAAAGGATTACATGTGTGAAAACATCAAACTAGAATATGTGCGATCATACATAACTGCGGCCCTACAACGAAAGGGCGACATTAACGAAATGCTACGAGTAATTCGAATTATTATAAAACTTAAAATACTCGGTTCGCTTATAATATTTACTTAGTTTTAAAGTCATCTTACCATAATTTTAATTTCCATTTTAATTTTTATTTTAATCTCCATTTTTCTAATTGTTTTTGTAATCTTGATTTATAATGTAATGCCTTGATGGATCTTGATATCTGAATTAAAATATTTATATTTCAAACTATATGAATCATAACTAAGCTCACTGCTGAAGTTTTTAACAATATATATTATATATATATATATATATATATACTAGCCCGTATAGCGGGCTTGTGGCTCAGTAATTACAGCCGCACGGGTCGATCTATCAGGTTAAGCTACACTTGCCGCGGTTGGTCTGTGGATGGGTGACCATCTTTACATAACAAGACCCCTCCGTGCCTCGAAAAGCACTTTAAGCTGTTGGTCCCGGATATCATTCGTAGATCTTTGACAGTCGATACGGGTCGTCAGAAGCCCGAAAGTCTGACAACCAGTCTTACTAAGAGGTATCGTATTACCCAGTAGCTGGGTTGTGGAGGTCAGATAGGCAGTCGCTTCATGTAAAATACTGGTATTCAGCTGCATCCAGTTAAACTGGAAGCCGACCCCAACATAGTTGGGAAAAGAATAGAATAGAATACTCTTTATTATGTACACCATATAAATTACAGACATAAATATAGAAATTTTACAACGGGTGACACAATGGGCGGTCTTATCGCTAAGAGCGATCTTTTACAGACAACCTTTAGATGGATTGAAAAGGGAAGGAGAGACAAATACTGTAGGTAGTCTGTGGTGTACCATAAAAAGGCTGGACAGATGATGATATACTAGCCCGAATAAAACCTCCCTTCTCCGAGACGCGGTCAGGAACTTATTTTCAAGGGCAGACCCCTTAATAGCCTCCCATACAAATGTACTGAAACTCAATAAAAGTGATAGGTGTTCCGATAAGGAGTTTTCAAGTACTTTGACAGTTAGTAATCTCCAATCTATCGAGTTTCGATCCGTTGTCTCTTAACGTATTGCAGTTACGGCTCTTATCTCTTATCTGCCAGTCATTATGGCAGTATTGGCATCGAAAAGATTGCTTGTGCGAAGAATAGTAGGTCTCTTTGTAAAGATAGTTTATTTTTTCATGTGTTAGGCTGGCAAACGTGTCTACGACCCATCTGGTGGGGAAATTCTTTACGTAAAATATACACCATTTTTTATATTATAATACCTTTAACAACAAGCTTTCCCTTTCATTGACAGTCTATCCCCGAAAACTCAAACAACGATGTGTATTTTAACTTTCAAACAATAAGAAGAATTTTCGCGACAATTAAACGTGTCCTAAGACTTTCTTAAAAGTATTTCGGTCGCTACAAAATACACTAAGGGCCGATTTTTGATCCGTAGTTAACTCAACCAATTGTTAAAAAAACGTAACTAATGTGGCAAAATAAGATAAGATAAGATAAGATAAGATGCATTTATTTGTATAAACATGTGTGATATGATACATAGTTATGCACATATGGATAGAAAACGAGTTTAGAAAATTGCTGGTTCAACATGTTTTGCCATATTCGGCGTACAAAATAGTTATAATACCTACTAAGAATTAATTGTCAATTATTAAATAATTAAATGCATTAGTCAAGTTACATCATTGTTCAAATTACATTAGTCATATTACATTATTCAAATTACATTAGTCAAAATTCAATCAATTCAAATACATAATTACAGTCAATACAAAAATAATGTCAAAAAATAATATTTAAAAATAGTAACCTTAATAAAATCAACATTACATATTAAATTATATAAATTCAAAATTTGTCAGTCAAGAACTCCGAAACATTATAGTATCCCTTACTTAAAAGCAGTCTTTTTAGTTCTTTCTTAAATGATTTAATATTCAACATCTTAAGGGAATTGGGAATTTTATTGTATATTAATGGAGCCATGCATATTACACTTTTTTTAAGAAATGCTTTTTTAGCGGCGACTGATTGCACCCAAAGTCTATACTTCTCACGTCTATTACTACCTGTCTTATTAATCAGAAGTGGAAACAAATTAGGATTAGTTTTTACGAATACCGATATTTCTAATATGTAAAGTGACGGAAGTGTTAGAATTCTGTGCTGCAGAAACATTGGCTTGCAACTGTCAGTAGTTTGCAGCCCAAACATAGCCCGTATACAACGCTTTTGTGCTTTAAACGCAGTGTCCTTCAGAGTTGAATTGCCCCAGAAGATTATTCCAAATCTTAACACTGATTCAGCAAGCCCGTAATATGCTGTAAGTAAAGTATCTGCATTGACAGTCGGTGCCAACTTATAAAGGGCATATGACGAAGTACTAATTTTTTTACAAAGTGCATTTACGTGAGTTTTCCAATTTAATTGCTTGTCAATGATCAACCCCAAAAATCGGGCTGTTTCTACTTCATGTATTGTATTTTCTTTATATACTAAATTAAATTTTGACGGATTGCGTAACTTTTCTCGTTGACTAAAATGCATTATATTTGTTTTACTAAGATTAATTTTTAAATTATTATCATTAAGCCAGGTAATTATAGAATTCAATGACACATCCGTATCAGAATAATAGTTAATCATATTTTTCGGTGCTATGGTTACAGTACTGTCGTCAGCGAACAATGACATGGGTTCCTTAGTTGCCTTTGGTAGATCGTTAATGTATAGTAGGAACAATTGAGGGCCTAATACACTTCCCTGGGGAACACCATATGTTACATAACGCTTATCAGAGGAGAAAACTTGTTCCTTTTTAGTTTTAATATCAAATTTTGAAATTTGGGTTACTTGTTGTCGGGCTGATAAATATGATTTTATTAACTCAAGGACATTCCCTCTTATACTATAAGCCTCAAGTTTGTCTAGTAGAATATTGTGGTCGACATAATCGAATGCTTGTGACATGTCACAGTAAATAGAACAAACAGGTAAATAATAATAATAATAATAATAATAATAAAATCTTTATTTCAGACTAAGTCCATAGATATTGCGATAGATATTGCGATATTGTGCATTGATACATGCGAGAGTCATAAAATTTGCACACGAATAAATTCTGTCAGGATATTTGAGTCCTGTTTCTCAGCAATGACCTGTAGGATGCTGTTAGTGCTACTCCGGACTCTGCTCAGTAACAATGCGAGCCGCTTACGCACAATGGCATGGAAGCCGTCTACCCTAGCCTCCGCAAACATACCAGAGGCACTACAAAAACGGGGCAACCCTAACAACATCCTAAATCCATTGTTGTATTGGACACGTAGGGCATTGATCGTCCTCTGCGTATACCTGAACCACAGGCTGCACGAGTAGAAGGTCTGACAGTAGGCTCTAAATAGTGTCACCTTAACTTGTTCACTACAACGCGCAAACCTGCGGGCCAGCATATTGCTCCTGACCGCCAATGCCCTACGTTCCCTTTCTATATCAGCTTGGTCATCAAGGCCCTCAGTAACGTAGTGTCCGAGGTATTTGAATTGATGTACCCGCTTCAGTTCACTACCATTCAGCTTTATCGCAGGAACATATGACGGACACTTACCGGCGGCCTTGAAAACCATGTACTCACTTTTCTTACAGTTATACACTAATCCATGCTTTTGGCTGTATGTTTCACAGATAGCTAGCAACTGTCTCATTGCGTTTACAGTTGGGGTCAGCAGCACCATGTCATCAGCATAACTAAAGTTGTTCATACATACATCGTCAACCCAGCATCCTACTCGAGTGCTGCTGAGCCCAACTATAAGCTCATTCACGTACAAGTTGAAGAGCTTGGGAGAACTCAAACCACCTTGTCTCACCCCGCACTCCAACCTGTACGCGTCGGAGAAGCTGTTCGCCCACCTTACAGAGTTTATCTGGTTTTGATACCAGAAATGAAAAATCCGTTGCACCTGTGTAGGCACGCCTGTCCTCTTAAGTTTTTCCCATAATACGTCATAAGACACTAGGTCAAATGCTTTGGATAGGTCAAGGAAGCATGCATACACAGGTGTATTCCTTTCCGTATAGTATTGTACAGTGTGCTTGAGACTCAAAATTGCGCTTTCAGTAGAAAGTCCAGCGCGAAAACCGAACTGAGCATCATGAATATTAAGGTGTTTATCTAGTTCTGAGTCAAGCACACTGTCCAAAACCTTAGCCACGATTGTTGCTAAGGAGATTGGTCGGTAGTTGTTCTTATCGGACAAATCGCCAGTTTTATTTTTAACAATCGGTACAACAACCGTTTTCATAAGGTCAACAGGCAGGTACGAGTGATTCAAGCATAAAGTGAAGAACATCGCGAGCACACGTGGCAGATGGACGCCAGCGTATTTCAAATGCTCGATACTGAGTCCATCATGACCTGGTGACTTACCCCTAGACATCTTCATAACAATTTGACGTATTTGTTTGGCTGAAACATTATACAAGTCACCAGTCATGGTAGACCCAGGATCACCAGATGACGGACCTAGTGGTGATTTCACAGCAAAGTGTTCTCTAAATAGTTCAGCTATATCCCCGTTATCACTCGCACCGTCCACGCTCACAGGGAGACCAGACTTATGATTAAGATCATTCGTTGCTTTCCAAAAGTCACTAAAATTCTTTGAGGCTCGACTTTCTGAAATTATATCCATTTTTAATTGTTCCTTATTATTTTGACACCATTTTAGTCTATCTTTAAATACTTTACGACTTTCGCACATTTCCTCATATATTGTTCCAAATTGTGGTCTATCCTGAGAAACCCAGAGTAAGAACTTATTCCTGGCCTCCCTGTGTGCTTCACATACGTGTTTGTTCCAGCCTGTCACTTGTCTCTTCTTCCTCTGTGTGCGAGACCTGGTTTCAGACGTGTTAACAGCAGCGTCTGTTAGCGACGTTATTATGTCCTTATACATATTGTCTAAGTAATATCTATGTTTCTCACAATTACATACATTATAACTACATTGCCTTAATTCAACCGGAAAATCTATTAACTTAAGTTTACTATTGCACATATTTGTATAATTCTTTATCTGCTCCTTAGTTCTATAGCCCCAAACAGCTGCATTTTTACTAATATTACTACGCGGACTGTTTTTACATATAATTGTACTTAATTCACACTCAATGATTAGTGGTAAATGGTCTGACCAACACGTATCATACTTTATAAATATATTTTTAATAGTTTGTCTAGCAGAATGACTAGTAACACAGTGATCGAGCCATCTTACACAACCATGAGCATCACTAATAAATGTATAGTTATTTGATACACTTCCTAACATATCTATATCTACACAGGTCCATTGTTGGTCCGTACACAAGCTAATTAGTTCATTACCGAATAACTCTCCCGGATGCGCGTTAAAGTCTCCTAACACGTAAACAGCTTCTATTGAATAGGTATCAACTATAGCACATACCTCGCCAAAACACGACGTAAAAATCTTCTAAATTGTCCACTCCGTTGGTTGGCATATAAACACTAAAAACTAGAAATGCACGATTATTCATAGACACTTTTATTACACTGATACGCGGATTTTTGCAATGGATAACCGTCACTTCTTTAAACAAACTTTTCCGCCATAATATTGCCACACCTCCGTAAGGTCGTCCTCTAAAAACACCATCAGAAATATCTATGGCTGACGAGCCGGTATAAGCAAAATCCTGGTCAATAGTACCCAATACTGGAATATCGTAGGGGAATAACCACGTCTCTTGTAAGGCTATAATATCCGCGGAGCAACACAACTTTCTAACATAATCAATAGACCTTTTAATTGACTTGCAGTTGAAACTGATAAATTTAGAAATAATGTTCGTATTAGTTTGTAAATCCATTATTTGTTATTTTTCTTCAATTCACTAATCTTGGTATTGCCATTAGAGCTATTTTTATGAATGTAAACAAAGCGCCTAAACGATACTCCTTCTGGCCAGAGGCTATCATTTAAAAACATTTCAAGCTTGTGTTGTGGTACAAAAATTTTAAAGGCATTATAGTTTCGCTCATTTGTCATTTTTATTTTCTTAACCGATATTGACGTCTGTGTCTTAGATAATATGTAATCGGTAATGTCGGTTTCGGTCACCTCCTTAGAAACACGAGAAATAAATAACGGAATATTAATTTCCGCTGCTTTAAATTTCGTCACTGATTCCAAAGCAGCTTTCCCCTTACTTCCTGCAAACCTGTATCTTGACTTATTCTTCTGTACAATTATCCATTCATTTTTTTCTCCATTATCTGGTTGTACATTTCCGCTATCGCTTGTCGCTTGTGGCTTAGACCGCACCGAGAGACTCGTGCGCTCAGGAGTCTCGCACCTACGAAACACCTGCGTCGAAACCGCGGTGGGGGCCTCCACGCACGTGTTAGATTGTGAGATAGAGACGGAGTTGTTGATACTTGCCGCGAAAGACAAGGATGGAGTAACTACGCGTTCCTCGCTTCCTAGAAACGATTGCGGCACCGCGTCGTCGTTTTGCTTTTCTATATTATTATTGTGAGGTAGATCAGTTATTGTAGATTGCAAAGTACCTGATGTTTGATAATTGCACTGATCGATTTGTTTTTTCAACTCATCTAGCTGCTTATTAGTGACATAGCATTCCTTAACAATCTTTAGCTCGTTTTGCAACAATAATATATCCTTCAAAAGTTTACTTGCATCCAGATGATCGAACGATATCGGTGGTAGCTTATGCAGTTCCCGCGCAACAAATATGGGTACATTTTCCGGATCTGTTTCTTTAAATAATGTTATTATATCGGCAAGATGTCTCTGAGATTTTCCTTCCCTTTTACGGGCAATGTTGCGTCTATTAGTGGTAATCGAGTCAAAAAGTAAATTTTTAGCCGCCTCGATCTCTTCATCCGAAAAACTTGTAACACACAATCTTATTAAGCTTTCCTCGTCCATGACATCCATTTTATTTTGGACGTACGCTAACACTTCACATATCACAATATTACAGTTATTACACTTAATTACTTTCGAGCTCGTCATTTTCCTAGCGTAGGCAAATGACGCGACCGCACTGCACGCGAGCACAGGACATGAATGTAGGTAAAGATTTGTCAACTTGTGAGGAAACTGTGTATAAAAAGTCATAAACCGCCATATTAATGTTTTTATTTTTTCTGAAACCTTTTTGCTCATCACATAGGATTCCATTTTGGTCTAGGTAGCTATTTATTTCACTGTAAATAAATTTTTCAAAGATTTTTGAGAATACCGAGATTAGTGCTACGGGTCTATAGTTTTCCATTAAGTATTTATCATCTTTTTTAAATATAGGTTTAATAATTGTCAATTTGAGGTCTTTTGGGAATGTCCCACTCTGTATGCAAAGATTCAGAATATGGCTTAAGTGATGAGAGATATCTTCATTTACTACTTTGATTACTATAGTCGAAATACCGTCATACCCTACACTGCTAGTATTTTTGAGATTTCTTATAATCTTCTGCATATGATAAGGTGAACAGGGTGATAAAAACATTGAGTTCGGTTGAGTATTAATTAGGGATGTGGATTCTTTTCCAGCACCTGGAATAGGATTTACTTTTTCAATGAAATAGTTATTAAACGCATTGGCAATTTCTGTAGGATTTGTTGATAATTTATCTTTAATTTTTAATTCAGTTATTGACTCTTTTGGAATATTTAATTTATTATTATTTATAATTTGCCAAGCCGTTTTATTTTTATTAGTTGAGGTTTTTATATTGTAATTGTTTTGAGCGCGTTTAGTAAGGTTTATAATTCGTTTAAGAAGTTTTGAGTATGTTAAATATTTTTGTTTGTTTGTTGATGTTGGTTTCCGTCTAAAATTCCATAGTAATTCTCTTTTTTTCTTACTACAGGTCTTAATTCCACGTGATATCCATTTTAGCTTCGAATTTACTTGCACAGTAATTTTAGTTAGCGGAAAACACAAATCATAAAACAATTTAAATGTTTCTATAAAATAATGATATGCTGCTGTTGGATCACTTGTGTTATACAGTGTGTCCGGACATGGACTAGCGATATTCTAAATACTTAAATATAAGCTATTTTAAAGTACTATTACACTATAGGCTTGGGTCCAATACACTTCCCCGCTATGTGGCAGCCATTTTGTTTTTTTTGTTGAAATATGCTCTATGCGAGTACAAAAAAAATCATATATCTCAAAGTTTTAGTCATACTGAGATAAAAATAGGCTTATTCGGAAGGCAATAATATTGTCTACCGTCTGCATTACAAAGCAATGTGTTCACAATTCCATAACTTTTGAAAAAAAATGTGAAAGTCGAAAAAAAAATCAAAAAATTATGCAATTCAACCAATAATGGTTAATTACTACAAAAACAACCCCGAGAACTTTTTTATTTTTTATACTAGATCGACAGTTTTTGAGCTACGCTACAATGCAACATAAAATTCACAACTGTATGTTTAATACTTTAAGAGTTATTGTTGTTTGAACATAGCGTATGCGCAAGCACAAAACGTCTTTGTTAACCGCCAGAGTGTCATTTATGGCATTCACTGTATTCCATCTGAGAGCAGGCGAGAAATACTGTTCGTTACTACCGTGAGTAAGCGAGATAGAACGTATTAGTCCACTACCTGAAACAAAATCAGTTTTAAGGACAAATTATTAGTTGGGTTAGTTTAGTTGTCCCTCGCCCTGCGTTGTGATCGCTATCGCTACTTTCACTTACCGTCCGTGCTGTTTACGTGCTGCGTTAGTGTTTTGTATTTAAAAGTGTGATAAAGTATGGCACAGCGTCAATATTCATCGCAACATATTGCTGACATACACTTTGTGTATGGCTTTTGCAATGGAAGTGCAAATTTGGCTGTACAAGAATATCGACGAAGGTACCCTAACAGGCCTACACCGAGTCGCCAAACTTTTATCGACGTGCATTCAAGATTAGCGGAAAGAGGTATTCAAAGAGCTGTTAATGAACGCAATCGCTTGGTATCGCCCGAAGATGAAGAAGAAGTGCTTAGACTAATAACCAATGATCCTAGACTAAGCGTTAGACGGATTTCAGTGCAACTTCGAATGTCTAAGTGGCATGTATGGAGAATTTTGAAAAGAGAAGGGTTACACCCTTATCATTTTCGACGGGTTCAAGACGTGATCGAACCAGATTTTGCTGCGAGATCTGTGTTTTGTTCGTGGATAAATAGAAATTTGAGACAGAACCGTAATTTTTTACAAAGAATACTGTGGACTGATGAAGCCAAATTTACAAGAGCTGGGATTACAAACCACAGAAACGACCATCTCTGGTGCTCCGCAAATCCAAGGGCGGTGCGCCCAAGCTCATTTCAACATGAATTCTCAGTAAATGTGTGGGCCGGCATAATCAACGATAGGCTGATAGGGCCATTGGAATTGCCACCTACATTAAACGGCGCTAGATTTTTAGAATTCTTACAGACACAGTTTGCGGACAGCCTCATGGACCTACCTCTATCATACCGTCGGCGTATGTGGTTCCAGCTCGATGGTGCACCCGCGCATTTTTCTCGAGCAGTGAGAGAATATTTAAATAATAATCTACAGCCGTGGATCGGTCGTGGTGGTGTAGTAGCGTGGCCGCCTCGCTCACCCGATTTGACACCCTTGGATTATTTTTTGTGGGGTCATATGAAACAAAAAGTATACGCTACAGTTCCAAATACCAGGGAAGAACTCGTCGCAAAAATTATGGCAGCCGCCGAAGAAATTAGATCCGATTTGGATTTAATTAGGCGCTCATCAACCCAGGTGGCACAGAGAGCCGTAGTGTGTCTACAAGCTGGAGGTGGCCACTTTGAGCAACTGCTTTAGATATTTTAATCTTCATTTAATATTGGAAAAAACATTAAATAAAATTCAATATGAATGTTATGTTTTTTTAATGATTTCCTGTTTAGGGTTCTGACAAAGGCCTTTTGTGCTTGCGCATACGCTATGTTCATACAACAATAACTCTTAAAGTATTAGACATACAGTTGTGAATTTTATGTTGTATTGTAGCTTAGCTCAAAAACTGTCGATCTAGTATAAAAAATAAAAAAGCTCTCGGGGTTGTTTTTGTAGTAATTAACAATTATTGGTTGAATTGCATAATTTTTTGTTTTTTTTTTCGACTTTCACATTTTTTTTCAAAAGTTATGGAATTGTGAACATATTGCTTTGTAGTGCAGACGGTAGACAATATTATTGCCTTTCGAATAAGCCTATTTTTATCTCAGTATGACTAAAACTTTGAGATATATGATTTTTTTTGTACTCGCATAGAGCATACTTCAACAAAAAAAACAAAATGGCTGCCACATAGCGGGGAAGTATATTGGACCTAAGCCTATAGTGTAATTGTACTTTAAAATAGCTTATATTTAAGTATTTAGAATATCGCTAGTCCATGTCCGGACACACTGTATATTTCACAAAAAGAAAGGTTTTGTATGGTTTTTTTAAATTTCTGAATATTTTCTGAGCTATAGTCACGCTTCAATTTATGCCAACTTTTAAATTTAAATATTTTTTTAACTGGAAGCTTAATTAATTGGGCAGTGTGATCTGATAAGCCGAATTCTAACACATCAGTCTTACACTGTTTTTTAAAGTCATGTGCAAAGTTGTCGATACAAGTCTTACTTGCTAGTCTTGTGGGCTGCTTAAGTGCTAATTTGAGATTATAATTTAACAATAGACATTCGAATTCCAATGTGGCATTATTGCACTTCATGGTATCTATGTTAAAGTCACCAGCTACAACAGTATTATGATTATTAATTTTAGAGATGCGATTTAGAACATGAACAAGCCATTCAAAGAACACATTGAGATTGCTATGTCCCGGTACACGGTATACACAAACTATTATAATTTTTAAATCTAGTAACTCGACTGCACAACATTCTATAACATTACTTATTGACAATTTACTAATTTGAGAAAGTTCTTTGAACTTGTGGACCTTCTTTACTAGGATACATGCTCCACCTCTTTTATTACAAGTACGACTAAAACATGCCGCTAGTGTATAATTAGGAATGCTCAGGTGTTGCTCGTAACCTGCCAACATAAAATGCTCAGTAATACATATTACATCAATATCTATATTTTGGTCTTTGAGCTCTTCTATATTTACTAACAGTTGGTCAGATTTACTGAGTAGCCCCGCTATATTCTGATGTAAGACATTGAGATATTTAAAGTCGAAAAAACAGTGAAGATGTTCCTCCTGCAGCATTTACAAGATTTTCTGAAGAGGTAGTCATGTTACTTACAGCAATGTCACTAATCAAATGCAACAGACCTTCAAAAATAATGCGTAAACCGCAGTTATTTATACGGCCAGTCGATAAGTTAAACATTGTGTGATCATACGTCAAATTGTAGTTAGAATCAAAAGCATATGCATGTTCATGAGTTAATAAATCTAAGTATAATAAATTATTAAATGTTTCAATTCTCCAATTGTAGATATTGTTGAAGCTTCTAAGTTTAAAGGTAGGAACACAGATTATTACGTTAGTGTAAGTAATTTGTTTTAGAATATCCCGAATGTAAACAATAGTATTGAAATAGTTGCTAGTAATTGTAAAGTCTTCTTCTCCAATTAATAATAAACAAAAGTCATTCAGGGTATAGTCACATAATTTTGATTCAATTCCGCTAAGAAGTTGCTGCAATGTTCCGTTTGGTGTTATATAATGACATACATCGTACTTGTCAGTAAATAAATCTTGAGCTATCGACAAGATTTTATTTTTATTATTTGCGCTTACTATACAAACCTTGTTTTTATTGGCAGGTACATGGCACAGGGTTTGTCCCTGTTGTGTCATAATCTCAGTACTGTACGCAATATTTTTTGAAGATTGGTCTATATGGGAGGCTGATGTAGGCTCGCTGAGCTCCTGTTCTATAGTTTGTGTTTGTTTTACTTTTTTGACTTTATTTGATTTCTTGATCGGAGACGAGGTTTTATGCATGACTGGACTACTCGTTATCTTTTTGTATAAGCTATTTTTCTTCAATAATTCTTCATTTGTTTGTCTAAGTTTGCAATTTTCTGTTGATAACAACTCAATTTCTCTATGAGCGCTTTGTAGCTGAGCCTCTAGATCTAGTAACTTGTCATTTAGAATTTTTACTTGATCATCGTCAAGGTCGGATAAGTCGGGCATACTGTTTACCGTGTTCTCTAGGGTTTGTGAGACACTGTCGTCGTCAGTTGTTACCGAGCGTGTTCGATTACGACGAAATGTGATGTTATCCAAAGAGCTGTTCATGGCTATAATTATTTTTTATTACTAAATTACCACTAACTTCTTGTCCTGAGTGATTAATTTTGATTTAAGTAAGCAGAAACATTCACAAAAAGACTACGTAAGAACTCAGATTTGAACTCGGGACCTCTTGATTCAGTGAATAATGTCGCGTCCTTAGCCACCGCGCCAGCTGTCAACTTACAGACTTGGTTGAAATTATGGTTCTGATTCCGTAGTGTTTAACAAATTATTGTTGAGTGGAGGTATGTTGATTTCTTTTTATAAATATAACAAAGTCACAATCCGAGACCACCTTCTTCTTTTTCTTCTAAAAACATTTAACTTGAATATTTAACAATGATTACTGTAACACCAAAATGATTTATGCAACGCACTGTGTTTACTAGTGAAGTGAGTTTATTCTCCATTACTAAAATGAAAACACATTTCGCCAAAAGGAGGATGGCGAGTTTGGACCCACATTATTTATAAATTAACCAAGTGACATTCACTTGCAAGTTCATATTTACTATAATTAAGAGTTTGTAAGAGGATTATATAAAAAAATATTGAGTCACTGGATGATGGGAATTCAAAGTTAGAAAAGATTTTTATTTACATAAAAATAAGTCATCATGCAGTAATTAAACGCACCGTGTTTCGTATTAGGAGTAGAAGTCGGTGATTATAGTTTCACTTTCATCCTATATCAATCTAGGTAGTCTATGCTTACCGTGGTTATATTCTCTATGATGCTTACAGTATTAATTTCATTTTCATATCTCGTTTTGACCATGTCACTATTTTCTAGTTCCTAGCTTCCAGACGTATTTTTTATTTTGTGTAGGTATGTACTTAAGTACCTATATTTTGCCACAGAGACTGATACAGAAACACGATGGTAGTGTTGGTAATATTTCTATTCTGTTTGATCACCTTTTTGAAACTACATAATACATAAACAAGATATTGTATTATATTATTAAATAAGCACTATTAGATTCGTTTTAGGTTATAATATTTTACATTGCATATCTTTTTTCTCCCAGCCTCTACGACTTACTGCCCATTTGCTTTTTTGCTAGTTTTATATAGTTCTACAACTAGTTATAAGTTTCCGTACTGCACGATACTCCTAATATTGGGTCCCATTGTATATGCAACCTCGCCATCCTCCTTTAACCATTAGTTACTATTTTTAACGATTGGTTGTGTTACCTACGGATCAAAAAACCGACCCCAACATGAAAAGGACACCATGAGAATGAACTACAATTTGCTATTGATTTGCGTTGAGTATTCGTTTTTTACAGACAAAACTTAAATTTCTTAAATGTGCCTATCAATTCTCCCGCTCCGATACTCTTTAAACCGCCACAAAACAACTTCATAAGCCTATACAAAATTGATATATATGCAGCCTTATAAATTTTAATGAAGTTCGTGTAGGACTCAATCATGTTGGCTTAAAAATATTTGAACTTTTTGGACCATTGCCAAACATTAGGTGGGCTTTTATAGAGCAGCTGGTTATGCGGTTATTGGCAAAACGTTAGGTCAGATTCTACATCATTGGAGCCTACAGTAAGTATATCGGTCGCTTGATTTTTATTTTGGTTGTGGCTGTACTTGTATGTATACCTATGATAGACGAATTTATTGTTGCGTTTATAGAACGTGTAACGTTAAATGAGCAAAACCTGAAAATAGTTTGATCAGAATAACGAGCAGAATTAATTGAACCACTTTTTAATATATGTCACATTTTTCAAAAAATCTTCATTAAAAACGTTGCCGTGTCTATTTATTAATAGGTCAAGCAACCCGATTTCAGCGCGGCGCAGCGGCCCGGTGACGACTATTTCCTCGATAAAGCGTCGTCGCAGACGCAAGAAACGATCAGAATGGCCAGTAAAACTAAAACAGCACATAAAACTGTTTGAGGTTTTGCGCATTTAACGTTACACGTTGTATAATCAGCCTATAATGTTTCTGTGAAGCTTACGAAAACAAAAACTGATTTTTTAAACTGATATTTTAATTGACTACAATAACTGCGGTCGATGACCCCACAAAAAATCATCAATGTATTTTTTGTTTTATCACAAAGACTATCTCTATGTTTTATCACGTGTAGATATAGATGACCATCGCGTCTGTGGAGTTTAGCTAGCCAATTTAAAATAACCTCTAAACAAAAAAAAAAGGACTATCTGACATTCTACCAAAAAAAAAAGAATATCTAAAGCAAAAAACACGAACAAGATTGTCCGTGTACTTCCTCTTAAATAATATAAGTCATATAATAACGTAGAGGTTTGCGTTTCATGTCTTCTCATAATGTTTTTACGAGACCATGGCTGGAACAAAGCGCGAGTTATAATAAGTAAGCACACAGAAAAATATATAAAAGGCATTAAATGAATATTTTTATCACCCACGAGGGAACGACGTGGAAAAATAACGTGAAACTACGGTTTAATAGTAAATTTTATAAAACTTTTGCGAAGATAAGAACGTGTCATATTTTTGAGTTTAAGCTTGTGATGCAATGCGTTTGTTTAACTCAGCTTACTGCAATAAATAACTCACGTTTGCTAATTGACGTTGTCTGTTTGTACTGTCAAAATAACAGCTTTTTGCAAAATGCATATTATGAAAAAATATACCGTAAGTACTTATTTTTTTTTGTCGTTCTATGTGTTTGTTTCGGCTAATCTCCGAAACGAAGTCTCGGGCACTGCTGGCGAGTGGTAAAAGCGATTAAAGACGCCTCATTAACTAACACAACACAACAAAATAATTAGCGTTAGCTCAAATGAGTCAAAGAAAGCCTTTCCTTAAAAAATGTGATATTTATCAAAGGGAAAACATCAATGCAATCAATACAATACCACATACAAATTATTAGGAGAAAATATTAACAACCTCTCGATTTCCTGACGTCATCAAAACGTTCGTCAGCAAAAAGAACAGCCAAATAAAAAGGTCGCATATTCAAATAGCGACTCCATTGACATTCTCACGGAAGTGAACATTGAAATGGCTCCCGAAAATCATACAAAACAGTTGACTGTGTGCTCAAAGAAAAGGGCACCGACTCGATTCCAATTTCTTTGTAATCGATGAGCGTCGAGTTTTGGCCTAAATCATATGTAAATACAACCCTCAAGTGTTTGTTCAGTACGGTAAGTAAATACCGTTGCTTGCTTAATGTGAGGTGAGGGGTTTCGGGTATCAAGTAATGTTATGTTGTTATTAAAAATATTTGGAATATTCACTGTGTTAATTAGATATAAATCAAACACGTCGTAGAGGAAAAATTGTGAAGCCGACGTATTTGATGAAATATGTTGATTTAACAGTCTGGGTCGTAGACGTCTCCGAGCTTACATAACTATAATGTATAACTATACTTTATTGTTTGTAACGTTGTATCGTTACTTTCAATAAAAGAAAAAAAATTACAACAATAAAGTGTCAAGTCAAACCACAGACGTAATAAATAGTATTAGGGACGTCCTAGGTTAATAAGCAATATAAATTAGCTGTATGCACTAGTGACGCGCATGGTAATGCTGTATATACGAACGTATGAAAAGGACCCATATCTATGCACGCGACACCGCCGTATGCCATTCACTCACGGTGACCAGCAGTTTCAAAATCCTGCTCCCGGGGAAGACGCACGTTCACTTGATTCAGAATCACATGCGACCTTACATGCTTGGTCTCCAACATTTAGCAGGCAACAGTTTTTATTAATTCATATTATTCAACTTTATTAAAACATGTGTTTTCGTAACCCCATACTGGGTAAGGGTTGAACAGTTAATTAAATTTATATTTTGTGTACCTACCTATCTAGGTTAACTTAGGCGTGTGTCTATTTTCCGTGGGGGCGCCCGTATCGAGCGGTTCGAGGCAAGATTCGAGCCGCGGCGCCTCCACTCACGGAGAGTCTCCAACCCGAGCTGCTGGAGGAGGTGGTCGCAGCCCTCTTCCCGGCCAGAGCGGAGCATACTCCGCCGCCGATGGCTTTGCCCACAGCCGCAGAGTCTACGGAGGAGAACGCCATCAGCGTCCCAGAGGTGACACAGGCAGAGATGGGGGCAGCCGTGATGCGGCTCCGGGCCAAGAACGTGGCTCCGGGGCCCGACGGGATCCACGGCTGCGTGTTGGCCCTCGCTCTGAAGGAGCTTGAGCCCCAACTGAGAGGACTCTACACAGCGTGCCTGGAGCAGGGCCAGTTTCCCACTTTGTGGAAATCTGGTCGTCTGGTCCTGCTCAGGAAGGCGGGGCGCCCTGCGGACTCGGCGTCCGCGTACCGGCCCATAGTGCTGCTAGACGAGGTGGGCAAGCTGTTCGAGAGGATTATCGCAGCCCGCCTCGTCGGCCACTTGTGCAGAGAGGGGCCGGACCTGGACAAAAGCCAGTTCGGCTTCCGGCATGGGCGCTCCACCATACACGCTGTGTCTCGGGTGAGAGTCCTGGCGGAGGAAGCGGTGTCCCGGGGTGGGGTGATGTTGGCGGTGTCCTTGGACATTTCCAACGCCTTCAACACCCTGCCCTGGAGTTGTATTCGGGAGGCACTGCGGTATCACCGGGTGCCTTCCTACCTCCGCCGCATAGTTGGGGCTTATCTGTCCGAGAGGTGTGCCACCTACGTGGGACGTGATGGCGGAAACCAGCGCCGCATGTCGTGCGGTGTTCCACAGGGCTCGGTCCTGGGCCCGCTCCTGTGGAACATCGGGTACGACTGGGTGCTGAGGGGCGAGCTCCAACCGGGCGTGGACCTAACGTGTTATGCCGATGACACGCTGGTCACTGCCCGGGGGAGCTCGCACAGGGAGGCAGCGTTGTTGGCGACGGCTGCGGTCTCACAGGTGGTGGGCCGCATACGTCGCCTAGGCCTGGAGGTGGCCCTCAACAAGTCGGAGGCCATGGTGTTTCATGGCCCCCGGCGGGCGCCGCCGCCCGGCTCACACATCGTGGTCGGGGGGGCTCGGATCGCTGTCGAGTCCACCATGAAGTATTTAGGATTGGTGCTCGACAGCCGGTGGAATTTCGAGCCCCACTTCCGGCGGCTGGCGCCCAAGTTGTTGGGCGCTGCTGGGGCGCTGTCAACGCTGCTTCCCAATCTGGGAGGCCCGAGCGCCGCCTGTAGGCGGCTCTACGTGGGGATCGTGCGATCCATGGCCCTGTACGGGGCCCCGGTGTGGGCTTCTGACCTGACGGCCGGCAGCATTGCGGTTTTACGAAAACCGCAAAGAGTGATGGCCGTCAGAGTCATTAGGGGGTATCGCACGATCTCCTACGAGGCGGCTTGCGTACTGGCCGGATCCCCGCCCTGGGACCTCGAGGCGAAAGTACTCGCGTCACTGTATCGGTGGCGCGAGGAAGCGAGGGCGCGGGGCGAGCAACCGATGCAGCGACACTTGGAGCTGCGTCGGTCTCAGCTCCGCGAGGTCCTGGTGGCGGAATGGCGGGACAGGCTTTTGCGCCCTACCGCCGGCCTCGTCACCATCGAGGCGGTCCGGCCGGTGCTCGAGCGCTGGCTCGGGAGGAGGCACGGCTCCCTGTCGTTTCGGGTGACGCAGGTGCTCTCGGGGCATGGTTGCTTCGGGAAGTACCTGTGTCGCATAAACAGGGAGCCGGACGCTCGGTGTCACCACTGCGTCGACTGCCGGGAGGACACGGCGCGGCATACGCTGGCAGACTGTGCCGCTTGGGAGGAGCCGCGCCGTGCCCTCATCTCAGGAGTAGGCAGTGACCTGTCGCTGCCGGCCGTGGTGGAGTCTATGGTCGGCAGCGAGGAGTCCTGGGACGCGGTGGTTTCCTTCTGCGAAACAGTCGTCTCGCAGAAGGAGGCTGCGGAAAGGGAGAGGGAGATCTCGTCCCCTCACCCGGCCCGCAGCAGGCGCACCGGGCGTCGGCGGAGGGCGGATAACGCCCTCTTCCAGCCCCCCTAAATGGGTCCAGGGGCGACGGACTTGGGGACGTCCGTCGCCCCCCACACATCAGGACCCGAGGCGGCGGCGCGTAGTGTTCCACGCGCGCCCCTCTTAGACGTCGCGGGGGGAGTTTAACACCTCACTCCCCCCCCTGACACGAGGAGAGGCCCGCAGGAGCGGGCCAGCACCAGCCGGGGGTTGCGGAAGTATCGTTCGTTCCCGCGACCCCCGGCGTAGGTGAGAGAGGGAACACCGGGGTGGTTTTTAGTCAGTAAGAGTCTGACAGACCCCGCCGCCCGCCCCAGGGCGGCGGACATCCATGAGGATTTTCCACCACGAAACAAAAAAAAAAAAAAAGGCGTGTGTCTATTTGCTCATAACCTCTTTCTTATTCCTTTAGCTTACTATATTTTTCGCATATTAATTTTCATACTATTTATTTGCCTTCAGCTCTGAGCATTGTAATATGTATTGTTTTTTTTTTTTTTTTTTCTCACTTCAATTTTGAGAAGTCCGTACTGATTGTGGCAACCACACACCACCTTCATTAGAGCATCAGTACCTACATCTCGCTTTGCTTATGCTTTGGTGTCACAATTAACGGAGATGACTACAGCCGGTCCATTCTGGAAAAATCTCACGTTTTCACTGTGAAATGGTTACAGAATCGTACGGCTGGCCTTCTTGTGATACACTGGACGTTATTTCCACGTGTGTTGCCCATCTAGGGTCCAAAGTTCCGGCTCACCAACTCCTAGGTTTCCATCTGGAACTATCGGTGGCATCCGAATGCAGAGCGAGCAACGGGCCCCCACCTTCCAGCAAACCCATATACCATCGAGCTCCGCGCCGAGTACTTATTTTACCCGCGTGGCCGCGTCGAGCTCACAACAGGTCTGGCGAGAGAATTCGCCGACCGGCACCTTACCTGTCGTCTGCAGCGTGGCACACCGTTGCAGTCATCGCCACACTAAGCTGAGCCAGGAGAGTACTGTGCTACTCCCAATATAAACTAAGGAAATTTTGTGACAATAAACCTACATATCCCCTATACTCATTTTATCTGATATATTTTTACGTTGACATTTTACGTGGTCTTAATTATTTCCTCCACGCAAACCTTTCACGTTGGGCGCCAATGTGACGTGAACATTTGAAACAATGTATAGAGACGTCTATGTGTATAGAGACAATCATTATATACGTTTCAAGATAATTTATATAAGTACCTTAGTATTCTCTTGACAATATCAGAAACATTGGACGGAGTTACTAGTCCGCACCTAATCATTAGACATTTTTTACTGATTACTAGCGACCCGTTCCTGCTTCACACAGTTCTTATGACTTGACAAAACATCGACATATTTCATTTTGATATGACTTTAATATACACAATCTTTTCGGAAACATTTTTAGAGTTCGGTACGTCCTAATGGAAAAACGGAACCCTTATAGGATCACTCTGTGGCTGTCTGTCCTTCTGTCATAGCCAATTTTGCTCCGAATATACTGGACTGATTACGTTGTTTGGTTCACATATGAATTTCTGTCACCCAAACACGGACGTGTAACGTAAATCAATGAGTTTTGAATGTGGGGGTCACTTTTGGGGGGCAAACTAGAAAATTAAAAACCAAAATTTGCAAACTGTACCGGGTGAAAATCCATTGTTTAATTTAGGACCACTATGTGGTCACACAGACAGACACGAAAAGAGACTTAATTTTATACTATTTATAGACTATTAGCATTTTCTCAAAGAAACATAATAACTTAGTTGATCAATGAAATAGTGTCAGTTTCCTTTTTTCTTTTATAGGGATAGATACACCTATTACAAGCAGCTGTGCCGATGGGAGAGTGCTCAACCCACATGAAAGTTTCAAATGTTCTCAATGACTATCATCGTAATGTAACAAGTGTTGTACTACTGTAACAAATTACTATTCTGCTAATCTTTATTTATCTTCTGCCGTGCGATTCTGTAACCATCTCACCGTGAAAGCTTGAGTGAAGTGAGCGTGGAGTGAGCTGTCATTCGCTAGGAATTAACACTATTAAGTGCTCACTTCACTTATGATTTCACGGTGAGATTTTTACAGAATCGACCGGCTGTACTAATAATAAAGCTGAAGAGTTTGTTTGTTTGAACGAGTTAATCTCTGGAACTAAAAGGGTTTGAAAATTCTTTTTGAATTTGATATATCACACTAAGGCTCTTAGAAGGTGAGTGAAAAGTCAGAAAGAACGCTAGGTGAGGGTTGGTCGGGCGAACAGGAAATTTCACGCGCTGGCACGAATCTAGTTATTCTTAAAATACGTTATGTTTTACAGCATAAATAGGTCTTATAGTGTAAAACATAACTAGCAAACATACAGTCACTATCGCATTCGTGTATATAATATTTGCATAAATATCACACATTCACAGAGCTATATTTTTCTATTATACGAGAAAAATATGGTTAGGTAACTGCAGTGGTGAGATATTTTGCATAATAATAATAATATGAATATTATTTTATGACGTAGCAACGAGAGACAGAATTTTTCAAAACTCCTGCAGAATCGTAAAACTGGGTAGTTAACTTTTCATGCGAATGAAGATACGGGGTATGATCTTGTGGTGCATAATGTGCCAGCAAATTGAGTTAGTGTTCCATTTGTGGACATCATTTTCTGCTCGATTTCTTCGACTTACTAAGACTTTGGCTAAAACTAACAAATACCTGCTCTGGTGTCTTTACCGATATGAAGTATTCATGATGGTATCATGTATATATCTTTTATCCTTTGAAAGTCTTAACAGACCCTCCACTTGTAGATACACTACGGCATAAGCAATTCTCGTAAAGCCGGGAATAGAATAATTATATGCCGGTAGCATACACAATATGACATGCAAGTAAGTTGTAGAACATCATCTGATTGGTGATAACGACTAAAACACACCAGCTAAGTTCTTGTAAGCTACGCCGCTAAGGCTACGGCTATGCTAGGCTACTTTACGCTAAGCTACACCTACGCTAGTCTAAGTAATATTTTGCTAGACTACGATAGGCTAGATTATGTCAGGCTATGCTACGCTAGGCTAAGTAAGGTCATGCTAGGCTACGCCATGCATGTTACGCTACGTTACGCTACGTTAGACTGCGATAGGCTAAATTACGTCAGGCTACGCTACGCTAGGCTTCGCTAAGGTAAGGTAAGGTCTTGCTAGGCTACGCTATGCTACGTTACGCTACGTTAGACTACGCTAGGCTATTATAGTAACGCCTGTGCCAACACAAGATTATATATTTATTCACACTAATAAATACAACATCTTACAATATTTCAAAGACGATGTTTTACACAACTATTAAACAGTCTATATCTTATTAAATATACTTAACACATTGAACGCCGTGGTGGTCACCAGTGAGCAACAGTAATTATTTTGTTAATTCTTTGGTTAGTAATAATAAATAATTATTTAGACTATTTTGAACCGTATGAGCCAGTGAAATACAATGTGTAAAATTTGTCGAAATCGCGAATCGGCGTCAGCTCAGATGGAAAGTATAGTGTGGTCACCGGTGACCACCACGGCGTTCAATGTGTTAAACATAAAATTCAACAATAAAAATAAAAATAACATAAAAAAATATACAATATTTTTTTCAGATTTGTATGCCTCCTTCAATATACCTTGGTGCTCCTGATACGAATTTCGGCAGGCTATCAAACACATCTTCCGACGGCATATTATTTATAATACGTGCGGCCCTTGACAAATGGGCAAATTTTAGTAAATTTGTCCTAGCCCATGGCACATCTAACAAAGCATGGCAACGGCGCGCCCCCAAAGAATATTACAAAAAAAAGTTGAAAAGCAACGATAATTTTCATATATTTTAGTCATGATTGTGACTAAGTATAACCATCAGTAAAAGAATGTAAAACAATACGCTTGCCCTTGTTACCTTGACCTACTCATGAGGGGTAACAAAGAAATATCTGTGTGGTTCTTTCCTCAAAAGACCACTTCAGACACCAATCTACATAGTCCTCAAAGATCAAAGATTATTTCCGGATTTTTATATACACATTGACATTGATGAATATTATATAAACAATGACATGGATATTTACTTAGTAAAGTATCTTATTTTTTATTATTATTATTGTGAGTGTGAAGACTATGTGGGTCATTTCTTTTTTCTGTTTTCCTTCTTAGTTAATAGTTAATCATGGTCTGGCAGTTTGAGTAATTTATGCGGCCTACCCAAATGTCCTTTCATTGGTATTGTTCGTCGAATCGTAAGGCTCCTCAAGTTCTGAGTTGAGCTGCACGATTTTTGACAAATGCGTGCACTGACTGGACAGGTCCGCTCAATCTGTGTGGTTCTTTACTCAAAAGACCATTTCAGACACCAATCTACATGGTCTTCACATGATCTGACCAAGATTATGTCTGGACTTTAAAAGAGACTGTGACCTCTGAGTTTGTTTCGGCCTTTCTTCTCAGAGTAGTCAGATAGGAAACGCCGACCTCATCTAGTTTTAAAAAAAATATGATTGACATGTAAAAGTGTTTGTACAAACCTACTTACAGAAAATAAATCATTTATCATTTATCATTTATCATTTATCATTTATCAATAGTAGGGTCCTTTACGAAGAACACGTAGCAGCTTCCGTATTAAGTAATTGTCGGACAAAAATAAATGTTTCGTTTTTGAATCACATACCTCTAAATAAATTAACGCAAATGAACAGTGACATTTTATATGTACGATTCTAATCTCATAAGGTATCGACCTAAGGATACAATTATCATCCTATAATGTTCCTACTGGGAAACAGGCCTCCTCTCAAAGAGAGGGAGTGGGCCGTAAACTACCATGCGGACCCAGTGAACCTACCTGCCGGGAATACATATTCTGAATTAAAACAGAGAATCAAATCAGTTATCTTAAGGTTCCGAAGCAGGAACCAAATGCAGCAGTTACAGTTTAATATTTTCCACTTGACCACTGGGAAATGCATTAATTTCTGAAAAATTAATTAATAGCTAAATCAATTAATTTACGTTTAAACGGTCATGCTGGCCCATTATGTACGCGATCGACTACAGCCGGGATTTCCGTTGAAACACTTGATAATATTCGATGCGTTATTAACACGAGCAATTATGGCGACTGATCGCACTGGTGGCAATTGTGCAATTTAATGTAACCAGTACCACAGAATAAATATAAGAATAGAAGACTATACAGGTTGCAATTGAAAACATGCGACAAATCGAAATGAGAGATTGTACTCATCATTGTGAACAACTTTTACTATGAGATAAAACAAGAAATCGCGAAAAAAAAATCAGCTGTTCCCTACATTTATGTTCGCATAACTCGTCAAAATGTAGAGAACAGCTGATATTTTTTTTTCGCAATTTCAGGTATGGTCATGGTAAAAGTTGTTCATAATGATGAGTACAATCCCCCATTTCGATTTGTCGCATGTTTTCAATTTCACCCTGTATTGCTTTTCACATATTACTCCATGCAATACGTGAAATGTCACACTAATATCATAGCACACACCGACACCGACACTTAGTGTGCAGTAGTTTTAGTTTGTTATTTTGTATGTATTTATGAGAGGCTTGTGGCTAAGTAATAATAGCCGCACGGGTCGATCGGTCAGGTCACGCTACGCTTGCCGCGGCTGGTCCGTGGATGTGTGAGCATCTTCACATACCAAGACCCCTCCTTGCGTCGGAAAGCACGCTAAGCCGTTAGTCCCGGCTGTCATTCGTAGATCTTTGACAGTCGTTACGCGTCGTCAGTTGCCCGAAAGTCCGACAACCAGTCTTACCAAGGGGTATCGTATTAATAAGCATCACCTTTGTACCTATTTTTCTGTTCTGTTTTTTCTTGTCTGTTAATATATGTGTGTACATAAATGGTAAAATAAATAAATAATAAGCAGTCGCTCCATGTAAAATTATGGTATCCAGCTGACCCCAACATAGTTGGGAAAAGGCTAGGCAGATGATGATGACAAACCTTACTGAAGAATTGGTCTCTCAAATGCAATAAGATTTTTTCAAATCTACCTGGCAGTTCCAGATATTATCGCGTTCAAACAAACATACTCTTCAGCTTTAATATTAGTATAATTATTAGTTTATAGAAGACAACTTAACGCCACATATGTATTTCCCGAAGGGTTAGACAGGTAACACTAATAGGTCCAAGTTTCTGCAGTGCAACGTGAAATGTTACACAAATGGGCGAAATTGTTTCGACGTGTTACATTTCATGTTACGTTGCGAAGTTGGTGGGTTGGAATAAAGAGTATTCTATTCTAATTGGTGTGTCCTATCCGACTACTCTACGAAGAAACAGAAGAAGTAAATTATATTTATTTATTAAAACTTTATGCACAAGTAAAAAAAATACTGTACAGACGCCAGCACATCAAGCTACTACAATCTGTCAGATTTCTTTAATAGATTTTCAACTTTATCGCTAAAGCATAAGGTTCAAAGTTGATTGGGAAAATTTGACAGTTTCGGGTAGCTTGATGTGCTGGCGTCTGTACATACAAAGGTGGACTTAATGCCTGGGGCATTTTGTTCCAGTCAACCTTAGGTTGATGCAGAGGCAAAATATGGCGAGTGACTATAAAATACAAGAATGAATAATAATACATCGATATATACATATATACATACAAATAAACAAAATGAACTGTCAGGAGAAAAAAATCTATTGCATTCTAAAATATTTTAGTAACACCGAGCTCGATAGATATCGTTGGCGTTGAATCAGAACTAGCTATGTTTCGTAGAGAGTAGTGGTGGCCTAGTAGAGCAGTGGTGACCCAGTGGTAACTGCCGCGCCTTACGGGTGGTTGGTCGGAGGTTCGAACCCAGGCAGGCACGGCACTTCATTTTGTGCACATTATTTCATCACCACTGCTCACAAAACGGTGAAGGAAAACATCGTCAGGAAACCGGCATGTTCTAGAACCAAAAATTCGAAGACGTGTGACATCTACCAACTCACACTGGGCCCGCGTGGTGGATTATGGCCCACTCTCTCTCACAGAGAGCAGGCTTGTGTCCCATCAGTGGGAACATTATAGGCTGATTATACTATGTTTTCGTGACATATGGCAGTATGATATAAACCGATAAAAGACGAGGACATAAATAGAAATCTTAATGAGAATATTTTTGCAGACGATCATCTCTGGGAATAATCAGATGAAATTTGATGTACACGTTTAACAATAGGTAAAGGTAGGGTTTACGTGTTTCTTTTGTGATGAATTTGTTTTTGAACCAATAAACTATGACGCGTTCAGAAAAAAAGTATTTGCGTCCAGATTGTCTCGCAATAAAAAGAAATGCCTTAACTAAAAACCACCCAATTTCATCGGCAACTTTATATAATCATTGCAAATGAGCTCCCTTTTCGGGTTCCGAAGCGAAATGGCAAAAACGGAACCCTTATAATTTCGTGATGACCATCTGTCAGCCTGTCCGTCGATAAGCGGCTATTTCAAATAAACTATTCACAGGCGGGCACTTTTGAATTTCCAAACAGTCGGTCAGTCAGAAAGTTGAAATTAGTTTTAGGTAAGTATTGTTGTGTTTATATATTATATTGTTTAATAGAGTATATATATCCACACTATAAGTGTTTTGTTTTGTTTATTAGCGTATAAGTAGTATATAAGTTAGGTTTTATTCCCACGTGGCCCTAATATGGTAAATATTTGTTTACCCCTGTTAGTGGTGGATGTGTCCATATATGCCAGCAGTTAAACTTATCCATATATACCAACCAACTTTGTGCCTATGATATCCAATAAATAAAGGTCTTTGTCTATTGCCACATGTTCCTGCCAATTTTTGGATTATTCTCTTGTTGCACTCGTTATAGCGTTCTAACATTCTGAATATTGAATAACAATATCAGTGTTTATTTTTAAATTTTTTTTTAAATTTTAAACTTAATGTTCTTATTGCAATTATAATGATAATTTTGATTCTAATATTGATTATGTGTGGTTTTGTTTTTTACTTAATGTTTTGTTCCTTGTTTCTAATTAAGTAATTTTTCTAATCTCACTACGAGTAAAAAATCTTGGTAAAACGTATATTTAAAAAGCTATTTTTATGTAAGTGCTGTGTACGCCTGTAAGTGACAAATTCACTATAAATCGATGCATATGGTACTTATTATTATGTTAATGTTTCTAGTGAATAGGTCGTTGGTGTATCTATCAAATAAATAAATAAATAAATGTCTACTTACGCCTATGGGCCTTTCACAGTTATTTAACCTCTGATTTTGCATCACTGTCCAAATCACAGTGATCTTTATTCTAGTTGTAATAAGGTCGCTGTTAGGCTGCTGCTGTCAGAGATAATATAACTGTGATCGGACTATATTTTGCTCGTCAGCCTTCTGTAGATATCTGTTTTGCGGTAGACTTGCTTTGTGTCTCACACATAATCAGTCAGTGGTAATTAATATGGTTGGTTGTGGTTTGCCACCTCTAACCCTTATTTTATTCGTTTTCTCAATATTGATAATAGACCAATAGGTAATAGCATCCCTAGTAGAATATTATATTAAGTAGTACAACCTTGTAATAAGGGTTTTGCATAATAGAAAATGAACAACGAATTTGACTACTTAAGATTGTTCTACTAGCCACTGACCGGATTACACGATACGTAATGAAAACTGAAGTGTAAAGGTGTGTACAAACATCGAGCGGCAAGGGCGCGGCAGCAACACGCAGCGTTTGCAGGACACATTTCTGCCGCGATCCAGTGAGGACTAAGCCGGCTTTCGAGACACGCCGCGCTCTTCAGTTCGTATCAGAACTAAAATTCAAGCGGTTTCGTGTATCGTAGCTCTGCTTATTATTCGAAAATTGCAAAGGAATAAAACAAAAGTTAAAAAAAAAAACAACCGACTTCCACAAAACTACAATGTGAAAAATAACTTTAATTTCGGAATTCGGTGTCCTTGGATCTGTCTTTTAGTTTTTTGACACCGACTTCTGAAATTAAAGTTATTTTTCACTTCGTAGTGTTTTTCTGGAAGTCGGTTTTTTTTTTTGGAAAAAAGTTTTTTTATTTTTCATTTTTTAGTGGGTCAGTTTGTAATTTATCTAAGTTACAATAGCCTAATGTCACATCACCTTTTTACAAAATATTGCTTTTCCCCATGCAGGGACGTTAATTGTTGAGGAGTTCTCCCAGTAAGAACCAGGTGAATTGGAGCTGATTGAGAAGTCACCATCAGCTCCACTTCACCATACGCATTGTGATGAGCATAAATTGCTCAGCAACCACATTAAAGTACCTAATCGAATCGCAACCCGTGAAATACTTATTATTAAGTAGTTCCGATGGCCATCTGTGGTCATCATCATTCGTTCCACTTCACCAAATTGTGCTTTCCGAGAGCAAATGCACGAGTGCTATAAAAATACCCAAATCACTATAGATCTGCCTATAAAATTTGAAGGTTTCTCTCGATTTCCATAGGATTTCATCATCACAAGCCGACTTAGTGACAACGGAACCACCTCGAGAGCATACCCCTTCAAACAAAATAAGAATTATTAAAATTGGTCTACAATTGACGGAGAAATCGGTGAACATACATAAAAAAACATACGAGTATACCCTCCTCCTTTTTGGAAGTCGGTTAAAAAAACATATTATTAAATTAAGGAAATGCTGTATGAAACGACTTTTTCAGCGGAGGTTACAGAATTTTGAATCAATAAATTACGGAATTCATTACCGAACACCACAGTTTTTAAAATTATCTTTGGAAGAGTTTGAACATTTACATAGCCTGGTGGAACCGCATATTTAAAAAAGAAGACAGGACTGGCGTAAAACAATCGCAACAAAAGAGAGATTGGCTGTTGTTGGTTTGTTGGCTATTTCATCCCATAAGTCTTCACGTTTGTTTCTATTATGGTATTCTTTTTGTATAGGATCCCATAACACATTAAAAGATCCATTTCGATCAAATGAATCGGTATTTCGTTGTCCATTTTGATACGCAGAAATACGTCTAAACATAATTACTGACGAATGTTTGTGCGCGGCAGGTAGACAGAAAAGTTCGCGCGCGGCGGTCGTCCCATCACAGTGCGGCGCGCGGCTGCCAGTAAGACTCCGCAGTCCGTCTGTCCATTCGTCCGTCTGTCTGTCACGGGGCTGTATCTTTGAAGCCGTAATATGTAGACAATTGAAATTTTCAGAGTTTACTACTATGAGTGCTGTAACAACAAATAATTAAAATTAAATTAAAAATTAAATGCGATACCCATACAAGAAACGTGTTTATTTTATAATACAGGTTGTGACACGTCACATAGCCGTCAACTACGGATCCTGTAAATCAAACTAAGTAACATTGCAAAAAAATAATTGCTGGGAAACGACTTTTATTTTTGGTGTGAAAATTTGTTGTTTGCGGTAGTGCGCAATATAACGCACGCAAAACATTGTGATTATGGGTGCATGCATCGGTATAGCGGGTGTATTTAAAGTTTTGCTATAACATTGAATTATTACATTTTAAAATTATTACAATGACGGGGAATACATGTTTAAACAAATAAAACTTACTTACTTACTTACAAGTGACTCTCGGCTTCGTCAAGCGTCTTTTTACACCTATCACACCATTCGTATGCGAGTCCAACTCGCACTTGGCCGGTTTTTTATTGCCACAAGCGAGAAACCTTTATCGTGTAAATGGGGTTTCATCGTGCTTTTCCGGGTCACTACATTAGCGGTTACTAAGTTAAACCATTTAACCTGTACCTACCACATTCACTTAACAATATTTTTAATCAAAACTTATAACAGAAGCGACACGTGAATGGTCCCTGTAGAACTGTTTCGTTAAGAATTCCCGTCGTATTAAACTTGTACGCGAGTTTTTCGGAACTTATAAATTGTTCCGAAGAATTTCCGAGGTGTGTACAAAAGCTCCCATACAATTTAGGTTGCTTACGTATTCGGATTTAATAATGTACGAATTTTGAAAATATTTATTCCTCAATTTTCATGATTGCACCTACTAATGTTTGTCTCTGTATCACCCAAAGGTTGACTGGTAGAAAATGCCTACGGCATTAAGTCCGCCTCTGTACATTTATGTGCCTGAAGTATTAAATAAATAAATAATGGTGGTACTGTTTATTTTGAGAAATAATAATTGATGGACTACCACCAATTATATCTATATCATACCAGTTATATCATATCCACTAATTATATTATATCTCATCATCTGCCTAGCCTTTTTCCAACTATGTCGGGGTCGGCTTCCAGTCTAACCGGATGTAGCTGAATACCAGTATTTTACATGGAGCGACTGCCTATCTGACCTCCACAACCCAGTTACTGGGTTATACGGTACCTCTTACTGGTTGTCAGACTTTCGGGCTTCTGACGACCCGTGACGACTGTCGAATGATGAATGAATCCACGAATGACAGCCGGTACCAACGGCATAACGTGCTCTCCGAGGCACGGAGGGGTCTCGGTATGTAAAGATGGTCACCCATCCACAGACCAACCGCGGCAAGCGTGGCTTAACCTGATCAATCGACTTGTGCGGCTGTTATTATTTAGCCACGGGCCTCTCCAATTACATTATATCTATAAAATAATATTTATCAAAATCTCAAATTTACTACCTCAGCTAGTGCTAGGGTATTTAATGACTTGAGATAAGTACGAAACTTTTACTAGTTTTTTTTTTTTTACAAAAATATCTCGTAACTACTGAAATGATGTGCCCTTGTCCTTGACCTTGACCGTTACTGTCAATAACAAAAACCAAGTCTGTAGGACCGTTTTTGGAAAGTTTAATTAACACTTTGCGGGACACTAAAGTCGCCCAGACGTAATAACAATAAAACTTCTGTGGTCTCGTTCAGTGTCCTTCAACCGATTAACGATATACCTATTATAAATTTATCTCTATAAATACACTACTAATAAAGCTGAAGAGTTTGTTTGAATGCGCGTTAATCTCTGGAACTCCCAGTCGGATTTTAGCATATGATAGCCCGATTCTTGAGGAAGGCTATATAGGCTACTTAACATCACGCTGGGAGCCGAGCATAAACAGAAAAAAGTCAGAAGGAAAGCTGAGCGAAGTTATAGCGCCGGCAGGAGATGCAAAGCGACGGGGTGAGTCGGGGGAACAACAAATTTCACGCTGAGAAGTCGCGGGCAGAAGCTATTAGTAAAATCCTGTGATACCATACTCTCTTTCCAATTCTCTCTGTTTAAAGCTACTAATGACCAGCGGGGTAGTTGCGTAACACACTATCGGTAGCAATGAGTAGCAATGCCTTTGTTTTTTTTCGGTTGCTATTTAATATGAATCAAACTCAAACTCAAAGCATTTATTTCAAGTACAGGCACTTTTGAATTGTCAAGGGGTCGGTCAGTCAGAAAGATCAAGCTATAGAATAATCCTGTATTCTTTTGTATAAATCACTACATAGTATAAAACAAAGTCGCTTCCCTGTCTGTCTGTCCCTACATATATATGCTTAGATCTTTAAAACTACTCAACGGATTTTGATGCGATTTTTTTAATAGATAGAGTGATTCAACATGAACGTTTATATGTATAATACATGCAGAATATAGTAGAGAAACACTGATAATTTTAGAGGTTTCTAATGTGATGTCGTAAATAAACACATTTTTTGCGCTTACATTGTAAACGCTGGCTGAACCCGTCGAGATAGATCAAAATAATGTACTACAGTATTGTACACCTTAAATGGGTCCACAAAAAAGTCCGCGATGGTATATGTCTATCTCTTAGGGATAACCCACAGTAACCATTTTTTATCCTATACTTTTTACGAGAAATAATGTTTCTATAATTATCAGTGTTTCTCCATTGCACCCGTGCGAAGCCGGGGCGGGTCGCTAGTGTTAAATAAATTAAAAATAAAGTGGGTTCATTTTGACAGTTCAACAACACTCACTGCGTTATTTACGTTATTGAGTACACAAATTTTTCGAACATATGAAGCAATGGTTTAGCAATTAGTTAGGGTGCAGTTGTTGTTCAACCAAATCATTGTTTTATTCACTAGCTTAGTTTTCAATCCTTAAACATGCATCCTCACTACATCGAGCTTGAAACCACATTTACAGTCCGAGCTCCTCCTACGTTAAAGCTCTGCAAACCCGAAAATAAATAAGTACTATTATCCCCTAAGCGTGAATTCGTCGAGATTCGTTTACGAACATTCCCGAGCGTAGTTTAAGACAGTGAATCGTGTATTTGCTGATGCGGAAAATAGGCACAGTTGGAGTGACATCCTGTTGTGAACAAAAATACGAAGTTTTTAATTGGTCAATCAGTTTATACGTACTTTTGTCCTCCGATAGTTTATTACGAGGTTTGCGTAGGAGCTCGCTTCCGCTGTGGGACGAGGGGAGAGGGAGGATGGGGAAAATTATTACCCTTGTCAACTTTGTCTTATGTTGCATTAAAAGAGAATGTTGTTCTAGAATTCCACATAACTACGGACCCATTAGGATATAAACCCTGTGTAATAAAACAAAACGATTTTAAGAGAGCGAATATTTGAGGCGTAGAACAATTCTGACAAGATTTGACGAGATCGTAAAATCTGGAGTGGGTTTTAATGAGATTGGCGAAGTGGCTGATCGATTGTCTCTATGTGCTGAGATTTGTGTCTGTGAATATGCAGTATCATTTGGAAGGATTTCTCTTTGGGACTTCGTTTAAAAATACAGATAATGGATTATTGGGACGAAGTTCTTTAACGCGGCTTGCTGTAGAAGTAAACTGGTAGATATCGCCATGTAACGAACAAGCGTTATTTATTTATTTTTTTGGTGGGAAATTATCAAATAACTTCTCCCGCTCTGGGCACAGCGGAAGGGTATGTCAGACTTTTACTGACTAAAACCCGTGTTCCTTCAGTTGCCTGTGCCGAGGGAGGTTTATGCTATATTATAACATAAACATAATAGAGAGAGATAGTTTTCATGGTTTTCAGGGTGTTGAAGCCGATAATAATGTCATCATGAGAGTCTAAGATGGCAGCTGCGAATATTTTCATCATGGGTGTCGTTTTTATGGTTTTTAGGGGTTCTGAAGTCGATAGTGATTGTCAAAATGAAAATCCAAAATGACGAAAACTTTAGGAGAGCTTCTAAAAACCCGGGGTCCTTCGAAACCACACTTTTTGTTTCTATGAGTAACAGGTGTTAGTGTTATTCCCCCTGCTTCACACGGGTGTTATGTACTGATGTGGCATCATGTCAAAACATGGATATTTAAACCTACCGGGTATAAATCCTCTAAATGATGCGCTATATTTATAGTTAAATAAAGCAAGTGAAAATAATTTGCGTCGTTCTTTTATTTCAGAGATTACCACAGACTAAAGAGATTTTAGTAGCGTTACCATGGTTTTATCATTGTTATAATTAGTAATAACTTGTTTATTTAGTTTCCTTCGATGGTCCTAGTTTATCATTTTTGACTTCAAGCGACAGCTATGTAAACAGAACCCAGCATTGTATAAATATGTTAGCGGTCACACCCTTTATACCTGGATTTTATATACCTGGCTTTTATATAATTTTCATTTATTAATTTTTGCTTGAGTACGTATAGTTTTTTATTGTATTTCTTGGTATATTGGCGTTGCTAGCTGACATATGGCAAATAATTTAATTGAGTGTTCTGTGTCTTGTAATGTTAATTACTTTGCATACCTTGTATTGTATTCAGTCAAGTATTTTCTAACTGAACAGACATCTGTGCTGCTGTGGAGTTTGTTGCGCCACTTCGTCTTCCCAGCGAAAGCACTAGGAAGTGGTGAAGGGCCGGCGTTTTGGGGGACTGTCTTTTGTAATTTTGACGTTCGAAAAGTGCTGATTTTCAGCCTAGTTTGAATAAATGACTTTTGATTTTGATTTTTTGATTGATTGAAGTACGTTTAGTAATATTACCTACTGAACTAAGCGGTTACACAGAGAGACTCAAAAGTCTAGGAAAAAAAAATGGTTACTGTGGGTTATCCCTAAGAGATAGACATATACCATCGCGGACTTTTTTGTAGACCTTTTTAAGGTGTACAATACTGTAGTACATTATTTTGATCTATCTCGACGGGTTCAGCCAGCGTTTACAATGTAAGCGCAAAAAAATGTGTTTATTTACGACATCACTTTAGAAACCTCTAAAATTATCAGTGTTTCTCTACTATATTCTGCATGTATTATAGATATAAACCTTCCTCTTGAATCACTCTATCTATTAAAAAAAACGCATCAAAATCCGTTGAGTAGTTTTAAAGATCTAAGCATATATAGGGACAGACAGACAGGGAAGCGACTTTGTTTTATACTATGTAGTGATATACAACTTTGACCAACGAAACGTATCACAAATTCTACATTAATGAGAACTTTTGATATAAACGTAACCGCTCGTTGACCTGATTCCGTGTTACCTGATTAATGTATTTCACTCCACAGAGGACAAACGTGAAACACGTATTTATTGAAGCACATATGTGTCGAACAATCATTCCTATTGAACAGCCGATCTCCCATACTATACAGCACATATTAATAACTGAAAAAAGCGACCAAGAGCAAGTCGGAGTAGCACACGAAGGGTCCGTAGCACTATACAATATTGAACAATTATTTTTTTGCCACGTTTCTTTTATGGGGAGTTCTTTTTTAAATTTGAACATTATTTAATCACTACATAGTATAAAACAAAGTCGCTTCCCGCTGTCTGTCCCTATGTATGCTTAAATCTTTAAAACTACGCAACGGATTTTGATGCGGTTTTTTTTGTAGATAGAGTAATTCAAGAGAAAGGTTTATATGTATAATACATGTATAATATAGTAGAAAAACACTGATCATTTTAGAGGTTTCTAATGGGATGTCGTAAATAAACACATTTTTTTGCGCTTACATTGCAAACGCTGGCTTAACCCTACGAGATATATCAAAATAATGTACTACAGTATTGTAAATCTTAAAAAGGTCTACAAAAAACTCCGCGATGGCATATGTCTATCTATTAGGGATAACCCACAACAACCATTTTTATCCTATACTTTTTAAGAGAAATAATGGCTCTAAAATTATCAGTGTTTCTCTACTATATTATGCATGTATTATATGCATATAAACCTTCCTCTTGAATCACTCTATCTATTAAACAAAACCGCATCAAAATTCGTTGCTTATTTTTAAAGTTCTAAGCATACATAAAGACAGACAGACAGCGGGAAGCGACTTTGTTTTATACTATGTAGTGATAGTGATCAGCATTGCACCCGTGCGAAGCCGGGGCGAGTCGCTAGTTTTGTATATTTCTTGTTATAGCGACAATAGTAGCACACATTCTGTGAACATTTCAAGGGTCTACCTAATACGGTTCAAAAGATACAGCCCTTTGACAGACGGATGGATGGACGGATGGATGAGAGGACGGATGTATGGATGGACCGATGGACGGATGGACGGATGAACGGATGGACGTATGGACGGACGGACGGCCGCATGTACGGACAGCGGAGCCTTAGTAAACGGGTCCCATTAGGGAGCTAATGGGACCCGTTTACTAAGGCTCTGAGTACCGAACCCTAAAAAGTAAATGAAAAATAACGGAAACAGTTGGAAGCGACTATTCATTTATCAATGTCGGCCACGTTTATTCGCAGACTTCATCGTATCGCATCGCATTGGTGAAATCGGTCGCCATATTATTTCGGCCGCCATATTTCTTTGCTGGCTCATAATTAATGAGAGCTTTGATTTGCTTTGAAAGTAAATGTATTGGTAAATGTACTGTATCGGCGACGTATTCTTTGTTATCGTGTTATTTATTATGATGGCGAATGCATTTGGTTTACAAAGCGAGGGTGTCCATACATAAACGGTTAGGCGGGGAGCTAGTCAAACAAAAAAAAAACGAAGTCTATTTTATTTTTAAAGAGCTTTTAAATTGAATTATAATATTTTGTCCTGTAAATAAATGATAAATGATTTATTTTCTGTAAGTAGGTTTGTACAAACACTTTTATATGTCAATCATATTTTTCAATACAAGTTAAAATATTTGAACTGTTCATAACGCATGTCCTAGAACAAAAAAATTAAGGACATGTATATGCCAGCCCACTGGGCCCGCGTAGTACATTGTTAGCCCACTCCTTCTAGAAGAGCGAAGTTCTGTGACCCAGCAGTGGGAACATTATAAGCTAATTTTGTAATGTATATCTGATTAATACAATCATCATCTGCCTGCCTTTTCCCAACTATGTTGGGGTCGGCTTCCAGTCTAACCGGATGCAGCTGAATACCAGTATTTTACGTGGAGCGACTGCCTATCTGACCTCCACAACCCAGTTACTGGGTAATACGGTACCCCTAGGTAAGACTAGTTGTCAGACTTTTGGGCTACTGACGACCCGTAACCACTGTCAAAGGTCCACGAATGACAGCCGGGAACAACGGCTTAACGTGCTTTCCGAGGCTCGGAGGAGTCTTGGTATGTGAAGATGGTCACCCATCCACGGACCAACCGCGGCAAGCGTAGCTTAACCTGATCGATCGACCCGTGCGGCTGTTATTACTTAGCCACAAGCCCCTCTGAATAATACAATAAACTACTTTAATTATGACAGCAAACGTTTCAAGTTATTTGTTAAACACTTGGTCAGTCTCCTGCTCACCGCTACAAGCGTAGTTTGAAATTAGATAATTATGCAATTTATCAGCGTAGCAAATTATACGTATGTATCATGTGCAGTCAGGGAAATTAATTAGTAAGCAAATTATCACCCTACGTCAAGTATTCGTGTTATAGCGATTTCATCAAATTGTCGAAGAATGACAGTTGTGATTTGAATATCGGTAAATTTGCTAGTAATTTTTCGTACCAACTAATTTCCCTGACTTGACAAACCTATGTTTATCTTTATGACTTTTTTCTTCTCTTTTCTTTTAATTAATTAACAGTTTAATGGTGGTTGTATCGCACTAGGGATATTATCTAATAGAAGGCTACTGCTCACTTTTTCCTCATGATTCGATGCGTTAATTATTTCGTACTGTCCTTTTCCTTGTTGGAATCCATAGAGCCGGAGTTTTTGATCATCATAATTATTACAAAACGAACGTCTTTACTGGCCTCAATTGGCTAAAGGAAAATGCTATAATAATCACGCTGTTGTTATTAGCAGCAGGAAGTTGCTACCAATTGCTTTGACGTTATACCTTAATTGCCTTTTGCGACACGAGTAAAATGGGAATAATTTCATGCTGGAATTCACACAACCGGTGTTTTCTTTATGAGAAGCTAAAAATAAAACATTAAATCAAAGCACTGAACTTTTACTAGTGCTTTATAGCTTGTTTGACTAACAATCCTGACACGAAAGAATACACCGTACTATTATTTATTTATTTATTTATAGTTAATTAAAACGCCACAGGTCCAATTACATTAATTAACATAGAATTATAAAAATAAAAATTATATACCATTATTATCGTACCTATGTTAAACGAATATATATAAATGAATTTTGACTTAAATATACACACCGACAGTACCAGACCGAACATACCTATAGCAGATTCTTCTTCTTCTTTTTCCTGGCAATTATTCCCATTTGTTTCCTAATACTTCTGCGCCACACCGTACGTGGTTGTAGATTGTAATTTTTATTGTGCGTAGTCAAGTTATTATAATTATGGTGATAGTCCACAGCCTTTATTTCCGTCTTCTATATTCATGACTCTTTTAGTCATACATATGGTCACCGTCTTGTCTTATCAAATGTCTGTACCAGCGCAAGCGGTTTTTACCAAATTTTTCATATTAGTATCTTAGAGATTTTAAAACTACCACGGATATACGCAGTTACAGCACATTAAGGTATAAAAAATGAGGAACGTGATTATCACTCAACATCTTTGTGTAACTTTTAAGCTTAATATGACATAATGTTAACGCCTAATTTTTGACGAACGAATCGGTTCAGTGCAATAGGCTTGTTTGCTACTCAAACATGCACCTTAAACATAGCTGATGAAATATGGGTGTAATATAGTTACACCTCTGGTTGGGTTCTTTGGGAAAATAAGGCGAGATGTTACGTTATATGTTTTGGCAAACTATCTCCGTATTTCATTACCCATTTAATTTTTATTTAATATGATGGTAGGCTTTTGGTTACTGTCTCCCGGACTACACAGTGTTAACAGTATAATGAGAGTTGGGAATATTTTCTTAAGGATATAAACGTTTTTCCGTTACGATAGGATATTAAAAGTTTGATCAATATTTATGTATCTTAACGTAACTGATGAAAGAAAGGTAGAAAAAAAAGCAATTGTTTAGTACGTATATTATGCTTGTTTAATTTGAAAACCGCCTACTCGCGGCGTGGGTGGATTACCAGCTCAATTTCTTCTTTTATTGAAAATAAATCATAGGTTTATATCCAATTAAAATAAAAGATGAAAGATAGGTAAGCACGTACAGACGCCAGCACATCAAGCTACCCGAAACTGTCAGATTTTCCCAATCAACTTTGAACCTTATGCTTTAGCGATAAAGTTGAAAATCCATTAAAGAAATCTGACAGATTGTAGTAGCTTGATGTGCTGGCGTCTGTACATTTTCCATAATTTCTTAATATTTTTTTTACTTTTTATGATAATAAATGTTTCCATTAATTTAACAGAGTTCAAGGCTGTAATTGTGCTAAGATGTATTTCTAAGTAATGAATTTCAAGAAGTCCTCGCCAAAAAAACGTTTTGTTCAAGGAAGAATTTTTGCCTACAGCTGCGAAATACAAGTCTTCAATTCTTCGCTCAATAAAAAGTTCTGATAGTAACATTGTATACAAAAAATCATTGTTTCCATTGTACAATCGCCGGGGACGCAATGTAATGAACTGTCGGGGCCAACTTTTTCAGAACAATGCCTGAATTTAGATGATTAAAATGCCGGGAGCAATGATAATTCTTTGTTGGCGAGCTGTTGCAAAACATTTACGTTCACACTTCCATTCATTGCGTTCAAATTAATGAGCAATTTGGAGTTTGACAAAAAAAATAAATAATCACAGTCTTACTGGAGATTCGGTAAACTTGATGTTTTGACAGTGTTACTGTGAGAGCTTTACAAGCTCTCAGGACCGAGACGTGAAAATTAAACCACCGTTTGTCGTATAAGTTCAATAATGAATCCTAGAAGATGGTTCTACGTTTTTACATTTTTTTTCCTTTTCTTCCTCTTCCTTGGCTTGTCAGCCAAATCTGACGATTACTTGTTTTATATTCTTATCTTTTAATAAATCAATATTTGTCTCTTATTTCTGCCATCTATTTTTCAAAGTATTAAATAATAACAGTCTTACTGGAGGTTCGGTAAACTTGATATTTTGACAGTGTTACTGTGAGAGCTTTACAAGCTCTCAGGACCGAGACGTGAAAATTAAACCACCGTTTGTCGTATAAGTTCAATAATGAATCCTAGAAGATGGTTCTACGTTTTTACATTTTTTTTTCCTTTTCTTCCTCTTCCTTGGCCTGTCAGCCAAATCTGACGATTACTTTTTTTTATATTCTTATCTTTTAATAAATCAATATTTGTCTCTTATTTCTGCCATCTACTTTTCAAAGTATTAATAAAGTTAGCATTTAAGCTCCATTTATATCCGGCTATAATCTCTATAGTACAGACGCCAGCACACCAAGTTACTCGTACAATCTATCAAATTTCTTTAATACATTTTCAACTTTATCGCGAAAGCATTAGGTTTTTAGTTATATCTGACTACTCCAAAGGATATAAATGAAAGTCTTCTGATCCGTAAAAGTATACTATAATGTCCATGAATCACATTAACACATATTAAGTAAAAAAGGTCAATATTACAACGCGTGTTCCCTAATGCCTCGCTAGCGCACTTTCGAAATAGCCCCGCCATCGTGCAATCGCTTACATCATTTTACTGTGTCATTACTTTGGAATAACGCAGCGTTCCTACAGGTTCAAAGTAGATTGAGAAAAAATTACAGTTTCGGCGTCTGTATCACCATACCATTCAAACACACACACCACACACATACACCCTCACACACACACTTATACACGCACCAACGCCACTTAACTCACACTGCAAGACGCCATGCATCCCCTTATTATTTTGTTTTGTTTAGCTTAACTTCCTTTTTACAATAAAACACTGTAACTTTGAACACTGATGAAAGAGACTGGCCTCCACGACACAGGGAATCCTAGTGTGGAGACCAGTGATTTATCCAATAAAATATGTATTTTTCTTGAACAATAAAGATTATTATTATTATTATTATTATTACCTGAGCACACAGCTATGTTTAAGTCCAATATAACAGCGAGGCGAGTCTACTACCGTCACCCGACCTGGACTTCGAGCCCAAGACCCCATATACTGTTCTCACAGAGCATCCACTTACTTTCTTGCTTTTAAACCACAAAACAGGTACCTACTTCGCTTTGGAATGGGCAACTAGCTTCATCTTTCTGACTGACTGACCCCTTGACAATTCAAAAGTGCCTATAATTGGTTTACTTGAAATAAATGCTTTGAGTTTGAGTTTGAGTTTTGAAATCTTCTTCTTCAAAAATGTTGAAAAAGGGTACGGAAGTTCGTATGGAGGAGGTAACGAGCAAAATAAAATAAGAGAAAGAAAAAACACTTTACGTTCTCGATTTCGTTAGGGGAGTGGACGATGGATCGAATCGTTTTCGAGTGTCAATGACGCGTTTACAATTTGTGACGTGTTCAGACGATGAAGCTATTTGCAGTGAAATGGCGATCACCAATCGACATTTCGAGTAATGTCTTGTGATTATTGCAGTATCGATCGTCTTTTGTTACAAAGTAAAACATAGACAAACATTTGAAAGATATATGTAAAACAATTATCTCTACAGAATAGCTCTTCTTACCTCCTGAATTAAATGAAATTGTATTTTCTGTAAATTAAATATCGGAATCACGTTTAATCAAAACGACACCCATGACGAAAAATTTGAAAATTTTCGCATCCGCCATCTTGCATTTTCATTTTGACTACTCCTGCCGCAAGTTCGTAACTCGCGTTAAATAACTTCGTTCCAAAAAAAGCTGGATGGAGTCTATATTTGCTATCTGACTACACCTGAGAAGAAATGGCGAAACAATCTGAGGTGTCAAAATCTATTTTAAAGTCCAAACATAATCTTGGTCAGATCATGTGAGGACCATGATTAGCATCTGGTATGGTCTATTGTGAAAAGAACGACATAGATTTGAGTGAACCTGTCCAGTCAGTAATCGTGTACCTCAACTCAGAACTTAAGGAGCTCAATGACTCGACGAAGAAATACCAAAGAAAGGACATTTGGGTAGGTCGCATAAAGTACTCAAACTGCCAGACTTTCATTAATAGTAACTGAGAAAGAAAGAAAATAATAAAAAAGGTCCACATAGTCCTCACATTCGCCAAAGACTGAATTACGGATGATATTTAATTTTGTGTTACAGATAGGGTCGTACGGCCAAAATCGGGACGTCCGGCCAAAATCAGGACGTCCGGCCAAAATTGGGACGTTTGACAACGCTGATACATATCTACATATATACATAACATCACGCCGTAGTAATCCCATGTAATAGGGGGCGACCGAACTGTGGGCTGCTATTGAAAAATTCTCGATGGAAAAACCCAATAACACTTTCTCGTCCTCAACCTTGCTTTAACCACACACACTCGAACCCCCTACGCTCCATGCAAGTTTGGTTCCCTACGATGTAAACATACTGTTTGTCCTTCCTTCCGCACAAATTGTCGTTCGGCCCAACGTAGTTTCTCTTTCCTCAGTGGTTACGTTTATAACAAGGTTAACAAAATATTAAATATATACCCTATGTGCAGATCAAAATGTAAAGGAACTGTTACGAAATGGCTACTTGAATTGGATTATGCAGAGACTGAAAATATTCTAAATATTCTACATTAATTTCGTCTATCGGAAATATTAAACTATTTGAATTAATTGTTAGATCGCGTTTCACCTTGATATCGACACACAAACACACACACACACACAGTGAGTTCTCACGCCCAATGCCCTACGTGAGCGTTGGGCGTGAGCGCTTACGTTCCACTCTCGGACACACAACACTCTCCAAAGACACACTTAACACATCTTTGTTTTGGAATAATTCTATTCCTCTCTGTACTTGGAGCTTATATAATGTTGTGGTACGTAAGTGCAATTAAATAAAGTAATTTTAAGGGTGTGAGCCTGGAGATCTGTAATACAGGTCCCGAACCCAGTATAGACTCCAGCTCTCACAAAGGATGAACTAAAAATGTAACTTGATGTTAGAATCAAAATTGTACCTTTTTGAGAGAAAATAAATTATTATTATTATTATTATTATTATTACTTTACCTGACCTGGGAATCGGGAATCTCTGGATTTCATGCTCAGTAACAGCGCAGAATGTGGGTACAAATTAATAGTGCCCCCACAAAAATAATACTTCAGTTACCTTGAGCAGCCATTTTTGCTATCAAGGTTGACATTAGATAGGTAGGTATAAGCTCATGCCAACGGGAGAGAAGAATAAAACCTCCAGTCACGATACGATTCAACTACCTGGAGAGTTATGCCATAAAAGTGCCCAATTAGGCAGCTTTACGACGATATAAATAAACTCGTATAAAGTAAAATATTTTCCAACAAATACACAAAAAAAATTAGACTAAAAAGTATAGGTACCTACCTCAATTTAATTAGCATACCACGAGGCCGAAGTTGTCAACAGGATAACTAGCAAATGAAAAACATAAAAACCTAGCAAAAACTCGGGATATTACAAGACGCGCGGAACAAAACATCGTACCTTGTTGTTCACACGATACAGTCTTTTGTTCGTACAGATATCTGTACAGACTATGAAGTCCGAGTAAAAAAAAAAAAAATATATCAATATTATATAATGTCTGTACTGTTTTGTTGCGCAGACAAAATTCTATAGAAGTCTGTATGAAGTCTGTATCGTGTGGACCCACCATTAGGACGAAAACTAAGTAATTATAATTACTTTCACGTAGTCTGTCCTTGGTACTCAGGTTTTGTTTAGGTGCTCTGTAACTTGCCTTAATCTTAATTCTATCAGGTGCTTCTTTAGGCAGGCAGGTTTTGAATATTTAATACGAGCGAAAAATATCTAGATTTCTTCATTAGATGTAAGTTTAATATAAATGTTTTATACACATAAACCTTCCGGAAAAAAATCTTGAAATAGGGGTAAAAACTAAATCAAAATCGTAGTTTAAAATAACAACGCAGTCACACGAAAACGATTATAAGTTATAATATTTTTAGATGAGTATGAAATACTCATTTATTCACGTTACATGTCATGATAATATCAACGGATTTTTCTAAACTTCAACACCCCACTAGGGGCTCAATTTCAGAAGTAAGTTCGTGCCTTTTATCAAAGTAAGTACAAGCTATCCATACACCGAATTTTATCAAAACTGGTCCTACTTTTCAGCCGTGAAAACCTAACAAACCGACTGACAGTTAGAGGTGCTTACTTTCGCATATAACGTAGGTAATTTAGTAAGTATACTGGCTAGTTTGAAATGTTTGTAAAGTCTTGTATTGTTACAGTATTTTTCTATCTCACGAAGCGGCGCCCGCTTTATTTGTGGTGACCAGGTGTACTAACACGCTGTGAATGTCTGTGTAAGCACAGGAGCTCTCGATACCGTCCGAGACACGGGCGAAATCAGAATTGTGCGTGTGTTACGTGCCGACGTTGTTGTCTCCACGCACGCATTCACAGCGTCTTTGTACCACAAGTGAAGCGCGCGTTACTTCATGAGATAAAAATACTGTATCCAGGATATTTTTCCTGCAAAAGCAACATAAACGAAAAATACCATCATATTACAAAATCTAAAATTCAAAACGTATTTGTTATAGAACGACAGTACAATTTGTCATAGCATATCATGATCCTGAACTTAAGAGTTACGACCCGATTCTGTATTCAACCGCGAACATAGCGAGTACAGAGCTGCGTTATTCGTAAACTATGTTCTGTAGAATTCCTGTTTTATTTGATAGTTCATAAGCCATTTGTGTTGCTTAATTGGTTATTTTTGTTGTGCAATTAGTCATTTATTCATGTTGCATTTGTTTGAATATGGACAAATTGAACTTCGTTATTGAATTAAAACCGAACTGACTTACGACTACAGTATACGAGATCTTTCCTAACATGACAAGTGCGAGATATATATATATAATTATTTTTGATTTGTCGGAATTTGTCTACGATTCTAACGTCATTCTAATGCCTAACATCATCAAAGTGTTCGAGTTTACGCTTCAAAAAGGCATTTTGACACTTCTTTTTCTCGCGACAAATTATTTTTATCATAGTAACATCGGCTTGAAGTTCCGATTCATTCATTGGATACTACGCATGGAATGAGAATGTACTATATTGATTTCACGTCCACCTCTTTTATGTGTAACTTTGTAAACAACTTTATTGATTAAAATTAAATGTTTTATTTGGCAAGCCGAAATTAATCAGTAAACGAAATGACGGAAATGAAAACTAGTGGCACATTATATTCTCACTAGAAAATCACCACAAATGACAAATGGGCCAAAGATCACAATTTGACAAAGCGAAGGTAGATATTGTAACAATTATCATAAAACGTATGATATTGCAAATTTTTTTAATCACCACACTTACGAAAAAGACTGGCGGTCAGATATACAACGTGCAACGTTAAATGCGCAAAACCTCAGATACCCCAACTGATTTTGAATTCACTTGACCTATTTCAGAGAGAAAATAAGTCATTAAAAAAATTGTAAAGGTTTTATGTGCTGTTTTAGTTTTACTGGCCATTCTGATCGTTTCTTGCGTCTACGACGACGCTTTATCGAGGGAGGAGTCGTCACCGGGCCGCTGCGCCGCGCTGACATTGGGTTACTTGACCTATTAATAAATAGACACGGCAACGTTTTTAATGAAGATTTTTTGAGAAATGTGACCTATATTAAAAAATGGTTCAATTAATTTTCCTACTTACTCTGATCAAACTATTTTCAGGTTTTGCGCATTTAACGTTACACGTTGTATATGCAGCTGAAGTTAATTTCGCTATTATAACAATAAAACACTAAATGTTGTTAAATCACCACCATTGCGAAATAAACTGGCGATTTCAGTATTTATGTTGGGAAGGTTTGATATTGCCATACAGCGTACAGGAAACCAGGATGTCCTATGACCAAAACTTCGAAGACATGTGACATCCACCAACCCGCACTGGACCCACATGGTGGATTACGGCCCACTCCCTCTCACCGAGAGTAGGCCTGTTTCCCAGGTACATGGTCCGAGCAATGGGAACATTATAGGCTGATTATTCTTTACAGCCGTAACTCCCTAGATTTCGGTAATCACCATAATTGAGAAAGTGACTGTTTATTTCGGAAAGTGATGCTTATCTACGTAATAGTGCTCATCTCCTTCACAGTTTCTCTCGCGGTCGCTGATTGGAACTTGGTTCGAATATAAATAATAGTTTAAAACTAAGTATTTTCATAAATAATATATTGTAAAATAAAATTATGACTAAAATAAATACAACTAGCGACCCGCCCCGGCTTCGCACGGGTGCAATGCTGATCACTATCACTGCATAGTATAAAACAAAGTCGCTTCCCGCTGTCTGTCTGTCTCTATGTATGCTTAGAACTTTAAAACTCCGCAACGAATTTTGATGGGGTTTTTTTTAATAGATAGTGATTCAAGAGGAAGGTTTATATGTATATAATACATGCATAATATAGTACAGAAACACTGATAATTTTAGAGCCATTATTTCTCTTAAAAAGTATAGGATAAAAAATGGTTATTGTGGGTTATCCCTAAGAGATAGACATATGCTATTGCGGACTTTTTTGTAGACCTTTTTAAGGTGTACAATACTGTAGTACATTATTTTGATCTATCTCGTAGGGTTAAGCCAGCGTTTGCAATGTAAGCGCAAAAAATGTGTTTATTTACGACATCACATTAAAAACCTCTAAAATGATCAGTGTTTCTCTACTATATTATGCATTTATTATACATATAAACCTTCCTCTTGAATTACTCTATCTATTAAAAAAAACCGCATCAAAATCCGTTGCGTAGTTTTAAAGATCTAAGCATACATAGGGACAGACAGCGGGAAGCGACTTTGTTTTATACTATGTAGTGATTAATTAATACAAAAAAATAATATCTCCAAAATATTTTTTGGAGATACTATTTTTTTGTATCATAATTTTGTCTAATCTCCACGTCGTCAAAATCGGAGATTATCTCTTGTTGAATTGAGAGAATTGAGATAATTATTGTCTCTGGTGTCGTATTAAGGTTTGTCGAGAAAACGTCAAGTTTGACACAACAAGTCGAGTATTTTGTATGGCAGCGCTGTCAGAAAACGAGAAAAGCTGCAGAAATAGACATCTCATGGAAACGAGAGTGAGTTATTGTCGCATGTGTCATATTAGTGCTGACAAGTATAGTAGTTAATTAATTAATCAATTTGAACCATTCACGTGTAGCCATTTACCACCGGGTGACCTATTCTATCATAATGAAAAGTCGACACTTATAGTTTATTGGCGACTTTAAAATAACGAGTAAAACGGAGAAAACACGGACATTTTATTTTTCATTTGTCGCACAGAGCATGACTGGGTTTAGAGTCACTAGTGCCCTCGTGTGAAAGTGTTAACTTTACATACAACTCTCGTTTCCATAAAGCACAAACGCGAAACGCATACAAACATTTAGAAATAATATCATTTTATCTCTTTCATGTAGACGGCTTTACGATCTAGGCAATATAATTCACATTCGCTTATCTTTACGCGCAACTCTAAACATGTAGCATACAAAAGCAATTTTGAGGGAGCCAGTGAAACATACGACTTGACAAATTGACGGGCCGACGCGCTACTATTGCGTTCGCACGACAAACTATTTCATTTGTCCGGTTTATAGCCCGTAAAGTTACGTAATAGGTGGGTTACAAACGAGACTCGTCCTGCGGTGACGATAACATATTGTTTATTTTTGTCTGTGGTTATTAGGCACCGATATGATATTTATCACTTTCGGGTGGTTGGCATGCTCGGCGCGCGCGGCTATGCGTGTATTGCCTCCTTATTGCGAATATTCTGCCAATATTTTTAGTGTTTCAGACCGAAATTGGAAAAATGGTACACTATTAGTATTACCGCTTTGGCGTGCGCTTGTCTTGTTTTTCTCTTTGTTTGGGGTCTTGGAATGTTTTCACGATTTTTAATGACTGTCAGTCAAGACATAGCATAACGCGTGTATTCCTCCGAAAGGTTAGGCAGAGTTATACCTATAACACATCCAAATGCCAGTAACGTTTAAGTTCCATGTAATAGGGGCAAGCCAACCATCAAAAATCAAAATCAAAATCAAAATCAAAATCAAAAGTCATTTATTCAAACTAGGCTGAGAATCAGCACTTTTCGAACGTCAAAATTACAAAAGACAGTCCCCCAAAACGCCCGCCCTTCACCACTTCCTAGTGCTTTCGCTGGGAAGAAGAAGTGGCGCAACAAACTCCCCAGCAGCACAGCTGTCTGTTCAGTTAGAAAATACTTGACTGAATACAATACAAGGTATGCAAAGCAATTAACATTACAAGACACAGGACACTAAATTCAATTATCTGCCATATGTCAGCTAGCAACGCCAATATACCAAGAAATACAATAAAAAAACTATACGCAGGTACTCAAGCAAAAATTAATAAATGAAAATTAAATAAAAGCCTCCAGGTATGAAGGGCGTGACCGCTAACATATTTATGCAATGCTGGGTTCTGTTTACATAGCTGTCGCTTGAAGTCACAAATGATAAACTAGGACCATCGAAGGAAACTAAATAAACAAGTTATTACTAATTATAACAATAATAAAACCATGGTCAGCAAGACGACCAGTCACCACAAGCAGCACCCGTTCACGAGCATAACGCAAAGATCAGCCATTACCCCCCTCGCCATATTTGAGGGAAGGAGGCAACCCGACCCCCACGCTACCGCAAGCAGTGACATCTGAGGGAGCATGACGAACTTGCTGCCGGTTGCTCAGGTAAGAATAATATGATCAATCGTCGAGGTCACTAGCTAACCACATATTGCAATCAACTCATTAGAAAACATTTAAATGGGTTGATTATGTCAATAATATAATAAAAATAAAACTAAACTGATTTGACTTATACAGCCCAATAAAAACAATTGTATAATGAGCTCATAGTATAATAACCTATCAGTAATCTAATTCTGGAGAAAGGACATAAACATTGTCTTGAGTTAATCAGGGCGACCAACTATTCTTATCGTTTAAGTAGTCGTTGATGGAGTAGTATGCCTTTGAACAAAGGTTGGATTTTACTTGAGCTTTAAATGCATTAAAAGGCAAATCTAGCAAAGAAGAGGGTAGCTTGTTATAAAAGCCTATACCAAGACCAACAAATGTGTTATGAACCTTATGAAGCCGGTGAAAGGGAGCACGTAGTTTGTCCTTATTTCTGGTGTTAACATTGTGAACATCACTGTTTTTAGTATACAAGTGTATATTTTGCCTAATATATATGATGTTGGCAAATATGAATTGTGATGCAACCGTGAGAATACCAATATCTTTAAATAAATCTCTTAGAGAAACTCTAGCACCTAGCTGGTAAATAGCTCGAACAGCTCGTTTTTGAAGGACGAATATATTTTGTATATCAGCTGCTTTGCCCCACAGCAGAATACCGTAGGACATAACGCTATGAAAATAACTAAAATATACTAAACGAGCTGTATCAACGTCAGTGTATTGTCTTACTTTCCTGACGGCGTAGGCAGCCGAACTGAGCCTTCCTGCTAGGCTCGATATATGTGGTCCCCACTGAAGTTTGGCATCTACTGTTATTCCCAGAAAAACTGCTGAGCTCACAGTCTCAAGCGCCTCTTTATCTAAGACGATGTTGGGTCCTAGATTTCTAACATTGGGTAAGGCGAACTTTACACATTTCGTTTTCTTGTTTCATCAACAGGACACATATCCAAACTCTGGGCCGCTACTAAGTAAATCCTCATAAAGACTTGAGACGGATAAAAATCCGTATATACTTTTTTGCGCGTTGCTGAATAACTTATATAGAAGCTTTTCATACTAGGTAATACATAATCTACGAGTATGTAGTGCTAAGTACAAAATACTTACCTTTCCGTGGTACTACTTACTTTTATTTATTTATTTTATTATTTACTAGCGACCCGCCCCGGCTTCGCACGGGTGCAATGCTGATCACTACATAGTATAAAACAAAATCGCTTCCCGCTGTCTGTCTGTCTCTATGTATGCTTAGATCTTGAAAACTACGCTACGGATTTTGATGCGGTTTTTTTTATAGATAAGAATGATTCAAGAGGAAGGTTTATATGTATAATACATGCATAATATAGTAGAGAAACACTGATAATTTTAGAGCCATTATTTCTCGTAAAAAGTATAGCATAAAAAATCGTTATTGTGGGTTATCCCTAAGAGATAGACATATACCATTTGAATTTTTTTGTAGATCTTTTTAAGGTGTACAATACTGTAGTACATTATTTTGATCTATCTCGTAGGATTCAGCCAGCGTTTGCAATGTAAACGCAAAAAATGTGTTTATTTACGACATCACATTAGAAACCTCTAAAATTATCAGTGTTTCTCTACTATATTATGCATGTATTAAACATATAAACCTTCCTCTTGAATCACTCTATCTATGAAAAAAAACCGCATCAAAATCCGTTGCGGAGTTTTAAAGATCTAAGCATATATAGGGACAGACAGACAGGGAAGCGACTTTGTTTTATACTATGTAGTGATGTACACACAGTAAAAAAACATATGGATATGACATAATTATAATTTGAGTACAAAGGTACTGTATCTTAAGAAATTTCTTCCAGCAGACCTGCGAAAGGAGAAGTAAAAAAGAAATGTAGACAATAGTGTGTGAGAACATGAAGAGAAAAATATGAATGTGTGAAGTCTAAAACTAACATATTAAATATACCTACACATATAATGCGAAAATTAACATAAGTATACTTAAATAAATACGTAATGCTAAAATATATACACACATATTTATATACTTAGTTCTAAGTAAAAGTAAATACCGTATGCATGTGTATTGTAGGTATCAATATAGGGCATGTTGATTCAGTTGGTGACGTCGCACCTGCGTATTGACTCAGTGAGATTAAAGTGCAGTTTATTATTGTTTACAAGGATTAAAGTAAGTAATTGATTAACTCAGATTCGGTTCAACGAAATGTGAATAATATAATGGAATATATTAACCTTTTTTTGTTTTTGTTGATTGGAGACAGCTGTCGCTGACTTGATTCTTTTTTTTTTGTCTTAATATTTGCTGTTTTGCATTTGCATTAGTGACGCTTAACAACTTTTGGAATTATGTTTGGACACATAACTTGAGACCTACTTGAACTAAACTAGCTACTTCAATGTCAAAGTCATTCAATTGCTTTAAATGCGGCATGAAAGACACTGGGCAGGATATCATTTTACAGCTTGAAAACCCAGATAAGGAAAAGTAAGGACACAGAAACTTTCTTGTCTAATGCGTTGCTTTAACACAATGGGCAGTCTTCAGTTCAGACACAAAGTTCTTATTTAGTGATTGGACGACTCAAGGTATTCACCTGGAGACCTGCCGTGCGATTCTATAACCATCTCACCGTGAAAGCTTGGGTGAAGTGAGCTGTCATTCGCTAGGGATTAACACTATTAAGTGCTCACTTCACTTATGATTTCACGGTGAGATTTTTACAGAATCAACCGGCTGGAGTCGCCCAATCACTAAATAAGAACTTTGTGTAAATACTCGTCTATATCGTGTCTTTAGTGGGATAGTGTCATTAAATTGCGTGTTTTAGTGAAAAGAACTCCGCGTAGAACTCAATTGGGGCTCACAAATTATTAAGACTATGAACACATAATTTTCTGGCCAAAGAATGACTTAATTTCTCTATTTTTATATACGCAATTGGCCTAAACCTATTATTTATATATTATTAATATATTATTTACAATTTGCTTGCGTTAATAATCTATCAGTTATTATAGACTGATTATAATAATGGATTCTGTTATTTGATAGCACACTACCTTATTGTCTAACTATAGAGAGTTACAAATAATATTTTCTTATGTACAGCCGCCTTTTTTAGTATGTAACAAGAATATTTACACATTAAAACATTTTATGAGAGCGACGCGGGTCTCAGTGACTTTCCCGTAACAAATGGAGCTTTGATGGAACAGGTGTTACCTACATACTCCCCGCTATTGTGAGTCAGTATATCACGGTGATGTTTATGTTGATTTAGTACGTGTTCTGGTTTTATTTTGATTAATGTTAGGTAGTATGTTAGTTACGTTTTAGAAGGTTCGGCATTGGACACTGTCTGTAGTGCTATTCTCTAAAAAACTCACCATGAAAACATTTGTGAAGTGAGCTGTCAATAGTGTCCCTAGCGTCAGGTGAAATGACAGCTCACTTCACCATCAGTTGTCACGGTGAGATTATTACAGAATGGATAGGTTTATGAAGATGATTTTAGTTATTATTCTGGTTAGTAGAACAGCTCGAGTGCCTTTCGGTCCTTTATTATTTAAATCAGTGCTCTGAGTGGAATGCTTTTATTTTTTTTAACACTAGCAGTTTCACATATTTTTCAATTAATCATCGTGGCTCTCATTCATTCATCTGTCTAGCCTTTTCCAATTATGTTGGGGTGCCTCCAGTCTAAGCGGATGCAGCTATTGTGTTATGTGCGTCTAATGTTCATGCAATAACCCTCTTATTTTGATATCCGGTATCTACAAACGAGGTACTTTTAGAATATTAATTACATTCCAATTTTTTCAGAGGCCATATCTTTCTACCGTCGTTTCTAAATCTATTAGATTCTACGCCTGCTGGTGCGATGACCCCGAATACTTCGTGACAAAGGAGGCACAGAGTGGGTCCTTTAATGACCCACTTTTACAATCTACAGACACTTCCACACTCTCAATGGGCTCAATGTTGACCTCATGAAGTTGTCCCGCAGTGCAATCAACAATGCTCTACCACCCGGTTTGGACCACAAATTATGTCCATTGCTCCATTATTATCTACTTTAATGAAGCTCTTGCTTACAAGGCGGGTAATGGACGTAATTTTCTAAGCGTTGGCCTATGAGCTTGCAGAGGCAGAAGAGTTATTGTTTAATCAAATAGTTTTATATTGACGCTGGGAAGATTTTATGTTCAAGTTGTAGCTTCGAGTTACGCTATAGTCAGATTATTACGTGTGCAGGATTGCAGAGTGAACAGACAAAGTAAAGACAAGTAAAAATAAATTGTAATTGACTTTGACTAAACGTTTAAAATTACTCTCAATGGTAATGCTTCCATAGTCTACGTCCAGTGCAGTGACATCTCCGATTACACTTTGTGCCAATTTTAGTGACCCATTTCTACATCATTCTACAGACGTATAAAACGTAATAAATAAACGTAATAAAAATTTTTGAGTAACACAAAAAAAAACATCCGATGAAGAGGCAATGTGACAGGTTAAATTAGTGCAGAGGCAATTGCACCCGTTGACGAGTGTCGACGGAAGTCGGCGATTGCGGTCGACAACGTGCTGCTCGTGTATTTTAATTGCGGTGCTCAAATATGAACACGTGCGGCATGCTGTCGACGGCAGTTGGCGGCAGTTGCCTCTGTCGTTGACGTCAGTCGTGTGTATGCACACCAAGGAAAGGCGATATAAAATTCATTTATGAGCATATTTTATGCTATAAATGATACTGATTTCAACCGGATACTATCGAATCAATTATTGCAATACGTCTCACCACAATAAATGTTTCATACAACATTTATTTACTTCCATTCATACGTACTCATTATAAACAAACGAACATCTGAATAAATTCACTCCGTAAATGACTGTTTAAGGCACCGGCAGGGTAATTGCGTAACACACTATTATTTTTATTTTTAGTTGCTAGCTCTACTCGCTTCTCTTTAATCGCTGATTGCGTAACACACAATCAACCTCAATCTGAATCATTTTGAATGATATTGTTGATCCATTGCTTCATATGTTCAAAAACGTGTCTGCTCAACAACGTAAATAACGCAATGAATGTTGTTGAACTGTCAAAATTACTACTGATACCATTACTACAAATTAATTATAAATTTAATTAATTAATTAAATTACCATTACTAGTAATGGTATCAGTAGTAATTTTGACAGTTCAACAACATTCATTGCGTTATTTACGTTGTTGAGCAGACACGTTTTTGAACATATGAAGCAATGGATCAACAATATCATTCAAAATGATTCAGATTGAGGTTGATTGTGTGTTACGCAATCAGCGATTAAAGAGAAGCGAGTAGAGCTAGCAACTAAAAATAAAAATAATAATAATAATAATATTCCACAACTTTCACACAACGCCATGTAGTCCCAAACTAAGCAGAGCTCGTGCTATGAGTACTAGACAACTGATAAACATACATATACGACGTGTCCCAGAATTAACGCACAAGCCCATAAGGGGTCATTGTACTCATCATTATGAACAACTTTTACTATGGGACCAAACCAGAAATCGCAAAAAAAAAAATCAGCTGTTCCCTACATTTTGACGAGTTATGCGAACATAAATGTAAGGAACAGCTTATTTTTTTCGCGATTTCAACTTTGGTCCCATAGTAAAAGTTGTTCATAATGATGAGTACAATAACCCCTTATGAGGTTGTGCGTTATTTAAGTTACAACTTGTATATTTCTAAATACATACATATTTTAGATAAATTACACCCAGACAAAGAACAAACAATGATCGTGCTCATCACACAAACATTTGTCCTGGGTGGGAATCGAACCCACGACCTAACTTGCTGGTATGCGTATGTATGTATATCAAGCGGTAGTGTCTCGGTGAGTGTTCTGCTCGCCAAGCGAGTACTCTCTTTATGTCACTGCGACAAATAAGTGGGGAGAGAGTTCTCGTAGGTTGTGTGAGCAGTCAGCGATAAACTATTAATATATTGAATCTCTTTTACTTAACGATTCCTAAAATCTTTTGACGGTTTCTTGAGCGAGATATTTGCAGATAGCTATATGGATATTTACTTTGTATAGTATCTTATTTTTTATTATTATTATTATTGTGAGTGTGAAGACTATGTGGGTCATTTCTTTTTCTTCATTTCATTTCATTTCTTTTTTCCTTCTTAGTTAGTTTTAATCATGGTCTGGCAGTTTGACAGCGTGCACTGACTGGACAGGTCCGCTCAATCTGTGTGGTTCTTTACTCAAAAGACCATTTCAGACACCAATCTGCATGGTCTTCACATGATCTGACCAAGATTATGTCTGGACTTTAAAAGAGACTGTGACCTCTGAGTTTGTTTCGGCCTTTCTTCTCAGAGTAGTCAGATAGGAAACGGCGACCTCATCTAGTTTAAAAAATATGATTGACATGTAAAAGTGTTTGTACAAACCTACTTACAGAAAAAAATAAATCAATCATTTATCATTTAGTCGCTTCCTCGTCTGCGATGTGTCAGGTGCCTGTAGGAATGATGAGCATTGAAACGGCATAATATAATAATTCTTTCAATATATTTATTTTTAAGAACCTTTAGCATCCGGCGTCCGGGCCGTTCGTCCGGCATCCGGGTCGATCATCCGGTCGGGGATCAGGGCGTCCGGTGCAAAGGCAGGGCGGCGGTGTTAACCCTCCACTGATATTGGCGTCTTGTGATTGTGCAGTCATGTGATCTGTACTGTGTAATTATGTTAATAACAGGATGTTAGTAATTATGTATTATGATTATCCGTATATCATCTGCCTAACCTTTTCCCAACTACGTTGGGGTTGGCTTCCAGTCTAACCGGATGCAGCTGAATACCAGTATTTTACATGGAGCGACTGCCTATCTGACCTCCACAACCCAGTTACTGGGTAATACGATACCCCTAGGTAAGACTGGTTGTCAGACTTTCGGGCTTCTGACTACCCGTGACGACTGTCCAAGATCGTACTAGCTTGATGTGCTGGCGTCTGTACCACAGATTACTAAATGCGTTTAGCGCTAAATATATTTAAAATATCATTCTGTTTCTGTCATCTCAAAATAATTTACAGAAAAAGAGCGATGTTTTAAATACGTTTAGCGTTAAACTAAACGTATTAAGTTATTTATGCTGGAAGCAGGACTAAGTAAGTACATACCTAAACATATATCTGTTACAACAACAAATGTATGGTTAGTGAAAAAAGCTACCTGATGACAATGAGCATGTATTTAGAAAAAATGCAGTCACTAGGTTTACAGGTGCAGAGAAAACAAATGACTGTAGCACATAGCAGCTTATAAGGGGACCGACAAGAACATAATAAATTATTCTATCTCATTATAAAGCGAGTTCTAACTCTTGTCCAAGCTTAAACATTTCAGTCAGTTTTAGTATTTTGAACCTTATATCGGCTGACATATAGTTTTTAATACAAAACTGACATCTAAGATTCTGATTTAAAATCAGTTTTTGTATTTCGAACTTTGACATTGTCGGAATAAAATTCAAAATTCAAAACAACTCGATGGTTGAAACATTTGTCTAAAGGAAAGTCTTGTTTTGTGTTTATGTTCGCTCGTAGATACTGTTTGTCATGCACGTAAAAGTTATAAAACACCTTTGCACAACGCCGTATATATACGTATTTTATTATTTACAACATGGTTAAAAACAAGTTATAGTACACTTAACGCTTAATTAGTAGCTTTAAACAGAGGGAAGTGGAATGAAAGTATGGAGGCCTTTGCCCTGCATTGGGTCATTACAGGCGTTTCATAATAATAATATACATAGTTTGGTATAGATCCCACAGAAACATAAAACCAGGATAAAAAAAAATCCTAACCCAGGTCTTGTTCTATCCGTGTGCAAAACTTCATCCACTCGACTAATCATAATTTCAATCCTTTCAGCCGTTAAGGCGTGAAAAGGTAACAGACGGGCAGAGAAATAAAGTAAGAATAAAGTTTTTTTTTTTATATACAACGTGTAACGTTAAATGAGCAAAACCTGAAAACAGTTTGATCAGAATAACGAGCAGAATTTAATTGAACCACTTTTTATAATAGGTCAGATTTTTCAAAAAATCTTCACTAAAACGTGGCCTTGTCTATTTATTAATAGGTCAAGCAACCAAATGTCAGCGCGGCGCAGCGGCCCGGTGACGACTCCTCCCTCGGTAAAGCGTCGTCGCAGACGCAAGAAACGATCAGAATGGCCAGTAAAACTAAAATAGCACATAAAACCTCTACAATTTTTTAATGACTTATTTTCTCTCTGAAATAGGTCAATTGAATTAAAAATCTGTTGGAGTGTCTGAGGTTATACGCATTTAACGTTACCCGTTGTATAAAGATATTTTATTTGTCCAATACGTCATGACTAATACACATGGCATGCAAGATGTTACATTAAATTAACCTACAGTCATGTTTTGCCTCAACGACGTACAAACAGAGTGTGGATATGGATGATTAAATACTACTTTAAGAGGGCCTTATTCCACAAATTTTTCCAAAGAATAACTTTGTAACTTCCACAACAACAGTCCCATCTAACGTACGTCGCGTGGACTGTGGCGAGCTTGATTGCGGTTAACCTTCCGACTATTGATGCTTTGTGCTGTCATCCACAGAGCTCCCGAGACTTCCAGAACTTTGTCATACGAATTATGTTGTTACTGGGAATCGGGACCGGAATGTGGAATGCTGGTTGTATTACAGGCATGTGAGAGTTACAAACTGTGGTGTTATGATGGATGTAATGGACTGACGTAAAGCGGTGGAAGTGTGCTCAAGGTTTTATAAAGTTCTTTCTTAACACAGCTATAAGTGAACGTTATTCATTTAATGAATCGATTAAATACAGGGAGACAGGACATTGAAGCGAAAACTGTAATGACGGATTCAGTAAATGTCGGTAATAAAAAAAAAATGCTGTTACATACACTTTGATCGCGTGGATATTGTACTTTTCTTTTCTCTTTTTTTATTCATATATTATATTTCTTCGGTTATCAAAAAAAAAAAAAAATCGGGTTGGATCTAGTATCGTTTGGCAGGATTTGGGGGGTAAAAGTGGTTAAAGCTGGTAGGGGTTAGGGCCCCGATTATAACGCTAGCACTCTTATTAAAAGGTAATGCATATTGTTTGAGAAAATAATAACAAAAAAGCTACCCTTAAATCAGATAAAAAGCGAAAACGAATCGTTAAAATGGGCGATTGACAACCGAAGTTCTAAGACGACCCACTGACCCAAATCTGTCCTAGTATATTGTCCGTGGTGTAAAATGTCATGCAAAATCGATAAAACGAAACGTAAAAAAAAAATATGAATGTTTTGTTGTTTTATTTAATTCCGACTACGCCTTTTAAGCAAATTTAAAGTGTTTTGAGGTTAGGTTACAATAATTTGTTTTTCTCAAGAACGGTGCGTTACCTTTTTATGGAAGTGGTGCCAAGGGAGAGGGGGCACCTCCTCACTCGTCCCCTCCTCCTGCCAAACGATACAAATTGTTTACAAAACGATCCGCTGAAGAAGTATTTCTACGATAAGAGGACCTAGAATCAAATGCTGAATTCATAGTTACAGTTTGCGCCTATACACTATCTCCCTATGTCCCTAGCACCCGTAGAACTATTTAACTCATTTTTTCCTATCAACTACGTGAGGTATTTTCTACTTCATTTCTTAAAATAAACATCGCAGCACACTGAATTTATCAAAGTTTAAGTGGTCTTTTTGTTTTCTTTTTTTTTTAAATACCAGACATATCTATAAAAATAAAATGTATGGTGAAAGTGTGTGTTTTTTTTTAACTGACGGACAGAATCGTGTCCTGACAAAGTTTAAGTTCGAACTTACGCTGTCCCCTTCCAACGAGACAAGAAAGCCAATTACCGTAATTAAAAACGGTTTAGTCGCAGTTTCATCTCAGCGACAATATACATATTATTATGTGAAAAACTTGTCAAAAATGTAGGGAAATTGGAGGTAATTTTAGCAGATTAAGGGCTGATGGTTCAGTTGACAGATCATTTTTATTCGTCGACGTCTGACAGTTTTTGTATGGAAGAACTGTCCAAAATTCAAAATTATTCCTAAAATAAAATTATCTGGCGTTGGAAAAATCAACCCTAAGACTGAGATCAGTCTGTGAGCGTTCTTAAAATTGCGAGAATTGCCCCCTAGAACTCGGTGATTGTAACTTACTGATGCCGAGAATAATGTACAAATGTACACCTTTGTCTAAATGTCTGAAGCGATGCTATGCATTGTACAAATATCAAACATTAATCTGTTTAACACATTCAAATCAGCCGGTTGATTCTGGAAAAATCTCACCGTGATAACTAAGGTGAAGTGAGCTTAGAGTGAGCTGTGAATCATGCTGATGCTAGGAATTGACACTATTGACGACTCACTTTACCCAGGTTTTCACGGTGAGATGGTTACAGAATCGCACAGCTGTTGCTATTTCACTCGCCGTGTCTATGATTAATGCAGTGCGTTGCATACCTGTCTCGATGTTCAATTTGTTCGTCTCTCTGATACATTAAGTTACCACTAGAATTTGACTCTTCAATTAAACAATCGTAAGTTTTCGAAATTAATGTTTTTCGCGCAGTATTCATTATTTGGCAATTGGTGGTTCATCACTGGATGGATCTGACAAAATTGGAAGAAGGATGCAAGGGTACATGAAGGAGTGGAGGGAGGAATTCATCCACCAACGGGACAGAGCAGGGTAGAAAAAAAATGTAGAAGTCGGAGGTTTAAATGACCATATTACACTGTTCAACCAAATTGTTTCACTTTGATTCACACAGCCACAGAAACAAAAGAGCACGATGGACATTGAATGACTCACTGCAGCTCATTCACAGTAATTTTACCCCTGATTTTTCGTTATTGTAAAAATCAAAGTGATCTTTTTATGAGTTACAATAAGGTTGCTTTTGGGTTTCTGCTGTCAGAGATAAAATAACTATGAGCGGCCTGTACGTGCAATTTTTTCTCTCCGTTTTCTTTCTTTTTCCACACACGTTTCTCCAAATATCACATGTGACATTTGCAGAATTGTTAACATCGACACAATTGCCATAAATAAAAATATAATAGAATAGATATTAAATGATTCATTTTCGAAACGGTTAAAATTGGTTACCTCACTCAAAGGCAAAAACATTTCATGTAAGCAATCGATTAATAAGTACTTTGAATGCTGTGACGTCGCTGACACGCCAGTGATTGATTCACAAGCTCACAGCTGACTCAATGCTTCACAATCTTTGATACCTACAGTAACCTTAACGCGGAGGGTGATTTGTTATGGTCGGAAATAGTAGCGGCTTACATACATAATATAGCACCTGTGTTAATGATTAGTTACGGTTTGATCTACACAATAGCCGTGCGATTCTGTAATCACCTCACTGTGAAAGCTTGGCTGAAGTGAGCGTCGAGTGAACTGTCATTCGCTAGGGATTAACACTATTAAGTGCTCACTTCACTTATGATTTCACGGTGAGATTTTTACAGAATCGACCGGCATGTATCAGAAAGGTGTGGTCTTTTTTCAGGATGTAAAAACCAGTTTTTCTGCATCTGAAAAACATCGTAATCGTGATAAAATTATCAACTGTCAACGCAACCCAAATAACGGCTGATTATTTTATCATTTTTCTCCTTTGAATGTGACCATACCTTACAACTGATGAAATTCAAGGATTAACTTCTTCTTCCGATGTCTCCGGTCCTATGACGTTAAGAACCACTTATTTCATAATATTCTACTAAGTTCTAAGCTCTCTCTCTCGACACTAACAATAAATGCAGACTAGAAACACTACAATTTAACTACCCTACATCTGACGAATCGGAAAGGTAATTACTTAGCCGTACATGACTACGAGTATATTGTCTTCGCTTCATTAAGTTGACGTACCTCTGAAGTTGACTTCGATATGGCATATTATATGACGTCACTCGTCTCACAATGCTCTTAAAATGTGCTACGATTTTAAATAGAATAGAATACAATACTCTTAACATGTACACCATATAAATTACAGATATAAATATGGAAATTTTACGAAGGGTGACACAATGAGCGGTCTTATCGCTAAGAGCGATCTTTTAAAGACAATTTTGTCAATTATTACACATTTTAGTATTTTGTATTACCACCACGAGCTGTTATGCGGTTTGGCATGCTTTCCACGATTTCTGAGCCGATGCTGAGGAATATTCTTCCATTCCTCTACTAGTGCTTCTTTCAGTTCAAAAAGCGGTGATTGGAGGAGAATTTCGCTGACGTTCACGTCGTCCCAGTTCATCCCAGGCATGTTCCATGGGGTTCAAGTCTGGGCTACGTGCTGGCCACGCAAGGTAGCTGGCTGGCTGGCAAGAAATGCCATATTTATATACAGCAACAAAAGGAAAACAAATGGTTTGAAAGTTGTTCAAATTTAAAAAATCGTCTTTTTAATTATTTATGGTTTTACATGCAATCACCAGAAAGAAATAAAACAGTAAATGCTTGTTCCTATATTTATAGTTAAAAAAAACTTTAATTTAGTTTTTATTTTAAAAGGATTGCTCAAGTATTTTAAAAGTTATCGCACGTTTTTATAACCGACTCGCTTTCATTAAGGCTTTTGCCAAATTTTCTTTTAAAACAACAAGTTTTATGCCATTAATTTCATAGAATCTTTCATGTTCTAATCACTCAAAACATCAATTTATATTACCAAGTAACAGGCTTTAAAACCCCGAATATTAACAAGCTTTTTCCTTTACCACTTTGTGTAATTAATTTGAAATGCTTACAAAGAATAAAAAAATCGAATCAACCGGTAATTTATTTATTCACGATCAAGTGAAATCAGCATTATTGGTTATTTTCTTTTAATTAGCAGTCAGAGGAAACCACAGAGTTGCTTATTTTAAAGTTTACGTTATTTACATTCCACAGCAAAATACGAGTTTTACGTTACAGACAGTGACACTACAAAGTGTACTCAGGATATACTAAATTGAATATCAAATCTCTACTGTTACGTTGATTCCGTACTGTAAAAAAAATTGGTGAGTACAAATAATAATTATCTATTGCCTAACATAACATAACATCACGCTTGTTCGAGGGGTAAGCACAACTAAATATCTACATATTGCCAGTAAAGTATGTGAAAATGTAAGATCCGAAATCTAATATATGTGTGTAATGTGTTGTAATGTATGTACAGACAGCCACCCATCAAGCTACCCGAAACTGTCAAATTTTCTCAATCAACTTTGAACCTTATGCTTTAGCGATAAAGTTGAAAATCTACAAAATAAATTTGACAAATTGTAGTAGCTTGATGTGCTGGCGTCTGTACATACGTGTGGTATGTCATGTAAGATAGATTATTATTTCAGCTGTTCTATTGATATGACAAAACCATTAATACACTGATGGTTTTTTCGTGCAGTGCTGTTCCAGCAGTTCCCACACCTCCTCTTCTTCTCGGTGAGAGGGAGTGGGCCGTAATGCACCACGCAGGCCCAGTGCGGGTTGGTAGATGTCACATGTTTTCGAATTTCAATTTAATCATTTTAATTTATTTAATTGTGCATATTATGCTTTAAAGAAATCATTATTATAATCATAACCGCCAAAAGACGTCCACTAGCAGAAAAGTAGTATTTGGAAGACAATTTACCGAGCATCCGTAAAGAATGATGCATTCAATTGATTCGTAGCCATTCGTAGCGGTTGGCTACGAGAGCGTAGCGTACGTAGCAGGCGTAGCAGTGACGTTGTTACACCCAGGCCACGTAGTTACGCCGCACTCATTTATCTGCAGAGCTTGAATTCTTTGAAAATTAGTGATAAAGTATGCTTCTTTTAAAATGGCATGATGAAATTAGATTTTCGAATTATATCTTGGTTATTTTCTTGCTTCTAACTTTGGGATTTAATTACATTACGCCTCAAAATGGAATGCTAATTCAGTAAATTAACTCAGGCCACTGTCAAAGATAAGCTAATTTTTTAGTTACGATGTTATTACTGCGATTATTACCATGTACTTGCCTTTTTACTGTGGCTAGGCTACGTGGTGATGTTTCTATCCATGAATTCATAATGTGCAGTGTGTTGTTTATTATCTGAATGAATATATTATAATAAAGAGAAAATATAATATTTGATTTTTGTATGTTTGTTTGTTACGATTTCACGCTAAAACAGTTGGACGGATTTGGATAAAATTTGGCACATGGGAAGATCATCACCTGAATTAGAACATTTTATACTTTTTGTTTCGACATTCCCACGGGACGGAGACTTATGCTAATAATTTTAAAAATACTTACTACTCAAATTAAATATAGCGATAAAAAATGGTGATTTATTTTTTTGTTCCAGAATGTGGCTTTATCAAAGGAAATTCTATACCGACGTTAGACATTAAAAATATGAAACTTCAGACTTCATCTGCCGGTCGATTCTGGAAAAATGTCACTGGGATAACTAAGGTGAAGTGAGCTGTGAGTCATGCTGATGCTCGGCATGGACACTATTGACGACTCACTCCACGCTCACTTCACCCAAGCGTTCACGGTGAGATAGTTACAGAATCGCACGGCAGTTCACCGCAATTAAGTTCTAGTTTATTTCTCCATAAATACCTAAGTCTAGAAGCAGCCTTGCTGACATATAAATGTAATATATTATAATATCCAAGGCTATAAGTTTTGGATCAATTTAATACGAGATCAGCCGTAACTTCTGTATGTAGGTTAAACAAATAGCTGAAGACAAACTTATATGGGTAACGAGTATTGTAACCGTCGAGAACTTCGATTAGTAAACTTGCTTGTTCCATTAAATTGATATTAGGAATGTGTGGGTTTTTATGTGTATTTATAGATAGACAAGCCGTGTGCTCGATAAAAGAAAGAAAGAACAAGTATTTGTTGGGACTTGCACAGGAAGATAATAGATAACTTTGATCTATGAGTACTTGAGTAGTAATATATTGTTTATGTTTGCATAACTATTTACAGTCTTAGTGAGTACCTACCTAAATCTCTGGTTTAACTGAGAAACTCATATTATTATTGTCAATTTTATAACAGTTACGATTGAATAGACTATTCGACGACTAATATCTTCCTCAAAGGAAACGAGAGAGACCCAATTGTAACAAATTAAATACTATAATACTAACCAAATACGAAAACGTGACCAAAACACGTGCGAGATGACGTCACAGGCAAATTAAATCTTGCCACAAAATTGGTACCTACGGGCATGACCTATCTTTTACAGTCAATTATTGCTCTAGAAATAAATATATCGTAGTTACTAGCGATTGAAATGTTGTAGTATTTTCTCCGTCAGAGATATTGAACTTACCACCCACCATGTCGATTCTGTAAAAATCTCACCGTGAAAACTTGCTAATTCTATTGATGATCAATAGAATTAGCATAAAAAAATATTATTAAAATCTCGATTATGATTGTAAATGTTTGCTTGGTCAATCCCTAGAATCAGTGGGATGACACTGACAGCTCACTCCACGCTCACTTGACCTACGTTTTCACGGTGAGATGGTTACAGAATCGCACTGCAGTACTCCAAGCGAAAATACGTTTTAACGTCAAAAAGGAACTTGCAATTTTTTTACCTACCTTAGTACATAAAGTTGATTATTGCAGTACATTGTAATTAGCATACAAATAGCTTAAAACATAATAACATTTTCCGCGTAGATGGCTAGTCTCCGTCGAGATTGGTTGCCATGGCCAAGGTTCGGTCTGGAAGTCTTAATTAGCATACCAACAATTTTTGAAAACGGAAGAACATGATCAAGATAAAAACTGAACCTCTTTTTTGACATCGTCAACTAATAATGTAGTGCACATTATTAGTTGACGATGTCAAAAAAGAGCTGTATTTGGTTCGCTCGCCACCATCGTTAGTCGAATCACGTACAAACTACTCAGCTTCAGACGTTCTGCTCGATGATATAGCGCACCAATTTTGAAATGAACTCGGCATACTTTACCCGGTTATATCAGAACTACGAACACAGTTAAATTTAATATAGGAAAAGGTCGAAAGTAGTTGAGTTCATGTTGTAGTATAAAACATCTTAAATTCACTGACAGATAACGCACCGCCTAGACGCAGGAAATTTTGAATAAGAGGTTCTTTTATAAAGAAGGTGATTAATAAGAAAGCAATATCATCATCCTCCTAAATTTCTTCACCTAAAGGGATGGAGGATGAAGGTTTTATGGAAAATCGTGATTTTTGCTCATGGGAAATTTCATCGGGCACACGATATGTGTTGCAATAAATCCTATTCTGATTGGGGATAATTTAATTTGAATAGCTATCATTGTAAGATGCAAGCCTAATAAAAGTGATCGCGACGATCGTTTTCTTCTAAGACATCGGATACCTAGGCCTAGTGCACCCGGGGCAGTGAGCCGTGACATTACCTTTATTTTCCACACGACTTAACCCTTAATTGCATGAGTTTTACTTTTTAAGCAAATTATATTTATTTGGACATAACATTACCTGTATAATAAGGAATAAATATTTAAAAAAATATATTCATAAAAACACTTTTTTTTTCTAAATGGCCTGGTGGAAATTTGCATCTTTATGTACCTAATCAGAACGAATCTACTGGGAACAAAATGAATTGAATATCTCTAACAATTGGGGAATCCCCGTGCTCTGTAGAAACGAAAATATGGCATTGGATTGGTTGATGGAAATTTCCATCACGATGCAGTTAAGGGTTAAGCTATTCTTCTACAGTTCGTGCATCAGCACAAACTCTAGAGTAATAGCTTATGTTGTTAATAGTTTATGTCGGTGTTTTTCATCTTCTCTTGTTAATACAAGAGAAGATGGAAAACACTGATTTGGGCAAATTAGGACTAATGCGACCGTCTTGATACTGCGTACTGATACTCTGTCATCTCCTTCTTGGAGGACGATGACTTTTATGGTTATAATTCTATAAATACATATTTGTTATGACCGCGAATCATATTGCGATCAACATACAACCTTGCACTGACCTGCAACTTGCAAAAAAAAAAACGACGGGTTGCACTCCGGGAGTGCCGGCAGAAGTGAAAACTTAAATATTAACGTTGTGCATTTTTTATATTTTGGAATGGTTAGGGAATCATTTTGCACGAATTGCTTTAATTATCAGTATAAAAGTACTATCATTTATGTCGTAGAATACAATATTTATTTATTGCGCTATCTTGCACAAACATGACAATTTATATTACATTAAAAAGTTTATCTCTCAGAAAAATCAACTTCCATCCATAATTTCGACGACTTTTTCACCATCATTATTACCAGAACCATAATTTTTTAATTTTTTCACGTCCACCGGAGGTGTGCCATATGTTGCACCAGTTATCTGTAGTTCCCAAATTGCAGATTTATTGTCGAGAGATGTACCTTCAAGTCTATCAATACATTCTAACTACAATTCTAATTAATTCATTCATTTAAGTTAAGTTTGTTTCTGTAACATAAACACACACGAACATTCGCGCAAGCACCCTGCCCCACCTAAACGAAACAACAGGCGCAGGCATACATTTTCGCCGCGCCGTAGAAAGAGAGGGGGATACTTCCTCGCCTACGCCGCGCCGCCGGCTGTCTACTCACCATCCGTCTTACGAATTTTCGATCAGGGTCACGTGTCCTGACGCGAGTTTTACATTTTTTACCCGTTACAAAAAAAGTGCACAACGCCGCTAAAGAAGTTTTCACTTCAAAAACGTAAGTAAATTAAAATTTTGTGGGCTACTTTGGCGCATCCCCCGTAATGTAAAATGCTAGGAGTATCATTTAGGACAAGAAAGTAATAATCCTAACTCTTGGAGTCTGTCTGCTACACCGTACCTTTATACTTAGGCATTTTTATTTAAAAGTTCAAATATATCTTAGTCTGAATCTTCTAGGGGTGTGATAACTTGTCATAAATATCAAATTGGTACATATTTGCGAGGCATTTCCAATAACCGTCTCATATAGCATGATCAATATAGCGCGGCTGAAAATATGAAAATATAATATTTTTCTTTACTTATTTCTCGTATACAGAGGGTGGATATATGGTTTATGAGTAAAGTTGTGTGTCGTAATATGCAATAGTTGTTTTGAGTTTCAGGAAACAAAAAATTGGTTATTTTATGATGTTTCGTGAAATATGTGTACCATACCTAGTTAATATATAAATAGCCGCAGAGCGTAATAATATATTTTATACTAACTTTCATCTAGTTAATCCCTTAGGGCATGACATTTCAAAAGTCCTTCTTTATTGCTAACTTTCATTATTTAAGAAACCAACTCTTTTGCAATATTTCATACTTCTAGATCCAGCAGTTTAGGCTGTGCGTTGACTGTTAGAGATTGTATGAATTTAAGATTTTTATAAATCAGATTTGTTTATTTAATACTTCAAGCACATAAATGTACAGAGAGGGACTTAATGCCGTAGGTATTTTCTACCCGTCAACCTTTGAGTGATGCAGAGACAAACAGTAGTAGGTGCAATCATGAAAATTGAGGAATAAATATTTTAAATATAAAGATACGCATAAACCTTTTAAAACTATAAATATAATATATACCTATTTAGATCTATACCTAGATTCTGACGCTGCCACTGCAAGCATTAGCTTCGTTGTCATTAAAGCGTAATTTCAGCATTATTAATAGGGAAGTAAAATGTAAATTACTTTAAGGTTTAATTTTCACAAATAACACCATATATTTTTTCCGAGTGCTCTTGCCAATAGTTTAAATGCCAACCCACCCGCTATGTGGGAAAGAAATGTGTTAAAAATAGCTTAATAGTTTCGCTCCTTGGCAGTTGGAGCGGAAGCGCAGGGCGCTGTCTGTGCGCTGTAACATGCTGGTCCGCAGGTATGCACGGTGTACCGAGCAAGTCAAAGTGACAATACTTCTTCTCCTTCTTCTTCTTCTTCTCTTCTTCTTCTTCTTTTTTTACTACTTTTTCTTCTTTTTCTTTTCTTCTTCCTTCAATCTTATTACACCGGCAGCCTGTGGACTAAGTATACGCAGCGTACATACAGTGCTCTGCGAGTACAGTATAATAACGCGTTCAGGGGGCTGCCACGCCATTGCAGCGCTTCAGCAATGTTTGCGGTGAAAAGCGTGGATGGTTTTCATGCCATCATGCGTAAGCGTTATGCGTCTCTTATGAAGCGCATGCGAGCCAGCTCGAACAGCCTTCTGAACGTGTTCGTGGGCCGCTGGGACTCGCCGATGTAATGGTATTGGATGCGACTACACACTGCTGATCGCGTCCAGGACTTGGCATAAACTGTCACTCCTGTGCGGTGCAACTTTGTGATTTTTATTTCATTTTATTTCTTTCTATGGCTTTGTTTTTGTATATACTAACAATAGCTTTATAAGGTTTGTTGTGTTACTAACAGTATATGGACTACGTCTGAAATAAATGCTTTATTATTATTATTATAATGTAGGTAGGTCATCATCATCATCATCATCATCCGCAGCCCGAATTCACCCACTGCTGCCCATAGGCTTCTCTTCTCTTGTGCCTATACCCGCGATGTTAATAATGTCGTCCGCCCATCTCACCGCCGGACGACCGAAATTTCGTCTTCCAGTCCTTGGACGCCACTCAGTCACTGCTTTACTCCACCTGTCGTCACTGCGCCTTGCTAGGTGTCCTGTCCAACTCCGTTTGGGTTTCAGAAATCGTTTTCGACATCGAAAACCTTTGTACGTCTGCGGTGCGTCAGCAGTAGGTGGTTACGTATATTTCAAAAACAAATCCTTTTGTATGAACAGAATTTAACTAAATTGTTTAACCATGTCTGATAAGATGACAATTAATCAGAGTAATAGAACACAATACAGAGTTTTCTCAGAAAAGGGTTGAGAAAAAGATATTTTTGTGTATTCCACAATGTTCCTCGAGGAGTCAAGACATTCGATTTAACTTGTGCAATCAGCTGAGTGGCGTCGTGGAAAAATGTAGAACTTAATAAGGCGGGTTGCACGCTTATGTCTTATCAAATTGGTGTTATTCAAAGCTTGATTTATGGAAAAGTTGAATGTGAAGTTGTTATATTAAGTTATATTTTTAAAGAGAATCTATGCTCGCAGCTTGGTCTCATTGTTTGTTACTGATCAAATTGCTTTCTTAACCTTAGTCTTAGTGTGTTAACATAGTTTTAAGACCTTTGTAACTAACCATTATTATGGATGTACTACCACTAGTGTTTAATTTGTGTATGTAATTGCTAACTAATTGGATTTTATGATCTGAAAATAAATAAATGATGATGATGATGAGTAGTCTTGTGGCTAAATAATAACAGCCGCAGGGGTCGATCGATCAGGTTAAGCTACGCTTGCCGCGGTTGGTCCGCGGATGGGTGACCATCTTGACATACCAAGACCCCTCCGTGCCTCGGAAAGCACGTTGAGCCGTTGGTCCCGGCTGTCATTCGTGGATCTTGGACAGTCGTTACGGGTTGTCAGTAGCCCGAAAGTCTGATAACCAGTCTTACTAAGGGGTATCGTATTACCCAGTAGCTGGGTTGTGGAGGTCAGATAGGCAGTCGCTCCATGTAAAATACTGGTATTCAGCTGCATCCGGTTAGACTGGAAGCCGACCCCAATATAGTTGGGAAAAGGCTAGGCAGATGACGATGAAGGTGAGCAGTCATCATAATGAGCACTCATTTGGTTTTCGATATCTTCGGTTATGGTGCCAAGAATATACGAGTGAATACCGTACACTTTTTAGTCATGATTACCATGAGGATTTAGGTCGTAGGACTCTGACTTAACCGTCCATTCTAGCCAGATGCATGAGGATTCCAATCACAATACATCTGCCTAGAATGGATAGTTGATAAATGTTACTATAACTCTATCTACCTAGGTATTTTAACTTTATCACGAGCATCGGGATCATGAAAATGGCTGCAATGCGTTCGGTTGCCTGTAATCGGTTTTCGTCTGGCCCTAGAAAGAGACTATTACAAAGGTTTAAATGGCTGACGCTCTCCAAAACCACTTTTCTGAAACTCATTGTGCGTTTACGGCCTAGTACAGTAGTTACCACCGGCAATATATTCTCATATTTCCTACTTTATTAACAAATCTCTAGCATATCATAAAATAACCATTAACTATATTAAATACAGTAAGGAGCAGTGGTAAGCCAATGGTAACACGCCGCTTTGAAAGCCGCGACTTACAAAGTTGTAGGTGGTATGTTCGAACCGAGACAGGCGCATTACTTTTTGTTAATTATTTCATCACCAACGGTGAAGGAAAACATTGTGAAGAAACCGGCATTAGGGAATGCAATCTCGTTCTCGCGAGATCTCGGCCTTTTTTAGCGAGATTGATCTCGGACTTGATCTCTGACGAAATCTCGGGAGTTTAACTGAATGAATGCCAATCTCGCGAGACTGGGGCTCAAGCGAGATCCCGCGAGTTTATGAATAACAATACTGCAAGATCTCGTCAACATTGAGATCTCGCGAGATTGGCAGTTTTGTGTGTTTTTTTTTTGCAAATAATCACAAAATATGAATAAATTAGAAAAAAAAAATAATGAAATTAGTTAGCTAGCAACAACTATTAGTAAATAAAACAAATGCACGATGATGACGCGAAATCTCGCCCTTTTTTCGTCCGAGATCAATCTCGCTAAAAAAGGCCGAGATCTCGCGAGAACGAGATTGCATTCCTGCATTCCCATGTCCTAGACTCAAAAATGCGGAAACATGTGACATCTACCAGCTAGCACTGGGCCCGCGTGGTGGATTACGGCCCACTCCCTCTCACCAAGAGGCGGCCAGTGTCACGCAGTGGCAACATTATAGGCTAATTATATGCCTACATTAAATTTATTATTCCTTTTAACTAACAACAATTTAAGTTTGTAGGCCGAAACATTCAATAAATCTGACTGTTACTGGAATTTTCACGTTGAAAGCTTCCAAACTGTGACAGTCTTTATCCGGACTAATAAGCCCGACCATCAATAGCCCAGTGATTTATGTTCCTCTAAAGGTTTTCATTAAATCCAATATTAATCTACCCCTGCATAAAGAGGGGGGCGGACCGGGTTTTTGTATGAAGACTTATTACTATTAAGAGGTAGGTTTATAGCTGTCTTTACAGACAGTCTGGTTCGGGTAGTTTAGATATAATAGTTGGTTTCTTTTATGAAATGCTCTATATCACCAGTTCGTTTTTTGGAGGTATGAGGAATAGGGTGTAAACTTCACTCATCCTCCATAGGAAAGGGAGGATACTACGACCAGAAGGGTGTCGTGTCTAGCGGGCAACTCCCTATGATTCATGTCGGGCGATTGTATACAACATTATTTTTAGTATATTGCAAACCTGAATACAGTTTGTTCAGAATAAGTAACTGAATCGATTCCAATAATTTTTACACCATGTTATATTTTGTCCCAAAAATATTTTAAAAAGGTAACAAGTTGGACACCGAGCGACACTAAGTACAGACGCCAGCACATCAAGCTACCCGAAACTGTCAAATTTTCCCAATCAACTTTGAACCTTATGCTTTAGCAATAAAGTTGAAAATCTACTAAAGAAATTTGACAGATTGTAGTAGCTTGATGTGCTGGCGTCTGTACATATCCGCAATCATATGCGCACAACACAGGACACAACCGGTCGGCCGGCGGCCCGTGTTAAGTGGTAACTACTTTTTGTACGGACAATCAGGTAACATAACAAGCTTATAACTTCGTGATTTTTCATGATACAGTTTTGAAATTTTGACCATAGTCTCTTTACATAAAAATACTAGGCACGTGTTTCGGGTTTGCCATATACTAAAAATAATGTTGTATACGCTAGTTGCGCGCTAACTGCTTGCGAGGTGCAGGATTTTGAGTGATCGCATGTGGCGGTGTAGATACCGCTACAGTTTTACCGGAGATTTCTCCCCTTAAGGTGGAACTAGTCGCGAGCTCGAACCTACTAGTGGGCATGGGCAAAAAGCAGGCTGTCTCACCGGGCATCGTGTCCGACAGAGATAGTATCAGTGACGAGCAATTTGACGCTAATTTACACGCATAACGTCTAGTTCGCACGCACACAAACACCGTTCCAAACAAAAACGCGGATAAAAAAATAATAAAAGTCCTTTGGAAAATCGAGTTTTGTGAAAAAACCACTGCATAAATCAATTACAAATAAATCAAATCATCAAATCCTTTTATTACTCATTTACACCCAAAGTTACGTTAAAATTAGTAATAAAAACGGATCTTTGTTGGCTCATAACTCTTTAATGCCTTTTTATTTTCCTATTCTGTTTCCTTATAAACACAATTACTATTAAGGAAAAACGATACAATGTTTAATTTTGGATGGACAATGTCAATCAATGGAGTAATATGCTCCCGAAATTTGTATAGAAAAAATATCGACTAGTGCCACCTTAAAGTCCACACTCTGATTTTGTTCGATGGGAGCAGTTTCGAAAAGCCTATTGTGTTTCTTTTATAATGCAAATGAATGTCTCTTGAATGTTCTGAATTAAACAGATGGCTGATGTTCGGAAACAGGTGCGTGCGCCATGTTTTTCAAAATAATTTGTAACTCCAACAATTAATTCCCCTAAAGGTCGTAGACTTCTTCGCATAAAGACATTGTGTAGGCTGTGGTGTATGAGTAAGAGTGGGATATCATAAAGACACCAAAATGATGGGAAAAGTAATATGATTTTGTAATACCTTGATTTAAAAGAGGGTCATTGGAGTTTCTTGCCCGTTCTTCTCCATAGAGATCTACGTTTTGGAGTGGGAAACTAGCTTCAACTTTCTGACTAACTGCCCGACTTTTTGACAATTTAAAAGTGCCTATAAACGGTTTATTGGAAATAAATGCTTTGAGTTTGAGTTTGAAAGTTTTCAACCATTTCAGCTAAGTGCAGATTAACACAGATTCTTAACCAATTCACGCTTGTGGGTCTTTTCTTAAGACCTATTAGTAATAGTGAGTGTCTATTCAAGCAAAATCTAGTTAGTTCTCTTATAATGAAATAGTCTCCGAACTGTGATTACATGTCCTTTTACCCACTCTAATATAGAATCTATAACATGCGGTTAAGATTCAAAATGTGTTGTGAGGTATTGGAATATCAGTGTAAATTATTATATTTCCGACGTAATGGTACCGATTCTTTTGATCACAAACTAAACTAAATTTAATTCCAGTGCATATTTTTCTTTCTATTTCATTAAAAAAAAAGACAGAAGATAAATATTAGTTTTGTACTGTCAAGATACTCCATAGACAAGTTTATACATAATTTTAAAAATGGCTGCTAAAATACGTCAATTTAAGTCAGGCGCTGACTAATTTGACAGGACTAAACTACTATTTATCTTCTGTCATTTTCTTAATGAAATAGAAAGAAAAAGATGCACTGAACTTAAATTTAGTTTAGTTTGTGAAAAGGAAATCGGCGCCAATGTGTGAAGCTAAGTGAAAACAGTAAATGAGGTTCAATGACACACACATGGATTGGTAATATTTTTGATAGTGTAACATTCTGATTGTCTCGTTGGTGTAGTGGTCACAAGTACTACTGCTGAGCATGAGGTCCTGTGTTCGATTCCTAGGTCGGGCAAAGTGTTATTGGGTTTTTTTTTATCTAGAATTTCTCAGTAGTAGCCCGTGGTCTGGATTTATGCCCGGTTGATGGCAATAGACTATTACCCATTAATTGGAACTTAAATATTACTTGCGAAATGTGGGTGCATTGTAGATGGGTCATTCTTTTGGACAGGTTTTTCAAGTGGCTTTACTTAAAAATAATAGAAATCGAAAAGTCAGCAAGCCATGTTTTTTTTTCGCCTAAACCTTACATCCTCTCTAAACTGGGTTAGTGATTATCTTTATAATTAAATATCATTAAAAAATAAAATACCCCCATTCTTTGATTTTCGTGGAGTGTCCCAAGCCCCGTTCTGGTCACTCAGTAAATTAAATATTTTAAACTAAATGCTACATGCTTTCCAAAAAAAAAAACACTAAGTCCTAAGAAGTTTACAATGCTATGATAAATTAGACAATATTTCTAAAAGAACTACAAGTCCTAAAAAAAATTAAATGTAACTGTCCCGAGGTAATTGCTGATTTGCGTGGATTATTATAATTTCACTAGCACATCTCTAAATTCGCGGCCCGATGATCCGTCATCCTAATTCGAGTTACAACTGGTCGCGCTTCGATGACCTGGCAGAGTGATTGTGTGATGGTGCGTCGAGTTTTCAAAAAAATTATGGTAAGAACTTCGTTGCGTGGGGTTGGTTTCTCAAAACTTTGATTTGCGTGGTACAATTATCTCCGGTGTCCGTGAATTTATTTATTTATTAAAATATTGTAGCGAACAAATATAAGGTAACGTAACTTATAATCAAAACACAGTTTATTTGCTTAAAAGGTTTTTGTAAATTTTTAGCATAAAGGATTTATTTTGATTTCCGTGGTCGTGATTGGCGTGGTTTACGTGGTAGTTTTGACCCATGCGGATCAATTTTTGACCATGCAAATGAAATAACTTTGAGTTTTGTACTAGTTATGAATGAAAATATTGTTTATTACTTTAATTAAATGTAAATTCAATAAAAAATACTGATTATGTTCCTAACAAATGACTAATTATAATAAGAGAAAGTGGCATTTTTTTTGAAATGTTTAAATTAGTGTTATACAAATGACTGATTATAATAACAGTGTTATTTTTTTGAAATGTTTAAATTAGTGTTATATTTTTGTGATTTCTTTAACAAATAATAAATAATGTTGGACTGATTGTACTAAAAACGTTTTCTGCCTTAGTAACCTACCTATTTTTTTTACCTCATAATAAAATAATTTCTTTTCAATATGAAGTAAAAATAAGTAACTCATTTGAGAAAGTTAAATTAAAATTTTCATTTCCGTGGGGTGTTTTGTGACTAGCGAGGCCGCCATTTTTTTAACCTCAATTATCTCTGTAAGTATATCGCTCTCTGAGGTGCCTTTTATATAAAAAATATTACTTTTACGTATATTTTAAGATTCTGATATCAATTTTAAAAATAAATTGAATTTGAAAATTGCCACGAAAATCACCAAAGAATGCCTTACTCGAAGAAGCACCCAGATACACCACTGCCCAACCCTTTGAGGCAACAAGGTGTGATATTATGTTATGTAATATTCTGGAAACTTTGATGGCTGCGTAGTTGGTGGGTATATCTACTATTATAGTTCATTATATGATTAAGTTTTGTCACGTGTGTATTTGATTATAACTTACCTAATTGTATTAATGAGTAAATGTCGTCATTAGAAAGGTGTTTATGTTTATATTCGACGGCGGAATTAATGCAAGATCTTTACGGTACGTAGCCTAGTTTGTAATTTATATAACGTGCTCATCCTTTTAAAAAACTATGTTCTATAAACACCCGGTTCTAAAAAAACCCAATCTTATTTACTAACTAGCTACGCCCCGTGGTTTCACCCGCATAAGTGTCGATCCCGTGAGAATATCGGGATAAAAAGTATCCTATTTGTTAAGCCCGGTTATAATCTATCTGTGTAACCAATTTCATCCAAATCCGTTCAGCCGTTTGAGCGTAAAGAAATAACAAACACACACACACTCACAAACTTTCGCCTTTATAATATTCACCATTATAAATAGAAAGAGCTTTTGTGAGTTTGAGTTTGAGCATTAAAAGCATGCCATTGGACATAAATGAGGAGGTAACATGCAAACAGGCTTAAGTCACAATAATGTAAATTTTCAGAATACTGTAAAAATCTGTAGAGATTCTGTTTCTCTACAGATTTTTTCAGTATTCTGAAAATTTACATTATTGTGACTTAAGCTTGTTTGCATGCTACCTCCTCAAATACAACGTGTAACGTTAAATGCGCAAAACCTGAAAATAGTTTGATCAGAATAACGAGCAGAATTAACTGAACCACTTTTTAATATAGGCCACATTTTTCAAAAAATCTTCATTAAAAACGTCGCCGTGTCTATTTATTAATAGGTCAAGCAAGCCAACGTCAGCGCGGCGCAGTGGCTCGGTGACGACTCCTCCCTCGATAAAGCGTCATCGCAGACGTAAGAAACGATCAGAATGGCCGGTAAATTTAAAACAGCTCATAAAACGTTTACAATTTTTTAATGACTTATTTTCTCTCTGAAATAGGTCAATTGAATTAAAATAAGCATAAAAACATTTGAAAATATATAAAAATAGTGATCCGAGTCCATGCTACCAGTAGTTAGGGCTCCAGAGACCGGAACCTCCTCACAATTCGAGCCGTATCTAGGAGTATTGCCTTCTGAATCAGGCCCTTGATCCAACCTCCTAACGAAAGCCTCGATATATGTATGTCGGTCGAGGCTTGTGGCCATCAGGCCATTGGCCGAGACGACAATCAGCACAATGATAGTCGAGCTCACATTCCCCACGTCAGCAACCTCGTGTGCTAAGTCAAGATATTTAATTTGTTTTTCTTTCTCAGCTTTCGCGGGGTTTCCGTCATGTGGAATTTTAAAATCGACAATCATTGTGCGGCGCGCTAATCGATCTATCACCATTATATCAGGTACCAATCTATCACCACTGTATCAGGTTATATTATTTTTTGGTATGGTATTATTATTATTATGATTTTACATTTTTCGAGACCATGGGGTCCCGGTCCTTTGGACGGCTTATGAGGGGCCGATGCCAACTCTCAGAGGACCCTTAGAAAATTTCAATGAAATGCGGCACAGATTATTATTATTAGGAAACTTAATTACTGACTTAAAGACCAACACTCTCTGTACTAATACCTGTTATGATTATGAGTATTATTGTGTAAAACATAAAATAAGCGAGTATACGTCACAACTCACCACGTATCCCTCAGAAACAAGTAGAGAGCTGAGTCTAAGTTAGGTCAAGTTAGGTGGCACGTTCGAGCAAGGAACAAGCGATGACAGCTTGGTCACCCACGAGTTACTTCACGACATGAAGTTACCTGTATCACTTACAACTGAACTATGTGACTTGGATGTGTGTTACTTATGTGCTTCATACAGCTGTATGTGTAAAAAGATATATACATAAATCATTTATTCCTTATGCAAACTCTTCAAACTATGTCCCATGAAGATACAGAGAAGTTATTACTTGTGCTAAAGTAAATATTGTTCGTAATATATAATTTTATAAACCTTTTACATGTGTACCAATAAGATAGAATAGATATGATAATTTTATGATTATTTAATCAATTATTGTTACCTCCAATCGCCTGAAACACAGGATTCTTCCTAGTTCAGGCACAAATCATGGGTGAACTTGACACAGATTTAAGAAAAACTGTATTTAACGTTAGTCCTTATATTAGACAGCCGGGACCAACAGCTTTACGTGCTTTTCGAGGCACGGATGGGTCTTGGTATGTAAAGACGGTCACCCATCCACGGACCAACCGCGGCAATTTACTGACCTGATAATTTCACCGTAAATGACCACACGTCTGATACACGCTGTATACAACGTGTAACGTTAAATGCGCAAAACCTGAAAATAGTTTGATCAGAATAACGAGCAGAATTAATTGAACCACTTTTTAATATAGGTCACATTTTTCAATAAATCTTCATTAAAAACGTTGCCGGGTCTATTTATTAATAGGTCAAGCAAGCCAATGTCAGCGCGGCGCGGCGGCCCGGTGACGACTCCTCCCTCGATAAAGCGTCGTCGCAGACGCAAGAAACGATCAGAATGGCCAGTAAAACTAAAACAGCACATAAAACCTTTACAATTTTTTTAATGACTTATTTTCTATCTGAAATAGGTCAATTGAATTAAAAATCAGTTGGGGTGTCTGAGGTTTTGCGCATTTAACGTTACATGTTGTATATGTATGATGTAGGTACCACTTACGAGTACATCTAGTCATTAAAAAAACACCGTATCCGGAGACAGCGATCCAGACTAATACTCTTTCTTTTCATGAGCTCTCTGATGAACAAACCAAATTCGGTCTTGAAACCCCGGTCACGAAGGTACAGAAGAGCTGATCAGCATCATTGTATCTGTATGTCTATGTACAGACGCCAGCACATCAAGCTACTACAATCTGTCAGATTTCTTTAATAGATTTTCAACTTTATCGCTAGAGTATAAGGTTCAAAGTTGATTGGGAAAATCTGACAGTTTCGGGTAGCTTGATGTGCTGGCGTCTGTACATAAAAGCTTTGGGCGACTTTTGCGTATTTGGCGTTCCTTGTCTAGGTGTCAAGACGATTTGTTTCAAAGCATTCAGTTGCTTTGCAGGATGAAGTGCGCCATCTTTCTCGGTTACGAGCAGGCTACTGCCCGCGCCGCCGCCGCCGCCGCCCCGCGCCCGCTCACTTCGTGTCCGTAGCCTTGTAGCGTTTTTGTGATTTTTAAATCTATTGACTCGTGGACATTACGTAATTTAACATCACGCCTGTATACCCTGGAGGGTTATGCAGAGTTGTAACTATACTAATAAAAATAATAAGTACACCTTCAATTCGCCAGTTACGTTGGTAATACTCGTATACTCAAAGTCAAAGTCACTAGTCACACAAGGTGACTTTGACTTTGACTTCAGTAGATATACCTAAAATTCGCCAGATATGTTAGGAATGTTGATATTTAAATGTCCTTTTCGTTTTATAAAGTGGCTTAAGACTATACAAAGACTGAGTTATAAATAAATAATCCAATTATCAAAATTAATTGGCCATGACATTTTAACTATGCAATGGAAACAAAAACATCATTTTAGATTAACAAGAAATTGCTAACAATAACTTCCGCGTAGATAAGTTTTGTTTGTTTCTCAATACCTACTTAGCTTTCGTTCCATTGTTACTCTTCCAACACTGAAAATATAATTCCTTGAAAACATTTAAAACCTTTACAGAGTCTATTGTACACTAAACAATACCCATATTACTATTTAATAAGTAACATCAAAATACGAACAAGAATTACTTCGAGAAATTTCTCAAGAAGTTCAAGTTTTTTTCAATAATATAACCCCCCGTTAACACGTAATTAACACACATAATTTTGTGGTAGACCAACATCACGGGTACCGTTACCTGTTTAATTAACCGCAGCCCTTGAACGCGGTAATTAATTCGTAACACCACCCGTTACTACGCATGTCACATAAATTCCTCAAAGTTAGCATAATATCATACCCTTGCAGGGCGACCATCAATCATGTGGGATATTAGAGGTTTTGATCCATTCGTGCTAAATAATTACAGCTGCACGGGTCGATTTAAGGATAACCTACGCTTGCTGAGGCCGATCCGTGGATGGGTGACCATCAACTACATACACACACAATTGTGATCTACAAATGACAGCCGGGACCAGTCCTTTCACAGTCTTTACTGTAGTCAGCAGCCCGAAAGTCTGACAACCTGCCTTCCAAAGGGGTATCCAGTAACTATGTAGGTTGTAAAGGTCAGATAGACAGTCGCTCCTTGTAAAATACATAAATTCAGCTGCTTCCGGTTAGACTGGAAGCTGACCCGAACATAGGAAAAGGCTAGGCAGATGAATTTTTGATTCATTCATGTTTATTATTATTGCTCAGCGCGCCATGGAGCGAGCTATGCTCGGAGTTTCTTTGAAGGATAAAATCAGGAATGAAATTATCCGGAAAAGAACCGGAGTAACCGAAATAGCTTGCAGAGTAAGCAAACTGAAGTGGCAGTGGGCTGGCCATGTCTGTCGAAGGGCCGATGGCCGGTGGAGCAGACGAGTCCTGGAGTGGAGACCGCGTATCGGCAAGCGTAGTGTGGGATGCCCCCCAGCTAGATGGACGGACGACCTAAAGAAGGTGGCTGGGGTAGACTGGATGCGGAAGGCGGAGGACAGGGTTTTGTGGCGCAGTCTGGGAGAGGCCTGTGTCTAGCAGTGGACTGCGATAGGCTGAGTTGATTGATTGATTGATGTTTATTATTTTAATTTAGGTTGTTATTCAGATTTATTTGAGTCCGAAACTAGAATTGGCTGTTTCGGGTTCGTCTGACTGATTTTGAACTCGAATGGAGTTCTTAGTAATGAGCTTATAACGAGGCAAGGTCGCGAGTTGAACTGAAATAAACTTAACCTAGTCAAGCAAACCCAGGACAAACATGTAACCATAAGGGTGCGTCCACATCTGGCGAATGCGCCGCGAATGCGCAGCTGGCGAGCCGCAGCGCGCGCGGCGCGCGATTTGCGCGCGTCCAGCTCACGTAAAATGCACGCGCGCAGCTCCCGGGCGGCTCGCGAACGGCTCGATAGCTGCGCATTCGCGGCGCATTCGCCAGATGTGGACGCACCCTAAGCCACATAAACATGAATGAACATTTCAGACGAGTTACATTATTCGGCAATTATTCAATTCCTATGGAACTTTCACAGTTTTCCCTGTTTTACTGGGAAACTGCAAATAGTAAATGTGAACTGAAAAATATCGCTCGTGTAACTCGAACCGATAGCGCGCTGCATTTGCTTGTTTTTTGCTCTAGCAATAGGTTTTTCAGAGGCAAAACGTACAAAGTTTTAGTTTTTTAATTTCAGATTTGTCAAGAAGTGTTTGTCTTATGACAGCGTAGGGATTTTTTTAACGTCCGCTAACACATTTTATAGCTCAAGTTTACTTGATTCTCGAACTTGCTGCGCAAAGCTTTCTGCAGTAAATGATTAAACTATCAGAAAATATACCAACCGACCTATTCTGTAAAAATAACACCGTGAAAACTTAGGTGAAATGAGCTGTCAATAGTGTCAATCAAATCAAATCAAAAGTCATTTATTCAAACTGGGCTGAGAATCAGCACTTTTTGAACGTCAAAATTACAAAAGACAGTCCCCAAAACGCCCTCCCTTCACCACTTCCTAGTGCTTTCGCTGGGAAGAAGAAGTGGCCCTAGAATACGTAAGAATGATACAGATGATCTATCTCACCAAGTCCGCTCAGCCTCGATTGCAGTAGTGACGTGTCCTGATATGCGTATTTGTGTGCGTGAACCTAGGTAGCGTTAGCAATAAAAGCCTTACACGGATTGAATGGTTTATTTCATATTTGAAGAACGAAAATAATTAATTTCGCAAGAGAAAAATATGAAACTAAGGCAATGAAAAACAAAATAAATTAAATACAGAGTCGCTGTTGCTGTCGATGGAATCATATATTTTTTTAAACCTTAGCTGTCCCACTGCTGGGCGAACCCTTTTCCCGGGCCACCTCGAACCAGCCCTCGCGATACGCGTCTAGGACATCTCGCCATCTGTTTCTGGGCTAGCCTCGGCGACGCCGTCCCTCTTCAGGTACCCATTGTGTGGAGACTTTTGCCCACCAGTCATAGTGCAGCAGTGTCAGCCGCAGCCCGCGCACTGTGACCTAACAAGTACTCCTATAAGTATAGTGTTCGAACTTGTCGTTCGTCCATTTTTCTTCAAACTGACTAAACCGATCGCGAGGGCGGCTTTATATACCCCCGCATCACAAGTAACTAGACTGTTCTACAACATTCTAGGATATTATCGAAAACAATTAACTTGAAAAAGAAAATGTATAGAGTTTTGTAGAGTGTCTCATTACTTTTATGCCAACCCAATACTTTATGGTACGCAATAAAGAATTGAGAATCAAAATAATTTTTTTTTTTTTAATTGATCATTTAAATTGGATTGTTTTCTGCAAAGATTTGCCAAGTAACGAAAGCTGTGGTGGGATTTCAAATATTATCAGTTATTTTTTAAATATTACGAGTATTAACTTTTATCCGTACAAGGCCATTCAAAATCCATGTCCTTTTACATAGTATGACACGGTGGGAAATCTATTAATAACTTCGAGATGCATTGCAAATGAAGGAGACATTTGGACCAGAAATAAGTCCATATTCTTGGTTATTTTTCTATAAGTATACAAGTCATCACTTACTGTAGGTACCGGAAGCTCACTAGCCCAAAAAAAAATCTTATTCTGTGAATATACAACCAAATTGTCAAAGGAAAGATCTTTTGCCTTTCGGATTGTAAGGTACTCATTTCCTTTATCTATTTTTCACAATGATTTTTGTCAGAATCTCGCTGTACAGAATATACATCAAAGAGCAATTCATTGCTTGACCTTTAAGTAAAACTTTTGCTTGCAAGCTTTTCTTTTCGTTGATACAAAAATAATACAATACAAATCTTTAGATGAATTTATATTGAAACAACAAAAACATATAAATTATTCCTCACATTTATTTTCCGTTGTAAGTTCTGCCAGAAAAGACGACATACGACACAAAATCTCTTTGACATACATTTTCTGGCTAACCTAGTTAACATAATCCACGCCAAACTTGCTAATGCAGGTAACGAAGCTAATTAAGTGGCTTTTTAGGCTTTATTTTAACGGGATAGAGTCTAGTGTAGATTAATGCGTTTTTTTCGGGTGTAATCGTAAAGTTGGGAATCTGAAATTTGATGTAGACGTTTTGACATACGTGTCAGCGGCTACGGTGGAATTTATTTAAGATGTCGATTTTGTTAAGGTTTATTAAAAAGTTTTCAGATTTTTGCTAGAATCCACGTTCGTATGTAAATCCTCTGACGGTTATATTTACATGAGTTGTAAGCGTGGAAGCGAAACGGTTTCTTTGAGACGGTGCGCGGATATCCAAAGATATGTGGAAATATTTATAAATGCTAACGGTAGAATTTATTAGACTCTTTGTTTAGTTTCGCCTTGGAACGATTTAAAGTCACAAATGCTTTCAGAAATATGATTATTTTTCGGTTCTTTGTATAGTAGGTGAATAGACTAGTACAAAAAGCTTAAAGCACGTAAAGCCGTTGGTCCTGCGCCTGATCTCTCTCCGGTCGTATCTGATTGCCGTCCCATCGGAATATGAAGAGGGAAGAGGGAGTGCACCTGTGTTTGCGCACATACATGTGAATATCTCCCGTGCCGAAGGCTAGTCTCCGTCGAGGTTGACCGCCTTGGCCGAAATTCGGTCTATAAATAGACTATCGTCTTTTATTACATTATTTTAGGGAAAATCATATTTCAGAGTAAACAAACTTATAACTTTACTAAAAAAGGGAATTCTAATTGTATTTCCTGTGGCTTTATTTTTACCTCTAATGTATTTTTTTTTGTCAATCGCTAAGGTTACTTAAAAGGTGGGGGGGGGGGGGCGGGGTCCGTGGCTAAATAATAACAGCCGCACAGGTCGATCGATCAGGTTAAGCTACGCTTGCCGTGGTTGGTCTGTGGATGGGTGACCATCTTTACATACCGAGACCCCTCCATGCCTCGGAAAGCACGTTAAGCCGTTGGTCCCGGCTGTCATTCGTAGATCTTTGACAGTCGTTACGGGTAGTCAGAAGCCCGAAAGTCTGACAACCAGTCTTACCTAGGGGTATCGTATTACCCAGTAACTGGGTTGTGGAGGTCAGATAGGCAGTAGCTCCATGTAAAATACTGGTATTCAGCTGCATCCGGTTAGACTGGAAGCTGACCCCAACATAGTTGGGAAAAGGCTAGGCAGATGATGATGATGCTAAGGTTACTTAAAAAAACTCTTAGATTTTAGGAACAAAATGATACACTTTTAACCCAGTGGCAATATTTATTAAATGGGCTTGCATGTTAAAAATAAAATACTGGGATATTAAAACTAATATTTATTGAAATTTTTATGGTACTTTCCACTTGACACACAATTTTGCTCTTTTTTCCAAGAGCTTTACTGCTGTATTTGTCTAACGTTTAGTTTAGCCGCGAAGATTCAAAATGTATGGTGCCCAATATATGGACAGAGCCCCATAAAGGGTTAACGAAACTTGCGAAAAGTGTACTCAACATATCTACCCCTTTTTGAAAAATACAGGCGTGAAGCTATTTTTGCAAACAAAAAAAAATTGTTTTATTTCTTTTCGTATTCAAACCAAATAAACTTGAACGTACTCTATTTTACCGTGGTTGTTGTTTTAATGTAAAACAAACCAAGCTAAAGTTTTCATCTTTCACGACGACGTGTAAAACGTACTAAAGAATTTCTGGCGACGTGAACACAACCAGTTAACCGGCTACCGGATTCCGGTTAGTTATACACTTATTCCTATGCTCTTTGCGTTTAGGAAGCAAAACTCTATGCGACTAGGTTGTTAAAAGCGTTGTGCTATTGACAGTTTGCTTGGGTATAGTAACCGTTTGCTCTGGTTCACTACGTCTTTGCGTAGAATGTAACGTACCAATACTCGTCGTGTTTTGAAATTGGCTGACTTTGGAGAACTGTTGCGTGAAAAGTGTTTCATTTAGAATTAAACTTTTAACATGACGATATAGAAAAATTATCCGTTATTCTAAATAAGTTGTTATTTTTTATGATTGTTAGTGATAATAAATACTTATTTAACCCTTAACCACCTACTACCGCGGTCACTGAGACCGCAATTGCATTCAAATATTTCGATGTGTAACTGTCGTAGGACAGTGCGCGTCTATATACCTTTTCTACACATCCTTTATTTAAGAAAAAATAGTCACAAAATGCATTAGTGTGTGTAATGAAGATAAACTTAGCTTAACCTTTATTTGCTAGTTGCCGTTGCGGTCTTAGAGACCGGTGGTAGGTGGTTACGGGTTAAGTAAATGTGAAAACTGGGCGATTTGTACCAGTACTCGCCAGATTTGTACTATTTACTCATCAAAAAGACCCAGTAGTCAGTAATGAACACTCAGACTTTGGACATAGAGTTCAAGATTAATATTAAAACAAATTGTAATTGTCTTTCATATGAGTGGCAAGTTTAATAAAAAAAAAGGTAGGTTGATGACCAATTCGCAAGAAATTCCTAAAGGTTGTGAGCTGTTAGCAGAGTAGGTAGGTAAATTCTAATATATTTTTACTTAATAAATTAGGATAATAGCAGAACTTTTACTAGAAATTCCTCATTATGCTAAAAATAACATTAAAAAAATCCATCACCTTTTTTATAAAAAAAAAATACCTACAATTTTTCTATTCCTCCCTAAGATTTAAAGCCAAGGTCAGGTTAAAAAAAACGTGGCATTATCATGTTATGATAATTGGCAGCCAGTAGAGGTCTTCCCCTTAATACCCGACTTTATTTTCTCCAGTTATCTGGCCTATGCCTTAACGACCAACATCACTTAGCTGGGACAGACTTAACGTATTTTTGAGGCGGAATAGGTCGAATAGTCATTATGAGGAGGGAAAACCATACTTTATGCTGAAAAAGCCGGATTGTTCACGTCAATCGGAGTAATCCGAAAATGATTTTTTTTTTTGAGTTTGGATTTGTGCCCTGTTAATGTCTCGCCTCCTTATTTATGGGTCTTAACATAATTTGCGGAATATGAATGTACTATTATAATATATTTCTGCCTAACCTTACGAGGAATGCAGGCGTGATGTTATGTGTATTTTGTAGGTGGCTAAGATGGTTAGATGGCTAGCAATTTTAGCGTCTACTGCTACGGTTCTAACGGACGTTATTTATAAGTATAAAATATTGTGAGGATAGTTTTGAGTTGTTGAGTATAAATGTACTACGAGTATAAGACCAAAGAAACGATGGATGGACTGCGTGAAAGATGATATGGCTAGAAAGGGTGACTCCCGAGATAACGACTAACAGAGAAGTATAAACATGTTGCGGCAATCCAGAAAAAAATTTAAGTTGAGTGATGAGGTTTAGGAGTGTGCTGCTAGTTCTCTAAGTCATCTTCAGGACCTACAGTTCAATGGAAGACATTGTTTTTTTTTTAAAACACACTTAACAGAGCTGTAAGTTTTTTAGCAAATGCTCATTATGGGCAAATATCACTTTGTTCTTTAGCCCAATATTACTTACTTATACATACAGAGTGGCAAGGACATCGACGTGCAACCTATAACCATGAATTCCGCACACAATTCTAGACCCCCAGCGTAGAAATTGTTCGTCGGCTATCAAAAATAAAAAAAATCAGCTGTTTTATTGAAAAGTGCAATTCCTACGCGGTCAAAATTTATGGAATAGCACATGTTTTTATAACCGACGAAAAAATTTCAAACGCATGGGGTTACAGAATCATGTACTGAATCCATGATAACAGATTGCGCGTCGATCTACCTGCCGCTCTGTATATTTTCAGACCGTAAACGAACGTTTTGGTGTTGTGGTTAGCTAGCAATGTGGTTAGCTACCGACCTCGACGATTGATCATATTATTCTTACCTGAGCAACCGGCAGCAAGTTTGTCATGCTCCCTTAGATGTCACTGCTTGCGGTAGCGTCGGGGGTCGGGTTGCCTCCTTCCCTCAAATATGGCGAGGGGGTAACGCTTGATCTTTGCGTTATGCTCGTGAACGAGTGCAGCTTGTGGTGACTGGTTCGTCTTGCTGATCATGGTTTTATTGTTGTCATTAGTAATAACTTGTTTATTTAGTTTGCTTCGATGGTCCTAGTTTATCGTTCGTGACTTCAAGTGACAGCTATGTAAACAGAACCCAGCATTGCATAAATATATTAGCGGTCACGCCATTTGTACCTGGAGGCATTTATTTGGATACTAAGTTTTTGTTTACATTTTTAATTTTGATTTATTATTTTTTGCTTGAGTAGTTATAGTTTTTTTATTGTATTTGTTGGTGTATTGGCGTGGCTAGCTGTCATATGGCAAATAATTTAATTTGATTTTCTATGTCTTGTAATGTTAATTACTTTGCATACCTTGTATTGTATTCAGTCAAGTATTTTTTGACTGAACAGACAGCTGTGCTGCTAGGGAGTTTGTTGCGCCACTTCTTCTTCCCAGCGAAAGCACTAGGAAGTGGTGAAGGGCGGGTGTTTTGGGGGACTGTTTTTTGTAATTTTGACGTTCGAAAAGTGCTCAATCTAGTTTGAATAAATGACTTTTGATTTTTTAATCGGTGACTAGCATGCCGTACAAAATAAATACCGAGCATTTAGTACATACAATGTACATATTTGCACAACACATCATTGTTAAATATTATTTGTTGATCACTAAAATTAAAATGGCCGGTCGCACTAACTGAAAATTATGATGATAATAATAAGTTTATTAGTAACAAGAACATTCAAAAGGCTCTCAAAAGCTACGTCACAGAGCATAGTTCTGCACAAATTGATAAACTTACTGTCTAGAATATTCTTATCACTCCGTTGGATATCTTATTTAGTAAAACAATCCTTTTTCCGGACTTTACGACTGAAGAAAGATAAGCAACTGTTATATCTTTTTGTTCTAAAGTGGCAAAAAGTCTTTTATGCTTTTGAGCAACGAGGATGAAAAATTAAAAGATTTTTTTAATATTTAGAATCAGATATTACTGGGATAAATATTTACTACACTTTTTCTCATCTTGTAATTAAGTTACGCGCACTGGGCCCGCGTGGTGGATTACGGCTCACTCCCTCTCACCTAGAGGAGGCCAGTGTCCCTGGAGCGGGAACATTATAAGCTAATTTATTATGATGTAGGTAACTCATTTATTTGGTTTAGTTTTCTGACTTTTGCTTTTGTGAGCCAAAATGAAACAAACAGATCATCACGCCTGTAGTACCCCAAAGGGTTAGGCAGAAGTGTACCTATAGCTCACCCACATTTCAGCAGTCAATTAAGTCTAGTCCCATGTAAGAGGGGCCGAGTCCTTTGCCGTCAACCGGGCTCAAATCCAGATATAGGGCTACTACTGAGAAATTCGTGGTGGGAAAAACCCAATAACACTGCCCGAGCTGGGAAGCGAACCAAGGACCAAAATAAAATTATTTCAACCATTTTATAACTATCCTGGATGACGTTTTTTACCGTCTCCAAATTTGTACAGGGTGTTCTTCCCATGAATATGAACAACTTTCACTATGGGACCAACTCTGAAATCACGAAATAAAAATCAGCTGTTTATATAAAAGTTCAATACCTACTTGACCAAAATGTATGAAACAGCAGATTTTTTTTTTCGTGATTCATTGGTAGAATACTCCGTAAAAAATCCTCTATACAGCATGTAGGTAGGTAACTCATTATAGATACACAGCCACAAAATCAAAATAATCCTTGAATATTCACCATTTATTTAACATATTTACAACTAACTTTATCCTTGGATGTTGGAAGATATCCCACGGGATGTAATACCGGGACAAAAAGTAGCCCATGTCCGTCCCCAGGATGCTACCTCCTCGCCAAATTTTATCACAATCCGTCGTTTAGGCGTGAAAAGGTACCGTACAGTCAGCGTTACTTTCGATTTTATAATATTATAGTAAGGATTCCAAACACCGACCAACTAAAGGCACTGTAAGGTCTATATTCCTATAAATTTCCCGAAGAATAGAATCGTACCTCCACTTATCACGCCTCTATTATAAATAAGACGTGTTTACCTGTGTCCAGGGGAAACTTAACTTCGGAACCCGTTTAGAGTATAATGTGTATTGATTATATCCCCCACTAGAGGGAAATAAAATACAAAATTGATTCTGTAAACTTTCTTCGGGGAAATTCGACGGTGGGTTGGAAAGACGAAATTTTCTAAAATATTTTGTGGGAAATTTAGCTTAGTTTATTTTTTGGTTATCTCGCTTAAAATTATACAGACTTGTCATTGACAGTGCATCTGCAGTGCAAAAAAGTTCTCCTAATGGAAATACTGAAAAACAGAATAAAATAAATATTTAAGGGGGCTCACATACAACAGACATGATTTTTTTGTCGTTTTTATAGATAATGGTACGGAACCCTTCGTGCGCGAATCCGACCCGCGCTTGGCCGGCTTTTTGTATATTGGCATCTTGTAGCTATTTCCTAGTATTGATGTTATTATGTATTATTTCATCGAGAAAAAAAATGTATAATCAACATATATTATATAATATATTCCCACAATTGGGACAGAGGCCTCCTCTTTGTGAGAGGAAATGTTTACTCAGCACAAACGAGACGCACATCCCAAAAGAACTTGACGACAAAATACACATTATAATACAAAGGAGCCAAAAGCCTCGCATTTAAAAACTTAAAAGTTGAAAGTTTTAAAATGGGTTTGTTTGATTTTTGTATGTTATGTCTTTTGTGTGCACTGAATAAACGAAGTATCTACCTGTCTTCTAAAACTTACATACAAAGATCTGTATTTCAAGGTTGTCCCATACTCGTGGAAACCCAGACCCTTATCCTTGTCAGCTAACATATATGTAGTTATGTGTAATTACTTTTTAACATTAAATAGGGCGAGTAACAAGGAAATTAATAATGCAGATAGCCTACCGCATGGCTAGTCTTGTTACTAGTGATACATGAAAAAATTAATTATCAAGTTAATAATTAAACAGATCAGAGAAAGACAAAAAATCAAGTATCTTGACTTAGCACACGAGGTTGTCGACATTTGGGACGTGAACTCTGTAATCATTGTACCGATAATCGTTACTGTAAACGGCCTTGTCACGGAGAGCCTCGATCAACACCACAGGAGGCTCTTGTTGCGCGGCTGCGTCAAGGGCTTCATTCAGAAAGCAGTACTCCTGGACACGGCATGCGTAGTGAGGAGGTTCCTTTCTCGAGAACCCTGACCACCGGCAGCCTGGATCCTGTTCCTGATGCCGAAACTACCACTATTTAAAAAAAAATGTTTTATATTAAAAATTTTAAAATGTAAATAATATACATATGTAACAAAGACAATTTAATAAAGGAAAACAGATCTTTAGTTTTTGTCTTGATCGTGAAATGGGAGAAAGAAGCTGAAAAGCGTTTTCATAGAGTAAGCGTACTGATCCACCTAAGGCCAATTGTCTACTACTGCAGTGCGATTCTGTAACCATCTCACCGTGAAAACTTAGGTGAAGTGAGCGCGGAGTGAGCTGTCAGTGTCATCTCACCTGATACTAGGGATTGACCAAGCATACATTTACAATCATAATCGAGATTTTAGTTATATTTTTTATGCTAATTCTATCGATCATTTTATATAATTCCAAAGCTACTATTTTAGCTGTCAAAACATTACTATTTTGTGAGGTACTAAAATAAAATAGCAAAACAGAAACTTGGTCACAATCTTAATGTTGTTTTTTTTTTCTTTTTTTTCCTAGACTAGTCCTTATACATATAGCGATGTTTTGGCAACTAAAATAAAATACTAGCTTTGAAATTATATAAAATGATCAATAGAATTAGCATTTAAAAAAAAAAACTAAAATATCGTTAATGATTGTAAATGTTTGCTTAGTCAATCCCTAGCATCAGTGGGATGACACTGACAGCTCACTCCACGCAAGTTTTCACGCTGAGATTTTTACAGAATCGACATGCTAGTACTTTAAATATCGCGTTAAAAACTAAAATCGCCAATGATTAGCCAATATGTCACATCATTAGTATTTCAATGGCGGTCCATGAGATAAAAATACTGTAATACCATTCACTGACGCAGACATTTAGTTCCTCACGTGTGCAGGTGACAGGGCATGCGACGCAAGATATGGTGGCATGTCCACGAGCCCCATGGTAATCATTCCAGGTGATTTTGAGATTTTCCCTTTGTTTTCAAAATACTTATGTACAGACGCCAGCACATCAAAGCTACCCGAAACTGTCAGATTATCCCAATCAACTTTGAACATCATGCTTTAGCGATAAAGTTGAATATCTATTAAAGAAATCTGACAGATTGTAGTAGCTTGATGTGCTGGCGTCTGTACCTACAGAAAAATACGGCTTCCAGATTAAACATCAAACCACTTTACGAAAGTGAAATCAATCAATGTCAATTAAACGCTTCTCGAGTTTTCAAATTAAATTGCTTACATTTAATTAACAATTATTTCCGATTGCCCCACAAAGGAACCTTTAATTTTGATTCCGATTCTAAAGATTCGAGATCCTCTTGGATTTTTCGTAAAAAATAATTGGAGACTTTGGACAAAGAAACATGTCATTACAGATAAAAAGGTATCGGTTTACAAATGAAGTTGAAACTCTTGGAATTATCCGCAAATATACGTTATCATGATTTTTTTTTTAAAACCCCACATTAGGAATTTCTCCTGTATTGTGGGTGCGTTTACAAACATATAAAGTCACATACAGAAACAGCCAGAAATGTACCACTTCATAAATTTTATATTTATATCAACTTTTAGAAGCAGGTAATGTAGGTATTTATTTATTTATTTATTTATAATAAGCACACCAACAGCACAGCCACTTACAACTCAAATAAAAAAAATCATAATAAAAATTGCCATTTCAGTAACCATGCAAATAACAGGTATGCATGACATTAAACTTACAAATATTAGAGACAAAAGAGAACAATAAAAAGTATGTTTAGTAGAACTTAATCTAGAACACTACAAAACAAAAAAAAAACAATTTCTATTCTCTATATATTTCTATGTATATTTATTTTATGTTTTATTTGGTTTGTTGTTTTTTTTTATTTATATACAAGCTTTAATTTAAATAACGTACAACCTCATAAGGGTTCATTGTACTCATCATTATGAACAACTTTTAGTATGGGACTAAACCTGAAATCACGAAAAAAAATCAGCTGTTCCCTACTTTTGACGAGTTGTGCGAGCATAAATTTAGGGAACAGCAGATTTTTCTATGCGTATATTTGTAATGTGACCAACATTACAAATCTACGCATGCATACAGTCTCACACTATAATGGTTTGACGTGGTAGGTTCTTCATCCATTTTGGTTTGTTTTGACTGGTCAGCGGAAGTGTGACAGTAATTTACGTATTAAAAAATTATCTATTTTAAAAATGACAGGAATCGATTCAGTAAAGAATCGTTTACTGAATCGATTTCTGTAATTTTCACTAAATTAAAGCACATTATGAAAGTAGTCTTACTTTCATAATGTGCTTTAATTTAGTTATACATTGTATATAAAAGTAAAGATTATTAACCGGAAATTGGTTATCATGTTATGCTCGTACGGAGGAGTGAGGAAAATGACGTAAGGAGTTTTTGAGTATGAATGTGAAATGTGTGTTTTAACCCTTGAAGAGAGGTTTCTAGATTTTTTCTTTGGACCTTCCTGTACTATATTATTATCATAATAGACTGACTGCCCCGTTTTTCTCGTGGTTACAAGCGCGACTGCTGAGCATTGGGTCCTGGGTTCGATTCCTTGGTTGGGTAAAATGTTACTGGGTTTTCCATTACGAATTTCTTAGTAAGAGCCCGGAGTTTGGAAATTGGAGGTTTAATACTCCCGTGCCTCGGAAAGTATGTAAAGCCGTTGGTCCTTTTTTTTTTTTGGGGTGGGAAATTATCAAATAACTTCTCCCGTTCTGGGCGGAACGGGAGGGTGTGTCAGACTTTTACTGACTAAAACCCACCCGTGTTCCTTCAGTTGCCTGTGTAACTCTTTCGAACAACCCGCGACCCTGGCAAGCATCGGCCCCAGTGGACCCCGTCACTGCTGACATCTCTTTGAGGCGCGCGTGGAACACAACGCGCCGTCGACCCAAGCCTGGTCCTTGACAGACGACGAACTGCCCATTGCTCGCCGTCTGCAGGCCGTTGGTCCTTCGCCTAATCTCTCCCCCGTCGTGTCGGATTGCCGCCGTCCCATTTGACTATGAGAGTAAAGGAACAGAGAATGCTCCTGTGTTTGCGCACACACTTGTGCCTATAATATCTCCTGCGTACCTGGCCAGTCTCCGTTGTGATTGGCCAAAGTTACCGAATTCGGTCGGAAGGCTATAATTATTATCATCATAATAGCGTAAGTCAGCACCAACTAATATTCTGTTAGGATTGATTAATAGGTCATGTTATACCACGTAGTGGGTAGACTTTTAACGTAAGCTAAAACAAAATAAAACCAGGTCAATAGAGCCTAGTAATTTCAACGTCAGATTCTGATCCAGATTGTATACCAGTCCTTATAATTTAGGCAAACATTCTACGCTCGTTACGCGACCAACCGTATATTCTTTATTAGATGTTTATCATTAAAACTACTTTAGGTATTGGTTTGGTTTAATTACGATACATTTACATAAAGGCATTATAATGTAATTATTAAAGGACTGGTCTACCTCATTAGCTTGAAAGGCTCGTGGCTAAGTAATAATAGTTGGACGGTCTAATAGAAGGTACGCATATCGAGGTCAGGCTGTGGATGGGGTGAATATCCGTTACATACCGAGACCCCTTCGTGCCTCGAAAAGCACGATAAACCATCGGTCCCGGCTGTCATTCGTAGATCTGTCTGACAACCAGTATCCCCAAGGGGTATTGTGTTACCCAGTCACTGAGTTATTAAGGTCAGATAGGTAGTAGCTACATGTAAAATACTGGTATTCAGATGCATCCAGTTAGACTGGACGCTGACCCCAACGAGTATGAGAGGTACTCTCATACTTAAACAATTTCTGGCTATTTAGGTTATTTGTTGCATGTTTACAGCTATCGAATAACTCTTTACATATCTTGACGTTTTCCTTCATCCCATACATTCATAAGCATGCAAACACGCTGCAATTACCAACCAGTTCATTAAAGTGGTGATCAAGGAACTGTTCCTCTGCCACAATACATTCTTGTTATTACGTCCGGTCGTCGTTTAGAGGCTATCCGCCATCTTGTAATTTTCACGAGTCATCAGAAGGACATGGGCCGATAAGTTGTCTGTGGGTAATGACGTAATAGATTCCCATTCCAGCCCACGACCCTTCGATCAGCAGCCAACCCTAAGGGTTGTTGTCGTTTTAAATTACGAGTATTATCACAAACGACAGCAATTTCGCTATACTACCGGCCGAACGAGGGTGAATATCATACGTGCCACAAATATCTGCTTCTTGAATCATCTAAAAGGCCACGTAAAATTAGGGTTATCAACAAACCACGAAATAGAAAATCACGACGATTCGTAACGTCGTCACCAATAGGGTTGACTAAAAGGTAGATTTACGCGCCTGAAAACTGTCTATTGTTGTAAGTTTTCGCTCGCCCAAGCATTCACCGTTCACGGTGAATCGCACATCAAAATTCGGAAATCCGTAAAATTGACGATTTTTATGGCCTGCTTGCAAGTTTCACTTTTTTGTTGGAGGCTTATGTCGTGGATCTTTCTGTTTGATACGTCACTCGAAATGATTGCGATAAAACGGCTCGAAATTTGCGTTTTCAGGATTTTTTTTCGTATTGTGGGTAGGTTTACGTACCTGTGGTTTTACTTGTATCGGATGTTGGGGTCGTTGTGTTTGTCACTTTATATGAGGCCCAAGAGAATGGGAATATTTCTCTACCGGGCATAATTCGTTCGCAATTGGTTTGATTTCGATGGAGCAATTACTTAATTGACTTTTATCTCGAGACTGGCACGGCTTGAGTGATTTACTGACTCAATAAAACAGAAGCTCATTATACAATTGTTTTTTATTTGACTGTATAAGTGAAATCAGTTTAATTTAATTTAATTTAGTTATTGACATAATCAACTCATTTCAATGTTTTCTAATGAGTTGATTGCAATATGTGGTTAGCTAGTGACCTAAACGATTGACCATATTATTCTTACCTGAGCAACCGGCAGCAAGTTCGTCATGCTCCCTTAGATGTCACTGCTTGCGGTAGCGTCGGGGGTCGGGTTGCCTCCTCCCCTCAAATATGGCGAGGGGGGTAGTGGGAGATCTTTGTGTTATGCTTGTGAACGGGTGCTGCTTGTGGTGACTGGTCGTCTTGCTGACCATGGTTTTATTATTGTTATCATTAGTAATAACTTGTTTATTTAGTTTCCTTCAATGGTCCTAGTTTATCATTTGTGACTTCAAGCGACAGTTATGTAAACAGAACCCAGCATTGAATAAATATGTTAGCGGTCACGCCCTTTATACTTGGAGGCTTTTATTTAATTTTGATTTATTATTTTTTGCTTGAGTACGTATAGTTTTTTATTGTATTTGTTGGTATATTGGCGTAGCTAGCTGACATATTATGGCAAATAATTTAATTTAGTGTTCTATGTCTTGTAATGTTAATTACTTTGTATATATTGTATTGTATTCAATCAAGTATTTTCTAACTGAGCAGACAGCTGTGCTGCTGAGGAGTTTGTTGCGCCACTTCTTCTTCCCACCGAAAGCACTAGGAAGTGCTAAAGAGTGGGCGTTTTGGAGGACGGTCTTTTGTAATTTTGACGTTCGAAAAGTGCTGATTCTCAGCCTAGTTTGAATAAATGACTTTTGATTTGATTTGGTTGCGGAAGTATCCTTCATTCCCGCGACCCCCGGCGCATGTGAACCCCGCCGCCCGCCCGAGGGCGAACCCAAAAAAAAGTACTGTTTTACACAACATCTTGAGCATATTTTACAATTACAGCAATAGTCAGCAATTAACTTCTTGGCTGCTGTTTGAGACTGAATAAGCCAAAAATCATATTTTTATAACAAGTTTTAATTAAAAGTTGGTATTTTTTAAACGTAATGCTTAAACATTTGATATAAAATATGATATTTGGCAATTTCAATCTCAAATAGCAGCCAGGGGCAGCAGGGGGGTTAATTTTAGACTTTCGTTGTAATAGTAAAAAATGCTCAAGATGTTATTCCCCATAAGAAAACAGTACTTTTTTCTGGTCGGCACTTTAATTTTCCGGTATAAAATGTTCGACACTTGAATGATGTCCTTTATCTAATTAAAATTATGAGGTTTCGTGTTGTTTCAAATAGAATTTGATTGATTTGGTATTTGTATATTTCAAATTGTTTTTATTTTATGTTTTTTTTTGCAAAAAAACTATTTTTAACTGAACTTATATTTATTTCACCAGTTTGTTAGCTTTTTCGAAAACAGCTTACGTAGCTGTTATTTTACAATAACAGCTACGTAAGCTGACTCGTTACTCTAGTTCTGGTCATTGACACGTAAGTGCTACTTTGTGAGCTGACTTAATAACTAAACCAGTAGTTTTGCTTTTAAGGGCAAGTGTCCATTTTCGTTCAAAGGTTCAGCGAATATTTCAAACTTGAACGTCGCGACGTATATTGTTTTGATCTTGACGTTCAGTCTTTGATTAGTGATCGGGGTTTTACTTTTATTGTGAGATACAAGAGACCGGCAATAATCGATCGATATGACAGGTATAACTAAGTAAATTCTCGCAAATTTTTGTCGTTGGTATGTCACAGAGAATAATATCTAATAATATGTCAGTCACACGCGTTAAAATAAATGGCGATTTGTTTTCCTGGTGACTGAATTATTACTGTATACATTTTTGTGAGATTTATGTAGATTAACTTGTTTTGATCATACGTATAGATCTTTACTACAGATATTTTGGGGCCAAACTTTTACTTTGTTTTGATAAAAAAAATTGTATACTATGTTTTGTATCTGTGCGGTAGATACAATGTTATGGAACAATAGTTGTTGACAATAAAATGGTTTCTTCTCCGTGTAAACCTACATCTTTTTGGGGTTGACTGTACGCGATAACGTAGACATTAACATTTTAAAATTACTTTGTATGTGACCGATTTCCACCAACTAAAGCAAACTGTAGCAGGAAAAAAAATATTGCTTGCGTATCTTGACATGGTTCTTTGTTGCGTTAATTCCGAAATGTTTTGTTGACTGTGTTATTATGCTGTATCGTGAGACGAGGCAAAAACAAATACATAAAATTAACTTAATTTTACCCAAGATTGCGTAGATACCTACTTCGTATTTAGACCTGCCCTCAGGCCCAGTTATAGAATAGAATATTCTTTATTATGTACATCATAAATATTACAGATATGAATGTAGAAATTTTACAAGGGGTAACACAGTGGGCGGTCTTATCGCTAAAAGTGATATTTTAAAGACAACCTTTACGGACTTAGAGCGAAAGGAGAGACATGCATGCTTGCATGCATTTTTGGGATGCATGAAGAAGCCACCTCGTGTAGCGCAGTTTGTTCCGCTAGTTACTCAATTGAACCAAGCGCTCGGCGCATCCTGGACAGTCACACCCAACATCTTATAAGTATTAATAAGGGAAGAATTGGCCAGTCAAGCCAATTCTTCCCTTGCGGTGGTAGTGCTGGCGCCCGCCTGTTGCGACCACCCTCCCAGCGGAGTCCGCCGTCAAGCAGCCTGCTGTGTTTCATCGATGCGTGGGAGTTCCAGTGCCTTAGGCACGCTCGTTCCATCATAGTTCTCATCCATCGCTTTCCATCAGGCGTGATCGAGGTGAAGAGCCATTCGAGATTCATCAATAAAAAAAGACACTACTGCAGGTAGTCTCTGTCTATACAAGAAATACATACATAGACAAATATATACTTATCTATGTAAATAAATATAAACAATAATAATCATAAAACAAGGCCAAACTATTCCTATTCAACTAGTAGCAGTATGTAAGATCAACAACAAAAGCTAACCTTGGGTATTGATAGAAATTAATTCTCAAATAGGAGGTAGGTACTTGATTTACGTATACTCCAATTATGTTACTTAGGACTAGAGTGAGTTTAGGTACCACTCGGAATTGTTGATATAACACATTCAATGAGAAAATTAATTTAATTTAGGTATAATTTATTAATTGCTATCAAAGTTAGTTAGTAAGTACAGCCGTGCGATTCTTTAGCCATCTCACCGTGAAAGCTCGGGTGAAGTGAGCGTGGAGTGAGCTGTCATTTGCTAGGGATTAACATTATTAAGAGCTCACTTCACTTATGATTTCACGGTGAGATTTTTACAAAATCGACCGGCTGCAGTGCGATCCTGTAACCATCTCACCGTGAAAACTTATGTGAAGTGAGCATGGAGTGAGCTGTCAGTGTCATCCCACTTGATATTACGGATTGACCAAGCATACATTTACAATCATAATCGAGATTTTAATCATATTTTTTATGCCAATTCTATTGATCATGTTATATAAATTCAAAGCTAGTATTTTAGTCGCCAAAACATTACTATTTTGTGGGGTTTTAAAATAAAATAATAAAACAGAAAGTTAGTCAGAATCTCAATATTGTTTTTTTTGTTCTTTTTGCCCTGACTAGTCCTTATACAACGTGTAACGGAAAGGGGGTATCAACCCTGAAGGAGGTGAATGTGCTCATGAAACTCAACAACTTTCCCCAAAGAACACAGGTCGAAATATGAAAAAAAAATTTGGCCCTCCCATAGTAAATCAATCAGCTGGTAGTCAGTTTTGTAAGGGAGGGCCAAATTTTTTTTTCATATTTCGACCTATGTTCTTTGGGGAAAGTTGTTGAGTTTCATGAGCACATTCACCTCCTTCAGGGTTGATACCCCCCTTCCGTTACACCCTGTATAGTGACGTTTTGGCAACTAAAATACTAGCTTTGAAATTATATAAAATAATCCACTTAGTTTATATTGATGATGTTTTAATAGCTTCCTATTACTGATATTTATATAGAAAGTAGTGTTCTATGAATTTGTTTAACGTAGCTACAACTAAAATGTGAAAAATAAAAACATTTTTAGAAAAACAAAAAACTTTAATTTCGGAAGTCGGTGGCAAAAAATGAAAAAGCGGAACCAACGACACCGACTTCCGAAATTAAAGTGAGTGAGTGAATGTGAGTGATCCTCGCATTTTTTCCGAATCGAGCATATTTTCACAGACTAACAAATAATACAAAAACTTATCTGGAATAAAACCTGTAGGCAGAGGCAAAGTTAAATCATTTATTTCAAATAGGCAAATAAAAGGCACACAGACACTCACATAGACAATAGATTTATTCAATGCGAGAATCACATGTATCACGGCGTACAGCAGGCCAGGCCTAATCGAACCTACGATAAATGTGAATCTGAATTTATTTTCATGCTTGAAGGACCTATGTTAATTCGCAAGTCACTCGGCTGTTGTCGAGACATTGTTTTAAAAAAAAGAACGGAAAAAATCATGGCAGAACTTGAACTACAATAGATCGAGATGATTGACTGAGAAATGAAAGCATAAAACTTCTAAGAATAGCTACGTTTCCCCCATAAAATTACAACAAGTGAATAAGTTACTCCAAATGAAAGGCTAACGGATATTTTCGTCCGTACAATTTTACTCATTTTCCTTTGTGAACGAATTTTACGACTGTTTTCGGCTCTGTCGATTTATACGGACATAATTAAGGACCAGTCGAGGGGCTCGGCATCTAACAAAAGGTACAATGCAGGTGAAACGGTACTCCGCTATCATTGTTTCCAAAAATCAAATTTAACTCGTAGAAGCTATAAAGAAATCCCTATATACATATAAACCGAAAGCGTCATTTATTTAGAACAAATCTTTTGTAGGCTCAAAATTTTGCCAGCGGGAATTCTGTATTATGTTGCTAAGTCCTCCATTGTCCCAATCTGTACGAAGATTAATTTACTAGGCTCGGTAAATTCGGGCATAAAAGATTTTGGGTGAAATGGAAGAGCCAAGTTTGATAGAGTGCGCTCCAAGAGAGTTGGATAACGCGCTTTATATCTTTGTTTGTAGTTCTGAGCTTGAGGGCCAAATATAAAAAGTTTTCTTCAATATGGCTTAAGTCTCTTGTAAAAATAATGTTTTCGTGAATAATTTTCGGGAACTTTGGGACCCTTCTATTATATCCGAGGAAAATAATTCTAGAATAACGAGTAGAAAACTTCAACTTTTATTTTTTCAGTATTTATATTCAAATACATATAAAAGTTAATACATTACAGTCTTTTTTGAAATTTTTGCCGCAAGTCGTCGTCACTCCCAACATTTTTGTAGAAAGCGATGAAGGTCTCACGTTAAGAGCATGAGCAGTAATGGACTTAGGTAATAAAAAATGACTAAATATTGTAGTTAATTATGACTTTCTACCGTTAAGTCTAGAAATTTCCGAAAGACTAGCCTAGACGAGACAACGTGGTCTTATGTATTTATTTATTCATATATACTTTATTGTACACCAGAAAACATATACAGGTTGAAATTGAAAACATGCGACAAATCGAAATGAGAGATTGTACTCATCATTGTGAACAACTTTTACTATGAGATAAAACCTGAAATCGCTGAATTGAATGTAGGGAACAGCTGGTTTTTTTTTGCAATTTCAGGTTTGGTCCCATGGTAAAAGTTGTTCATAATGATTAGTACAATCTCCCATTTCGATTTGTCGCATGTTTTCAATTTCACCCTGTATTATAAATTATATATAATACTACAAAACTTACAATGGGCGGTATTTTAAGGGTTGAAATGATTTATTCCTTTTTCCTTATTTGTACAGCCACAAAAGAAAATCACTTCTGAATCAGCCGTGTAATCAGCCAGTCTTAAATTGATCATTTTTAAAAGCTTTTATTTAGCTCCTCATCAAGGGTATAATAGAATAATTAGTTCAACTTGCGTCCAGAAATTTCTCTGACCATGTCACATTCAGTAGTTTTATATCTCCACAGAGGTTCTATCAATCTTGTACGTCAGACGCACGACTCGTCGGTTTTCAAACAATTATGCTTACTTAAGTGCGTGTTCAGTCGTTCACAAGTAAGTACGGAACTTGCCTTCTGAGCCTCATTGATAACTTTTGGGTTTTCTTGTGTTTAACTTACATACCTAAATGTTTCTTTGTTAGGAATGATTTCGATACGATTAGGTTAGGTTTAGCCTTTTAATACAGAGTAGCAAGGATATCGACGTGCAACCTGTTACAGTGAATCATCTGTTACATGATTCTGAAACTGCGCTGAAATTTTCGTCAGTTATTAAAAAAAAAAAAAAAAATCCGCTGCTTCATTTTGACCGCGTAGGGATTGCACTTTTCTATGAAACAGCTGATTTATACTGCATGATTTTTTTTTACCGTGTCCAAATTTTTAAAGGGGGTTCTACGAAAAACTAACTTTTACGAAAAAAAAACAACAGCTCTTTCATACATTTTGGTCAAGTAGGTATTGAACTTTTGTATAAAACGGGTGATTTTTTTTCGTGATTTCAGGTTTCGTCCCACAGAAAAAGTTGTTGGTACTGATGAATACAACGACCCCTTAAGAGATTTCATGTATGAATAAATATACCTTCTATATGCTAAATCTGAACTGGCTAGACGCTGTACCCATTTTTCCCTTCCCAACACTTACAATAAAGTTAGCAAAAGAAAACCCAAACTTAAGCTCTTTTAAAATAATCATATGACGACACCGAAGCTTTTATATGGAGTGTTAGGCAGCTGGATGCAAAGCCATACGTAGATGATAATTGACGTAATTTAGAGCATTTTGAGCCATAGATGTCTAAATGGTGTCAAATATCACTCCCTTAAAGCTTTGCACTCAGCTTCCAAACACCCTGTACAGCACCTACACACAGTAGACACGCACACAGCCATGCACACACAAACAACAGCCCCCACAGTACAAGCCAATGATAACCATCGCTTTTTTATTTTTACTCTTATGTTTTGTTTATAAAAATAAAAAAAACTGTAACTATCTATGTAACATCTTCAAACAAAAGACATCTACAAATAAAGTACAAAAGTGTGTCTAAATTTTAGGTCAAATTAACTTTATCTACACAGAAATTCAATGGTATCAACTACAAAATATCTGAAATTCACGTCAAATATCCTATACTCACCTAAATTTTAAGCACATGGTCAAAGTATGGGTTCATAGATAAGTCAGCCTGCAAATCTGTTATAGAAAGGATTTTCAACAACACTGTCATAACTGTAAACCTACAAAAGTGGACTTTGGCATGCGACCATACTTCCCGCTAAATTAAGTCTTTTCAATGAGGTGTCCTAAAACTAAATAACCCTCAAGGTATTTTCAACTCATTTCTACGTGTAATAAAGTTTAAATTCACTTGCCAAAGTGTTGTAGCTCTATTATAAATGTAGGGGAGTGCCCGTTAGTGTAGCAAATGTTGTTGAAAGTTCAATGTCAGGAGCTTTACCTGGTTTGTTCTGAAGTTACATTAGAAGCTTTTATTTTGTTCTGTTGGCTTTACTCACACTTAAAGTATCGATATCAGGAATATTGTACGAGATTGTTTAAGTATGTTTAAGCATATTGGGTGCTGCGATAGTCCTTCTATCCTAAAACTTTTAATTGTTTATTTATGAACAACTATGGCGTCACCCATGGAGGTCGGAGGTTATCCCGCCGGAACGTAGTACTGGGATAGCGAAAAATCAAATTTATGGAAATCCGCTACGCAAAACATCCGTGAAAACTTAACAGTTTGATAGGTAGAGTTACTTTCACCTTGGATGTTAGTTTTATGAAATTGACTGCAAATTAATGCTATAATTTTAAGATTTTCTTGGTTAGGTTCCTCAGAACAATATTAAAACTGTAAATACCACCATTTAATCTACAAGATATTCGTATAAAATAGTGAGATTTAAGTGTTCACAGTTCTAAGAAATTCTTATTAATTTATATTTTATTTAGCATCTAGCCTTTTCTCAACTATGTTAGGGTCGGCTTCCAGTCTAACCGGATGCAGCTGAATACAAGTATTTATTAATTTATATTTGATTATATTTTTATACTGTTTTCAGACTACATTAAACTGATTATAAATCACGACAACGGATATAATTATGAGTGTTTTTCCACGACAATAAATTGTAATCAATTTGGTCTGTTTCCAAAAAGTTCGGAATCTGCTGAAAGATATAAAAAAATCAGATTACCTTCAAATTGAAATGTCATGTTTTCAACTATAATTCCTTTTCTAATTACTTTAAGTACATTTAAATCTTCAAAGTCTTTCGCTAATCGGCTTTGACGAAGAAACTTATTTCTTTTTAAGAACCAGTCAGTAATCCCTTTAACTTTTAGTGGGTTGTTCAGACTGGTTGGCGTAGTGGTTGGGGCCTGGCTTCGATCCCCAGGCCTGGGAGTGAACTGTAATCCAACACGCGGGCCCAGTGTGAGTTGGTAGATGTGACATGTCTATGAATTTTTGGTTCTGACGCTTTGAGAGCAGTGATGATGAAATAATTTGCCTACACAAAGTAACGTGCCTGACTGGGTTTGAACCCACCACGTACAACGCGTAAGTCAGGCTACTGGGCCATCACTGGTAAAGTCTTCGAACTAAATAAATATTACAAAACATTATTTTTAGTATATTGCAAACCTGAATATAGTATGTTCAGAATAAGTAACTGAATCGATTCCAATAATTTTTACACCATGTTATACATATTTTGTTCCATAAATATTTTAAAAGGTTACAAGTTCGACACCGAACGACACTAAGTACATATCTACAATCATATGCGCACAACACAGGTCACGGCTGGGCGGCCGTCGCGAGAGCGCGGCGTGGTAAGTAGTAACCATCTTTTTGTACGGACAAGCAGGTAACATAAGCTTATAACTTTGTAATTTTTCATGATACAGTTTTGAAATTTTGTACATAGATTCTTTACATAAAAATACTTGATCCGTGTTTCGGGGTTCGTATATACTAAAACTAATGTTGGATATGTGAAACGATAATTTTAAATATCTAAATCATTCGAATTTCCGTTACGTTAACTCCGCGAGTTCGTACTGGACCCTCTGCCAGTCGATTCTGGAAAATCTCACCGTGATAACTAAGGCGAAGTGAGATTAGAGTGAGCTGTGAGTCATACTGATGCTAGGGATTGACACTATTGACGACTCACTCCACGCTCACTTCACCCAAGTTTTCACGGTGAGATGGTTACAGAATCGTACGGCTGGTATGGCATTTTATCCGGCTAGATTCTATAAACTGTCTGCCTATTCCTTGAAATAATACAGATGTGGTGTGACGTAATTTTATGTTACAAATAAAAGTAACTTATATCTTACATTACGAGTAATAGTTATCTTTAGATGTGTCACGACTACTAGGCTGCCATGAAAGTAAATGGAGTCATCTACACAAACATAATAGTGTACATCAATTGTCTGAATGTATTGTTTGTTGTTTGGCAAATTGTTACATGTTTTTGTAAGGTTGAGAATACATAGCGTACTCGTATAAGCATAAACAGCCTACGATTTCCAGTGCGGTGTGATGGGTAAGAATACTTGAATGCTGACAAGCATTTTAGGTTTTGGTTACCCAGTCACGGATGCGGCGAATGTAGAAGTATTACCCCGGCCATGGCCCCGACTCATGGTACTGGAAGGAACAGTGGGGTTTTAGTCGGTAGAAGTCCGACATAATCCTCCGTAAGTCAATGAAAAAAATAAAAAATCCGGTTGCATAAAAAGCGATATAAATGATGCTAACAAGATTATGTCGAAAAAAAAAACGAAATGATAAATTTCGTAAACTGACTGACCAAACACATACGTCGCCTCCGAAGACGGGCTGAACCATGTCCTTGCTATCGGGCAGTCGTGTAAAAAGGTTACAAGGATGGATGGAATACGGAAGGTGAAGAATTGATCAATCAATCAACTCAGCCTATCGCAGTGCACTGCTGGACATAGGCCTCTCCCAGACTGCTCCACAACACCCTGTCCTCCGTCTTCCGCATCCAGTCTACCCCAGCCACCTTCTTTAGGTCGTCCGTCCTTCTAGCGGGGAGAATTCATCTATAACTTAATATTATAAAGAGGTAAAAATTGAGAATTTGTGCATAATATGTTGGCGGTAATCTTCAGAGCAGCTGATCCGATTCCGAAAATTCTGTCACTACTGAGTAGCTAACATTTATGTGAAAAGAAGCATTTTCACGCGGACAATGTCGCGGGTATGCATGGAGCTACAACGCCATTAATTTAATTGGAATAAGAAACAAAGCATTTTCCTGTAGTTCTATAACCGCCCTAAGGAACGTGCTCTAGAAAGCTAAGGAACGGTACACACGGCTTATCCGATAGAAAAATATAGGCTTTTCTCTGTAACATGTATTTTTTGTATTATTTTTATATTTTCTACTTTTTGTCTTACGGGACCGCTTTAAGCCGTTTATGTTTATAAGAAATATCATTATATTCTATGTATGGGCTTTAAAAGGTAGCTGGGTTTAAGATAAGCCAGTTTATTTATAATAATTCATCATTAAAATCTCGGTTAGTTTTCGGTTATTCATACTTTTCGGTGGCTTTAAAAGTTAGTTGTTGTCAACATTTTCTGGTGTATACTTTTTAGGAGTAATAACTGTGCCAGAAGAGTTTAGTTTGCGGGAACAGGTCTAGGGTAAGGAGTCAGACCAAGATAAAGAAACCCCCAGGGCAGCATGTGTCAAGCTGTTGGGCAGTAGAGACTCGACGGACCCTATCTCCCGGGAGAAGTTTTGGTCCTCATCTATGGCTTGCCTTTATTGGGCGGCTGGAGTGAACAAACACGAGGAACAAAGTTCCCACCTCTTTTTTGCCTTAATTGGCTGGCTTAAGTGGAGATTCGCAAACGTGTTTGGAGGAAGGAATTATTCCAGTAAGATGCTGCTAGGGATCTTTAACGTACTTCCAGGATTATCCTGATAGTCATGGAATACCTCTCCACTCCTCATAAGCACCTCAGGACATGTGACCTTGTCGCTATGACACTTTTTGCTGGCGACCGTTTTCAGGTGCCCATTATTGAGAGCGCAAGTCACCCCCTGCCATTTTTATCTGTTTTATTTGTATAAAAAATTGGTCAGGCAGGGGACAAAGTTCTTCCATAGTTCAAGGTAACCAGTCCACTATAGTCACCCAAATTTTCCCAATCAACTTTGAACCTTACCTTCTAGCGATAAGGTTGAAAATCTACATATTAAAGAAATTTGACAGATTGTAGTAGCTTGATGTGCTGGCGTCTGTACACAGTTTATAGTTCATAAAAGTTTCATGATGGGAGACAGGAGCCCATACTAAGTAAAACCAGTGGTACGGGTCTCCTGGTCTCCTTATCTTGAATACATTATAGAGATTTCTGCTAAGGACATAAATAACAGTAGCAGAGAGCGGTTACAGCTAATGAACAATATACACATTAGTATTAAATTAAGAAATAATATTATGAAGTGGTGTTTTGGTAAGTGTGTGAATTTGTTGTTGCGTGTATATTGTGATTTTGTGGGTGTGATATACGAGTTCTGCTTCTGATGCTTTGGATGTGTGTGTGTGTATGTAGTACATGTGTGTTATACTTGACTGTAACCATCTTTATTAGGAACGTTGTTTAGTAGGTTTTTACCCTACGTACGTTTACATATTGGATTTTGTAGGCTCCTGTAGATTTGTACCGACCACCTTAACATTGAAAAACATTATGTTTTGGTTTCAAATGGTGTAAGGGACATTGACGCGCAAACTGTTAATTATACCTACATTGTTATTCCGCCACTTCTTCCGTGCTAAAGCACTAGGAAGCGGTTAGGGGAGTTTTGGGCATAGACATATATATATGGACTGGAAATACCTACGAAAAAAGGGTGCCTACCTACAACTCATATTGTCTCAAAAAATGGCTGCCATTGCTAGGGTTGTATCAATCAAGGAACATTGGTGTTACTATAACGAGTATCGATACTAAATACGAGTCGTACTAGTTATCACGTTTGGATCATAATATAGTATACTAACTTATAGTCCGTTCTAACTAAGGTTGCCTACTTTATAGTAACGTATCCTAGTTTATTTTCGATAAACATACTTTATAATTTTGCATAAAAATACAGTATGCGAAAATACTTTATTTCTAATCTTTTGTTATGCGTAAAAGACTCATATGAACTATTTATCGATAGGTACAGACGCCAGCACATCAAGCTACCCGAAACTGTCAAATTATCGCAATCAACTTTCTTCCCTGAAAATAAAATTAATGCCAAGTGTTTTTTCGGCACAGAATTAAAAAACACTTTTTAATTGCATCACGTTTACGTATTAAAGTGAAGGAAAACAGCGTGAAGAGATATGTATCCATATGCCCAAAAACAGGTGCTTTCGCATATTATACCTTTGGGTTGGAAGGCCAGAGAGCAGTAGTTTCTGTTAGGTATGCAGACCCTAGTGAAAAACAAGATAATCACTAGGGTGAATGAATAATATAAACTTCCCATCACATTCTCCGTGAATGGGATGGGATGCTTATATTATTGTGTTAATGAGTGCTGGAGTAAAAATAAAATAAAAGTTTTTTTTTTTTTTGCCTTTGTTTATTGGTATGATAATGATTAACAAATATAACGTTCAATTATCGTTCAAATATAACGTTTGATTAGTAAAATAGGCTTACAAAAGTAATACTTTGCGAATGCGATGCTTTGGGCATCTTTTGTGATTGGTCCAAGGCATTCAATTGTATTCTTCATGAAACCTTAATCAGGAAACTTCGCCACTACGGAATCCGGAACCCTCTCTGGATCTTCTCACTTCTTACTTCAGTGATAGGATTCAGAGAGTTGTTGTTAACGGGAAAAGGTCACCCGGATCTGTAGTAAGAATGGGGGTCCCCCAGGGCTCAATACTTGGACCATTTTCATTTATTATTTATATCAATAACTTGCATTACCTCATAAAGGATGAACATGATATAGTGTTGTTTGCAGATGACACTTCACTTTTATTTAAACTCAAACATCAACAGCTGGTTACTGACAGTATAAATAGTGCCCTCGCAAAATTAGTAAACTGATTTAATGTTAATAATCTACTTCTTAACGAAAAAAAAAAACGAAATGTATTAAATTTACGATACCAAATGTTAGACAAGTAGAAACTAGTGTTCTCATAAAGGGTGAAGAGTTAAAACCCGAAAATACCACAGTATTCTTAGGCATAACTTTGGATGCCAAGCTTCAATGGGGCCCCCATATAGATAAATTGTCAAAAAAACTTAGCTCTGCAGCATACGCCGTTAGGAAAATTCGTGACTTAACTGATTTAGAGACAGCCCGTTTAGTTTACTTTAGTTATTTTCATAGTGTGCTGTCATACGGTATTCTGTTGTGGGGAAATGCCGCCGATATTCAGACAATTTTAATTTTACAAAAAAGGGCAATTCGTTCCATTTATAAATTAAGTCCCAGACACTCCCTCAGAGACTTTAAAGAGATTAATATAATGACTGTGCCTTCTCAGTACATTTATGATAATCTTTTGTATGCACATAAAAATATAATCTGTTTAAAAATACAGTGATATATATAATATAAATACTAGGAACAAACACAAATTTGTTGTTCCTACAACAAGGCTGACGTTTCATAAGTGCCCATGTAGGTTTATGTGAAAGAAAATATTTTGATTTTGGTGCTGTGAACCACGGGCCGGACCTAGCAAGGTCAATCGGAGCTAATAAGACGCAGGACTATTTATGTTAACATAGCAGAATATACCGATATCATTCCAGCGGAGGAACTAGTTCCGGAAACTATTAGGCAACGGTACAACACTATTCTATTATGACATATTATTGTAAACAAACGAATGAATTAACAAAATAATAAAAAGGTCTGTTATACGGAAATTCACTCAAATATCAATACTTTAGCCATAAATTCATGATGGCGTTACAATTATATCATCGAATGTCTATTATTGTATGTGTTATTGCATGAAAACCGGCTACTAACCTGTGCAAAGAAAGTTGAGGTTGATTTTCATTCTTCCTTGCACCACACTTCACAATACAACACACAGGCATGTTGAATTGCTGTTTTTCAACATTTACATGCAGTTTTAAAGGTAAAGTCCTCGTAATTTTCTCGCAAATCTCAATAATACAAAAAATAAACAACCATTTGACAGCTGAACTACCACGAAACTTGGCGACAAAGATGGCTGCTCTGGCACCTACCTACAACCGTGTATAGAATAACAGGGCATCTCCTGTTATAATTCCCATCTCAATGGTTTTGGGGGACCGTCTTATGTAATTTTGACGTTCAAAAAGTGCTGATTCTCAGCCTAGTTTGAATAAATGACTTTTGTTTTCTTCTTGGACATGGTCAAAACGTATGTAAAAGCAGATTTTTTTATCAAACGACGAACATTTCAACCCTGTTGGGTTTAGAATCATGTAGGTACTGAATTCATGGTAGCAGTTCGCGCGTCGATGTCCCTTACACCGTATAGTTATACAGGGTTATTTTTCAAAGACCAGCCAAATCTGAGGATGTGGTACAGACCATCAAACTGAATAACTTTCTCCATGGGACTAATAACTAACGTATTCGCGAAAAATTTATCAACTGTCCCTTAGAAAACTTCAATACCTACTCGACCTAAACGTATGGGACGACTGAATTTTTATTCGCGAATACGATGTTGGTCCCATGGACAAAATTGTTCAGTTTTATGGTCCGTACCACACCCTTAAATTTGCCTGGTCTTTGAAAAATAACCCTGTATATGGATTTCACCGGTACCAACAAAAATAAAAAATCTAAATAAAATCACACACTGATGTATAAATTTTTTTTTAATACATTTTACACGGGAGTTTCTGCAGCTGTTATTCGAAAAACATGACCGGTAGTAACAGTAGATATTTTTTTATTGTGTCCATTTCGATTTGGATTCAAATAAAATGTGTCAATACCTATTTACACTTATCGATTTTTATAAATAAAAGAAACCTAAAGTGCTCCCTCTCCTGGAGCGTTCGCCTGTAATGTAACATTTCAGATTTTATTATGAGCATTACTTTACAATACTGAATAAATTATAATAAGTCATAACTTGAAATGTATAGATTGCTAGTATAAATTGTATCGACTAATAATATATCAAAGCTTGATATAGTATGTCGTCATGTGTCACATCACTGACACCTGCCTACCCGCCTGGTTAGCGACCATCCTCCCACCGGAGTCAACCATCTTGTTGTGTTTCGTCGATGCGTGGGAGTACCAGTGCCTTAGGTATCTTCTGGGCACGCTCGTTCCATCATAGACCTCATCCATCGCTTTCTAGAGCGGGACCATTAAGCAATAAAAAAATAAAAACTCACACGCCTTAACGTCTGAACGGATTTGGATTAAGTTTTGCACACGGATATACCTGTGAAAGGACATAACTACTTTTTATCCTGGTAACACGAACCCGTGGGATAATTTTGGACCTCTACGCGAACGAATCCGCAGGCATAAGCTAGTTTGAAACAAATGACTGACTTCACTGTGTAAATTAATACCTATCAAGATATTTAAAAGAAAACGTTGTGTCTGATCTTATTTTTTTTCCGTTATAAAGTAGCACAATTATTGGTGATACTTTATTCACATTACAATCTAGTATATTAGCTAATAAGTAACTTAAATATAACTTAAACTGCTAAGTAACTATAAAATTAAGGAATTCTACAATAACGTCTTTCTTATTCACTATAAGTAAAGGAGAAGACACTTGATTCACGTGTTCTTTATAAGATTCAGCACTTGCACTATAGTCTAAGTTCACGTACGAGTACACTGCACTAAACTAACTCATAAGGTTTTATAATTTTTAGTCTTTGCACTAATTCAGTGTGGTCAAGGAGTTGGATCGCCTCGACATTCACGTGATGATGAAGTCTGTGTTCATGAGCTTCTGCCTATTTTTATATAACTACGTTTACGACATCGATCTTAAGGTCTCGCTGAAGGTCGCTGTTTCTAATGTACCAGGGTGCGTTGAATATATCTCTGAGTACTTTATTTTGGAATCGTGGTATAATTTGACGATTGCTTTGGCTAGTGCAGCCCCACAGCTGAACACCGTACCTGATCTTACAATCCTATTTAATTGATCCGATAAAATATTTATAAAAAGCTTATGTAAGCTACTTCTAAGACTGTTAAATTAATAGCCTTGAAATATATAGTGTAAAACTGGGTAACAGTAATGTATAAATAAATCCACAATTTCTACAATTTCAAGAGACCATTGCAGACCCTGCAGGTACAACGTAGCTAAATGTAGACGAAGAAATAAGTAGTTCATTGGCTAATTTATTGATTAAGCAAAGCGGACTCGAGCAGTGAACAATGAAGTGAATAATAAGTAAGTTCTAAGGAATAAAATGCTGAGAATTCTCAGTTCAACATTTATATAAATGCGTGTTTTTTTTTCAAATCTCTAAGGGGAAAGGAGATGTTTGAGAAACAGCGCGCAGTTCTAGCGCGTTTCCAAGGTAGCTGCGTTGCGTTTTGTATACCGATACTCGTATAAGTTAAGTTTGAAATTTTGCGAGTGTTTTAATTTTTCCGGATGAAAATCATATCCTTGCAGAAATCCGGTCCCATCTCTCAAGTGAGCCGCTTCGCAAGAAAATCGACTGTAGCGAGTACAGTTTCGTGACGAGCGAGCGAAGCGAGCCCATAAAAACCACGAATCATCAGAGCGCGCTTATTCAAGCGATGACCCAGCAAAACGAGCCCCCAAGACAAGCGATTAGAGCAAGCACACTTATACAAATTAGTTTAGTCGTAGAATAGATCGTTGAGCAGACATTTAGTATTATCATGAATCTCATTAACCGTCTAATAGGATTTTATATATGTACGTTCTTTGAATGTATGTATACAAACCTGAAGAAAGTCCCTTTTGATCTTGGTAAATTTAAACTTAGTTAGCACCGCAGGCACAGCCAGTCTCAAACAATTATTCTTGGCAACAGCTTTCCTTGACCTTTTGCAAATGAAACCTCATTTTCATGTCTCTATTACCTACGTTATCTTTACTTTAGTATAAGATGAAATAAAGGTAATTAGGTAGGTATCTCAGTCGGTAATTGTAATTGTTCCAGGGAAAGTCTTTGTCTTTATGCTTGTTTACTGCTTGTAGACTTTTATTCAGAGCATTAAATTCAGGTACTCTTATATATTATAGTCTATGGTAACTGAGAACTTTAGACATACAGTTAACCACACGTCTACGTAACTTCGACAGAGCCTTTATTCCCTAGCAATAAGGGGTATTTGACTGTACACTTCTTTTCTCGAGTAGGCATAAAATATATAAATGATTAATCTCATGCTATGGTAGAAAAATATTTTTATCCGAGCCGAAATAGCCTTATACGCCGTTTTATTAATAGCCGTATACCTTTAAATACGCTATTTATAATTTATTATGGTTTTCAATAAAAAGGCCATGAAGCTACTCAAAATTATCCACTAACAAACTCAAATAACCATAGAGTTGCCAGAATTGCCCAGCACAAGTATTGCAATGGTGTAAATATACAACGTGTAACGTTAAATGCGCAAAACCTCAGACACCCCAACTGATTTTTAATTCAAATGACCTATTTCAGAGAGAAAATAAGTCATTAAAAAATTGTAAAGGTTTTATGTGCTGTTTTAGTTTTACTGGCCATTCTGATCGTTTCTTGCATCTGCGACGACGCTTTATCGAGGGAGGAGTCGTCACCGGGCCGCTGCGCCGCGCGGACATTGGCTTGCTTGACCTATTAATAAATGCGTTATGCTCGTGAACGGGTGCTGCTTGTGGTGACTGGTCGTCTTGCTGACCATGGTTTTATCATTGTTATCATTATTAATAACTTGTTTATTTAGTTTCCTTATGGTCCTAGTTTATCATTTGTGACTTCAAGCGACAGCTATGTAAACTGAACCCAGCATTGCATAAATATGTTAGCGGTCACGCCCTTTATACCTGGAGGCTTTTATTTAATTTCCATTTATTAATTTTTGCTTGAGTACGTATAGTTTTTTATTGTATTTCTTGGTATATTGGCGTTGCTAGCTGACATATGGCAAATAATTTAATTTAGCGTTCTGTGTCTTGTAATGTTAATTGCTTTGCATACCTTGTATTGTATTCAGTCAAGTATATTTTCTAACTGAACAGACAGCTGTGCTGCTGGGGAGTTTGTTGCGCCACTTCTTCTTCCCAGCGAAAGCACTAGGAAGTGGTGAAGGGCGGGCGTTTTGGGGGACTGTCTTTTGTAATTTTGACGTTCGAAAAGTGCTGATTCTCAGCCTAGTTTGAATAAATGACTTTTGATTTTGATTTGATTTTGATTTTGATTTTGATTTTAATAGACACGGCAACGTTTTAATGAAGATTTTTTGAAAAATGTGACCTATATTAAAAAGTGGTTCAATTAATTCTGCTCGTTATTCTGATCAAACTATTTTCAGGTTTTGCGCATTTACGTTACACGTTGTATATGAGGCCCATCATAAAACATCATCCACAACCCGACTTCACCCACTGCTGCGCGGGCATAGGCCGCTCTTTATTGTGCCAATCCACACGCTCCCGTGCCAGTCTCATCTTGTTTTTGCCCGCGATGGCAACAATGTCTTCTGCCCGTCTCGCCGCCGGACGACCAACATCTCGTCTACCAGTCCTTGGATACCACTCTGTCACAGACTTACTCCACTTGTCATCACTGCGCCTGGCAAGGTGTCCTGCGCAACTCGATTTCAGTTCCAAAATACGCATTCCGATCTCGAAGACCCTGGTATGTGTTCGTATCTCATCATCACACTAATATTATAAAGGCGAATGTTTGTGACTGTGTGTGTATGTGTGTTTGTATGTTTGTTACTTCTTCACGCTCAAACGGCTGGACCAATTTTGATGAAAGGCACACAAATAGTTTATAGCCAGGATTAACACATAGAATACTTTTTATCCCGATATTCTTACGGGGTCGATACTTATGCGGGTGAAACCGCGGGGCACGGCTAGTAAAATATATTCGGAGCATATTTTATGACGGGCTTTTTTCATATTTTAATGCCAACTATTGTATCCTAATAACGAACTCCACAAACCGTTCCAACACGAAAGTGTTTAATAAAAATGGAAAGAATTATTTCCATAACTGAAAACAATAGGACCTGAAAATAATTACGGTGGCTAAGAGTAATGCAGCTCGACGTAACAGGTTGTCTTTTGTACAACGTGAAAATAAAACACTTTCCTCATTTATTTCTTACGTCACGAAATGACGGTACAGGGAGCTGAATAATGTAGCTTTTTCTGCTATTTTCCTTTGTAATTAATTACCTACTCTAGTAACAACTATTCTAAGGATTAATTATTTTCAATGTTAGTAGATGGCGAGCAGTGGTGGCCCAGTGGTAATAGCCCCAACGTATGAGTTGTAGGTCGTGGGTTCGAACCCAGGCAGGCGTTTTAATATGTGTAATATTATCACCACTGCACTCAAAACGGTGAAGGAAAACATCGTGAGGAAACCGGCATATCATCATCATCATCTGCCTAGCCTTTTCCCAACTATGTTGGGGTCGGCTTCCAGTCCAACCGGGTGCAGCTGAATACCAGTATTTTACATGGAACGACTGCTTATCTGACCTCCACAACTCAGTTACTGGGTAATACGATACCCCTAGGTAAGACTGGTTGTCAGACTTTCGGGCTTCTGACTACCCGTAACGACTGTCAAAGATCTACGAATGACAGCCGGCACCAACAGCTTAACGTGCTTTCCGAGGCACGGAGCGGTCTTGGTATGTAAAGATGGTCACCCATCCACAGACCAACCGCGGCAAGCCTAGCTTAACCTGATCGATCGACCTGTGCGGCTGTTATTATTTAGCCACGGGCCCCTCTAGGAAACCGGCATATCCTAGAACCAAAAAACCGAAGACATGTGACATCTACCGACTCGCACTAGGCCCACGTAGGCCTGGTAGATTGTTAGCCCACTCCCACTCGAAGAGAAGGCCTGTGTCCCAGCAGTGAGTGGGAGGATTATAAGGTGATTATGACTATGTTAGTAGATGCGGGGACAATAAAATAACACGTGAGTAGTTACCGTAGGTGTTGTATTCGAAAGTACAACATTTTTACACTTTAAACATAGGTGACTGACATATCGTGTATGGGAGGACGTGCGGTCGTGAGATCGACCGCACTTCGTGTTGGGAAAAAGAAAGAAAGAAAGAAAAATGCGTTTGTTGGCATTACATCAAAATAAATACACATTAAAACTAGCCTGCTAGGCCTAGCGGTCTGATGCCAATAGGGGTGCGATGAATGCACAAGTATCTCCCGGGCATCTGACTCATGGTAGTGAAAGGAACCGAGTAGGAGTCCGACACAACCCTCCGACTCTACCCAGACGGAGGACATAAAAAGAAAGAAAGAAAGAACACAAACACAAAAAACAACCGACTTCCAAAAAAACACTACAAAGTGAAAAATAATTTTAATTTTGGAAGTCGGTGTCGTTGGTTCCGCATTTTGGTTTTTTGACACCGACTTCCGAAATTAAAATTATTTTTCACTTTGTAGTGTTTTTTTGGAAGTCGGTTGTTTTTTTTTTATATAAAATTTTTTATTTTTCACTTTTTAGTTATATCTACCCCAATCAAATTCATATAAACACTACTTGCTATGTAAATATCAGTGACAGGAAGCTGCATCTGCGTTTATAGGGTACAGACGTGATGTTATGTTGTGCGATTGCGTAAACAATGCATACATATGCGATAGCAGCAATCGCGGTTGTTTTACTGGTATTAATTATTATTATAAAAAAAAAAAAATATAACCTTTGTAGTGAGTACAGGCGTGATATTATGTTGTGTGATGGTGTAAACAATGCTTAGATATGCTATAGCAACAATCGCGGTTAATCTGCTGTTATTTATTGAAGAGTTCCCCAGATTTCTCCAAGATCCCATCATCAGATATTGAAATGGTGACAATGGGACCACACGGGAAGCACCAGCTTTCAAATAAAAAAAGAATCATGAAAATCGGTTCACCCAGTCGGTTATTATGAGGTAACAAACATAAAAAAAAAAAAAAAAAAAAAAATACAGTCGAATTGATAACCTCCTCCTTTTTTTGAAGTCTTTTGAAGTCGGTTAAAAAAGCACAAGTTGTGAGAAAATATGTGGCACATCCACGCAAAATGGCCATCGCTCAGCATAATGCTACGACCCTTTGCGAGACAGGTCCTTAGCGCTCGCAACTAAAGTCTGTACTTCTCACGTCTATTTGTATCTGTTTTATTAATCCGAAGGGGGAACAAATGAGGATTGGTTTTTACAAACAGCGATATTTCTTATATGTAAAGTAACGGAAGTGTTAGAATTCTGTGCTGTTGAAACATTGGTTTGTAACTGTCAGTAGTTTGCAATCAAAGCATAGCCCGCCTAGCGCTGAAGAGTATCGCCGGTTATTGAAAAAAAATGGCTGTTTCGTACATTTTGAACGCGTAGGTAGTGCACTTTTCTATGAAACGGCAGATTTTTTTTTTTGGTAACAGAAGAAAAATTTCTGGCATGGGGGGGGGGGGGGGGAGTTCTAAAATCATGCACTGAATCCATAGTTACAGTTTGCACATCGACGTGCCTGCCACCCTCTATATTGCTATCTGGTTTTCAGATTAAGATTATTACAGAAAGAAAAATAAACAAACAAAAAATAATATCTTTAAGATCAGTTGTGAAGAGAAACATAAAAAAAAAATACATTCGTAATATTTTTTCTCATTAAATTCGTTGCGGGTACCAAGTCAACTCAATTTTTATTCAGTCGCCTACTGCTTATTTAAAATTGAAATAACATTTTTCATATTTCCACAAATTGAATCACGGAAAAAAGATGGTTGGCTTTCCGTAACAATTTATTATCATAATGATGGTAACGGTAGTGAATGTGGTCCTTATCATCACGTACAGGACCGAGCTATCAAGGAACACTTGTTACAATATCAAGTACTTGATAACAATTTCATTCATTTGTTTGCTGTACTTACCTACTTTGCAGTAAAGTAAAGCAAAGCGAGGAAAGCTGAGAGTAATGATGGCCGCAACTTTGAACCCAAGCTGGCATTTTACTTTGAGCAAACTATTTCATCATCACTGCTCTCAAAACGGTGAAGGAAAACATCGTGAGGAAACCGGCGGCATGTTTTAGAACCAAAAATTCGATGAAGACTTAATATGACATCTACCAACCCGCACTGGACCTGCGTGCTGGACTAAGTCTCACTCCCTTTCACCGAGAGGAGGCCTGTCACCTAGCAGTGGGAACATTGGTTGGTTGGTTGGTTGGTATAGGTAATAATGCTAAAACAAAGCCTTATCATTAGGTTTCCACTCATCTCTTTTGTCATGTTAATACCTATGAGATACACACCGCGTCACATGAATAAGACCATGATGATGTTCTTGACTGTCCATCGCTTTCACATCATAGAAAATGTGTGGGGATGGCTGTCACGTGAACTTTATAAGAATGGCAAACAATATAACACAAGCAAGATCTCGAGAAGGGTATAAAAAGTGTTGGAGCAAACTGCCGATTAAATACATAAAAAGTCTTTATGATTCAGTGCCATCTCGGATTTTTAATTTAATTCAACAGAAGGGGAAAAACCTTACCGTAAGTTGGGGTGACTTTGCACCTAATTTAATCATGTAACTCGTAAATGTTAAATAAAAAGTTTTGTACATCTATATAGATTAAAATACTCTTATTAATTGAAAGATTAGATATTTTAGACTGCTGCTTTGTTTTTTTTTTTGATTGCTTTTTTTTATCAACAGTGGCACATATTCAGGTACATTAATTTTTTTAAAATGAAATTTGGCGCAAAGTATTCCCTTTGGAGGGGGCATTTTGCGCCACTTTATAAAATTAGCCTTAACTTTTATACAATTAATACTGGGGCAATCATACCCCACATAGTTTATGGCGCAAACCTTCACTGCATATCATTAAGCTCATTTACATTATGAAAACGTGCTCTTGTGATACTGGCAATGGCGGCCTGTCAATTTTTTTGACAGGCCCGTTACTTCTTTTGATTGCGTTCAGAAATAAATAAAACCATAAACGCATTTTTTTTATTTTTTAGTATGCTTTGAAAGTTTTTCGGATTTGGAGCAAAGTATTCCTGGCCGGCACAAAATGACCCCAAGTTACGGTAATTACTAATGATTTTTTCTTTTAAATAATAGTATTCATGACTGAAATTTTTGTGTTTTATTTAATGGTCTTATTCAAGTGACGCATCATAATTGCCACCAACATTGTCAAAAGTGATCACTGAGTATTTAAGAAGTTCGATTGTTTATAGTTAAACTTTTTGTGGCTAAAGACGTTTATACTTATCATTCTTATATATTTATTTTGTCTCATATCCTAAATAGCAAAAAAAATATTCTGGTCTTATTCATGTGGCGCGGTGTGTATATGAGAATTATCAATCTTCATCTATGTCCGATTGTAGAGGAAGTGCAGCATATATGAAATACTGGAGGTAATTTGGAATACTCGGATGTCTCAATTAATGTAAACGCCATCTGTGTTTTTTTGCGATTATCAAAACGTCACATGGCATACAAATTATTGTTATTATTCTTAATATCAATGAGTACTAAAAACAGGACGCCATCTTGACATTTCTGCTGACAGTCACAGGGGAATGAAACGTCTACATTGAAAACTTTTCGGTAAGAATGCAATTCTAAATAGTTAATAATCATTTAAAAGCAAAATCTTCATTGTAATTACAATAAAGAAATATTCACAAAATTATGAACTAATAAGTTCACTTAACAGCTTAAACAATATATAAAGATTGATTACTTACCTAAAAAAATACTGTAATACTGTAACAAAGTTAAGATATTTATTCGTTTCTAAAAAAAACTGAAAGCATAGTCAAATCAAAGAAAAGAAAATGAAAATAATCAAAAAAAAAAAAAAAAAACGTGCACTGCCAGTGCGCACACCGTCAGTAAAATCACACTTTTGGAGATTTTTTGTATTGTTTGATTACTAAAGTTAAATAATTTTTCAATAATTTAGTGCACTTTTTATTGGGCTAACCCGTTTCCTTTTCTATTTATTCCCAAAAAAACAAACTGATATTCTAAATAAGCTGCACTTCCTCTGCATATTATAAAATAAAGTCGCTTTTCGTGTCTACTGACCGCGTTGTTCTTCTAAATTACGCAACAATTTTTCAGAAATATTTAGTGAATGTATTTTGGAAGGTTTATGTGCTTATTACATTTGTATTAAACTTGCACAAAATAAAGAAATTTCTGTATTTTGTCAAGTCGTAAAAACCATACAAAGGGGCGGGTCGCTATATAAATTATCATTCCAAGATAGCTGAAGCTTATAATTTCATGGATATCATTTAATATTCTATCCCAAAATTGCCGAAATTTAGTCAGAAAATACAGTTAGAGTTATAAATAGTCGTATTAATAACAAGTTTGTTTAAAGTACGAAGCTACGAAATATACTTCGGTAAACAGCTGTTTATTTAGCAAGCAAATTGAATTTGATGAGGTAAATAAATTAACTTCCAGCTCTTCGGAATGCGCCTCAGGAAATTATGTTAAAAGGCTTTTTCTAAATAAAATTGGTAACCCATTTCCGTGACTTTTGCTCGGAAGAATGAGTTGTGGTTAACAGGACAGTAATTTTGACGTGGGCCGGGTAAAAGATTGGTCCTTGTTGGTGCGTTGTCAGTATGTCAAGTAGGAGTTTGAGTAAGGGGGAGCGAGGACTTTGAAGGAGAAATTGTCGAGTCCCTAATGGCGTTAAGGAAGTGGCCTACATTAAAAATGTCCTTTATATTTTTACCTCTGTCAACCTCTAATTTTTTAAACAAACACAATAAAAAAACGAAAGTGCTGTTGTATTAGCATAATCAGCCTAAAACGTTCGCACTATTGGGACACAAGCCTCCTCTCTGTAGAGTGAGTGAGCTGTTTTGTTAATGGTTTCAAACTGTGAATGCCAATGATTGAGTATGGTCCTCCAAAATACAGTATTTATGCCACAATTTATCACGCCACGTTAAATACTTCATTTGTTTGGGAACATTTTTATGTTCTTGTTCAGCAATTCTTAGTATAAAAGTGATGACTTTGGCAGTGGCCCTAGTATCTAAGTCTGATACGCGGATATTTACAACTAGCTACGGCCCCCGATTTCGTCCGCGTGAAATTTCTTATTCCTGAGCCCGCTCCGTCGCATATCACCGCCAGCCGTTTTCGCTTAGAATTCTCGCTGCCTTTTGCTCGGCTTCTTAGAGTTATAGAATTACATTCCTCAAGAATTGGTCTATCCACCCCATTGGCCCGATCGGGTCAGCTGTCGCTGAAAACCAGCGCAGGGGAGAGCCCCAGCGCTGTTTTGACATTGACAGACAGTCATTGACAGAGTGTCTCCTATAGAGTCTTAACAGTGTGCTGAGCGATGGGCGTTTTGCGTGGATGTGACGCATGTTTTCTCCCAACTTTTTATTATTATTTTTTTTGAGTTTTTGTTTGCCGCAAATAAACGTATGTATTTTCTTTCTTTGTATCAAATGCTCAAAGAGTTTTTCAAATCCGACAGGTAGTTCCAGAGATCAGCACGTTCAAACAAACAAATAAATTATAATGTATTTTTCTTCACACGCTGTCTACATCTCTCTTTCTAATGTCCTATCGCAGGTATGCTGGAAGAGATTTCTTATGAAATAAGCATCACCTTTGTAGTTATTTTTCTGTTCTGTTTTTTCTTGTCTGTTTATATATGTGTGTACATAAATGGTAAAATAAATAAATAAATTCTTGATTTGCCTTATACAAGTATACGCCTACAGTCACGAGGGATACAATCACTGTGTACTCATTTGGGGATGTTCGATACCACCATGTTACATTTATGCTTACAGATCGATTAGAGTTTTAGAAAAAGAATACGGGTTCCACGCAAAAAATTAACAAACACATAATTTTGCGATTTAAAAGTTTTATTTGAGTTTTAATCACGATAGTTGGATATTGTGCTCTAATTGGATGCTTATCTTCATCGAGCAAATAAGCAATATTTAGTTAGGTACCTTATTTTGTCATTATTGATTTAATAAATAAAACTCTTTTACATAATAAATATTATTTTTATTCCATTACGAACCCGACGCACGACATCCAACCCTACTATTAATAATTTTCACGCACACATTTGCACGTGTACAAACGCCATTGGGTTATCTAGTAATAATAGGTAATTATTTTGCGAGCATTGTATGAAGTGTCCAAGGTGTGTTAATAGTGAAATTCGTATGATAAAAGATATTTTTTTATATTATTATCAAAGGCAGCAATATTTATTTAGAATAAGATAGAAAGAAAAAACCATGAAATGTTTTGTTGCTGTCGAACATGCCTCGTTTAAATTAAATAGAAGCGGCATCCGAATTGCGTAACCCGCTATCAATCTCAATCTGAATAAATTTGAAGGATATTGCTAATCCATTGCCTCATATGTTCGAAAAATTTGTCTGCTCAACAAATTAAACAACGCAATGAACGTTGTTGAACTGTCAAAATGAAAGCCATTGCTACTGATACATAGTTTGTTACGCAATCACCCCGCGGAATGATTCAATCGTATCTAAGATTCAATACGTTACGTTCGTACGTAAAACTCGCTTAATTAGACTACTCATTTTACCTTTAGTAACTATTGCAAAGTATCAGCATCAACATCTCCACTACGAAATGCAGCACTAAGTACCGCATTAGCAGCTTTTTTATGTAAATGCAGAATCTTGCCAGCGTTATCGCTCAAATCTTGCTGAACTCTGGCTGAATGCCAGTTAGATTTTGAGTGGTTAAAAGATAAATTGAGCCCCGGAAAATTGAGGGAAGTAAAGATAATCGTCGACTGAGACGAGTCAGCTGAAAAGTGTTTTTTATGGAGACGAGATACTAACTTTGTTACAGTTCTTGATAGCACTTGTTTCTTTGATCGTTATCGTAATAAACGGTTCATATTTTTGCAGGATTTGAAGATATGACGATACGGAGTAAGTAGCACCGTTTGGTTTTGTTACGAAGTAACTGGAATCATCGAAAAGGTCGGATAGCTGTGATGCTAGTTGGTGTCAGTCACTCTAGCAGAGCGTCGCATCGATGGTTGTGCAGCGGCTGTTTTCTGATGACAGAGATTATGTTAGGGGCACAGAGTACATTTTATATACTGGTTCCCCAATAAAATGTAGGCTGTCGTACCAGGTCCAAGACGAACTACTATATTCCGGCACAATCCTGATGATGAAGCTTCTGAACTATTGATACGATTTCCACTTCTGGTAAAAGCTATCCTGCGCCGTTAGAAATATTTTACCCGTCACTTCCCCAACCCTATTTATTCATGTCCCGGGCTATGTTTAATATTTACATAGGCATGTGAGCATCCAGGTTCTGAACAAATATCTATAGGTCATCCATTTAAGAGCTCAAAGGGTGTAAAGGGCATAAGCGTTACCTGTTCCTTACGACCTTTGAGCTCAAACGGATCGATTTGTCGGCGGAAATTATATTTGCAATCACTGAAGACAAAAGCCGGGCGGTTTTTTCCTGTGGTTTGAGTCCTGATAAATACTTTTGTAGGTACTCAAATTATAATTATGTCATATCCATATGTATTTTACTGTGTGTTCATAAATAATAAAACAAAAATTTATAATAAATACATTTTTCAAATCCGCCTGGTACTTCCAGAGATTAGCGCGTTTGAACAAAAAAAAAAAAAAACTTTTCAGCCAATTTTTTTTTTGTCAATTGATGTAAATTTATTTATTTATTTATTTAAATGCCTTACAACTATCATTACAGGTCTAAACATAATGCGATAGCCAACCACGCACACATAATTAAAAATAAAGACATAATAAAATATCTTGTTCATTTTTTTTTTGTTCATAATTAAATATCTTGTTTGAAATAAAAAAATATATCTTAAATATAAAAAAAAAAAACAAATCTAAATGCATAACATCACGCTTGTATGCCACGCAGGGACAGGCAGAGGTATTTAGTTTAGACATTAATTCGCCATTTATCTTTCAATTAAAAATACAGACTCCGGGTTGCTAGTGAGAAGTTCCTGACCGAAAATACCAATAAAAATGACCAGGGAATCGAACCTAGAACAGACCCCATGCTTAGGTCTCAATATCATCAAAAAACATTAGAGTAACAAAATTAATAAAAACATTACTTTTGAACAAAATCTTTTTATTCGCTTAATCATTGCAAACTCGCTAAAGTGATGTCTTTTGTGACATTATTCCATTGACACTTATTCCAACCCTTTCCGAGCCGTGACAGGTACGTTGGCAAATGACATTACGCCCGAGTGGAAGTATGAAAATAGAGGAAATGATGGCAGCTTTATCTGTTTATGTCTGTAAAAGATTTGAACAATGTAGGAAAGATAACACGAGCATAAATGCGTATTTTTGTATGATTTTTTGAAGCGAAAACTTCTTTAGGCGCGTAGAGCGATTTTTGGTAGGGGGAAATCTTAATGGTTACAGTATATCTGTCGCTATGAGTATGACGTGTTGCGTTTGGCCAGTCTTAAGTTTTCACTTTTGACGTCATCACGTCAAAGCCGACATCATCATCTGCCTAGCTTTTTCCCAATTATGTTGGGGTCGGCTTCCAGTCTAACCTGATGCAGCTGAATACCAGTATTTTACATGGAGCGACTGCCTATCTGACCTCCACAACCCAGTTACTGGGTAGAACGATACCCCTAGGTAAGACTGGCTGTCCGATTTCCGGGCTTCTGACTACACGTAACGACTGTCAAAGATCTACGAATGACAGGCGGGACCAACGGCTTAACGTGCTTGCCGAGGCACGGAGGGGTCTCGGTATGTAAAGATGGTCACCCATCACGACAAAGCTTGCAGTCGCTGAACATCAGCGCTGGAGCTCTGTCTCGTAGACCCTATGTCTTAGCATTATGCTGAGCCATGGCCATTTTGCGTGGAAGTGACGCATGCTTTCCCCAACTTGTTATTTTATTTGTGTTTGTGTTCTTTTTATGCGTCATGTTTACCATAAATAGATGTATTTTCTTTCTTTCACTTCAGTCGGTAGCCCCCATGGGGCTGCCTATGTCTATTTATTAACTTTGGGACTGATTATGTTTCCTATGTTAATTTTACTATTTATATATAATTTTGCTCTGATTTAAATTAAATATATAGCTCAATATTTAAGATTTCAAAATGTGAAGTGATTGACCTAAGTCAATGACAGGTCGAGGTTTTCAAAACCTGTCAAGAACGATGAAACTTTTCGAATATTTTATTACAGTTGCCAGGCTGCTAACCCAAATACATGAACATTTTCGAACACTTACAGTTTTAAAAAAAATCCAGTCTAGTTTCACCTGGATATGAAATAAATAAAACGCTATTTTTTCTACTACCCACTTACAATTTCTTTACAAAATATTTGTAAACAAATTGTAAGTGGGTTCATATTCACATATTCATAATAAGTATAAATGAATTAAACTCATAGTAATAACCTCTTTGGCCTAGGCCTCCGTCCATTTCTGTCCAGTAATATCTGTCTCTGGTTTTGGTCACACAGTTCGGTCCTAGTCTTTGTATAAATAGGTCTGCCCATGTTCCATTCCTGGATATACAGGAATAGAGTGAGCATGTTCACTTACACCCGCAATGTAGGCTATTGTATAACTACAACGAAACCAAACAACAATATGAATCCCTATCCATCCATCAATATCCCTAACCCATCGAACCAAAGCTCACCGAACCATATTAGGTACCATTTGTTCTACTCTAGAAAACTCTTTCATCAGCTATTACAAGATAATCTCGAAAGCAATATTTGACAAGACCCTTTATATCCTCATATAATTTTCTGTTCGCGTATTGCCTACTACAACTTTGTAATTCTCGTTCCACTCCAATACCCTGCATTATATATTTTATAATAACCCCTTCTGCTCACTATGTACTTATTATGTAAAGCACCTGTGTACCCATATAATTTTGTATTAAACTATAATCCTACCAATTTACAGTGTCAGATTAATGCTGAAGTTTAAACTTGATTTTGGAACCATTCCAGCTTGGCAGCATATTCGGCAATTTGGATACGAGTACCTCGCCGATCTCGACTTTTTTATCGAACATTAGTAACAGCTCTAATCTAACTTTGTTTATTAGACTGGCAGTTACAGCTTAAAAATCTTTATGTAACAATTTTTGAAACTGGAATATGGAATATCGCGTGCATACGATATGCCGCCTTCGGGGACCTATACCAACTTAAATATTTGCCATAACGCGAAACTCAAATAAGCTTAACTGGCAAGAATTCCACTTGGGAAATTTTCTGCAGCACTTACGGTGCTTTAACAAAATTGCTGATTTGATACAGTGAAGTAAATTATCAATTCGGAATGGCCCTTTATAAATATCTCCTTTATAAACGGCGAGCTACTCGAAAAACGGAATTCGCAATCACAAAATAGGCTGACGTTTTCATTGAATTGAAAATGAATAAACTCATCCGAATTATATCAAGTATGATCAGATAAGATTTTGTAGGTACGAATGACAATTCAAATAAGGGTCGTCCCTGCCTAGGCGGATTTCTAATCAGGATCTCGTTCGGATTATTGCCATGTGGCTTTAGTTGGAATCCTTACAGATAATTTGGGCCAAATATGCTCCAGCTGTGGCGGGTTTTTCAACTGAAATAAATGAAAGGTCGAGGAAATACAGCCATTACTTTATCCCGCGGTCCAATTTCCTTACACCTGCAAATAGCGCGTTCGATTGAAAAGATATTTTTTAATATTTCTATGTCGGCACTGCGAGATGTATGGGCCTTTCATTCCTTTGAAAGCTTATTTATTTCGTGTTACCTCGTTGTAATATTTTATGAAACTATCAAATAGGGGCTGTATATTTTGGAAATCTATAAACAACTGTATTTTGCGGCAAATTGAAATTGTCATTGCGACATGTTGTGAATAAAATGTTTTATACTTCGTCTGTGTAGCCTTCAGGTATATTTTTGAAGTTAAATATTTCTTTTACGGTGGAAACGTGTGGTTATCATTTGTGTTTGTGTTCACTTTTTGTTACATATATGATTGTGATGTGAAAAATGTGGTATTACGTGTTATGTTTTTTTTTGTGCTCGTACTTATTACTTTATGCTTTTACGTTGGGGAATAGTAGATATGGAAATGGAATAATGTTGTATACAGGCTGTATTTAGGCTAACAGTCTATAAAATAAAGTTTAACTGTCGACGTTCATCATCATCATAATCATTCCCACAGCTGAACATGGGCCTCCCCAAAGCACCATCACACCGTCGCACGCAGTGGCCGTAATTTCACGCAAACGAAGTCACGGGTAGAAGCTAGTGATATGATATGGCGAATATTCTGCACCCTAATTGCGTAACACACTATTACTCTCAATTTGAATCATTTTGAAGCATATTGCTAATCCATTGCTCCATATGTTCGAAAAATATGTCTGCTCAACAACATAAATAGGCAATGAATGTTGTTGAACTGTCAATATGAAACCCATTGCTACTGATAACGCCTGCTGGTTGTCAATATCAACAATAAGGAAATATGAACACAAATCAATACTAGTAATGAGTAGAAACAATTTATCGATATCGAAGCACTATCTTCACACATTTTTAGTGCTCTGAAACGACTCTTAAACCGCAGAAGTTATTGCTGAAATGTTAAAGAACAGTTAACGATGTCATCAGAGAACTCATTTCGTTCACATTTATGTGTGCTGCAGCAAGATAAGTCTTAGTTTTAAAACTTGCTTTTATTTTACTTTTATACCTGTGCTTTAAAGTTTTTGAAAGGTGCCATTAAAGTAGAAAATTATATTCGCAAAAATTTTAAAGGAGCGTGTACCTCCTATTATTTATTTAACTGCTCAACGTTGCTTATTGCTAAAAACCACCGGAGTGAAAGTCTCATCCGTACACTAAAGATTCCTTACCACGAAAACTATTACACTTTACACTGTTTTTATTATTTGCACTATAGAAATGTGGTATTTTTTTAATTCTGCGAATATTTCAAAAGGCAAAATAGTTGCAGCCCTGTGATGGACAGATGGCGGGGCGTAGGCTTAAATAGATGGTCCCGTTTGGTCGCGTTTGTACAGACGCCAGCATATCAAGCTACCCGAAACTGTCAGATTTTCCCAATCAACTTTGAACCTTATGCTTTAGCGATAAAGTTGAAAATCTATTAAAGAAATCTGACAGATTGTAGTAGCTTGATGTGCTGGCGTTTGTACCCTTTCGGTACAGAATTCGAAAAATAAATACATTTTAACGCTTTTTTAATACCCTTTAAGCTAACGTAGAATAATTAAAAGGGGCTGCTCCCTGCGCAAAAATTCTCCTCCATCACTTTCGTACATTTTATAATCTATCGCACACCAGAGGCGGGCGCTCCACGCTTATTTGTATTGTAATGCGATGCACTGGGAACCGATGTGGCTGTAATGTGCACTTGCCTTTTTAATATTCATATAGGGGTCTGAGGAACAGGGTGCAGAATTCACTCAACCTCCATAGAAAAGAGAGAATCCTCCGACCAGACGGGTATTTTGTCTGGCGGGCTACTGCCCGGTGTTTGATGTTGGGACGTTGTATTTATGCTAGTTTTGCGGTAGACTCTGCTTGCACGATGCAGAATTTTGCGTTTCGTCAGTGTGATGCGTAGTTCGTATGTGGCGATGTAGATGCCCCCACGGCCTGGCGACCGAATTTCGGCCTAGCCCTCGACGCGGAAGTTATTATAATGCACAAGTGTGTGTGCAGACACGAGTACACTCAGGACCAACGGCTTAGCGTGCTTTCAGAGGACGGCTTTCCGTGCTGAAAACTAAATAACAATTTGTTCAACCTGGCAATCGAACCCAGGACCCCACGCCCGGCAGTCTCGCTTGTGACCAAAAGACCAAAGGTGCATATAAAACGGATATCAACGGAATTTGCCTTTATAAGACGTTTATGAATAAGCTAATAAAACTGTGTAACTATTACAGCGATGCTATTTATCGCCTATCCAGACTTATTTCAGAGTTCACTTTCTATTTATATTGAACTAATGACCCACTTAAAGTTCAGCGTTGATATTAAATACCTTAACTACAGTCTAGAAACTATTGGCTGGGCAACAAGCTGTACAGAAGTCCATTCAGAGACACGCATGTCAGGTCTTTGAGTTAAAAGTGAGCTAAAATAGTTCCTGAAGTGAAGTGACGTTGCTATCTATCAGAGATCGTCTTTGTTCGAATACCTACTAAGTACTCGTATATTGAATCAAACTCAATCTCAAAGCATTTATTTCGAATAAACTAATTAGGTACAGGCACTTTTGAATTGTTAAGGGGTCGGTCAATCAGAAAGATGAAGCTAGTTGCCCATTTCAAAGCGTAGGTACTTATGATGAGGAACGGGCAAGAAACTCCACGAACACTCTTTCAAATCATAAAATTGTCACAAAATATTGGTTACATCATTCATGTTGAAATTATACATGCGAGAACGATGTAGGAAGACGTGAACATTAAAACCGTCCGTACCAAAAAAAAAAAAGAAAAACAAGAAAACAATTCAGAAATGAAAATGAATTAAAATAAGATGTGGCGGCTAAGAGTTCACCAGTCCCTACTGACGGCGCCCGTTCACGAACATGACGTATGGATCAGCACGATTCAGCTCAACCATTTTGAAGGGAGCTTAATGATCCAACACACACGCCACCACCAGCGAGACATTTGAGTGAGCATGACATATTCTCAGCCGCCAGGGCACATTTAAGTCAATGAAAGACATATCCAGTGAATGGTATGCTATGCAATTATACAATACTAAGAGATTGAATTTATGCAACATAAAGATACTTTTTTTCAATGTTCAGCAGCTCCAACTATATTTTCGAATGATAATTAATTAGTTTATGCGCCCTTGTGGAGCAGGACCAGAGTTGAGCCAAGCATTTTTGTCAGCGACGTAAGCCCCCAACTTATAATATGCTTGGTAAAACTATTAGTAATATCTTTATTAAATGTTAGCATTTGAGTGAAAATTGTGTATGCCTGTCACCTGCACACGTGAGGACCGAATAGCTGAGTCAGCGAACGGTATTCGCGTTGCTGAATTTAAGGCCGAACAAGTTTAGAAATACAATATGGTTTTTGGTATAATTCTTTTCGCGAAATGAATATAGTTTGTTCAGAATAAGTAACTGAATCGATTCCAATAATTTTTACACCATGTTATATTTTGTCCGGACATCCAGGTAAAATAACAAGCTTATAACTTTGTGATTTTTCATGATCCAGTTTTGAAATTTTATACATAGATTCTTTACATAAAAATACTAGACACGTGTTTCGGGTTTCACATATACTAAAACTAATGTTGTATGTAACTTATATTTTTTTGTATTATTTTTGCTATCGACACGCTATGAATTAGGGGAACATTATTTAGTAATAAGAGATCGGAAAAATTATGGCTATGATAATGAAGAGATGAAATAGGTTCATTCAGCTGTTTTACATAACGGAGCTGTTTAGTAAAACGGCTAGAGGTTATGTAAAACAGTGGATTCGACAATCCATCTGCGACATATCCATCAGCGCAAAATACTTGTGTTGACTACTTTTTGTATTAACTGGTAGTTTTCGTAGACACATCTACATAAACAAATACATTTAAGACCTAGCCATAAGGTAAAATAAAAGAGGAACTGGTAGTAAAACTATTCTTACAAAGTACTGGCATTAAAATTTTTAATGTTTACTATTTAATTTTTTTGTTTTTGTTTATGTTTTTGCCACATGTGCCTGCCAATTTTGGATTGTTCTCTTGTTGCACTCGTTATCTCGTTCTACCATTCTAAATTTTCAATAACAATTTCACTGTTTATTATTATTTATATTTTTAATTTTAATCTCAATGTTTTAATTGCATTTCTAATGATAATTTTAAATTTTGATTCTAATATCTTAATGTTTTGTTCTTTGTATCTAATTATTTTTTTTATTTTCTCACTCCGGGTAAAAAATCTTGTTAAAACGTAAATTTAAGAAGCTATTTTTATGTAAGTGCTGTGTACGCCTGTAAGTGACTAATTCACAACAACTCAATACATTGATACTTATTATTATGTTAATATTCTAGTGAATAGGTCGTTGGTGTACCTATCAAATAAATAAATAAATTAACCTGGATTTTTTTCTTAATACTATAAGGTAGCAACCAGCTGACAAGATTCTATATATTTCTCTGTTAGATAAAACCTACCTAAAACTGTTTAATAAATCAGTGGAATCCATCATCTCGGTTAGGATAAGGATGCCAAGGTTAAGATGAAACGACGAAATTTTTGCAAACTTTCTCAAACTTTACGACTTTGTTTCAGAGTTTCAAAGCTAATAATTTTTTATCTTCCCACTCGAGAAAGGCTGTAGGACAAAGTCGCATTAAGCCGCGTTTATGTTGGTCGAGTTAGTAGGAGAGTCTTGCAGTGCGATTCTGTAACCATCTCACCGTGAAAACTTAGGTGAAGTGAGCGTGGAGTGATGTATATTATATCATGCTCTGTCGACGAAGTGTCCTCTCGGTGAAGAGTCCCATCGAAGTAAAGTCTTGTCGGTGTTCAGTCTGTTGGCGTAGCGTCTGTCGGCGTTTAGTCGTACACTCGTATAAGCCAATGCTAATGCGACATGCATACATACCTGTCTTATGCTAAAACCGTTAAGTCCAGACTAGCTATGTTACTATAACGTATCTACTCGACCGCACACACTAAACCTTCTTACTCGACCAATGTAAACGTAGCTTAACACTGCCGAAGTTATTTTGCCGCTAGTTCCCAATGATAACGGTAGCAGCCTGATTCCCTGTCTATTGGAAGAGGAATGAGCTACAAGTTTTAATTGAAAACAAATGCCTAACTTGATTACAATAATGCGCGGACTGACTGGAATCTAGGTTGAACTAGTTGTATATATGTTGTATAAATGCTCCCGTGACTATAAATGCTTCAGGAAGCACGTTAAGCTGTTTGTCCAGGCTATTATTCTTAGATTTTTTACAGTCGTTATCGGCTTTTACTACCCGTAAAATCCCGAAAGTCTGACAATCAAAGGGTATCCATCTTACCAAAGGCTATCGCATTACCCAGTGACTGGGTTGTGGAGGTCAGATAGGCAGTCGCTACATGTAAAATACTGGTATTCAGTTGCATCCGATTAGACTGAAACCCGATCCCAACGCAGTTGACAAAACGCTAGGCACATTGATTTGGCTCCTGTTAATAAAAATTGATTAAAACACCCAAATATTTAAATAAACAAGAAATTGCGGCCAAAAGAGGGGCGACGGGGGGTTGTATGTTTTGAAAAATTTGCATGGCGTAAGGTAAAATTTATCGGAACCATTTATAACAATTACATCTTATTTTTATACCTACATTTTAAGCAAAAACATATATTTCCATTTCTATTGTAAAAAATTAAATTCAAAGACAAAGAGCAACCGCTTCGCCCCCAATCTTTAGTGACGAATCAAGAATTCCTTTTATACAGAACCTTCGGCTAATAGATACATTTGTAGAAACAATAGTAAAGAGAAGGCCATGGCAAGGTCTTAGGTTTGCGTCATTGAGCTTTGTGGCTGTGCCTTTTTATGACAAAGATAAAATTGTGTATAATTGTAGTGTATGTAGATATCAATATATCGAGCCACAAACCGATATCAGTATTGTGACGGTGCCTCGGGCGCACACGTCGTAGGTTATAAATAGCGGTCCGAATGGTGGGGGCGGCAGTCGTGGTCGGACTGTCGGCCTGTGCGGTAGTGCGTTGGTGAGTCAACTATTACTGTTGTAAAATAAGCATATTCTACAATAATTAAAACTAGCTTCTGCCGACGGATTTGCCCGCGTGGATGATGGAAATTATCACACGGGGACGTACTACCGGGACAAATGTATGTTACTTCTTATAACATCAGCTATCTGCCATTGAAAGTCCTATCGAAATCGGTCCAGCCCTTTCGGAGATTAGCCGGAACAAAGGGAGAGACAGACAGAGAATTTTTTTTTTTTTATAAGTACCCGTTTATTTTGGAACTAAAAATCAAGCAGAGATTATCGTGGACTGTGCAAACACGAATTATCAAATATTTCGGCCACGTGGTTCGTAACGAACACTCCATGGAACGACTCGTTGTCCAGGGACAAGTGGAGGGCAACCGGTCACGCGGTCGGTCACCTACGCGTTGGCACCATAGTTCAGAATATCCGAGAGGCTGAAGACCGGAATAAGTGGAGGAGCATCGCGAGGGCTGCTTTGACTAAAGAAAATGCAGAGTCATCAACCACGGCCACTCTGACAAGAGTGAACAACTAAGGAGGAGGAGGGAGGACCGTATATTTCACATCATCATCTGCCTAGCCTTTTCCGAACTAAATTGGGGTCCGCTTCCAGTCTAACCGGATGCCGCTGAATACCAGCATTTTCCATGGAGCGACTGCCTATCTGACCTCCACAACCCAGTTAGAGTCATTCGGGTCAAGAGCACGCACTTTATTTTCTATGGTCTCACCGAACTATAAAAAATGAGTTAACTGAGTTGATTGAATATAGAGTTGGCCGAGATTTTAATATATTTTCATTACTTAAGTAAATTTACGTTCAAGATTAATTAGATTTTTTTCTACATATGTTTAAAGTAACATGTTCCGAACGCGTACTCTTGCCCCGTCACGTGGGTAAAATTACGCAAGCCATAGGGTAAAAATACGCGTACCGGGTAAAGGTACGCATTTACAGAAATCTAAATGGATGGTAAAATAAAAAAAGATTGCCAATAATCAACATTTATTAAACTTTAAGAAGATTATAATAGTAACTTTAGAACTTATCTGTAATTTAAAAAAAATAGGAACTTTGGACATTAATTATTTAGTTTAGTCTTAAATCTAGACTAGAGATAGACAGAGATCAAAGTTACGTATAGGTTTATCATCACATAATTAATTTTACTCATTACAAAAGTCGCATCGAAATATTCCGTTTTCATACGCAGTACAGTTCTCATGAAACCAATCATTACAAATTATGCATTGGATCCAATCTTCTGTCGGTGGCACTTCGTATTTCTCGCCACAAATCGGACAATAAACAGATTTTTCATTTCGCTTTCTTTTTAACATCTGTGTTGATTTCTTTTTAGATTTATTGTTTATTCCCGATGGTCCAGCTTGAGGTTCGAAAGCCACCCTCTTAATAACATTCTTACTCTTTTTCAATCGCTTATCTTCTTCTAATTTCTGCTTTTCTTCCAACTGTGCCTTGTAAGGGCTTGAAGTTATAATTTCGGATCTCAAGCAAACTCTAGTTCTTTTTTTTTTATCAGTCGTTTTTGGAAGTGGGCTTAACTGAGCTACTGTTACAATTTGTGATGTTGAGGCAATAGCCTTGCTATTTAAAGAATCCACTCGTTTTTCTTCAATCTTTGTCTTTTCAGAAACTTGACTAATAATTATGCTTTCCTTGTTAGACGCAGAGTCATCAGAGGGTATATTTTGAGAAATTACGGCATTAGAGATAACTTGTTTATCAGAGGCCAGTTTTTCATTAAAATCATAAGCAACACATATGTTTTCCTTGTTGAACCCAGAGTTATCTTCAATGTCACTTCCTAAGGTAGTAGCATCCGAGTCAGCCGCTCGATCTGTGAATCCATCACAGATAGTAAATATAGTTGGACTTACAGGTGATGAAACGTCTCCCCTAAATTGGCTTCCGCCTCTTATAAATTGGTCTCTTAAAGTAACGTCATTATTATTTGATGTGGAGAGCTCATTCAAATATTGGTCCGTTACTGACGAGGGAGCAAATTCGGTCTCATCAAATAGATCATCTGCAAAAGGAAATATTCCCGTTGCTCTGAAACCAGACTCAGCATTTCCTATTGTGGCAGCATGTTTGAAGGCAGCATTAAAGAGGCTAGCCACCTGAAACTGAGTTATGCCTCTACCAGGGTGTTGATTCATCCACTTCTCACATTCAATAGCATACTTGGTCTTCAAGGGGCCATGAAGAGCCACATCCAGTGGTTGCAACTTATGACTACCATGTGGTGGAAGAGTTAACAATACGATGTGATGTTCTCGTGCGTAGTTAGTTCCTTCCAAACTGATATGTGAAGAGTGGTTGTCCATAATTAATAATACCGGATCTTCTTTTGATGGGTGGACGAAGTCCTTGAAGTGACGTAACCATTCGACAAACAGGCTTGTGTTTATATAACCACTATCCGACACCATACATACACTCTGTGTTGGACCACCATCTAGTAATTCATGCCGTATTCTTTTACGTGGATATATAAACGCTGGTGGTACATAATGCCCTGTAGCACTCATGCACATTATGGCAGTGATAGTAGTACCTCGCTCAGCAGACACAACTTTACCGACTACTTTTTTGCCTTTGACAGATACGACCTTAGGTGTTTTTTTTGGAACTGTACTCATTCCAGTTTCGTCCATATTATAAATTCTATTTGGCCGAAAGTTATGATTGTCGTAGACTTCTTTGAGCATAGTGTAAAATCGTTGAACTTGAGTTTTATTAAAACCAATTGCTCTGGCTAAGCTGATGGGCGCTGACTGTCGCAAACTTAGACGAACATTTCTTTTAATAAACCCTTCCACCCAATCTCGACCAGCCATCTTGCATGATTTATCGAAACGGTGTTCTATGTTATTGGCCGTTGCAAACTCATATGCCAATCGTCGTAAATCATTAATAGTAATACCAAAAAATCTATCGTCCATATCTTGGCAATGAACTGCAAATTCAGCTTCTTGGTCTTTGGTAAATGTAGGTTTAAAGCGACCCAAAGAGGTTGGCACGTGGGTAGACTTCAGCCTCTTTCGCAAAGCACCTTCACTGATACCAACTTCTAATGCAGCACGTCGCTGACTTTTTTCTTCTTGGATTAGTTTTTTAGCTCTATTTATTTGTTCATCTGAGATCAGGGCTCGAAGTGGTGCTTTCCTTACATAGTTCCTCGGCATTTTAATGTGTTCTGAAAGAATAAACCACTTTTAAATAACTTTGGATATTTTTATTTACATTGGGGTATAAGTACGCAACATGGGTAAAAATACGCGTGCGTACTTTTGACCTCGCACTCTTACCCCAATCAGCATAAATATAAAATTATCGGTCACAATACACAGGTCAATGAATTTTAGAGAAAATGATACACTTACATAAATACTACGATAATCGAACAATAGAAATGTAATAAACTTACTGTCTTAAATCAATGCATGTAACTTCAACACACTTTTCCCCGGCACAAATATTAAAGAAATTTTTTGCAGATAAACGTATTCGGCGACCTGTGGCGACAAGTACAAATTTTGCGCCGGCGCGACACGTGGCTCCGAAACGGCGAGTCGTGCGTCACTAAGTTCCGCGAACACAGACCTCAGTCCCCCCACCTCTGTCGGAGATCGGGCTAGTGCGAACTTTTACCCGCCGCGAGCTCTTACCCCGAATGACTCTACTGTGTAATAGGATACCCACTGGCAAGACTGGATGTCAGACTTTCGGGCTACTGACGACCCGTAACGACTGTCAAAGATCCACGAATGACAGCCGGGACCAACGGCTTAACGTGCTTTCCGAGGCATGGAGTGGTCTTGGTATGTGAAGATGGTCACCCATCCACGGACCAACCGCGGCAAGCGTAGCTTAACCTGATCAATCGACCCGCGGGGCTGTTATTACTTAGCCACAAGCCCCTAGGTTCAAAATCTAGTTGCAATCTCATCTCAGTGACAATCAATGTCAAAAATTTGTTAAAAATGTAGGGAAATTAGAGGTATTTTTGACAGATTGAGACTGAGATCAGACCGTGAGCTTTCTAAAAATTAAAAAAATTGCTCCCCAACTGGTAACACAAGTCACTACTGTTGAGCATAAGGGCCTGGGTGCAATTCTCGAGTCGGGCCCAGTGTTATAGGTTTTTTTTCCATCTCATAATTCCGAAGTTTGGATTCGTGCTCGCTTGATGGTAATAAGCTGGCCCCCTGTTGCATGGTGGCGAAATGTGAGTGTACACCTCAGCCTAACTCTTTGAATAACAGGCGTGCTATTATGTCAAAAAATAAAATAAAATTGTATATGCAAAAGGAGATTAAACAGTCTATGAAATCATATTCGACTATTCAAATTGGTAATTTTCCGTTCCATTTCAATTTGAACTGTGTAAAAAAGTTTTAAAAAGTGAAATCGTACGCACAGCTACACGTCAAGCTTGTCCATTACTCCCCTTACTAAACATTGTATAGCATCTGAATAGTTACATAACGCTTTGTCTTCTTCTTTCGAAAATCAAATTACTGACGAATGAAAGAGATAAATATATTGAAAAACCTACATATTGCAAGGTCAACGTGTATACGATGACGATGCTTTGGTTCGGCAAATAAATAAATAGGTAAATCTGAAGAAAAAAAAAGTATTGTAAATAAAACACCATATTTGTGTATACTAAACAACTTGTATTCATAACTAGGACTTCGATGTAAATGCTGTTATACAGACCATTACTCAAGGAAAATAATTAACTGTGACCTGCCGGTCGATTCTGTTAGAATCTCACCGTGAGAAGTTAGGTGAAGTGAGCTGTCATTCCATCGGATACTAGAGATTGACACTAATGACTGCTCACTTTAAGCTCACTTCACCCGTATTATCACGGTGAATTTTTTACAGAATAGCACTACACTATCTCTTGTTAGATTTTTCGCTTCCAAGGCTAAACTACTCAAAGTAATTATAAAAATATTTATTCTTCCATTTCAATAGTCATTCCCTGAATTTCTAGAAACGACGCTTGACATCTACGACTTTCATTTCTAATTAGAATAGATGGCTTCTCGCAAAAAAAAAAAAAACTTCAAATTTTCGACTTCAATAAAAGTCCCAATGTGTTTTTCGACTGGACTCATTAAATGAAGCTTGAAATGTTTTTTGTTCGAGTTCTACGAGTATAATCTTCAGTCCCGCTCGTTTTGATAACAAGTCGGGGTTTCTTTGTATAAGCTCGCGGCGGGGAATAAATAATAGTACTTTGTGATTTTTAAGTACTAGTACAGTCAGCAATAACAATCGATTAACACTGTTAATATTACATACCTACCTATCATTTGCCTATAAATTCATAAAACATGATTTGATATATTGCTTTCAGCATTTCATGTAGTTCCGATTTTTATGAAAAATTTGCTCAGTATAATCCATACATAGTATAAAACAAAGTCGCTTTTGGTGTCTCTTTGTCGGACCGTTTAGATCTTTTTAACTACATAACGACAAGTCCATTGTATAGTTAAGTAGATCTAAACGGTGCAATGCGCCATTTAACCATTACTTACAGCATTTACTCCGAAAAGTTTATATGTAGGTATAAAACATTACTATCCATCTCAGATATAGCTCAGAAATCTCGTTGTTTCAACATATTAGGTGAATCAATTAATAGAAACAGGACTTTTTTATTACTGGTCGCAGAGTGAAGTGACGTGCTTGGTGCTGTTGTATGTGTTAGGGGGGATCATCTAGGGGAGGCGGGTATACTGCTCCGGCTCACTTTAGTTTATTGCGCGCCAGTAGCATCATGTATGAGCAGGAGGTATATAAGTCTGTTGAGCAACGACTTATCATATTTTTTTTTTCACGGGAGGGCATAAAACCTTCCGAAATTTTGCATCGATTGACTCTACAGTTCTATAAGAATACGCTTTCAAGAACTCAAGTGTAAGAATGGCACAAAAAAAAAATTCAAGTGGAGGACGCCGTTTCCACACTGACCAGATAGTGGAATCATTTGTGTGCAATTGGCTAAAGGCACGACCGACTACATTCTTCGATACTGGCATCAAGAAACATCCCCTGCGCTGGGAAAAATGTGTTAATAGAAGGGGAGATTATGTAGAAAAATAAAATATATTCCTTTTTTTTACGAGTATAATAATACGTTCGTATTTTTTTTACTTTAGTCCGTTTTATATTTGATCCACCCACGTATGTATACTTATTTCAGTCATTGTGGAATGACTGAAATAGCGACCCGCTCCTACTTCGCATCAGTGGTGATGCGAAGTAGGAGCGGGTCGCTAGTTAAGAATAAATAAAACTAAAGGGTTTATCGACTTTAGTTTCTGACCGTATCTACTGAAAAAGTAAAAGTGTAGTTTGCGAAATCGTTGCTATTGTGTATTTTATGGATAGAATAACTGTGCTCAAACCTTTCAATTAAATTAACTGTGCTTATAATACTAGTTTGCCACATGCACAGGGGATTTCTATTCACCACTCCAAGCGTCTAGACGTCGGAATGTATTTTATTGAGTTATGTAAAAGCGACATTGAAAACATTCCAAAATGTTCGACTTTAATATTTTAAGCCCTGATTTCTGAAAACTAATTAAATTAATTCTGTTGTCAAATGTCATGTCAATTTGTAAGATATTATTTTAATCAAATTATGAATTTATCAGATGTTATTTTACTCATAGAAAGGTGCACAGGTATACATAGGAAAGGCAAGTCCGTAGAATTATGATCGATTTTGTGATTGTGGATGAAAAATTAAAGAGTGATGTTACAGCTAGAGCATATCGACGTGTTAATGTAGGGACTGATCATTATCTGGTAAAGTGTCTGATGGATGGCTTGTTCAGGCATTGCCGACACTGAGTTCGAGGTACTGTGACTGCTCTAGAAAGAATGTAAGTAGAAAAACTGCAGGAATTTAAAGTAAAAGAGGAATATAAGAGAAAAGTAAAAGGTAAGACGGACAAGATATTTGACTATACGAATGATTGTAGTATAGAAGAAGTGTAGGACGTAGCGAAAAATAGTTTGGTGCAAGTAGCCACAAAATTATGTGGACTGGCGCAGAGGAAATTTGATGGTGGAACGAATGATTCTTGAGTGGTGAAATTAAAGTGGTTGTGAGGAAGAACAAATAGGTCTAGCTTAATTTGTTAGTATATGAGGCCCAAAATAGGATGAATCAGGCAACGAATGTTACAAATGATTTGGAAAGAGTGAAGAAGAAAATACTCTGAAATGAAAACGAGAGTGAAAGAGACGACAGGAGGTTCTCTGATAATTTCAAGGCCAATATAAAGTTGTTCTAGAAACAGGTAAGATTGGCTCGCTGAGTGATAAGAGCAGAGGATGGATGTTTACTAAGAAAAGAATTTAAGGTGTTGGAATATTGGAAGGAATACTTTGAAAGTAGTTTAGTTAGGTCTGCATGAGCACAGACATATTGAAAATATGACGTACTTATTTAAAATAGCAGATAGTACTTTATATTGCCCTGAGCTGAGAAGCAGCTTAGGATTAGTTAAAAAATGTTAGTTGTGTTGTGTGTCAAAATGTTTCGCAAGCCTAGCTTGTTACATGTCCCTCATTCCAAGCCCGCGTACGGGCAGAATTCGTCTCTAATTCGTGCAAGCAGAAGTTTTAATGAACTGTCTGGTGAACATGATTCAATACCAGTATTTCTCGGTATTAAAACTGGTGGTTGGTGAAAAACATCTTTACGGAAACATAATTGTTTGCGTCTAAATGTTTATTATATTTTTTTTTGCTACTGTTTCATGTACTAGGTACTAAATTAAAACACTAACTAACTAAGTATATAAATAAATACCAAAACAAAAGTTTATAGAAAAGGCAGAGAGGATACGCCGGGTGGGGCGCCCCAAAAAGACGTAATATAGGTGATGTTCTTCAGAAAGGTCACGTGCGCTTAACTTGCAACCGGCGAGTGTGTATGACCAAATGTATGAACGAAAACGAAACAAGAGGGTCGTAGCAGGTCACGTTCTGTAGTTTTTGTCTGACCCCATGGGAAAAAGGCGTGAGTTTATATAAATAAGTATGTATGTATTTTAGTCAACCAGTCACAATAGCCAGCAACGTGATTCGACATAAGATTAACAAAAGGCGTACTCTCGTGCCTTAAAATATTGTTTAAGATCAAATAAGCACATTATTAATTTCGAGTTTCCGGACATGGAACCTTGCTAACTTAATGTTTTTCAAAAAACTTCCCTGGATTACTTACCACATATATTTTACTCTTTGATACTTACAAAAATATAGTATTCTTCCAATTTGTCTCGCGTAGGTTCTGTATTATAGCTGAGCCAAATCCAGTCTTCATAAGTATCATCACTTGGTAGGTAGAGGCTTGTGAATAAGCTACAATGGACAAACATACCTACACATTAAACAGAGATATGGTGTTACAGTACAGACAGCTTGCAACTATGTCACGCTACGCACTCAAACTTAAAATGAGTTCTGAAACGTACTTGTATGCAAAGCTCAAGTTTTATTGCGAGGACTATTGACGTGTCGACGACGTCTCTTCTCAGGTAAACTAAAATAAAAAAGCTTTTGAAAATTACTATAAATAAAAAAGCCTTTGAAAATTACTTTGTCTAACATCATGTCTTTTTGGGGAACTATGAGTGATTCCATGCAGTATCTTTATCAATGTTCAGAGTTGCAGCGACATCAACGCGCAAACTGTAACCATGAATTCAGCATATGATTCTAGACTCCTCAGCGTTAATTTGTTCGTCAGTTACAAAAAAATCTGCTGTTTCAATATAAATTTTTTTTTATAGCAATTTTTATTTTCTACTAGCTTTTGCCGACGGCAATTTAGAATTTTACAATCAATTCGGGTTGTACTCTGCTTGTTCTTTGCCCGTTGAACTCATGGGCTCAGAACGGAACATTATTCTAGGACGCTCCTGTACACAATATTATACGTTCTTCTATTTGGCGCTAATACGTACAAATTTTGGGCATTGGACACACGCAAACATGCTACATATAGCTGGCCATGGGAAAAACATGGCTTTTCCAAATGCAATTCTATCTGAAATGTTTGCCCTTGTCTATAATATTATAGTTAGGAGGATGAAAAACCGGTCTTTCGACACTCTAGACTCACAAAATGTATTAGGCTTAAATAGAAAAAAAAAACTCCAAGCTCTAAAGTGTCTAATAATATTCAATCGTCATTCGAAATACACGTGGCGCCATCTGTTATCATACCAACGTTATTGTTGTTTTCCTCGGGAACAGCATTTTATTTTCAGGATGAAAGGTACCCTATGTCCGTTTCTGTACACCTGACAACGTATATGTAAAATTTCAGGATGATCGGTTCAGTGGTTTAGGAGTGAAAGGGTAACAAACAAACTTACTTTCGCATTATTTAAGATTTAACCAACGAAAAATTTCAACGATTTAGAATGTACTGAATCCACGGAAACAGTTTGCATGGCGATGTACTTACTACCCTGTATTAGGTTTGTAACTCAAAACCTAAGCGAAATGCTACAAAACATAGGAAATTGTGAAATGATTTTTATTTCTTTCATCCCAGACGTTACGCTCAACACCCGAGGCCGCGTCACCATCACAGCCAACGTCATTTTTTTTCCTTCTGCAGCTGCGAAATTAACTGTTATCGGAAATAGGGTGTTTATAAATGAAACTCGCACAGCACGGGTAGAAATATTTATTACAACAGAATGAAGACTATACACAACCTAATAATTACAATATACACGATATCTTTAACAGGAATACATTTTGTACAATTAATATTAATATTTCAACGATGAAAATCTATGAATTTGATCTTAAACATTTTATGTTAACATTACAAATACAGGCCCAATTAAATGTTTAACTTGTAAGAACAATACAATAAATTGTGATTTATGCTTACCGAGGTTTTAATTAATAAAGCTTATTTTATTCGTAACAATTTACAGAAAGTTCGATCTCTCTTCATACTTTTGATAAATACAGTGTTATAATGTGCTCTGATTGTGAACATTGAGTTTATATTTATTTGGTGATATCATTGAGACAACATGTGAATGTACTACCGGCTTAAATGAAATTAGGTTGCAATACTCTGCGGACGTGATAGGTATCAATATCAAACCACGATAAAACCAACAATAACTCATACTTCAAGTAACAACACTATTTCCAGTATTCAGCTGCATCCAGTTAGACTGTAAGCCGACCCCAACATAGTTGGAAAAAGGCTAGACAGATGATGATGATGATGATGACTTCAAGAAACAACACTACCAGCGCTCGTTGACCCCTAAAAACAAATATCAAATTTTTTTGTTTCAATTTTATCATGTTTAGATATCGATACCTATCACGTCTGCGGAGTTTGGGTACCTAAATTAATTTGACCCTGTTTATAGGTAAACCCTCTAACATAGAAAACTTAGACCCTCCATTTAATAAACAACACAGAAAGGGTGGCAGTATAGAAAACAAATAATTGAACCACTTAAGAATATATAAAATAAAAACAACACACTCGCAGTACATTCTCCAAAAGAGTTAAAGTAGGTAGTTATAAGGCGACCTCAGCAATAGGAAAATAAAAATTCAGTTCACGGTACTCACTGGATATTTTATAAAATTTCGCAGCAATTTCGCCTGGCTCAGTTGCGTTAGACTCATGTATAATTAAAGGATAAAATGGGCTATAATCTTGATAAAGATGGTAGTATCGTTACGCGGGATCAAACTTAAATTAGTCTTGGAAAACTTTTGTACGAGTAGTCTAATTAAAATGTTGTGTTGTTTGTACTGAGGAGTAAGGAATTTCTTAGAATTTTATACAACATTATTTTTAGTATATGCGAAACCCGAAACACGTGTCTAGTATTTTTATGTAAATAATCTATGTACAAGATTTCAAAACTGTATCATGAAAAATCACAAAGCTATAAGCTTGTTATGTTACCTGGATGTCCGTACAAAAATATGCTCACACCATGCGGCACCCACGCCGCCCGCGCCTACAGCCTGCTGTGCGTCCGCGCCTAGTGCCGCTATGACCGGCCGTGACCTGTGTTGTGCGCATATGATTGCGGATATGTACTTAGTGGCACTCGGTGTCCAACTTGTAACCATTTTTAAATATTTTTGGGACAAAATATAACATGGTGTAAAAATTATTGGTATCGATTCAGTTACTTATTCTGAACAAACTAGATATATTCAGGTTTGCAATATGCTAAAAATAATGTTGTATATACATATAATCGTCCTTTCTGTACTTATCCGCAAGCTGCTTCTTTCATGCTTAAAAATGTGGGCCTAGCACGAATGCGCGCAGTAAATGTGACACGAATTCGAAAATTGTAAATACTTAATCACCATCATCATCATCATTTCCGCCGAAAGACGTCCATTACTGGGCAAAAGCCTTCTACAAGCACCGCCACTTTGACCGGTTCTGTCCTTCATGCATCCAACGGATTCTTGAGGCCAGTCCACCTTGTGGCCTTCCAACGCTACGAAAATACCTACTCGTTTGCACAGAATATTTACTTAGTTTTGAGATTTTATTCATATCTATGGTATCGCGATTGTCTTTAAAAGATCGATCTTAGCGATAAGATCACCCATTGTGTCACCCCGTATAAAATTTCTACATTTATGTCTGTAATATTTATGGTGTTCATTCTATTCTATTCTAAGGGTAACACTTATCTTGCCAGAGTCGCGGGTTGTTCGAAAGAGTAACCGTGGCCCTTGGCACAGGCCACTGAAGGAACACGGATGGGTTTAGTCAGTAAAAGTCTGACACGTCCTCCCGCTCCGCCCAGAGCGGGAGAAGTTATTTGTTAATTTCCCACCCAAAAAAAAAAGAAAAAGTTTGACACTTATTGTGCTTGTCGCAAAAAAAAAACCAAAATGCTAAGGGACATTTGTATTTTGATTTAAAAACCGTTGCAATTTACGTTGCGTTTACGTTACGCGTTCGTGCTAGGGTCTCAGATAGTTCTTACCAATAGGAACATTTACAATTCTTTTCTTATTTTTGCCTCCGATAAGATAGTGAACTCTCAAATGTTTCCAGTCTCTCAAAAACACGTTTGGTAATAATTAACGTATGTTTATGTACCTACGTATGTATATAATACAATTAACCCGTGAGAAGGCGCGCCTATTTTTCTTACACGAGTAGGCGCGTGCGAGCAAATTGCTCACACTATCATAAATGTTTATATTTTTAGTGTTTCTATATTTATTGGCTTATAATGTATTTAAATAAATAACACAAGGTTTAGTAAGTAAGAAAACAAGTATTTTAATCAAAACTATTAAACATAATAGCAACTTCTAACGCAAATATCAAAACAACCTAGTATTAATTAATTTTTTGGCACGTTTCATAAAAATCACAATAAAAACTGTTCCATAACAAAAACTAAAAAGTGTTATTCATCCATTAAATCTACACTAATGTGCCTCTCGAAACACACTGAAAACATGTATTTTACATGTTCGGTGCGAAGTAATTGCTGGGCGCGTGATGAGCAAATTGCCGCACGTTGGTACACGGCCTCCACAAACGCCTTGCTGCGCGGTCGCAACGCCACTGAGCGGATCGAGAATTGCGTCAGGGGAGAGGGGGTGAATATTTAGGAAGGTACTTAAGTGCTTGAATTGGTGTGGCATGGGAAAGACAACAAATTTTTGAATTAGATTTTTGTGTGAGCAAATTGCTCATAGCGCGCCTTCTCACGGGTTAATGTAATGATTACGTGATAGAGTTGATATGAAATCGATATTAAATATTTGTTCATGTTACGTAGCAATTAAACGTGAGACTTTTAATATTATACTTGCACTGCTAATGGGCTATTGTGAACTATGAAAAGCACGACAGTTCCACAGCTATTGTTAATTTCTCTACTCGTTTTATTTGGTACACAAAATCTGTAGGATGATTACAAGTTTTCGCATTCAAACACGTTTGAACTTTATTTCAACAAACGTAAAGTTCTTAATGTGAAATTGGCAACTTAGGCTCAGGTTTAACGTCAGTTTTTGTAATAAGAACTTTAACTTTTTCTGATTATAGTACGAAATTTAAAAATGGACCGATAGTTTAAACCTGGGCTTAGAGATAAACTTTGTTTTGTAATAAGGCCGTTTAAGTTAGGTATAAACATCTTGATCTTAGTAAGAAATACTAAAACACTGTAGACTTTTTAACACATTGTATAGATTCTAAAAATCAAAATGTTAGTACGCCATATTTTATACTCGCACGCAAGTGCAGAAAGGAGGTCAACAAAAGCTCATATAACTTTGTCCAAACACCTCAAAGTACACGTGCACTAAATCGTAAAGAATAAATAGAAGGACTCGAAAATAATTGCATTTATAATCATTTTAAAGTACATAGTAAATTATTTTGTTTTATTTTAATAACCTGTAACACAATTAAATCATATGGCAACTTTGCATGTACAATTACGCTACATTTGGTTGAAAATCGGATTGACATTATTTCGTAAATGTCATTCACACGTCATTTCGTTCATTTTTATGTCAATTGTCAGCAGACAGCTGTCAACGTGACACTTTTTTTTATTAAGTAGGGTAGTTGTGCTTATGGCGATGATAGAGTGCAAAAATGACGTGCTTTTACTTTTATTATCTTAAATTTATTTTATTCTCGTCCACGGGTAACAAAATATATAAATGCAATATTATTCAGTGAAATACAGTGAACCTTATGCCACTAAGTGTACTTCAGTGCTTCGTTTGGGCAGATTTTGGAGATATCCTTTACACCTTAGACTTGTAACTACACATGACTGTATTTTGCATAACCTATTTATAACCCAACTTAAAAAAAAAGTAGGTGGTTATCCTCACCTTTCATGCAGATAAATGACGATATAAAATAACTAAAAATGTGTATGAGTTGCAGCAACTCGCAGCTTCATAGACCTGTGGTCAATTAATAGTCAATGGGTAATGAACTAATCATGTCCGTGCATAGTTAACCGCCTTTTACTCTTCAAGAGCCCTTCTAACCGACGACAGCTTGTTGAACAGTCAGTTTCGGTTGCCAAACTGAAATGTTTTTGAACAAGATTCTACTTGATAACAATATGTAAAGGGGATTGAAGATTTTTGTATAGAGCCTGGCATTCATACTGTCGCACAATATTTTTTTTTTTTTTTTTTTCAAAATCGCGGACCCACAATTATCTCTATGTAAATCGATAGCTGACTTCAACGCAAATAGAAAACATAATAACACCAAACCCCGTAAAGTGTCACGTTTCCGAGATATTAACGTTCAAATTTGATCACGTTACATCTATATTTTTTGAAGTTGCTTATTGATTTCACGAGTGGCCGCCATTCTGAAAAAAAAGAAATGGTGGACAGGTAGGTCTGCCCTTCAAAGCCCTTTTAGAATGCCCAGTGTTTCATTATCAGTAAGTGTAGCATACAAGGCCATTAATCAACAGATTTTAAAAAATGGAGCAACAGAGAATAGATCACATTAGTGCTACACGGACAGCGCTCAGCATAATTCTATGGTATATAACGTCTAGTGAGCGCTGATTTCAGTGAAAGCCTGCATTGACACAATGCCGTCAACTGGTACGGCATTGTTATTAGTATATTGCTTGAACCAAAATAGCCCGTTCATTTGTGTCTGTTACTTATGCAAGTCATTTTGTATAGGCACGCACTAATTTGTGAAGGCTGGAGGAAGCCACTGGGTGCAAGAAGAATCGGTCGATGTGGCGACGCTTGGGGAGACCGCAATGTCTCACGGTAAGCGTCTTTCGGCTAAAACGATGATGATCATGGTGACACACTACAGGCAATGACCTGCAGACTTAACCCTAAATAATCCATGTTCCAACAATGATAAAACAAATGAAAAGCGGAATATATGTGACGTGAGCATTCTTCTCTATCGAACAACAATTTTTATCCCCTAACTGAGCGCCTATCAAATTCGAATAATTAAAATTGTTAATCTAAAACAAAACACCGTAGCAATTCAAAAAAGTAATAATCTCAGCATTCCTGAACCCGATCAACAATAGCAGGCTAACTATTTACATGAAATCCAGGTTAAATTGAGAGCGAATTCTCCTTTTCGCTCTAAAAATATATATTCCTACCTAATAGTACCCCTTGCTAAAATTCCCGAAAGCTAGATAATTTTAAGCGTCCCGGCTTACGAAGCTCGCATTCGGAATGTTTCCCGAATGGCACATCGGGTTAATCCCTTAGGGAGACTCCTTTAACGAGATGATTTTTTTTTTGCCTGTACACTCTATGAAACGTGACACCCTTGACAAAAAAAAAAACATTGTATTTTTAATTGAAGCGTGTGGTGGAGGTCCTAAGTAATTACTGTCTGACAATTATTTTTATTATTATATATAATTATTGACACACATCGAGGTGTTGTACTTTATATAATTAGTTACGCCCTTCGAAATCGAGTTGAATATTTTTTTTATAAAACTTGTGGACATTAAATATCAGTAGGTATAAAAATATTTGTCATCAATCGTTTTTTTCTTTTTTTTTATCAAACCAAAACGCAACACCTTTTAGATAAATAATATACTCGAATTGCAAAAGTCTTCAATGTAACTTAGTTTCATAATATACATATTAGTTTTTTATAATCAGAGCATCCACCGCACGCTTTAAAAATATAAAATGGCGACTACAACACTTACATCCAGAACGACAAATATAAATCTGTACACGAGAAATACACTAATTAACGTCTAATATCACAAATATCTTTGTCTCATACTTAAAATTAACACAACAGCATTAATAAAACTAAAATTAAGCACGGAGAAAATTTCTCGACATTCGAGAAAGCCTTGAGTCTGATTTCATTTTGTACAGGGTGTCCGTATTCCTCAGTCTGCGTGAGTTCTTTAGGGCACGGGAGAGTTTCTAAGGGAATATCGGTCAGTTTGGTTGCCTTTTTCGTAAATTTTCTCTCAGCGTAGTCCTCGTTTTTATCGTAATAGTCATACGTGTCGTCGGGTACGGCATTATCTTTGACGTTTTCGTTATCTTCCTGGTCGTTCAAGTGTCTGTCGGGGGTGTGTTCGGTGACACATGATACTTTCTCGAGGGCGTTCCTGAGCGTGTTGTCTCGTGTCTCGTTGCGTAACGCGTAGATCCAGGAGAGGCGGCAATTACAGCTGAGTGGGTTACCTGCAAACAGAGAGCCTGTTAACGTGTTTGTTTTACGAACAGGTTTATTTTCTCGTACGATATTTACGGGAATTTGAATATAAAGTGCTCATTTGTCTCTAAATATATTCGATTGTCGTCAGCTCGTTCTAAAAGCGTCTGTTATCGTTAATCGGCGAACATACTTGAAGATTGCGAGTAGTAGTACACTTTTAGGGGATTGCCACAACGTATGGCATGTTTAATGTACATTATAGCGTCACAAAAACTTTTATAGATTTATTGAAAGGCAGGGACTAATAATCGCTAAGTAAGTATTAGTAATATTAGGTACCTATTATGTACTAATGCATGACGTCGAAATTTCCCTTAGCTATAATTATAGTAATTTATTAAAAGGTAATTTATTAGGCACGTTACTCTGTTTATATCAGTAATCAGGAAACATACTAGTTGTTTACAATATAAACACCGAAATTCATTTTTAACATTTAAATTTTTGTTTTGTTAAATTCACTCGGAACAGCTATTATAAGCACTAAAAATAAAAAATAAAACTGAATAATTTTGAAAGATATTGCTAATCCATTGCTTCGTTCGAAAAATTTGTTTTCTCAACAACGTAAATACCTCAATGAATGTTGTTAACCTTTTGACCGCCACGGACGGCTATAGCCGAGAAACGAAAACGTGCCAAACACGCCACCGACGTCTACAGCCGTCAAGAAAACGACATTTTTTAAGTACAAAATAAATCTTTTCTAATTTAGTATATTTAAACACTCAAAATGAAAGCGGTTGCTATGATGGTCTGTTACGCAAGTTCCATCCGTACTAACACATTCTTCCCCGAAGCTCTTTGAGGCTTTGATGTATTTTATCCGCGTCAATGACATCAAATTATGATGATATTTGTGTGATCATTCATGTAAGTTTCATATTAAATTCAACAATTTATTTATTAAATGGAATTGGCTTTAGAACTTTAGCTTTTTCTTTTTTTTTCTCTACGCACGTTTTCTCATATCACGTCGGACATTGGCAGAATTGTCGACATCAGCACCATTGCCATAGAGAAAGATAGAATAGAATAGTAGGGCCGATTTCCGTATTTTTTAAAGCGACCGCATCCTAATCATAGTCTGAATCTGTCAACAGTACATCTAATTTACCTACATTTTGACAAGATTTTGACACTGATTGTAGCTGAGATGAGTTTGCGATTAGATTTTGAACGTTTATAAATACGGGAATTAGCCTTCAGATTTCAGCACGTCGATTCTGTAAAAATCTCACCTTCAAAACTTGCGTGGAGTGAACTGTCAGTGTCATCCCACTGATATTGACCGAGCAAACATTAACAACCATAATCGAGATTTTAATAATATTTTTTATGCTAATTCTATTGATCATTTTATATACACAGAGCTCACTCCACGCTCACTTCACCTAAGTTTTTACGGTGAGATTTTTACAGAATCGCACTGTAGGGTAGTAATGATGGAAATTGCTAGATATGCCTGTACGAAAAGCCTACCTGTCTTGCTTCACCTATGTCTTTCACCATACCATAAGCTATACTTATTTGTGTGAATGTCTGTTTATCAAAATAACCTTATTACTAGCTTTATCTGTGAAAGCGTATGGAAACACAGTCGTTTTTGCTTTCATAAGAATTTATACCGCATGAAACAAAATAGGAAAGGGTCATAATTTTATGACTCACATTATTTTAATTTCATAAAATGAAAGGGTTTTCTTATATATTTAATTAATTTCATTAATATGGTTTTCTAACAAAAGGCTACCCAACTCTACGCATAGTTTAAGACGAAACATTAAATCAGTGAAGCATTCAACCGTACATTGACAAAAACCGTATATAAATTTAGTTTTCTATGTGTAAGGGTGCTAAAGGTCGTGGGTACGGAAGTTCTGCGTAGAAAATGGAGGGACCCAGTTCCTTTCAGTAAAGGAAACCGAGGCAATAGGTCGAGAAAATGTTTTGATGAAGTACACGCCAAATGGATAAGATGGATTTCTGCACTGCAAAGGCAAGTGGGATTTGGGAATATGGGGGATTGATTTGGTCACTTTAAATTCATGCAATATGGGGACTAAAATCATTTTTCCATAATTCATTAATTTTAAAGCTTTTATGTCAATTTAAGTGTCATTTTAAGCCGTGAAAGTTTAAAGCAGTACATATTCACGTTATCAACACCATCCTGAGAGTGTTGGCTGATAGGTGGTACTCTCCGATCTCGGGGCGCTGGATACGACTGCACGCAGTCAAGTAGACATTCCCCAGGATCAGCGAGCCTCACCCAGCTTGGGAGTGAAATGTTTATTTATTATTATTATTAAGATACTAACAATACTAATCTAATACCTAAGCATCATCATTGTTACTAACAATAAAATACTAACAAAACTATGGATACTGTAGTCCGAAATAAAGTTTTATTATTATTATTATTATGTTTTGAAATTAAACAAGTAAGCATCGCAAAAGTAATCAACAAATCATTTAATAGTATCTTTAAAACTAAGTGTTCATACACATGAGTAGAATAGAATACTCTTTATTGTGTACACCATATAAATTACAGACATAAATATAGAAATTTTACAAAGGGTGACACAATGGACAGTCTTATCGCTAAAACCAATCTTTTAAAGACAACCTACGAGTAGCACGCGTTAACGGTAAAATCAATTGCAGCCGTCGACACGCGTCGACGCGCCGATCGTGTATATGACTATGGTGCTCAAATACAAGAGCGGCACTTTGTCGGCTAGTGCAGTTCCCACAGCCGTTGACAGATCGCCGACTTAAAAAAAATCTTAAATTCATTCATTGACTGATAAACATCGCACAGCTTATCGGGTTGAATATGAAAGTTTGTATGGAAGTTCGTCATTTTTCCCGATGGGAAAATACCATCGGGCACATAGCTTGTATTCTTATAAATTACATCGATGGTGACCTTAAAATACGCCACCTAAAAACGTATTATCAACAATTTTTATTAAAATGTCGTGGGCCTGTTTCATAAATCTCACTAGCCGACAATACCTACTTCAATTGATAACAAAAGTCCATGTTACATAACACGTTGCATTGTTTCACTGCACGAGCTTGTAACAATCAAGTTAAGTTACGAGACAGAGCCGAGCCTCGGGCTATCCGTTGCAAGTCACGACCGCAAGTGACTTTTAAAGCCACTGAAATAAGGTTTGAATTACAATGATTGAAAGGCAACAGCTTATACTACCCTAGATAAAGCTCAATACAGATAGCAGGAAAATATTATGTGGCTACGTTGTCGTTTGAAATTGGTGTGTCAATGTACTAGTGTCATGTGTCGTTGTTAACGGATGAAAATATAGTGTCTTGAGTTGGCTTTTAACCTTTTGGTTGCTAAGCCAAAAATATTTAGTGCCCGCCCAACGTTTATAGAATGAATTAGATTCTACATCTTTTCAGAGGTTTTTATTTTATAAAATACAATTTACTTAAATGATAAATGATTTATTTTGTAGAAATAAAGAGGGGCCCGTGGCTAAATAATAACAGCCGCACAGGTCGATCGAACTGGTTAAGCTACGCTTGCCGCGGTTGGTCTGTGGATGGGTGACCATCTTCACATACCGAGACCCCTCCGTGCCTCGGAAAGCACGTTAAACCGTTGGTCCCGGCTGTCATTCGTGGATCTTTGATAGTCGTTACGGGTAGTCAGAAGCCCGAAAGTCTGACAACCAGTCTCAATAAGGGGTATCGCATTACCCAGTAACTGGGTTGTGGAGGTCAGATAGGCAGTCACTCCATGTAAAATACTGGTATTCAGCTGCATCCGGTTAGACTGGAAGCTGACCCCAACATAGTTGGGAAAAGGCTAGGCAGATGATGATAAATGATTTATTTTCTGTAAGTAGGTTTATACAAACACTTTTACATGTCAATCATATTTTTTAAAACTAGATGAGGTCGGCGTTTCCTATCTGACTACTCTGAGAAGAAAGGCCGGAACAAACTTACTAATACAGTACTATTTTCTTAAAAAAAAAAAAAATATACCGTTACTCGTCTTGTGTGACGTCTCCTATTATTATTTCGTACTTGGAAAGGTAATTTCATTTTTTTCAACAGCGGTTATAAGGTTTGTTCAAATAATTTATTTTCTATGGTTATCGTGATTGGTAAAACTTTATCGTCAAACCCGTACACAAAATCAAAGCGTTTATTTCAATCAAACCATTTAGAGGCACTTTTGAGCTGTCAAAGGAGTCGGTCAGTCACAAAGATGAAGCTAGTTACCCATTCCAAAGCGTACTCGTGGTAGGTTTCTATGTAGAAGAGCGGACAAGAAACTCCAAGGACGCCGTTTTAAATTGTACAGTTCCAAAATATATGGTTTAAGACATTTATTTATCAAAAACAGCAGTGCGATTCTGTTACCATCTCACCGTGAAGGAAGTGAGCGTGGAGTGATCTGTTAGTGTCATCCCACCTGATACTGTGTACCTGATATGTGTGGTTTTAAATTAAAATAGCAAAATAGATTCTTAGTCAGAATCTCAATGTTATTTTTTCTTTTTTTCCTAGACTAGTCCTTATATAGCCCGAGGCGCGAGCGTGTCACGCACGAAAAATAAATAAAATATAAAACATTCACGTTTGAGACAGCTACTATACTGATCATCATCATCTGCCTAGCCTTTTCCCAACTATGTTGGGGTTGGCTTCCAGTCTAACCGGATGCAGCTGAATACCAGTATTTTACATGGAGCGACTGCCTATCTGACCTCCACAACCCAGTTACTGGGTAATATGATACCCCATAGATACGACTGGTTGTCAGACTTTCGGGCTTCTGACTATCCGTAACGACCGTCAAAGATCTAAAGATCGTCGAAGCTACTAGACTGATATTGTTTGTAACTATAGATAGCGATTGTAGATAGAGTCTAGTAAAGACTGCGACGATGTTCAGCGTTGTTATCAACCGAAATCTATTAAATTAGAAGAGATTACCGAGTGTGTCAAGTCATCGAGTGCTAACGGTGTGCCTGGCTGACGGACCAAAGAATTTAATCTCACGTAGTTTGAGTGGCGTGATCACTTCACCCGATTCATGAAATGTCTTGAATCGGGTGAAGTGATAAGATCACGCTGCGCTTGCGCGTTAGACTGTCATTATTATATTGGAGATTTGTTTTTACTTGTTTAACTTGTAACGCATCCCGCATAAAATCATTAAGAAAATTCAATACCAACGTCCAATAAGTGTAAATATTTTATTGCATATAGGTACCTACTTAGGTAACTCGTCGATGCTAATAATAAAAGGATAATCATCAAATACTATTACATTAATCAACAGTTCAACAGACACTCGCTCATGCCCGTGTTCACTTCACCTCGCGCAAGCGATGCTGCCATGGGTTACGAAATTTCCGTGATGTTGGGTACATTCCGAATTGCGCTGTAATCGATTAGAGCGTGCTTACACCTGTTCGGAATTAGCGTGAGCGCGATAACAATGTCCCGTGAATCGACATAGGTGACGTCGTGACATGCGTCATCTTGCCTTGACAACCGTACGTGGATTGCACGTGGTAAAATTAGGCGGGGAATAATAAATACCATACATAATTGGCACAGGTGTAAACACGCTCTAAACGATTACAGCGCGGGTGAAGTGATCACGCCACACGAACTGCGTGGCATTAAATTCTTTGGTCCGTCAGTCAGAAACACCGTTAACACTCGGGCGGTTAAGGTATATAAGGACTAGTCTAGAAAAAAAAAGAAACAAAAAACCAACATTGAGATTCTGACTAAGTTTCTGCTTTGCTATTTTATTTTAAAACTCCACAAAATAGTAATGTTTTGGCAACTAAAATACGAGCTTTGAAATTATATAAAATGATCACTAGAGTTAACATACAAAATATTATTAAAATCTCGATTATGATTGTAAATATTTGCTTGGTCAATCCCTACCTACCATCAGCGGTATGACACTGACAGCTCACACCACGCAAGTTTTCACGGTGGGTTTTATACAGAATCGACATGCAGAATATAATTGTATTATTCCCTTAGAATGAGAAACACTGGTTGCATATATAAACGTTCCTTTGAACGAGTATCGAAACGGTATGTTTGAAGTTAGAAAGTAGTTAGAACAATTTTGTTTTGCATGAAGTATCCGATTTATTGTATTTGTTGTAAATGTATATAGTTTTTATTATAAGTTACATGATGAATGTTGAATTTATAATATCTATGAGAATGATGTACAGATGCTAGCACATCAAGCTACCTGAAACTGTCCAATTTTCCCATTCAACCTTGAACCCTATGCTGTAGCGATAATGTTGAAAATCTATAATATAGAAATTTGACAGATTGTAGTAGCTTGATGTGCTGGCGTCTGTACAAAGATGTTTACGTTTCCTTTATGTCTGTTGCCATGCCACTTAATATTGCAGACCGGCCACCGTCTCCGTGCTAGCCATTTTAGCCACCCCTTTCACGCCTTCTGGAAACGCGGTTTAATTTCAAGGGCTGGGTTCTTAGCCACGTAAACCTTTACGACGCAGTTTTGTAGTGCTTAAATTTTATTTGAGTAATCTAGGGTAGTGTAGAAGGCGTTTTAGCCAATTTGTAACATAATATCTTGGCTATAAAGCCATAGTAATATTAGATGAGCCTGTTCATTCCCAAGAATATTATTCTGATAGTATTTTTAAGCGATTATGATATCAGTTTGTTGAGGTATAATAACAATTTTAATGATAATTATAATTGCTTATGGTCTGAGCAGTGGTGGCCCAGTGGTACCCGTAACAGCTGACTTACGATTTATAGGTCGTGGGTTTTAACAGGTGCTTTACTTTGCTTAATTTATTTTATCACCACAGCCGTGCGATTCTGTAACCATCTCACCGTGAAAGCTTTGGTGAAGTGAGCTGTCATTCGCTAGGGATTAACACTATTAAGTGCTCACTTCACTTATGATTTCACGGTGAGATTTTTACAGAATCGACCGGCAGCTCTCAAAACGGTAAAGGAAAACATCGTGCGGAAACCGGCATGTCCTAGCACCAAAAAATCGAATAAATGTGACATCAACCCGCACTGGATCCACGTGGTGGATTACGGCCCACTCCATCTCTTCGAGAGGCCGCCTGTGTCCCAGCAGTGAGAACATACACTGATTATGCTGCTCAATTCCAAAGAGTATTATTCTGATAAGCGATTATATAACGAAAACAGTTTGTTGAGGTATAATAACAATTTTCTTTAATTTACCTTTTGGCTCGGGAAGGCCGTTTTGTAATTGTTAATTTCGGCCGTGGTAACAGCGAAGGTAATTAAAATATTTCGCTCTGGATGTAGTTATAATTACGTGCTGTTTGTTTTAGCCAATGAATGGATTATTTCTCGGAAATTTATATAAAGCTTAGCTTGTTTGTTGTGTTTTAATGGAAACTTATTATATTATGGTTATTGTGTTCACTCTTGTAATTGTTCCAATCGTTACATAATAAGGTGCAGCTGTTTTGAACGATAAAGATAAATACTTTATTTTTAAAATTCATAATTTTATATTGTTTTATGCACACCAGGCCTTTTGTTCTGATAATATTAAATACGCAATGAATAGGATTAATCTGTATAGTGTAATGGTATACAGTCGGTCGATTCTGTAAAAATCTCACCGTGAAATCATAAGTGAAGTGAGCAGTCAATAGTGCTAATCCCTAATAACAGCTCACTTTTCGCTCACTTCACCTAAGTTCTCACGGTTAGATTTTTACTGAATAGCACTGCTGGTATCAATATAGGTCATGGGCCGAATCAACCACCGTAAGGGTCCCAGGAAACGTCCGACTACATCAAAGCAGACCCAGGAGAAGATGGCGGGACGAGCTTGACGCCTTCAGACAGGATTGGTCCACACTAGCTCAAGACAGAGAGGAGTGGAAATGAGAAAGGGAGACCTTTGACCTGCAGTGGAACAACAAAGGCTAAAAAGTTAAAAAAAATAAAAAAAATATACGCACCAGATTGCCTCGTTGACCTAGTAAAATGTGGGTGTACTAAAGGTGCACCTTTGTATAACCCAACGGAAATTACAGGTGTGATTTAATGTTATAACATTTCCACCATTAACAGTTTTTGTAACTACTGATGTAACCTACTCCATTCCTATCACAAGACTGCTTAATTTTTGTAAGATAGGTATTGTGAGCCATGCCTATTGAGGGCTGATATTAACAAAGTCAGATATTTTTAGACGCTTAAAATTGACGTCTGACAGTTGTAGTAAGTATGGAAAAACTTTAAAAAATAAAAAATTTATTCTCTGTACAAGACTTATTCTAGGTATAATATTTTGGTGAAATTCGCCATTAACGGTACCAAACACGTTCACTTGGAATAAACGGGATCTATAAATTTTATAGATCCCGTTTATTCCAAGTGAACGTGTTTGTATGTACGCGCCTATTATTTCATTGGTTTTTTTTCGAAACAAATACCTAATAGAATAATTCAAAAAAGAATTCTAAGTTCGTTTGAATGGTCGAAAACAACCGGAGTTATTTTTCTGCCAGCCAACACAACATAAGGTCGCCTTTTGCATACAATCATTACAGCACCTTGTATACATATAGCTTTAGGTTCACTGTACTTACCTACGTACCAACGCGGTAAATAGCGTTAGGTACGCTCTCAACCCAAATCGGATTTAAACCCGTATTTAGCAAACGGCGGAGACACGATAGGACACATACCGTTCCTATACTCTTGCTCAAATTAAGGCCACGACAGAAAGGGGGCTCAGTAATAGCTCATTTCTATAGAAGCTTAGAAGGAAGATAGGTACTTTTACCCATGGTATAACTAATTTCTGAGCCTCATTTTAGTCTACGGATCTGAATCCTTAGTAGGTAACTAAATTAGTTTAGAATATAATGTGAAAAAAAATCTGGTATCTTACATCTAGAGTCCGAACGAATTCCGAAAATGAAGTGGCATTTATCAATACCTACTTTCAATATATATATATTTTTTATATTAGCCTACACTGTCCCGTTGCTGAGGAAATGCCTCCCCAAATCCTTCGAAGCGTTCTTTTCTAGGGCCATCCCGATCCAACCCTTGCGGTACGCGTCTATGTCGTCTCACCACCTCATCATCGGTCGACCTCGGCAGCGCCGTCTATCGTCAGGCACCCACTGTGTGGAGACTGTTTTTTGTTTTTCAAACATTTATTCAGAGCACTGGACAACTACTAAGTGCCTGAAGCTAAATATATGTGTAGGTAAGAACCTTAACGGTCTTTTGGATTACACCGCTGTACAAGAACGGAGAAAAAGAATATGTTCCAAGTTAATCTTGGGTACCAGTGATTGGTACACACGGTGAGGGAAGGAAACCTGAAGAAAAAGGTTTAGTGCAAATTTTTCTACTCGAGTTTGCACGCTTTTTCTATGCACTATAAAAAAGAAATTGTCCTAGAGGTAACCCCTAAGCACGAAATCCGTAGTTTAAGCCAAAGTTAGGGCGTCTTCTACTCCCGACCTAAGTTAGGACATAAGATTAGTATGGGTCCAACCTAAGAATTAATGAAACAACGATCTTACAGGTGTCCCTACCCCGATGTGTTTACTCGTCCGAAAAAGATAACTAGCTACTTTCAGACGGGCCTGCTCTTCGTTGACGGACTTAAAGTGTAGACCCCTTGTAGTGGGATATTAGTAGGCTGAGACTATAGAATCATAAGCCTATAATATTACCACTGCTGGGAAACAGGCCTCCTCTCTGTGAGAGGTAGTGGGCCATAATCCACGACGCGGAGCCAGTGCGGGTTGGTGGATGTCACATGGCTTCGAATTTTATGATTCTAGGATATGCCGGTTTCCTTAAAAAAAAATTCTCCATTTGAGAGCAATGAAATTAAATATACAAAGTAAAGTGCCTGCCTGGATTCCAACTTAATACCTAAAACTCGTAAGTCGGGGCCGACACCACAGGGCCTGGTGTGGAACAGTGATCTGCGGTGCGATTCTGTAACCATCTCACCGGGAACGCTTGGGTGAACTGAGCGTGGAGTGAGCTGTCATTCGCTAGGGATTAACACTATTAAGTGCTCACTTCACTTATGATTTCACGTTGAGATTTTTACAGAATCGACCGGCTGTTCTCTGACATTATAGATTGCGTTTTATATAGCTTTGAAAATGATGTCTCAGCTATTTAAATGTACCCACTTTTTGTTGCTGATACAATTCAATTATAACAATACTTGTAAAATAAAAATAAAAAATCACACACAATATTGTATTAAGTTGTTAAAAGGGCGGCCGAAGCAGAAATATTTACATATAAATTAAATGTCCTCCACACTGAATAAGGATATTGGTATCCAATTTAACAAAACCAACGATTCGCGGAAACAGCGTTGAGTAACGAGCAATTTAAAAACCGAACACTAATCGGAAAGCCACGCCACTGACAGTATTGAAAAAAAAAAAATCTCGATGGTATATTTCATGGCAACTCCGAAAAAAAAAGTAAAAAAAAAATGCTGCCGGTAGTTTTTCATGCCGCACATGTTGTAAATGGAGTATTTTTTTCTGTGGATAGATTTAGTGTCAAATTATAACGTTGGAATGTATGCGTGTGATTTAATCTGAAAAAGTGCCATATATTTTATTTTTCCATTCGGTTAGGCATTTATGTTAGGCAGTTGGTATCGGCATGTAAAGGCAAATTTATAAAATCCATGCAAATGATTCCTGTTATGATTTTCTTTACTGACTCAAACTAGTCTGTATTTATTTATATTTTTAATGTAAATAATGTTTATTTTCGGAGGATAAACTTTTAGAGCGCAAAATTATTTACTACTTAGCGCACCAGTCCGTTCACAGTCAAATACATCTAAAGAAAAGAAAAAACAGAAAGAAAGAAAAAGTATTTATTGCGACTCGTACAGGAAGATCACAAACTAAACACAGTCACAAACAAAAATTCAAATTATATATTTTTTTAAAAAGTAACAAAAAGAAAAATGAAACAGAAAGTCCTATACGAGGCCAAAATGCACACAGATATCTGACAGCAGCAACCTAACAACGACCTTATTGTGACGAAAATAAAGATCTCTATGGTTTTGACAGACTTGTCAATGGTAGCAACCATTAGAATGAGATTTGAACAGAACGATGAACACTGTGATTTGAACAGTGATGCAAAATCAGAGGTAAAGTAAGCGTGAAAGCACTGTATACCTACATTACAGTACAATTTACGTCACATGAAACCCACAGAGACAACAAACAAAGCCGAACAAAAAGCGAAAAAGTTTCTAATTTATAATGTCCCCAGTAACATCAAGCTCCATAATTTCCAATTAACACCTTTCCTGGGCCCAGAATACAATGCATTCACACAAAAACTCACCGTTGGTACGGATAGCAAGACAAACAAAAATAATTATGCGAACCTTTTATTCAGGAAAATAATTTTATTTGTGTCAGAGATCTATTTTATTTGCATTCCGTGGAGGATTTATCAGAGTAGCTGACGCAGCGCCCTGCCTCCACCAGATAGCTAGCGGAAGAAAAATGGCGATCGGGATGGCACGCCCCGCTGGAGGGGTATTCTGGACAAATAGTCGCTAGCAAAGTCGATAGGTAAAGGAAGTGAACGAACTAGAGAAATATGGTGCCTATGCTACAGGTACGAAGAACGGTTTTGGGTGCTTAGAATAATAAAAAGGAAAACTTAGATAAGAAATTAAATTAGTACGATATTTTTCTATGATCTGGCTTATAATGGAGGCCATTTTTTCGTGGACGAAACTAAAGTGGACTAGGTACTTTTGGTTCTCTCTAATAGCTATTATTAGGTCTACCGGAAAGTTCTGTCCGTTTTAGAATGAAACAAAGGAATACATTTTTTCATACTTTGGATAAACTTTATTGAATAATATAATTGCCATCATTATTTATGACTTCTTGCCAACGTGATGGCAATTTGTATATCCCATTTTAAAAAAATGTCTTATCTCTAGAGGCCAAAAATTGAACCAGTGCTTGTCTGATATCTTCTTCGTTCTTGAATTGTTTGCCCTGCAAGAAATTTTGTAAGGACAGAAACAAGTGATAATCAGATGGTGCTAGGTCCGGGGAGTATGGTGGATGCGACAGAATTTCCCAGCCTAGCTCTGCGACTTTCTGACGAGTCCCCAAAGCAGCATGTGGCCTGGCATTGTCATGAAGCAGTATGATGTCCTTCCTATTGAACATCGCCAGCCGCTTTTCTTGGAGTGCTGTTTTTAATTTATCCAATTGCTGACAGTACCTCTCCGAATTTAGCCTTTCGTTTGGTTTCAACAGCTCAAAATGTATTGGTCCTCGAATGTCCCACCATATACACAACATTCTCTTGTTCAGGCTCAACTTCGGTTTAGAGGTAGAGGGGGCAGGTTTTCCGGGTTCACAATATGCCCTTTTTCTTATGATGTTTTCATAGGTAATCCACTTTTCATCCCCAGTTATGATCCGGTCCAAGAAGGGTTGAAACTGATTGTAACCGGAGCGGACAGAACTTTCCGGTAGACTTAATACTAAGAGTAAAGTATCTACATGGCAGGCTGATCATAACACTACGTAAATTAGAATTGTGACTATTGTGAAATTTCATACAACACCTAAGTAAATTGTTTCCCTGCGAGGTACCTATCGTTATCAATAAATACTTACAATACAAATTACTATACATATATACAATACAAATAAGTAAAATTGAAGTGTCTGTTTGTAATGTCAAAATAACAGCTTTTTACAAAATGCATATGAAAGTATATACGGTACTTATATATAAAAAAAAAGATGTCTGTATGTCTGTCTGTTTGTTCCATCTTCCAAACGGGATGGGCGATTTAAAAAAAGAATTGGTATGGGGTTACTTTGAACCCTAGAGAAGGACAAAGGCTACTTTTTATCGACAAACCACGCAGGCGAAGCCGCAGATGGAAGCTAGAACTTGTATAAAAAAAGTCAGACAGCATGTTACCACAATGTTACGATGGCACTTATGCCATCCTTAGCGTAATGAATGTGTTGTACGGTATCTCTTAAGATAGATAGCTAGAACTTGTATAAAAAAAGTCAGACAGCATGTTACCACAATGTTACGATGGCACTTATGCCAGCCGTAGCGTAATGAATGTGTTGTACGGTATCTCTTAAGATACCGTACAACACATTCATTACGATCTAAACACGTTCTTAAGATTAAATAGAGTCTTGGCGTTCGATGTATAATGTGTTATCGCCTTGACGAACCTATTACATAAAGCCACGTGTACAATCAGCCCAAATTAGTTTATCAAAGTGACGTGCCTGTATCACCATCCGTATAGTTCCCGTCAAGCCGAGATGAATCTTAATGGGAGACTAGAAGTACCCGCAGTCCCTCCCGTCTCCCATTTTCGGTTCCAACGTCACGATACCGGAATATTACATCCGCTAATAATTACATAAGGGAAGTTTGTTTAGTGAAGGCTTATGTAGAATGGTTTACCTAAACCAAACATTTACTCTACGATAGATTTAGTTGTGAATGTCAAAGGTTGGAAATATCGACGCGTGCAAAATGGAGTTATCAGTAAATAATGATTCAGGGTGAAATCGGAGTACTTACTCGAAATGTACCTACGTGAACAGCAGTGCGATTCTGTAACCATCTCACCGTAAAAACTTAGGTGAAGTGAGCGTGGAGTGAGCTGTCAGTGTCATACCACATGACACTAGGGATTGACCAAGCATACATTTACAATCATAATCGAGATTTTATTATATGGTCCGTCAGTTGACTAAGTTTCTGTTTTGCTATTTTATTTTAAAACCGCAACATCAAAAGTAATGTTTTGACAACTAAAATACTAGCTTTGAAATTTCATAAAATGATCAATGTTTTAGATGAGTTGATGAATATCAAACGCCAATATGTCCACCACAGACAAAAAAAAACTTTTTTACATCAACGTATAGAGAAAAATATATATATATATATATATTTTTCTCTATACTGAATTTTACAAATTCTAATATGTACAATTATTTACTACAAAAACATTGGGCAAAAAATAACGTTATCAGCACCTGCAAATGAAAATACTATGATATCTCCTTTTCACTTATTATGGACATATTGGCGTTTGATATTTATCAACTCAGATTATGTTTATTATTACACGGTGTAATCCATTTGGAAAACATTGACAAACTCGCAAAAACTATCTAGCTCATTTCTATAAAACTTCACCATTTTAAAGATAATTTAATTATTTACCTTTTAGAATATGGGTTTTGCGTAACTAGACTAAGCTGTATTCACTATAAGTTAGTAGTTAAGAAATCGTAGTTAATAATAATAACAGTACCTATGTTAACAATAAATAACTGTACGCGTATATCACTAAATGTAACTTGTTTGTAGACGCCTTGGGTTGACCTGTTAAGTCTACAAAATGTTTAATAAATAAATAAATAAATAAATGAAAAATATCATAAAAATCTCGATTATGGTTGTGAATGTATGCTTGGTCAATCCCTAGCATCAGTGGGATGACACTGACAGCTCACTATACGCAAGTTTTCACGGTGAGTTTTTTACAGAATCAACGGGAAGTACATTTTGACCAGCAATAACAAATAATGAACCAATTGTCTTTTTCAAGGACATTACTTAAGCATGATCATCCTATAACGTTCCCACTGCTGGGAAACAGGCCTTCTGTGGGAGGGAATGGGCCGTAATCCACCGCGCGGATCCAGTGCGGGTTGGTAGGTGTCACATGTCTTCGAATTTTTGGTCCTAGGACATGCCGGTTTCCTCACGATGTTTTCCATCACCGTTTTTGAGAGCAATGATGATGAAATAAATTACATTATACACGTCAACTAATCCTAATTTATAACACAATTTTTCTCTTTTTCGCTTCTAAAACATAACTTTAGAAACATCGCCGCACCGAAACTAAGTTAAAGTCTAGATCGATGAGCCTGAACAAATGCAGAAAGCTCAGATGGCTTGAAACGAAAAATTATATTCGATATTGTTCTTCGAGAGTTCGCTTCCACAGTAAACTTGCGGACAGCCGCTTAGCTTAACCGAGTGTCGGGAAATGGGTTAGCCCCCTATTCCACAGTAACTTAAGAAATGCCCGAGTTCCGTTCCTCTAATTCCCAAAATTTAATTGAGAAAATGAAACTCGACGGAGGATCGTTCTCTCGGAAGCGAATTTTGTAAAATTGTTTTGAAGGTGAGTTATTAGAATTAAGAGTTTCTTTGATGCAGTTAATTGAATTATATTAACTGTAAGGTCAACCGTTAGAACCTTAATTAAATTAATATAAATATTCGCTTAAAAAGACTCTCAGTGTTAGACCAAAAATAAAGAAACTTCTATTACATTTTATTTTTAGAAGAAACAACCATAAAAGAAAACAACTTTCGAGATTTCTAAATGCGTATTTTGCGTTATATTGAAACCCTAAAAGTAAAATAAATTAAGAATTTTCACATCGAATAAAACTCGTATTATTACAAAAGAAAGACAACATCCACGAAAACTTTTCCCTCTTTACGACGGCGTAAGTCCCGAAAATTTTAATGTACCATTCGCAACTTATTATTCACAGTAAGAAGAATATAAAACTCGCTAGCGGAACGAGAAAAGTAATATAAAAAATAAACAAATAAGTCACAAAACCCACTCGTGAATAATAAAATAAGCGACCTGTATCCGATACAACACACAAAACACGTAATAAACAAACGGGTTTGCGAATAAAAAGCTATTTCCTGATGGTGGGACGGGCCAAATTTATCGGGTCGCTCGGCGAAATATAGGTGCAATCCTGCCAACGGTGGAAAAGTGATTTACGTACGCGATGTCTATGAAACGCAAGAAATAAAAGGATTTGTGTATCTTTTGGAGCCGAAATTGTGTATCAAATGCGATTGAGATATAAGTGTCGTTTGCAAGTGTCACCCCCCGATATAGGTATTTGGCACCGCTGACGCTTCGAGTGCTCTGCACACGTTGTTACACTTATTGATACTCTTTGCGATGCTATTTCAGGACAATTCTATTATACGAGTATATTAATACCTACCCAAAGTGGAGTATTTTGTTCTGTAGCACTTTTTAGGTGCACTTAAAGAAATGTATGTGTTTTACTTATGGAAATGTGATTTCGTGGAATGTTATCTTTTTTCTATTTCTGAAACTTAGAAAAAGGTCTTACGTGAAAAAGATCTTACGTGTAAATGTGTGCTCTTAATTTACCGAGGCCTACAGGTACTTGGCGAAAACACGTACGACTTTAACACCTGTAGTTTTGCTTACGACTACAATTTAGTTTTAGTTCCAATAAGAGCTGTCTGAAGGAAACACCAAAAATAAAAATATTTGGTTATTTAAATTTCATCCAACACCCGAAGGAGCCTTCTATTTATATTTCCTTTGGCGAAATCCCGCATTTAGCAATACAGAATTGAATCAATAATCGATTCAAATCGTTTGCGGCTCCGCGCTTGCCTCTAGAGCTCACATTTTTCCGATGACCACGCAGACAGGCCGACCCTTACGAAATTGAATTGGTAGTTATAAGTTACCGCGGGAACACATATCTACACTAAATAAGTAGATATAAAATATCGGTGAAGGAACAGAGATATTACTTTATATTTGGAACTGAACGTCTTTATCGATTCAACGGTCTCGATTGTTACATCCATCATAATTAGGTACCGGACGGCTGAGAAATATAATTCTTCAATCCCACTGTAGTTTATTTCTGGTTCTGCATTGGAAATAAAAAGCTGAACGATTCTTGGGCTCAGAACGGCTTACATTTTATTGGTTATATTTAAGAAATGACACAGTTTGATGATCTAAAGGGAACTAGCCATGAGAACTTTCATTCAGCAAAAAAATCTAGATTCCTACAACATTTTCTTTAGAAACATTCTTCTATATCTTATATATTACAGCAAGCTTTTACAATTTTCGCAAGAAACACTCACGTAAATGACTGAATATATATTTCATCGTCTATTTTTGTGCCTAAGTAGATACTGTAGAATTCTCTCACAAAAAAGGACTATTCTTTTGCAAAAAGTACGGTATTAACGAATTAGGCACAAAATCAGAAACCAAAAGTTTATCAAAGTCTGATAAATGAAAACGACGTTAGCTATTAATCTGAATCAAAGAAAAAAGGTCGCAACGCTTACTTAAACAATTATCTACATTTAAAAACGACGAAAACTATCTTCCATATATACCTACCCGTTAACCAGGATCACAGTATTCGTATTGATTTTACTCCGTTTTGCAACAGTGAAATTTATAGGTACAAATTATTCCCTATTGTGACACCATTTATCCTTCAATATATTATATAAATTCATCTTGGTTTATTTTTACGTTTATTTTTGAGTAAAAACCAAACTTTTGCTTCCTTTTCATATGGCTTTTTTATATCGTGCCTGTATTCATAGAATTCCTTGGAAGTGCCTACACTAAATGAAAGTAAACAAACCATTAACATAGGTATCAGTCGATCGTCTAAAAAGCTTTCAATTTATTATTATTTTTAAGTATTTGTTTGGCTATAGTGTAGATAATGCGTTGTAATGGGCTCACGATTGTTATAATAATTGTTTTCGTGTTTCTCTTTTTTTCGTTATACACACGATTGTTTCAATGTCACTAAACAATGTTGTGACTAATGATCAAGTCTGTTTTTTGTGTCAAATATTCGGCTAGTTAAAGTGGCGGTGTTTGGGGGAGGCCAATGTCGAGCAGTGGACGTCTTTCGGCTGAGTTGATGACGATGATGATCTACACAATACGTGATAGTGTCAAACGTGTGTTTCTACGTGTTAACAAAAATGTCACCCACACGTTCACAGTTAATACTCTGTTCATAATATTATTTGCCTACATAGAGACCACGTCATAGACAATATACAAAAAACTACTTCTATATATTCTCATATTCACAAGGAGATTTGAATAAAAACAAAGAGAAAGATCCCTACTAAAGTAATCGGATTTTGCATTAGACTGTATTCAAAGAATAAAATATTCAAAACCCCATACGCACCGGGTGTTCACGGATGGAAAGTCATGGGACGTAACCGCTCGTATATTCGGTTTAATAGTCGGTATTAGGGCCATAAATAACAAAGTTCAAACTCACCTTCCAAATAAACTGCAGTTGAAGCAGATTTGTCATTTTCCACCACTGGTCGAACAGTTTCGTACGATATCACTTCCAGCATATTGTACCTCAGATCTAATACGACTAGGCTCCTTATATCCTCCAATATATCTTCGTAGAATGTTGTCAGCTTGTTACCGGACAACGTCAATTTTCTCAGCTGCGTGAGACCACCGAACGCCCTTTCTGATATGTACTCTATCGCGTTGTTATCTAACATTAGCTCCTTCAATCCCCAAAGCTCACTAAAAGCCAGATTCCCAACCATAGTCAGTTTGTTATTTCTCAAATTTAACCGAGAAAGATTTTCCAGTCCCTCCATCATTTCCCTAGTCACTACTGATATGTAATTACAGTCCAAATTGAGTTCTATTAAATTATTCAAGTGTTTAAAACAACCTTCGTGTATCAAACTTAGATTGTTATTCGATAAGTGTAAAACGTGAAGGTTTGGTAGTCCAAAAAACACGTCTCTTTTTAGTTCTGATATTTGGTTTTCGTCCAAGCTTAAGTTTGATAGCATCATCATTTGTGAGAACGAGTGCTTCTCCAATGTGCTGATCTTATTCGATTTCAAGACGATTTGTCTGACTGTTGAAGAATTCGTGAATGCGTACGGTGGGATTCTTTTGATAGTTCCAAATTGTATAGAGATATGTTTCAGTTTGTCCAGTCTTACTATAGCCTTCGCAGGAATGAATGTCAACGCGTCATCTGATCTCACGTTAAACATTAGATGTTCTATTTCGGACTGCGATGAAAAGCTCGGCCAGATGAGGTCTTCTTCAGTTATACCTCCACTAAATACCCAACAGTCGGCTCTGGTCGCCAGTTTTGGTTTGTTACTGTCACAATAACAGTGCACTTTAGAGCGCCGGTCGACGATGTCACAAACGTTTATGAAGACAGGCGAATAATAAAGTCTTTCCATTTTTGGTTGTGTATCGTCATTGACACTTCCCGTTACTGTAAATTTAACTGTCATTAGTGACCATATGATGATCAGGTATTTGGTGGTTTGCTCCATTCTTGTAGTAAAGATATCTGGAACAAAGAAAATAGTCTTTGAGAACACGTTTTATTTCTTAGTCATTTATCATCTAATTCACAACTTTCCACTTCGATTGCGATAAAAGTTTTGCATAGAAAATTATTCAGACATTATTGGAAGAGCCATTCTTTGTTATATATTACTAAGATAGGATGATATGAAGGTAATAATAGTGTTCTAAAAGCTTTCTTAACTGCTTTAGTTTAATAGGTTGCGATAAGAAATGATAGTCTGTAACTAATTTGATAGTAGTTGAAGTAACTTCCATACCGTTAGAAAATGTTAGAAAAAAAATGCTATCAGAAATCTTTTCACATAAATCTTGAAAGCTTGAGGAAATGGGCGAAAATTATAATAGAAGTCGACCAAGATTTACAGGCCTTTTATATTTTCCAGCTTGAAAAAATTTAATTTAAGTACAAGTAAAACGAAAACGACATCGCAGTTTGCTGAGAATAAACTAGACGTAGGATAAAATATGTACTCGTATCTAAAACCTCTATAAGTAAAAGAAGGTATTTAAGATGGTAAGTATACTGAAAGAAAACACACAATTAATCTAAATCGACACAAACTAACTACATTGTTCGTTCGTCGCACGGAATAAAAACATGTGCTAAACTAATAAATTTGAAGGTAATAAACACGACTCGTATTAATATCGATTCGATACCAAAACTGTCGTCCGGAGTCCCTAAATAGGATATATTGCGATACAGTGTAATTACACGTACAGGAACCGTGCCAGAGAGATAAACGCAAAATATTCTTTTTCATGTAACAATATAGGCATCCCACGAAGGGCCAGGTCAGCTTTTGAAATATTGCCCTAATAAATAACCCTAAATATTCGATTTCACACATTGCCAGGTCACGACACTGCGAAAAAAGGTATTCCATTAGCAGTTTTAACCTAATTAAAAGCGAAGGCTAATAAATAAGCTATAATAGTATAAAATACTAAACTAATATTTATCTTCTGTCCTTTTCTTAATGAAATAGAAAGACAAAGATGCACTGAACTGAAGATCCGCTATTATATAAAGTAATATTATTAAATCATCATCATCATCTTTCTGCCCTTGTCCCATGTTACTTGTGATCGGCATAACACGTTTTCTTCTTCCAGTCTCCCCTGTCAATCATCAAGCTTCACTCTCCCTTCTCTTTCTTTAAATATAATAAAAAAAATCACGATGTTTTGTCCAGTCGTAAGAACCGTGCGAAACAGGAGCTGGTCGCTACGCTAGTGTTATATAATAATACACAGTATGTCTCTACGAGTTTTGTCAGCCTTCGGCTTTTAGGATTTTAAAACTATAAAGTTGCTTTTGGTTAAAGTTTTGCAAGCGGATTAAAAGTAGTGCCCCCGGGGTTTAAAATGCATTTTTAACGCGGATGAAAGTTTTTATCAACTATTTTTGTGTTTCGTTAAAATCGGATTTATGTGACCGGGATTTTAGATCCCGCTAAGAATACTTTGAAAGTTGATTCCGAATGAAACACGTACTGAATGCTAACAAGGGAACTTGGATAATCGAAGGAGATGGGATGACATATTTTTGCACAACTTTGCACAAACTCTGCAAAAATATGTCATATCGCTTTGGAAATGTTAGATGGAATTTTGAGCAAAATCGCTAAAGTTCTGTATGATGTCGGATCCGCCATCTTGTATTGAGAATTAAATTTGTATTTATACCTTCTATGAGTTTGCTTTGCATTATTTTGTTGGATAAGATATCTAATATAGTTTGGAGTACGAAAAGAAGCGACCGGACAAACCGTATGTTTATTGTTACCCTATAATAATGGGCCTCGATTTTTTGTCCTCCTCTGTCTTTCATTTTGTAAACAAGTTTAATAAAAACCTAAGGATAATAAATTCTTAATCTTTGCTTTCGTTTGTCCTTGCAAAAAGGTCAATGTCTTGATAAATACAGAACATCTCTAAGGAAACAGCGGTATTCACGTGTTTTCTTTCATAAACATTAATATCATCGTATCACTAGTATGACAGTGATATTAAGCGCCATTTTCTTTATTCTTGCCTGTTTATTCTCTGTAATTTATGTTGTTAGTATTTCGTTTGGTTTGTGTAATTAATTTATAGGAACGTATAAATTTGCGGTGCCTATAATTTTTCGTGGTGACAACCAAACGCTGCTGTTGGGTTTTCATTTGTTTTTTCGTACTTGATAGAATCTTTTTTTTTGTGCTTTCGGTTCTCGGCACAGATAAAGTGAGTAGTATTTTCCTCATAGCTGCGTGGGTATCGTAACACTAAGGGATAATTCTTTAGTGTTACGATACCCACGCAACGGGTGTAAAAAGACCATTAAAGAAGCCGGGAGTCACTTGTTCTTCCCATTATTATGTTTTTTTTTTTGTTCTAGAACATACCGGGGAACCTTCTGGTTGCGGAGATATGAAGGCCAGTTCCAAGTTTTTTTGACGTTTCCCAGCAACACCCTACACCTGTATTAGCTCATCTGTGTCACTCGCCCGCTCCAGGCGGGTACACAGATTACCACGTCTGTGTCCGTGTGAGGGAGATAGATACAGTTTTACTAACAAATTTGCTTTGTTTTTAATAATAAACTGCTCACTTCAAGCTCACTTCACTTATGATTTCACGGTGAGGATTTTACAGAATCGGCCGGCTGTACTATTTTTTAAGTTGCCAGTCATTGTCCGTAAATCGCCTACGTTCACCATAATATCATGGATGAAAGGACTCCGTGCTTGTCAATAATCGCACGAGCAGTTCCTTTAGCGAATCTTGGCCCCCGGCCAAGAAACGTGAGGATGAAAAAAGATTGAAGTAGGATTAAGGAAAATTATTTGAGCACGGGTTTCACTCGCAGCGCTCCCATGACCTTTATCGCCTTTGGGATTGATAGATGGAAAACTCTTTATTGAACATGAAATAAAGGAAAAACAAATGAATTCTATGGAAAGGAATGGGCGGTCTTATAAATAATTTCTACGAAACTCAAGAAATAAATAAAACATACCAATTATCATTTCAGAAAGCAAATAATATTGGACAAAATGTTACGTAAAGGATATTTTTGTGTAAAGGATTCCTCATGTTTCTAAATGAAGAATAATCAATTCAGGAAACATAGTGAGGAAACCGGCATGACGTAGAACCGAAAAAAAAAAGCAAAAACCATCCGAAGACTTGTGACATCTACCAACCCGCACTGACCCGCGTGGTGAATTATGGCCCACTTCTTCTTACACAAAGGAGGCATGTGACACAGCAGTGGGAACATTAACCGCTGATTATATGCTTATGCTTTATAGTATTATGTACATACACACACCCACACACACACACACACACACACACACACACACACACAGCATACATTTGTTAGCGCATATTTATTTCAATATTAATTCTATTGAATATTGAACGGCTATAGAAGCTTCTCTTTGTAGTATTTTAAAGTAGATAAAGTGTACTTTTAAAAGAGAAACATTTTTAAGCAACACAGGTTTATTTAACGTAGACGGAACATTTGACTCAACGCAAAACAGATTTTTCAGTTTCAATATTTTATTCAGAATTAAAATAATATGTACGTAAATAACAACTAATACTACTAACTACTTTTAAAATTATGATAAAAAGCACTTCCTCTCCAGCATCAGCATCGTTATATTTTCTTTACTCATGTTTCATGTCTATTATTATATGTATATATTTATTTAGATTAGTATAATATACTTTATGTATGCATTCATTGTATCGTGTAAATGGTACACCACAGACTACAAACAGCTTTTTTCTCTCCTTGCCTTTTCAATCCATCTATAGGTTGTCTTTAAAATATCGCTCTTAGCGATACGACTGCCCATTGTGTCACCCTTTGTAAAATTTCTATGTCTGTAATTTATAAATTTCTAATATTTATGTCTGTAATTTATGTGGTGTATAATTTTAAACCTAGTAGGTATTTTAATTATCAAAACATTACTAATATTTTGCGGGGTTTTAATCTAGGAAATAAAGACTAGTCCTATAAACTACTACTAGTCATGTGACTAGTCATATAAGGACCTTCAGGTTTTAGTAGTGGACTAGTCGTTATATAAGGACTAGTGTAGGACAAAAAAAAAAAAACAAAATTGATATTCTGACTAAGTTTCTGTTTTTCTATTTTATTTTAAACCCTCACAGAATAGTGTTTTGGTAACTAAAATACTTGTTTTGTAATTATATAAAATGTTCAATAAAATTAGCATAAAAAATATTATTAAAATCTCGATTATGATTGTAAATGTCTGCTTAGTCAATCCCCAGCATCAGTGGGATGACACTGACAGCTCACTCCACGCAAGTTTTCACGGTGAGATTTTTACAGAATCGACATGCAGGTGCACTTCTGTGCACCTTTCGGGGTATACGAAAGTATGATATGTTACGTATGTTAATTCTTAAAGTAAATATATAACTTTATAGAGCATGGAGCTAAGTTGGTAATATACGCTGGAAGTGCCTTACTAAGAAGTAGTTAAGGATAGCAGGTGATGTTACCAACTTGCACAAATTAATATCAACGGAAAGCACACTCGAGCTCAGATTTTGTAATATTATTAGTTTGTGATACTACAAAGTTGTATTAGTTTTGAATTGGAGCTGCTAATGAGCTCGGTCGTTACGCCTCGGAAATATGTCGCTCATGTTAAAGAGCATAAATTAGTACGTTTGGTTCATTTTGGAGGTAAAAAAAAATGTAGTTTGACTTGACAAAACATGACCATTTAGTATATCTTCATAAATAATAAAATAGTAACAAAGTCAACACTGTAAATGGGATACTTTTGGAAAAAAAAGTTTGTAACTACAAACGAGTCTTATGACGAAAATATAGTTCTTACAATTATTGCCCATACTACTACTAAACTAAGCAAGCCCCTTTTATGTAGCTGTGGTACTTACCTACCCACCACATATTCGTATACGACACCTTGCTATGTCAACATCAATTCTGTAAAAATCTCACCGAGAAATCATAAGTGAAGTGAGCTTGAAGCGAGCAATGTCAATAGTGCTAATCCCTAATGACAGCTCACTTCCCGCTCACTTCACCTAAGTTCTCACGCTGAGATTTTTACAGAATAGCACTGCTGGACATTATAACATCATAAAAATACACAAAGAGGATTCGAAGTGGTTAATAAAGGGAAATGCCCATTTGATAAAGAGGTTTTGGCCAAGTGACGCCCACGAAAGAAACAAATTATAGGCATTAGGGTTGACATCATAGATAAAGAAACAAACACTATTTTTTTCATAGAACTCGGTTGGACTTTTATAAATCATATATAAAAATTCAAGTTTATTACAGATATAGGTACGTATAGGTTTCTGATTTTTTATTCGTTCTCATATAAATAAATGACAAGCACGTCATCTAGGAATTAGGCTTGGGGATTTATATTTGATTGAAACCTTGCCCAGCCCAAGAACCACACAATTGTCATCACGTGGGCACAACAACCGAATGTCCTCCGACCAGATATACAATTGCAACAATATTATCGTATTGCTTCTAATCCTGTTTCGTCATTCTTAACAATTACCTATACAAGTTGTAACCACATCGTAATCAAAGTCGTCGGAATATCAAATATAAAAACTTAGTAAACAAGAAAATCACAAGTCGCAAGGAAACACCACCAAACAAAATGTGAATTGTCAATGTCAATCTGTTGTCAATTACGATTATTATTGACGTAAGGATGACGTTATAAGATCGATTTAACGAAACCCTATATTAAAAAAAAACCGGAAACACGGAGTCGGTTAAATGGATCGTATCTATTAGGTCATCCCACTTACAGTGTCATATTTTTTTATTATTATTATTTTACAAAAACTGACTACTATACTATATAACCTTGTGACACTAATCAATAATCTCCACCACTATTAATCACTCGCTCCCAGACTGCTGGCAAATCTTGAACACCATTTAAAGTACCACTTTCATTTAATTCATTAATAATGCTCTTTAGTTTAATATCTAACTCCTTTTTGCTATTGTATCGAGTACCCGACAATTTCCTCTTCACATGGCCAAAACAATTGAAATCACAAGGATTCATATCCGGGGAATATGGCGGCTGAATAATTTCAATCCATCCTTTATCTTCAATTAAATTCTGAACTATTTTTGATTTGTGCGGTCTGGCGTTATCATGTAAAATTATAGGACTCGTTATATGATGTTCGTCTGCCCAAATAGGAATATTTTCTTCTAAAAATGACTTATATCGCTCTCCAGTCATAGTTGTATTTTCATCATAAGTTCTCCAAAAAGCAATGCCTCTGACATCCATAGCTACTATTAGTAGTATTTTTCGTTCATGTAGCTCTGTACGTGGTAAATGTTCAGCTGAAGTGCCCGGTTCCACCCAACATCGTGACTGATGTTTTTGACGAGGAGTATAAAGTTCGACCCAAGTTTCATCAAGGCATATGAATCTATTAAGTATATTTTTCTTACGGCGATACCACGATAAATGGCTACGCGCAGTTTCATAACGAAACTCCTTCTGATCCCTGTTCAGAGTGTGGGGCACCCACACTGCACTTTTATTGACCAGACATAAATCCTCCGTGAGTACTCTATGTATAGTGGAATGAGAAATGTTAAGTTGAGTGGAGAGATCACTGACACTGACCCTACGTGACTGACGAAGTGCTTCCTTGATTTTGTCCCTTGCTTCTAATCTAGTCGATGATAATGATCGAGGTGCTCGCGGCTCATCTTCAGCTGTGGTTCTTCCTTGTTTGTACATTTCAAGCCATCGCTGTACGGTTCTTTTATTTAAGGCGTTACGACCAACACACTTTACCAGTAAGTCGTGCGCAACTCCTCCAGAGTAGTTGAGTAAAGCACAAAACTTTAGAAATATACGTTGCTCCACTACATTAATAGATTTTATTAAATCTTCCATTTTAAATCAGTGCACGTCTTGACAATACAACACACCAAATTAAACTAACATGATTGTACAAGACAACACATGTATTAACTATTGCATACCATTGCGCAATACATAAATATTGGAAATAAAAAATATGACACTGGAAGTGGGATGACCTAATATGGCCAAATATGGATAAAAATTTTTTTGCCGCTAAAGAAAATAACAAAAGCGAAACAATACGTAATAAAAATTGATTTTCCAATAATCGATTTTTGGTACGAAACCCGTTTTAGTCTATCGATTTTTTTTCAGTAAAAGTTGTCGTCTCTACTTTGACAGGACCAACGACCGGAAGTGTTAAATAAGGCAATAAACGATTGAGTTTCGTGATTTACAAAATTATATCAACGCTGGAAAAGCAAAATGATATCAACGCTGATGATATCAACGCTGGAAAAGCAAAATTGACGAAGCGACATAGGGCTAACTTTATAGGAGAAAAAATTAACTTTTCAGAAAAAAAAGTCATATGAATTCTTGTAAAGGCGTAATTCTTACTGTTTTGGAAATCTTTTTCTATCTAAATCTGAATCTGAATTTATAAGATTTTTTGTTTTAATGAAAAGTCAAACTTTAAACTGTTCTCCTGTAAAGTTGCCCTATGTCGCTTAGTCGGTTTTGCCTTTCAAGCATCGATATATACTTCTATCAATGTTAATATTACGTATAAGTGATGATTATAGGGACATTCAACAACATGTCTATGGTAACAATTTAACAGTCACAGCGCAGTAGCAGTAACGTTACTTTTAGCGATTATTAAGTCGTTAGGAACGCTTCGTAATTACATAAAACAAACATAACACAGAGAAGGTTGAAGTATCGACCGATCGAATTTTACGCTAGGTCTTATTTTTACTTTAATTTCAAGACGCGAAGCGATTTTTGGCAAGAGTAATCTAAAGTGGACTCCAAGCGTAAGCATGCAGAATATCCGTCGCGCACTTTAAGGTATGTACAAAATTTCAAATTTGTTTATTAATCAAAATTTTTACAAGAATAGAATAGATGGTGAACTTATTGCTATGAAATACCTTCCGTAGCTAGCGTCACGTGCGTCATCTGCCACGTACTTCATAGAAATACATAGAAACTATTAGTGTCGGCCTGCTGCTGTCGTCTGCCGTCAGCTACGGACTTGTACCTTTAGGCTGTTCTATCGCTCTCGCCCCACTTATTCAACCTATCGTTACACCGAATGTATTAAACAATACGTGTATTCAGAGATATTGATGAAGTCCCTGTTCCAATTACCCTTATAACTCTCGTCTTTCAGTTTTAGTTCATTCATCTAGAAACATGGGCTTGACAGCCTTTATTATACAAGATGTATTCGAAATTTTGGGACGAAATTGGAGCTGTTCTTATACCAGTCTACCTTAGATTGTGTAAAGACAAATCGAGTGACAGAAACCTATTGGGAATTATAGACTATTGTTGAAACATACGTACATATATGTACGGATGTTACAACTATAGTCTATTATTATTGTTATATATTATTGTTTGTTTTTATTATTATTGTATATGTATTTCATTTTATTCTATTCGGGAAACTTACAGCTAATATAAACAGTGTTCTTAAACAATATGCATTTGAAGGCCATTTACAAGTTTCCACTGAAAAAAATAAAATTAAAAAGGATACTAAAAAAAATCAAAAAAAAAAATTGGTTCACACTTAACTAAACTCACACCTCACGTAGGTGTGGGCATATTTAGATTTAGTATGAGACAGTTGATAGTTTTTTCGCGATTACGATGTTGTTCCCGTGGCAAAATTTGTTCAGTTTGTTGGTCTGTAGAACAACTTTAAATTTACTACACGGTACACCTTTCTGTTACATGCTGTATATTTTAGGTACACTGGCGGACAAAATAGATGGGCCGTTTATTAGGCACTGGGCTGGGAGACATGTGCGTACAGACGTACATGTGCAAAATTAATTGTTATTTTTTAATGGTGGTGTCACTTTTGTTTTAATTTTATTTTATTTTTCACTAACAATAGGTTAAGGCAATACTAACACATTATGGATCCTGTAATCTGAAATAAAGAGTTATTATTATTATTATTATTATTAACATACACATTATGTGTATGGAACATAATTATTGATAAATGGGTATTAAACACAAGTAGTAGATACAAGTACATTCTAGTAGGTGCAGACGCCTCCACATCAAGCTATTACAATCTGTTTTGGACTTCAGCGAAATGTGCCCCTCCGATAGATGTCACGATCATAGGCAGGGTTCCCACTATGCCGGACCGGTAGATCTGACGGAAACCGGAGACCGGACAGAATGTTCACATTACACCGGATCCCAGAAGAAAATCGGACATTCAAGTACTCACCTCAGGCAAATTTTAGACTTCTTCGGTCTTATCCCACAGATCAGGTCTGTCTTGGACAACCAAAGTAAAACTAAACATAACTAAACTTGGCATAACTAAAGTTTCTGCTTGAATGTCCATGATACACGTCTACATTTATCAGAAAATGCGAGCCGAATGGCGTGAGGGGAGCACGGGCGGGGTGAGCGGGGAACATAGATCCGGGGCAAACAGGTTCACTTTACTCCGGTCCGGGTGTTCTACCGGCGCTTCGCAGTGACAAAACGCTCGGCCGAAATGCCGAGCTCGGTATTTTTGCCGGATCCGGCATAATGTGAACAGCTTCATATATATTCTTTAGCCATTAGCTCTTCCGGCAGTTTTACCGAGCCGGTAAATCTGCCGGTCCGGCACAGTGGGAACACGGCCATACAGTTCTAAAGTATAAATTTTGATGAGATATTTTTGAAGGTTAAAAGGTCAGAAGGTGAAGGTCAAGGTCAGGGGGGAAACAAAAAAAGGGGAAAAGCTGTAGAGTCAGAAGGGGAGGAATTTTTCAAGGTTAACCAGATTACGTGTAATTAGGTCATCCGAAGTTTGACTATTTGAACTCGATTTTTTGGGTGATCCAAACGTTACCGGAAAGAAACCTTTTCTGAATATAATAACTACCATATACTTCTATGAAGCCATGCTAAGACATTTGCGGTTGCAAGGTTCCGTTGGCTATAACAGTCAACAAATCAGTTTCCCCATTGGATTCAATGTAACTTCTAGACCATTTTAGGACATGCTCCCGTCAACTTAGGAGTATAATATTCTTTTTGATATAGTATCAATATACATTCTAGTTTATTCAGGCTAGAGGGCACACTTGTCGGAGGAGGGGCATTTTCCTACGCAAACTCGCTAGACTCTTTCTTTACTAGATTTTCAACTTTATCGCTATTAGCATTAAATTCAAGGTTGATTGGGAAAATTTTATAGTTTCGGGTAGCTTGTTATGCCGGTGTCTTGGTGGTAACGACATTTGTACATAATTAAGGATTAAGCAGTCACAGGAACTGCCGAAAACTTAAAAATATAGAAACATAGTGGTGACCCTTATAACAGATATACATTAGTTGGCATGTCGGTGACGCGAACCCATAAGATTTTCCCCAACCAAAAATCTCTCAACGCGCCTAAAGAATTTTCCACTTCAAAGACACAAAGCACAGTCAAATGGATTTGTTAATTATTCCTTTAAAGTTTTTTTACTATACGTATTAAGAAAATACGGAAGTCTGACTATTGAACATGTACTTGAAAACTCATATCACATTTATTAGCAGTCGGATAAACCAAGAACAATTTCGCATTAGTTTACCGTTCCCAAAACAATGCCAATGAAAATGTTGGTCCATTTCCTTGACTACGAATGCTATAATCATATTCTAGTGAAGTCATAGAGAATAGTATAGTGCTTTCAATTCTACGTCGTTTGTACATACGTCTGAACGTCGGAATTACACAGTCCTTTGTTTCAGAGGTCTTGTAGCCAGCGGTTATTGTTTAGTTAGAAAAGTTATACGATTCTCTGATGTCGTCCTTTAACCCGTGAGAAGGCGCGCTATGAGCAATTTGCTCACACAAAAATCTAATTCAAAAATTTTTTGTCTTTCCCATGCCACACCAATTCAAGCACTTAAGTACCTTCCTAAATATTCACCCCCTCTCCCCTGACGCAATTCTCGATCCGCTCAGTGGCGTTGCGACCGCGCAGCAAGGCGTTTGTGGAGGCCGTGTACCAACGTGCGGCAATTTGCTCATCACGCGCCCAGCAATTACTTTGCACCGAACATGTAAAATACATGTGTTCAGTGTGTTTCGAGAGGCACATTAGTGTAGATTTAATGGATGAATAACACTTTTTAGTTTTTGTTATGGAACAGTTTTTATTGTGATTTTTATGAAACGTGCCAAAAAAATTAATTAATACTAGGTTGTTTTGTTATTTGCGTTAGAAGTTGCTATTATGTTTAATAGTTTTGATTAAAATACTTGTTTTCTTACTTACTAAACCTTGTGTTATTTATTTAAATACATTATAAGCCAATAAATATAGAAACACTAAAAATATAAACATTTATGATAGTGTGAGCAATTTGCTCGCACGCGCCTACTCGTGTAAGAAAATTAGGCTCGCCTTCTCACGGGTTAACTTTGATTTCGAGTTCTGCTTAGATTTATTTGATTGGTACTAAGGCGAATTTCACTAATGAAAGTGATCGCGATCGGCATCCTAATTGCGTTAGGTACAGACGCCAGCACATCAAGCTACCCGAAACTGTCAGATTTTCCCAATCAACTTTGAACCTTATGCTTTAGCGATAAAGTTGAAAATCTATTAAAGAAATCTGACAAATTGTAGTAGCTTGATGTGCTGGCGTCTGTACATACTACGAGTATCAATCTCAATCTGAATCATTTTGAAGGCTAATCCATTGCTTTGTATTTTCGAAAACATTGTCCGCTCAACAACGTAATAACGCAATGAATCTGGTTGAACTGTCAAAATTTAATTTAAAATTTTCATTTTTTTTATTATTTTTTTTATTCAGTAACAATTCACATTGCTTTCGAATATAATCCATAAAACAACATTAACAATATTATTAGATGTAGGTATAAATATTCTGCACAATTTTTTTTTTACAGTCTCCAAATTTTTACAGGGTGTTCTACCCATGATTATGAACAAATTTCACTATGGGACCAACTACGAGATCACGAAAAAAATCAGCTGTTTCATACATTTTGGTCAACTTTTGTATTAAACAGCTGATTTTTTCGTAATTTCAGAGTTGGCCCCATAGTGAATGTTGTTCATGTTCATGCGTAGAACATCCAGTAAAAGTTTGGGGACTGTAAAAAAAATCATTCAGTATAAACCCGTTGCTACTGATAGTGTGTTACGTAATCACCCCGCAGCACATTTTATTCGCTTCAATAACAATAATGACAGTGTGCTGACGCTGTCATATTTAAAGCTTTATTATTGAAATGTGCTGGATTTGTTATTCATATAGTAAATTCTTATGGAATATTTACACTGACAGCTCTTGAAGGATTTAAACGTGCTAATCGCGTTCAGTAGAGTTATTCTGTAAAAATGTCACAGGGTTAACTCTCTTCACCTAGAAGTGAGTTTAAAGTGAGGTGTTCATGCCTAGATTCCTCGTCAGGTGGGATGACAGTTAATTTCAGGTGAAGTTATCTCACTTAAACTTAATTTTCAGAGTGAGATTTTTTGGAATACACCGGCAGTTTCATTGGTGAAACTGATCCTAGAGAATTTGGAACTTATTTGTTTTCACTGTCCAAAAAGTTCGTGGTTTTGATTTACACACGGGGTTTTTTATGGTTTGCAACTGCCAGTCAGCGGAAAATAGGGGTAGCGGAAGGCCAACAAATCCGTTGTTTGAAAAAGTATCGCGTGATTGTTTGCAAACCGCAGGACGGATATTTATGTTTGGTGTTGGTTTTTTTATAGTATTGCTGATACAAAGCAACGAAAGAAGTTATTGAAGCATTGCGTTTGATGGGAACTATGTTAGCGTAATTTTAAGGATATATTTATGACACACTAGCTGACCCGACAGACGTCCTGTCTAAATTTCAATTATTCTTACAAAATTCCCATAGAAAGTACGCTTTCAGTTTTCCAGAATTTTCCCGGCATCATTTCAAATTTTTCTTTGCATAAGAACCTGTCTCGGACTATCACGAACATTTTAAAATAAAATATTGCCAAATCGGCCTAGCAGTTATAATAGTGATGGAATGCGCTTACTAACGACGAACAGAAATTATTTTTTATCGTATAGAAGATATAGAAAGAATAATAGATTAACATTCTTTTCTTCAAGGCTCGCAATGCGTTCGGAAGCTTGGACAAAGTACTGAATAGATTAACACTTTTTTCTTCAAGGCTTGCAATGCGTTCGGAAGCTTGGACATAGTCCTTTTTTTAAGAACATTCTAATCAAAATCTGATTCGAAAGAACGTACTGCTCGCCAGAAAATCCGTGACACTTACCTCAAAGAATCCTCATTATTAAAACAGTGAAAGTTTTGTTTTGCAACTAGTCCGTGTGAACTTCTAGAGAAATCTAAAACATTCCAATACTCGTCGCCGACAAAAATTCAGCAAGAAGTTCCGATCCCAAAGGTCGATCGCTGATTGTGTGACGTTAAGAGTACACCGATTACAAGACCAAGTACGACGATGACATTTGATTCGAGTTTCCAATTTCTTAATCAAAACGCGCGGTGTCGTGTGAACGGTTTCATTAATGTAATCAAGCTTGTAACTTAAAAAGGTATGTACAGGCCAACGACCAATGGTCGTTGATACAGGCATACGATATTTTTAACCTTTTTTAATAAGGGCAATTCACAACAGTATAAAATTGGGACCTTTGAAATTGTTAGTGGGTCATTTTATGGTTGGACAGTGGCGTCGTGACCTTTGGGAAAGACCTTGTATATCAATGGACCTCTTCCTGTTGAGACGGCGACTGTAAGGGTCTTTGTGCACGGCACGGTTTCTTTACGGCACGGTTTCTTAAATCGCGCCATGACAAAACGTGTCCTTCAACAAGCTTCCATAGTGATCCATACAACACTGACGACCGTGCCTACAGACGGCGAATAAGCCGTAGTTTTTCACGGGAAAAAAACGTGTGCGTACAAGGGGTCCAGTTATTTTTGTATACAGTTTAATGTATTTAGAAATCGGGACACAAACCAGCGCCCCAATTGCGTAACACGCTTTCATTCTGAATCCGAAGGATTTTGAAGGAATCCTATTCCATTGCTCCATATCTTTGAAAAATGTTGTTACGCAATTACCCCGCTGGACAGCGAGGTTTTTTTTTTTGTCAACACCAGCCAGTTTTTTTACCTAATTGTGTCTGAGAAAATAACAGTAAGGTCTTCAAAGGATATATGTACTTACTGTATGTTTGATCGTAGCTTTAATTCTCTATGTAATTTGATTCGTTCCCAGCACCGCTCGTAGGTTTAGACTTGTAATACTGCCAAGTGAACGGAATCAGCACAGTATCTAATCAACACGTTCGCAAATTAGCAACTGTGCTACATGCTCTGTGCTCATTCTGTGTTAATTTCTGAATGTGAGAGATAGGTTGCTTGTTTGTCTGCTAGTGCTCGAGGGAAAGGGTTAAAGTATATTCTATTTCTGTTATGATAATATTGGAAGAATGAGAGTGAGGGCTTTTCTATCGTCATATATTGTTTATCTGTGGAATAAAATTGACGTCAGACAGTTTTTATATTGAACTGTCATTAAATCAAAATTACTCCTCGGTTAAAGATGTCTTGACAGTTTAAGTTGGTAGTAAACAATTTATTTCTCTGGCTTTAGCGTTGGGCAAAATGATTAATATTTGAAAGGAAGAAAATACATTTATTTAGCACAGACTAAAATACACACAATACATTAGATAAAAACAAATAAAAAGTTAAGAGTCCGATGTAAGAAATGAGTAGGAAAGTCTTCCTCACGGCTGCGCCAAAAAGGCCTAGTGGATGAAATGGCGAATTTTTGACTCTGCAAATGAATCTTTTTCAACAAAGTACGTGGGTGTTAGCTAACAAGATTACCCTTTAATCTTAATAAGCTTACGGGTGTTATGTAACTCCTATACCTCACAGATTGGACGCGACTTTGCACACACACCTAATATTCATGAAATCCTTCCTTGATTAACACTATTAGTGGCGCGAACTAACCTTTTCACCGCGGCAGTGGGATCTTCTCGCTTATCCATAAGCTGTATGCAAATAGCTTGTGTCATGGTTAAAATAATTAGCGAAGCAGCAATGTGCTAGCGGGCAAGTAACTCTAATGACACTTATACTTATACCCGGGCGTTACTGGGCAAGGAACCCCTCCTTGCCCAGTAGAGCCCCGGGTGAATAATGTACACAGGATTTTGTAATATCTTGATTTAAAAGAGTGTCCTTGGCCGTTCTTCTCCATAGAGATTTTGGAATGGGCGCTTCAAATTTCTGTCTAGCTGACCGACTCTTTGACCGTTCAAAAATGCCTGTAATGGTTTAATTGAAATAAATGCTTGAGTTTGAGGTGCGCATTATATGCATTTAAGTATCATTACTCGTATATGGTATTTTAACACGTTCACTGTGCATGCCCCATCGGTGGGGCATAACGAGTTGCTCATCGTACGTGCATGGCCCACGGGTGGGGCATGAGCTGTTCGTAAATTTGGCATTGCAACGCAAAATTCTACTTCTTGTCAAATATTTTGGGTATGAAAACTATAAATAATAACGTATAAAATAGAGACAAGAGCACGTCATACGTGCATGCCACACGGCTGGGCCATGAAGTACGAGATCATACGTGTATGACCCAGGGGTGGGTCAATAGACAAAATATATTTTTTTATATGAAGGTGGTATAAAAAATTAAAAACAATGCTGTAATATATCATTTTTATACCTAGCGCAACATATTATCTACAATTTGCGTTTGCACTGATGGGGTAGTCCCTCTCATCATAGCTGCACAGTGAACGTGTTAATGCATCCATAGCCCTCGTATCCACCCACAGACGGGTTTTTTTTCCTGCATTGGATTTTTAGCACTCTGCAAAGCGCCAAGATCCCAATGGTGTATTTTTTGTCCGGATGGGATGTACGCTGTTGGATTCTCAATTCCCGACTCAACACCGAGAGTTGAAAATCCAGTGCGCGATAAAAATCGTCGCGAAAAAATTGCCTGTGCGTACCTGGGGTTGTAATCTCTAAGTCCGTCAACGAAGATACGAGCCCATCCAAAGGTGATCCGTCAAAACCAGTGTCAAATTAATTTTTCGAACGGGCAAATACTCTTACGGCCTAAACCAATTACCTATCTATCACCAGTTTATAATTATACTGGCAACCATCAGTAGCTATCTGTCAATAGGTCATTGGGTTCAGCCGTTAGAAAGTAGGAACAACTGTTAAATCGTTTTTCGGTCATTCTCAGTTCTCAAGAGATACTTAGTAGGAAACAACGCCAGTAAATTCAGCTGATATTGCAGATTTCGTGCTTAGAGAGTAGACTATCATATTTGGGCTCAAGCTAGTCCTGATATGAGAGTAAAAGTAGGGTTAAAAGGAAGTCGGTAATTTACATTGACATTCATTATTATCAGAAATTGCTTCCACGTGCACAAAAACGATTTCCATCGATATCTCGACCGCAGCACCTTGCCCCCAGACAATAACGTTAACAGTTAAGCACAATTCCTGCCAAGCAATTATCGTTAATATTAACCCGCACAGCCCAAAAGGCAGATTCCCAAAAGATAATGAATAAAGCGTTTATAAAATAAACGGTTATGTAGGGAGACACGTAATCGCTCCCGAGTGGTTACCGAACGAGGAACGTCAAACTGTCGCTTTAAGCAACCGCGCAACCCGAATCAACCTACCTTGTTTCACGTAAATAATATGGCACCTTGATATAAAATAGATGGAAAATGTCGTATAAGCATTATTTTCAGGAGTTACGTCATATTTTCATTCATGGTTTTTAAAGGAAAAAATTTAGACAAGGGTTTTTTGATGGATCGGAGAGAAGGAAAGGTCCACTTAGAGTGAGGATTTAATTTTATTATATTTTTGTCTTTTTTGCCCTTTATAGAGCTTTTCAATTAACCTGCCTAGCTTTTTCCCAACTATATTGGGGACGAAAAATAAAATATTCATATTTTTTTAAAAGAAAAATATTATTCTTTGTTTAAAAAAATACTTGATAATAATTTAATACCAAAATTTAATTTATTACGAGCGCCTGACCTGCGGTCTGACCCGGCACATTAGATGTATCACATCAATAAAAAGCAAGTTAAAAAGCTAAAAGTAAAAACATTGTTTTTTGTTATTTATAGTTGTTGGTGGTCGTTGGTATTGCTGATTTTTTTTTTTTTGCTTTAAAGCCAATAAACGGATTTTTCTTTCTAAGTGTCCAAAGAGAAGATATTTTTACTGTTTTAAAAAGCCATAGATTTTTGACACAAACCTCTGCAACCTACTGATAAAAATATCGACTTCTAATACATCGAAAGTATGGGGTATTAACTCCTTTAAAAAACAATCCCGCAAGCTATCCAAAACTGTCAAATTTTCCCAGTTAACTTTGAACTTTAAGTTTTCGTTTGTCGGCTATAGCCGTCCGTGGCGGTCAAAAGGTTAAAGAAATTTGACAGATCGTAGTAGCTTGCGTATGCTGGCGTCTGTCCCTGGGTACCTACGTATTTCACAAATTGCAGTCTAAAGTAAAACTCCATTTGAACCAAAGTGTTTTAAGTCAGACTTAATGTTCAAAATGTATGTTCCAAGCCAATCTAGATTACAGTGGAAACGAGATATTACACCTAGTTCTGATTTTTGATGTGACTAACATCAAAAATCAGAAGTAGGTGACCAGTTCATGGAGCTTTTGATTTACCAAAGTCACCTCCTGACTCAGCAAACTAAATAATACACGATGATACCGTTCCATGAGAGATGAATGAGTTTCAAATAAACGATATGACCTTAATTTATTTAAGGCCCACACGGTCATCGACCATCTAAAACTTATTAATAACCTAACCTGAGTCGCTACGGAAAAACTTTTTAACTATCACATCGCTAAGTTTCATTCTAAATGTAGCGTACCCCAGATGAGACAAATCGATTGAAAAAAGGTTTTTTTCGTATGCTTCGTTAGTTCGAAACTATATATATGCTTTAGAGACTACATTATGGAATTGAATTTCATCTTTGGTAGACCATCTATCTTCGAACAAACGACTTATGTATAAATGTATCCTTGGAATATAAATTTATTTAAATTACCTAGCCTAATATCTAGACTCGTCATTAGGTATAATTCGTTAATTAGGTATATGAAGGAAGGCCACAGATATTTGGTTTAGTACCAAAACATTGAGGCAATCAATAAGCACATAAGGTTTAACAGAGGGACGGTTGAGTAGCTGAGTTGACTGATAAATTAATTAAACCTTATACTTACCGAAAGTTCTGGTTTGAGGAGGTGCAGGAAAAGAGTACCCTAACTCAGATTTTTAATTTGCTAGACTAAAATGACAGCTACGATCGACCTTAGAAGGACTTTTACCCAGCATTGGGGATTAATTGTGAGCCAAATCTTAGAAATCTTCAAATTTTGTGACAGACGACGTACTGTCTAAGCTGCTGCGTCTAGAAGCCTGAAAGGAGAATGCCGTCAAATATAGGGCGCCCTGTACCAAACAAAAGTCCGCTGTCACAACCAAACCTAGTGTATTTGGAGGAGAATTTAATGCCCTTCATAAATTGCTAACTATTTATTACATGGATTCCCACAATTTGTATTGTTTGCACTTTACCTACTTAATATTTTGAGGTTACATTCGGTTATGGAAAAGCACTTGAACGTTTTCGTTAATAAGGATTTTAATTATATTTACTTAAATAGTTCAGGTGAAACCAATATTGAAAGTAACGTCATCCGTGACGGTGCCACAGAACAAATGCAATACGTCACAATAAAAACAATTTTTAATTTTTATTGGTCCTCTTTTCTTCAAATGCTTAAAATGAATTCCAAAATAATAAGTTAAATTATGGCATGTATTTAACGCGGCGACAAATTAATCTGAATTTGGGGTAGCAAAAATAGTAGGTTGGCAGCTACGGACGGCGGATAAAAAGTAGAAAATGGGCATTCTTAAATTAAACAACGAGGTTGTATATCAAGTTAACTAATTATCTTTAATAATAATAATTAGAAGTAGTCGACGGAGCCCCGCTTCGCGGGGCCCCTATCTCCGCCTGCAGGGTTTAAAGGAACCTAACAGAACCTAATATTAGTCGCCATGTCATTATTTTTAGTAGCAAATAGTTAGTCGCCCTTTTAAGTTGTTAGTCGCCTGGAAAATAATATTCCTTAAATTATTACGACGCCACGATACGACCTACACATTTTTCGACACACGTAAACAGCTAATATTATATTAAATCGGTGTCGATAGGTACTTACAAATTATCTTCTTAATTTAAATGTTTTTTGGCAGGTACCTATATTTTTTTACGCAGTAGCAACATTCGGAAATGAAGTGCAATGGCAGTGACATTTAAGAGAAAATACGTAGAAATCTAAATAAAAATACTTTTATTTTTGATGTCCGAAATCCGGGAATCCTTTTCATAACAAAAACCAAATAAATCTAATTTAAAAAATAGGAGTAATTTTATGAACTAGGTACATTTGTTTGTGACCCGCTCCCTCGCAAGTTAGTACAGTCCCGCGGCATTCTTTTTTTGCGCACTAAGTTTGTTTGAAAATTCATCTCAATAAATTAATCATTATAAAGAAAATAACGGCTTGTACGTTATTTGTTATGCTTAAGTGACGAAAAAAACAACAAAAACTTCGAATAATTAGCAAAAATAACTTGATCACATTAGTTCTGGGGGTCCAAGATGGCGGTTCATTCATATAGGGAAAATTCTGCCATATTCAACTCGCTTGACAGCCAGTGTGGTGACCGGGTATAATGTTATTAGTTAATAGCCGGATGCTGGCCGTCTCCCGGCGTAATCTCTTAGTCTCCCCGCCGAGCCCCGCCGAGCCCCGCCGAGCTCCGACGAAGCGACGAAGCGAACTTATGCATGCTACGGAACATACGCTACGCTGATATACGTTGTTATAAGGCTGTTTTTGTTTATTAGGGTAGGTGTAGATTGTTGCGACAGCGCGTGTTTTGGTCCTATGTTTTACTTCTTTGGTTTTGCTCTGTATTCTACAACAGCCGGTCGATTCTATAAAAATCTCACCGTGAAATCATAAGTGAAGTGAGCACTTAATAGTGTTATAATCCCTAGCGAATGACAGCTCACTCCACGCTCACTTTACTCAAGCCTTCACGGTGAGATGGTTACAGAATCACACGGCAGTTCTTACTCATGACTGGATTTGAGATAATATGATAATATGAGTAGATAAATGCATGTGTATTATTCTTGTTCTAACTATAATATGAAATACTTGCAAAAATACCTGCCTCATTTTATTTTGCTCTGTTTATATTTAGAAAAGACGGCAGGGAAGATTTATCGAACAATGACATAATTGGATGAGTGAGTCCCTATGGGCTTGTGTAAAACTTCTTCGTGATAGATTGTTTTTGTACAGAACTCTTGTACGGATTGGCCTCCGTAGGCTTAGACATCACGTTGTCCCCTGCAGTGCCATTCTGTAACCATCTCTCCGTGAAAACTTAGGTGAAGTCAGCGTGGAGTGAACTGTCAGTGTCATCCCACCTGATACTAGTGATTGACCATGCATACATGCCACTGGCGTCTATGCTGCCTAAACGTTTTACCAACGCCTACGCCAGATGCGTACACACTTTAAGCACCAAAAAGTGATGCAGAAGGAACTAATCATTCTGATAAACCCAGATAAACCTAACCCAATTTTTGATTTTACCATTTATGTACACACATATAAATAGACAAGAAAAAAACACAAAAAAAAATAGGTAAAAAGGTGATGCTTATTTCATAAGAAATCTCTTCCAGCATACCTGCGATAGGACAATAGATAGGAGACAGCGTGCGAAAGAGTAAAGGAGACAAAAAAAATACATAAAATCATAGACAATTATTCACGTAATAAAACTAAACAAATACTATGAGAATATACTTACATACATACAAACATACAACTTCTAAAATAAATATCACTAGAATGTAATAAATATAATGTAATCAAAATAATAAATAATTAAATACACAACTATGACGAACTATTTATTTTGGAGACGGCGCCAGATATCTTTTTCTTCATTTTCTGCCTATTAGTCGTCAACTCGATAGCCACCCCCTTCCTCTGTATGGACTGTATGAAAGATGATATGGCTACATATCATCTTTCACACAGTCCATACATCATTTCTTTGATCTTTCTCTGCTGAATCCACATTTATCCTCTGTGCATCACATGTCCATACCAGGACAACAGATTTCCGAACTTCTCGATCACCGGCAGAAGTCAGTTGGTAAAAATTAATGGTTCAAATAATATTTTCTATCTAACAAGTTTTAGGTACAACTTATAAACAATTGTTTGGTCACGTAGAGATAATTTAATTTGGTATCGATCGACGGTGCAAGTTTACAGTAATGTGAATATTCAGCAGCCAAGTTAGACTGGGAGCTGATCCAAACAGACATAACTTTAGAAGTGAACTTATAGGCGCTAAGGCTCAATACACCCTAAGTACAAGTCACTCATAAGTTATATTCTGCCTAGCCTTTTTCGTTGGGGTTGGCTTCCAGGCTAACCGGATGCAGCTGAATACCAGTATTTTACATAGAGCGACTGCCTATCTGACCTCCACAACCCAGTATCTAGGTAATACGAAACCCCTTAGTAAGACTGGTTGTCAGACTTTCGGGCTTCTGACGATCCGTAACAACTGTCAAAGATCCACGAATGACAGCCGGGACCAACAGCTTAACGTGCTTTCCGAGGCACGAAGGGGTCTTGGTAAGTGAAGATGATCACCCATCCACGGACCAACCGCGGCAAGCGTAACTTAACCTGATCGATCAACCCGTGCGGCTGTTAATACTTAGCTTGATGTGCTGACGTCTGTACATAGATATTTCGTATTATGGAAAAGAAACAGCTATTACCTAAATGGGTTCACAGCCACTCACAGACCGCGAGACATGCACCGCGAATTGTTTGCGACGTCAGAATATTTATACAATGTCGAGACGACAATAAAAAAAGACTCTCAATACTAATGCTTAAGAGTATTTTGGGACTATCAAATAAATCCTAACATCGAAATTGAAAACGAAACGAAACGAACAAACGTTGAAACGTTGATTTTTTCTAGCAAACTAAAAGTAGGGATGGCTATGGGTTTTACCAATCTGCTAAAATATTGGATATTGGTTGAATTTGGCATGCATACCGGGATCGTCATGACGTATACGAAGTTTAATTCAGGTACTGTCGCATTGTGTATCTGTGTAAGTTGGAGACGGACCTTGTATAGAGTAAGATGTGTTCGTTTGTTTATGTGTTTACTTATGTGTAGATTTGGTCTGATACCGAAAGTACACAAGTTCATGAGTAATGTCACCCCAATATTTTACACTTAACATGTTGCGTAATATATAAAAAAAGGATTGTGTGGTTTTTATGAAACCGCGGTAAAAGTGAAACTTTTTTTCACATGATAGACGTTTAACTAAAAACACAAATGAGTAATAGTCTATACACTACACGGTCAGCTGATGCGAACTATAGGCGCCGCCATATTGGCCTCGGCTGCTCTGACAAGCGCCTTTCACTTTATCCCTACTCCGCGGCCGACCGTCACGCGACATGCAACACACAGACGAAAAAGTTTGAGACGATGTAATAAAAGTTTCACTTTAATAATTCACTGGTTTCCTTTCAGAAGCCCTACCTGTAGCTGTTGAGTAACAATTTCCACTATTATTAGCCGTTGTTATACTGTCGATTAGAATGTCTAATGTGTTGCTTTAACTGGTCTGCTCCTAATTGCTGTATATTTTAGTAGTATATTCTAAGTTGAACATGTTTAGGGCAAAACATATGCTGTATGTACGTGTTTCGTTATTTTTTATGCGAAAATGGAATTTCCCAAACTTTTTATTAGATTTCTTCAAAAATGTAGGATCCATGCTTACTTCTCCGCAATACAAAATTTTTAGCCTATGTGGATCCACTGCAGGGCAAAGGCTTCACTAATCCTTTCCACTCCTCTCTGTCTTGAGCTAGTGTGAACCAATCCCGTCTGTACGCGTCAAACCCGTACCGCCATTTTCACCTTGGTGAAAAAAACGAGTTTTCTCAGTAACTTATCGCCAATTTTCATCGTATGATACTTACACTTATTAGGTTAATTATTAAGTTTAGGCACGGTAATGTTATCTAATAGTATTGTGACTCGGACCTGCATGTCGATTTTGTAAAAATCTCACCGTCAAAACTTGCGTAGAATGAGCTGTCGGTGTCATCACACTGATGCTAGGGATTGACCAAGCAAACATTTACAATCATAATCGAGATTTTAATAATATTTTTAATACCAATTCTATTGATAATTTTATATAATTTCAAAACTAGTATTTTAGATCAAAACATTATTATTTTGTGGAATTTTAAAATAAAATATCAAAACAGAAACTTAATCTGAATATAAATTTTCTTTTTTTTTTCTAGGTAATAACCCTACAAAATTGTAATGTTTTGCCAACTAAAATACTAGCTTTAAAATTATATAAAATGTTCAATAGCATAAAAAATATTATTAAAATCTCGATTATGATTGTAAACGTATTCTTGGTCAATCCCTAGTATCAGGTATGATGACACTGACAGCTCACTCCACGCTCACTTCACCTAAATTTTCACGGTGAGATGGTTACAGAGTCGCACTGCTGTGGTAGATAACATTACCGTGGTCTAGGTATAAACAAGAGCCTCGTTAAGTGAACCCAAGTTAGATTCCCCTCCCTTATTTGTATATGAATAGCAATATTTTCTCAATTTATCACTTCGGAGAATTTTTAAGGCACTCGCTATAAATTCTTGCTCGATATCACAAACTTTCTTCATATATTGCATGTAGGTGAGTGCTGTGGAAACTTTGTCAGAGGTCCCGCATCGTATTTTTTGTTATTTATATTTTTTTGCCGAAACGTTCAACAAGAATGTATGTCAAGCAACTTATTCAATATCAACGAGACTCAGGGACAGAATAAATCAGAAAATAAATTCGTATTAGGCTTTATGTCATGTTTGTTGAATAAACATCGTTTTTATCAGCTATTTTCTTGTAAATATGTTAGTAAAATCGCTTGATATTTTCAATTTGCAAAAAGCTTTTGTAATTTTTTCTTAGATTTAAAATAAAATGTTTAGAACGAATTTAATCAAAAGGTTTTTCTTAAATCTTGAGATATACTGTTAGCTCGTCTGAAACCTTATTTAAGATTAAGATTAATAAATAATTAAGCCCAATTCCTAAGCAAAACCAAGTCAACCTAGTCAGAACATTAATTACAGATCCTCTGACCAACATAATTATCACTCGAGTTTATTTATTCGATTTTCCGTCCGATTAATCGAACTCGATTTATCGAAATCGTCTTAGAGGCTCAAAGTACTTAAAGCGTTTTCCAATTCTAAGCAAGCGATTATTTATCACAGCATTAGCATACTTCGTTGGAGTAAATCCATCTTGTAAAGGGGATAATGATCAATAGAAGATACTGTACGAGCTAGAGATTGCCTCAACGCTTCATTACTCCTTGTCATGCATTAAAAGCTATTATATTGTGAACGTGACCGATTTGCCAATCTACTCGAAATTGTCTCCGATGTGCGGTGTAGAGTTGGGTTTATCGGTGATGTAACTATCGGTTCACTAAATCGGGATATTCGAACCGGTAACAAGTGAGCTTTTATTTCAAAGATGAAGTTACGTAGCGTCGTTCGAAGAATATTGTTTGAAACTTTAGAAGATTCATTGTTCAAAACACAACAAAAACTTTATCAAAAACAAATTCCCCGTATAAATCAATTGTTAACTCCTCAAATTTGGAAATCGATACTTGAAATTGAGAGCAAGAAACTAATTTCAGCCGCTCCTGAATATTTACAAATTAATGCTAAGTACGCAAACCAGCTTCATCGATAATGTATCGATATTACGCTCGCTCACAGAGCGAGTTATCGATAACTTATTTCGCTAGGGGAGTGCCGCGCTTGTCTTTGCTTTCAGACCAAACCTTGTTAGTTAAGACCATGTATTGTGAGGCCGTGACGTCATCCCCGAACTCTGTCCTCATTGGTTATTAAATTGTGTAGGAATAAGGAATGTTCGCAAAAATTGGAATGAAATTTCCTCTGAGGCCATTACTTGGTCCGAGGGTAACTATCTGAAGTTTGAGGCCACAAAGAGAACGATCCATCATCCCGTATTTTGAAGTAATGGATTGTTTTGCTTTTTATTTTTGTTATAAATGGAAATAATATTGAATGTGAGCGGGGTTTTCTGTTTAAGTCTTACATCAATTTAGTGACTGAAATGTCGATTTTTTGTAGGTATAATAAATTAAGCTTTTCAATAGAATTGATCTTTAACTAAGTAATTGAACGAGTTCTAGGCTTTGTAGGGAGACAAAAGGTGTAGGAGCTATGACAAAAGTCAAACAATTTATTTAATGCAGCCCATTAAAAGGCATTTTTGAACGTCAAAATTTACAAGAAAATACAACAGCACTCAAATTGCGTAACACACTATTAGTCTCAATTTGAATTATTTTGAAGGATATTGCTAATCCATTGCTCCATATGTTCGAAAATGTGTCTGCTCAGCAACGTAAATAATGCAATGAATGTTGTTGAACTGTCAAAATGAAACCCATTGCTATTGATAGTGTGTTACGCAATTACCCTGCTGATTCTAGCGCCCCTTCCAAAACGTAGTTTTAAAAGGAGGAGAATAGGCAAGAAACTGCCGTGCGATTCTGTAACCATCTCACCGTGGAAGCTTGGGTGAAGTGAGCTGTCATTTGCTAGGGATTAACACTATTACGTGCTCACTTCACTTATGTTTTCACAGTGAGATTTTTACAGGATCGACCGGCTGGTGTTGTATATTCAAATACAATCGATTAAGTACGTGGAGTAGGGCCCATTAATCACTTAAAATCTTTAGTTTGCGGCCCGTATTCTATTGGGAATTGTTGTAGAATGTTTCACACAGACACAATGTACCTCTACTGGAAGCCAGACAGACAGTCTTTCGCATTTCATTAGTCTGCTTAGCGTTGAATGTCTCTTGTACTTCACGTTTCTTTCCGAGTTTTCAGGGCAGTTCCCTTGTGGGTTAAGCAGAGCTTTGTAATACATATAACCACTGTCTAGGTATACCATTGCTTGCTTGCTTGGATCCGTCCGTACCGTTGCACGAATCTGTCTGCAGCAGTAACGTATTGTATTTCAATTAGGCTCAATTCACACTGGATTGCTGATGTAGTTGCGTTCTCGCTGTAGTGAAATACTATGCAGTGGCAATAGGAATTAACCCTGTATACAGATTAAGTTTATAAAAAAAAATGAATGGATTGGAGCTGAGTTGAATAAGGTCCAATAGTTTATCAGTTGGGTTAGTTTTATTTATTCAGGTAGTACCTATTTAAATTAAATAATTAAAGGTACTAAAAAAAGGTTTTTCTAGTACTATAAATATTATAATGTGAACATTTGTATGCTTGGATGTTTATTACTCAATCACGAAAAACGGCTGAACGGATTTGGACGAAATTTGGCATACAGAGACTTTATAACCATCACATAGGATAGTTTTCCTTTTTTTTCTGAACCCGTGGAGTACTTTCCGGCATCCAATCAGGCGAATCCGCGGCCAAAAGCTAACGTAATTATAAATATTTTGTTGTTAATACGTCAGTCTAACGATGAATATTTTTAGTGAAATCTAAAAAAAACTGTGTCAAATACAGGCACCATGTAAAGTCAATTCGAGCCATATTAAAAAAAAAAAAAACTTTTTCTGTTGATTCTCACAGCTCACAATTTAATCTACTAGCTAAAACAACTTACAGCTAAATATGAAAATCTCCTTCTTTACAGAAGTCGTTTAAAAACACACTACACAAACTATTCTCATTTGTATGCAGGAGATCATGTCACTTACTTCCGCAATATCTTGCCCAGCTGTGGCCATTTTTCTCAATGACATCTGACGTCAGGATGCAATAAGTTGGTACCGTGACACGGAACGTGCTTCCACTAAATGAAAGGAAATGCAGAAGATTCTTTAGTTTTTGTGTTTACTGTAACACACAGGACAGACAACTTTACAGTCCGTTCACAGCTGTTTTACTTCTGACAACAGCAACCTAACGGTTACCTTTTTGTTACGGGAATAAAGATCATAATGATTTTTACAGACCTGTCTGTGTGAAAAAAAAAACAACCGACTTCCAAAAAAGCGCTACAATGTGAAAAATAGCTTTAATTTCGGAAGTCGGTGTCCTTGGGTCTATATTTTAGTTTTTGCCACCGACTTCCAAAATTGTGTTTTTTTTGGAAGTCGGTTGTTTTTTTTTTGTATTTATATTTTTTATTTTCACATTTTAGTAGGTCAGTTTGTAATTTATCTAAGTTACAATATCGTAATGTCAATTGCTCATCACCTTTTACAAAATATTGCTTTTCCCGATGCAGGGACGTTAATTGTTGAGGAGTTCTTCTAGTAAGAACCAGTAGAACTGGATCTGATTCAGAAGTCACCATAAGCTCCACTTCACAGTTAGCAACCACATTAAAGTACCCGCAGCGCAACCCGTGAAATACTTATTATTGAGTAGTTCCGATGGCCATCTGTGGTCTTCATCATCAGTTCCACTTCACCAAATAGTGCTTTCCGAGAGTAAATGCATGAGTTACTATAAAAATACCCAAATCGCTATAAGTGTGCCTTTGATTATATTTGAGGGTTTCCCTCGATTTCCATGGAATTCCCTCATCAGATTTCGACTTGGTGACAGTGGGACCACCTCGAAAGCATACCCTTTCAAACGAAAAATGAATTTTGAAAATAGGTCCACAATTAACAGAGAAATCATACATGAAAGGAATCATACAGAAAACATACATAAAGTCTAACATATAACCTCCACCTTTTTGGAAGTCGGTTAATGAGAATAAAGATCACTGTGACTTGTGACAATGATGCAAAATCAGAGGTAAAGTAACTGTGAAAGGACTGTATTGGTGTATAGCTGTATTGTCTATGGATTTTTTGGGGCGTGGACAAAATCGGAACTAACGTCGCCATTTTGTTTTTTCACAAAACAAAACAATTTTACAAATGATTACTAACAGTCGTTCTGTCAACGTCATTCGAGCGCCAAAGATCCTTGAAATACTCGCCACAGGGCTAAAATAATTTGGTTTTGTAATCTGTTTACCATCGAAAAAGTGAAGCAGGCTTTTACTCGATGTTATCTTATCCTTTGTAACCTTCTGATATTAATATTTTGAGGTTGCCAATCAGCTTCCCATTTTAGGATTATGCTGGTAGTAGTAGGTAGGAGTATGGAGCCATTTATTCAGGCCTCTGAAACACACCGATTACGAGTTTTGTTTTTCTGTAGTTTTGTTGAAAAATGTGTCCGTGGAGTTTCTCGCCCGTTCTTCTCCGTAGGTACCTACTATGCTTTGGAATCTGTAACTAGATTCATCTTCCTGACTGAAATACCAAATACCCCGACCGATTCAAAAATGCCTGTAATTGGTTTATTTGGAATAAACGCCTTGAGTTTGATTTCTTTCGTATCAGAATCCGCGACGCACTGTTCAATCTCTGTGTCATAATCAAAGGCCTTAGTTTGACTCATATTTGGCTAGAAAAGCTTATGAACACGATACTCTGAACTCATCCATAATTTTATGTTGAACAAATTAACAAAATCACCGGCCCCAGCTGTCTTGATAAAGAAAACTAACCGTTCTGCCTAACTTTAGCGGTGCCAGCCAAACGGTAGCGTCACAAACGAGTAACGCGTTTAACGGAACGTCGACGAAGTGAATAATTAATAAACGGCCCGCAGTGAAAACAGACATGATGGACTGCGGCGCAAGTTGTGAACGTAGACGAGGGAGTTGGTCAAACGTTGGATCAATTAACCTTCCGACGACCACATACTGAGATGTGGTAGTCAAAAGTTTGATTGGTTATTAAAAATTCGTAGACGTGGAGATTGGCTCAAATGTTGGATCAATCAACTCAGTATGTAGGAGTCAAAAGCATGTTCGGTTATTAAAATTTTGGAGATGGCCCTGCCTTGCTGAATGTAGCTAATGTTTGATGGATTCAGTAGCAGCATCGGTTGTTATAACTCTACTTACATAGAATGTCATCAAAATCCTGTGGGTTAGAAACAGTGTTGGACTGCAAAACGTTCCTCCTGCACTTTTTGCTACAGCACAGCAGTGCTGTCGTCTAGAAATGGGGTGCAAAAAGACTACAACGATATGCTGAATTTGTATAGAACACTGTATCTACATGAAAAAGCCACTACTTGATGTCAAGAAAAACTAGAACCGTAGGTATCTACCAAGTTTAGTGATTATGGCAATGTCTCCATGACCGATAGTGCCTAAGCCTGACTGCTCACTAAGGCTGACTTCACCGCATATCAGTAAATGTGCACAACGCTAAATATAATATTTAAAACATCATTCTGTCTCTGTCACCTTCAAACGATTGATAGAAACAGAACGATGTTTTTTTTAATTCGTTTAACGCTAACCGCAATTACTGATTTGTGGTGCAAGCGGGCCTAAAACTCACACCATTTAAGTCACAATCCGCTCCCGTCAACCCTTCATCCCCCAAGCAAAATTTCTGCAACGTGTAGTCCGCCATCCGCCGAGTGCTATCCCCCGAGATAAAGGCTGATGACGTCACGGTGAGCCCTCTCGCCGACATTATTAGCACCTTATCCTCTATATAAGTTATCACACTGTTTATTTACTAACTCTCAGAATTTCTGGGCTTATCTCAAGGATAACTAGGTTTAGAGGGATAATCTTTGCCTTCAATGGTCTTTTGTGAGATAAGTTTATGTTTTAGGATAAAGATTTTGTCTGGAGGTGTTGTGTTTATTAAGTTTTTCGTGTCTAGAAAAAGGGTTTTTGAGCACATATTTTGTAGGCTGCAGGGGCCCGTGGCAAAATAATACACTTTAGTTTTATTTGGCAGGCCTGTTGGTCTAGTGGTCAGTGGCCCTGACTATTATACTCAAGGTCGTGGGTTCGATTCCCACCCAGGATAAATGTTTGTGTGATGAGCACGATCATTTGTTCTTTGTCTGGGTGTAATTTATCTATAATATGTATTTATTTAGAAATATATATGTATGTTTATCAGTTGTCTAGTACTCATAGCACAAGCTCTGCTTAGTTTGGGACTAGATGACGTTGTGTGAAAGTTGTGGAATATTATTATTATTTATTTGTATTTGTATAGATTAGATGGCAACCAAGCCGAGGGGCCCGTGGCTAAATAATAACAGCCGCACAGGTCGATCGAACAGGTTAAGCTACGCTTGCCGCGGTTGGTCTGTGGATGGGTGACCATCTTTACATACCGAGACCCCTCCGTGCCTCTAAAAGCACGTTAAGCCGTTGCTCACGGCTGTCATTCGTAGATCTTTGACAGTCGTTCTGGGTAGTCAGAAGCCCGAAAGTCTGACAACCAGTCTTACCTAGGGGTATCGTATTACCCAGTAACTGGGTTGTGGAGGTCATATAGGCAGTCGCTCCATTTAAAATACTGGTATCCAGCTGCATCCGGTTAGACTGGAAGCCGACCTCAACATAGTAGGCAAAAGGCTAGGCAGATGATGATGATTTTGTAGGCTGCAAAGGAATATTTAAGTAGCAGTTAGGATATAAATGAACCTGTTATAGGCACGTCCTCTGTTACATGGGACTTAAAAATACCTTTATTCCATTTGTTCAGGTAATTAAATAAAGGTAAACAAAAAAAAACCACGTGACGTGTTTAACCGACTAAACGTAATACTTAGTCAATTCAGTTGTTATCCTACGTCACAGTTGTACTCTTCATTTTAGCAACTTTATTAACGAATTATAACGATATTATTATTTATTATTATTTTATGAAAATATCGTAAAGTACCTAATCGATTTCTTAAAAGCAGATAGAAATTCAAACAAATCCTGACAGAATTTATTAAATGAACCAATGCGTTCTTGAGATATCCAGAGGGAAGCAAGGAATCAATTCCCCTCGTGGCCAGAATTTTGATTTAGGTTAGATCGATCTTGAAGCAATCATATCTAGTGCAATCTATTATTTATCATTTCTGGAAAGATATATCAGTTGGGACGGAAATATTGCCAGAAGAGGCGTACGGCAAGTTACTTTTTAACCGACTTCAAAAAAAGGAGGAGGTTATCAATTCGACTGTTTTTTTTTTTTTTATGTTTGTTACCTCATAATAACCGACTGGGTGAACCGATTTTCATGATTCTTTTTTATTTGAAAGCTGGTGCTTCCCGTGTGGTCCCATTGTCACCATTTCAATATCTGATGATGGGATCTTGTAGAAATCGGGGGAACTCTTCAATAAATAACAGCAGATTAACCGCGATTGTTGCTATAGCATATCTAAGCATTGTTTACACCATCACACAACATAATATCACGCCTGTACTCACTACAAAGGTTATAAAAGATTTTTATTATAATAATAATTAATACCAGTAAAACAACCGCGACTGCTGCTATCGCATATGTATGCATTTTTTACGCAATCGCACAACATAACATCACGTCTGTACCCTATAAACGCAGATGCAGCTTCCTGTCACTGATATTTACATAGCAAGTAGTGTTTATATGAATTTGATTGGGGTAGATATAACTAAAAAGTGAAAAATAAAAAATTTTATATAAAAAAAACAACCGACTTCCAAAAAAACACTAAAAATTGTGCGGAACCAACGACACCGACTTCCAAAATTAAAATTATTTTTCACAATTTTTAGTGTTTTTTTGGAAGTCGGTTGTTTTTTTTTTTAATAAACTCGTTCCGTCAAAACAGGTGGAATTTTCACGCGTTACAAATAGGGTTTTTTTTTCGTTATTTCGACGAGCCCTTTTTTTCTGATTCACTTTTCCGATACTGGTGATCCGGGTTTCTAAAGCTGTTCAAAATGGTCGCAAACTTAGAGAACCTACCTACTAGATAGGTCAATATTGATGTAAAAAATAATGAAAGGATATTACTTGCAACTAAACCCATTCGATAATATTTTTTTTTCATTGTCATCATCACCTGCCTAGCCTTTTCCCAAATATGTTAGGCTCGTCTTCCAGTTTAACTGGATGAAGGATGTAGCGACTACCTATCTGACCTCCACAACACAGTTACTGGGTAATACGATACCCCTTGGTAAGACTGGTTGTCAGACTTTCGGACTACTGACGACCCGTAACGACTGTCAAAGATCCAGGAATGACAGCCGGGACCAACGGCTTAACGTGCTTTCCGAGGCACGGAGGGGTCTCGGTATGTAAAAATGGTCACCCATCCACAGACCAACCGTAAAGTAGCTTAACCTGATGGATCAACCCGTGCGGCTGCTATTATTAAGCCACAAGCACTGTCTTTTTAATACATATAAATAAAAATGAAAAACTGTTCGTTAGTAACCGTATCACTTGAGAATGCTTGCCCGAATTGGCAATTTTTTTAAATGTTCGTAACAAATAGCCTGAATGAGGTTTTTATTAAAAAAATATTGCAAAAGTTTCCCGGAAAATTATAAAATTCGGTAGCTAAAAGTCCTTTTTTATGAGATTTTTGTATGAATTATTGTTTGGACAAAACAATGTCGGTTCAGCTAGTATTTATTATTTTCACACACACCAGTTACAATGAAAACATAAATGTATATTCCGGTCACTATTCAGCCAATGCACATGTTGACATTCGTTTCAAATAACGAATACTTTGTCGGCTTGCTAGCCTTTTGTTTATGGCCACTAAAACCTTTTCCCTCTAAACCTACTTTGAGTCTTGAAGTAGGTACTTGTACAGTTAAAACCGAACACTTTTTGTTTGTTCCATAAACAATTATATTTAGGTCCCGAATTTTAGAACGAATTGCGCAGTAATCTGGATTTAACTAGAGATTAGTATGACGTCTGTCAGCTGTCATAATTAAATCGAGATTCATGCTTGAACATTATTCTAAGATTCCACTGGGCCGAAGGAAACTCTTGAGAGAAACTTATCTTAATATTTACTAGCTTTTGCCCACGGCTTCGCCTATGTGGGTGTCGGAAAATATCCTACTAAAAGTTTCATTCGAATCCGATCAGTCCTTTTTACACCAATCCGGAACATACATAATAGACAAATATTTTTAAAACTACTTATATTTTCGGCATCGAATCAAAAATAATTGCTGAGAGACTTCTCAGCAATTATTTTTTCGAAATCATTTGATGTATAGTTTTGACTTAGGTACCTTAGGTACCTATTTTACTATGTGTACAGATATATAATAAATTAAATAAAAATAAACCCGAACACCAAAGGAACGTGGCCAATTGCAGGAAAATACATTTCGTAAGAAAATATCCCAAAAATATCCGTTTTTGGGGTAGTCCCCAAATGTGTGCGCGTTTATACGGACACAGCGCCTTGTGTTTGTAATAGGAAGACGCATTTCACTCGAAGGAAAATTGGACATTGACAACCCTTCATATACAGGGCTGCACGCAGAGATAATTAAATCAATATCTACGTAAATATTGTACGGATCAGTACGGTAGAAATAATAATAATATATCAACCCGTAATTAACTTAGTTCAGGGAAAAGGAGTTATCTCATATTATCATTTCGAGATGAAACGACCATTGATCAACGCAATTGTTCATTGTCTGTCAACACTTTTATAGCTGTGACCGTGACTTCGCTTGCATTTCGGAAAATAAATAACATTTCATGGGCTTAAATTTTTAGCACGGAACTCTAATCCTTTTTCTAAAATAAAAGTCTAAGAAACACCTTATAACATTAGCTATTCGCCAGCGAGTCCGTCAAAATCGGTCCAGCCTTTTCGGAGATTAGCCGGAACAAACAGACAGACAGAAAAAAAATGATAAACGTTATAAATATAAGTACTTTCACGTGTATTAAGTAAAAAGCTGTTATTTGACCATTACAAACGGACACTTCAGTTTTATTTGGCAGGCCTGTTGGTCTAGTGGTCAGTGGCCCTGACTATATTATACTCAAGGTCGTGGGTTCGATTCCCACCCTGAATAAATGTTTGTGTGATGAGCACGATCATTTGTTCTTTGTCTGGGTGTAATTTATCTATAATATGTATTTATTTAGAAATATATATGTATGTTTATCAGTTGTCTAGTACTCATAGCACAAGCTCTGCTTAGTTTGGGACTAGATGGCGTTGTATGAAAGTTGTGGAATATTATTATTATTTATTTGTATAGATTAGATGGCAACCAAGCCGAGGGGCCTGTGGCTAAATAATAACAGCCGCACAGGTCGATCGATCAGGTTAAGCTGCGCTTGCCGCGCTTGGTCTGTGGATGGGTGACCATCTTTACATACCGAGACCCATCCGTGCCTCGGAAAGCACGTTAAGCTGTTGTTCCCGGCTGTCATTCGTAGATCTTTGACAGTCGTTACGGGTAGTCAGAAGCCCAAAAGTCTGACAACCAGTCTTACCTAGGGGTATCGTATTACCCAGTAACTGGGTTGTGGAAGTCAGATAGGCAGTCGCTCCATGTACTGGTATTCAGCTGCATCCGGTTAGACTGGAAGCCGACCCCAACATAGTTGGGAAAAAGGCCAGGCAGATGATGAGATGGCAACCAAGCCGATAGTAACATATGTACAATTTAAGGGGTCATCGCTACCTATCATAATCAGCCTAAAATGTTCCCACTGATGTGGCCATAGGCCTCCACTCTTCGAGAGGGAGTGGTCACATGTCTTCAATTTTTTGATTCTAGAACATGCCGGTTTCCTCACGATGTTTTTCTTCACTGTTTTGACAGCAATGGTGATCAAATTATTTGCACAATGTGAAGCGCCTGGCTAGACAACTGCAATATCAGAGGCATCGGAAATGCGTTATCCCAGAGACATATCAGCAATATGTCATGTGCCTGTAATTCAAAATATTTTATTTCACATTAACATTATTTTTCTTTTTCTTTCTTTTTTATAAAAAACGTTGCCCCACACTAGGAATTTCTCCTGTATTGTGGGTGTGTTTACAGACATTTAAACTCACATATACACAAACAGCCAGACCCGGAACAAGTACTTGTAGGTCATACAAATATTTGTTCCGTGCGGGAATCGAACCCGCGACACGCAGCGACATTGAGCAACAACATTAACATTAACATTTATTAACATTGAGGTTGACTAGTATAAAATAAATAATAAATAATAAATCCCTGGACATTTCACACAGCACCATTTGTCCCAAGCTAAGCAACCTAATGCTTGTGTTATGGTAACAAGATGGCTGATAAACTACTTATATACATTTTTTTTTGTAAATACATACATATAATAGATAGAAAAACACCCAGACTCGGAACAAATACATGTAGGTCATACAAATATTTGTTCCGTGCGGGAATCGAACCCGCGACACGCAGCGCAGCAGTCAATCGCTTAACCACTGCGCCAACCGTGCCGTCACATGCTGAAAATGCCTGTGGCATTAAGTCCGCCTCTGTACATTTATGTGCTTGAAGTAGGTATTAAATAAATAAATTAACCCACATTGGCACTTATGAAACGTCAGAAGCTAGATGCACGGTTCCAAGTTGTCGTTTCCTATGGAGAAGAGCCGGCAAGAAACTCCACGGAGTAACCGCGGAGTTTCTTGCCGGCTCTTCTGTGTGTGATTTAACAATATATGGCTTCTCAATGTTTCAAATTACAGTGTTAACAGGTATGAGAGGACAGTGTAGGTCTGTCAAAAAGTACCATGTACTTAACAAAATTACACCAGCGCCCATAAACCAAAACATAGAAACGCTGCAATGCGCAATTTCAGGCTATAATGTCTAGGATTCTTCCCTCTATTTTCCTTTACCGTAAGTTACAGCTTATTGATTGAATTGATTTATTGTACAATAAGTGTTTGATTTGCTAAGCCAACAAGTAGTGGCCACCATAATTAATAACTTCGACTCGTTCATTTGTTTAATTTACTTTGTTAATACAATTGATATAAGTTTGCCACAATAGTTATCCAGACATTGATTTGGTTCATTTTGGAAATTACTATATTTCGTCGAACCTAAAATAAATCTCATTTTGCGTTCCTAAAAGTATTAGTAAGCAATCTAATATAATGATTGCGTCTCTTTTTGTGAACCTCATTCCTATTTTGGGGTACTAAAAAACGAAATAGCGAAGTAACTGTGATCAACTTGGATGTAGCGCTCGCCGGCTGGTGGCGAAAAAGTCAGTCAATTAAAAAATTATTTTAAGTTAGGAGCATGGAAGGCACTTTTGGGTGTCAAAATTTACAAAAACAGCAGACGCGGCACCAGAGGATCACTTTAATATTTCCCTTTTAAAAATAATCTATCATAATCATTTTCTGCTATTCTCATTCATATTTAGTCATACAAACATGATGTTTTTTAAATACGTATTCCTAAAACTTCTACGTTACACCCTCAGTGTAGTTAAAATTAACGTTACTCTTAATAGTACTAAAAAGCTTTATATCAGCTTTCCCCACTAGTTTCGTTCCAGTACTGATAAAAACTAATCTCATTTATTTGTGTTTGGACGACCCGAAATGAGTATAATATTAATTTTATGCGAAATATTTACTCTGCGACTTTAAGTAGGCCCAAAAACATTAGATGACCGTCTCGTCATTAAATATAAAGCTACATAGGAAAGACGATTATTTTTTGTTAACCTCGCAATAAAGCTTGATAAAACATATCGCCCTGTCTACCTAAACATTTATTTAGGCAGACAGTTTGATGAAATGTAAAGAACAAAAACGTTTTACGTGAAAAATCAGGATTCCGTCAACGTCGGCTTGCCGAAATTAAATGAAAATTCCGCTCAAGGGATCAAGGTAATGTCGGCTCCTTAGATTCATAACCAAACTACTCATATATTGTTCGTTAACTATACTTGTTTGTTTACGACTTTAATTATATTATATTACTTGAGAACTTAATTAAAATAAGGGATGGCGACCCTTAGCCATACTCCGTTTATTATAAACTCTATTCTTGACAGCTGTTGACGATATTCTACGTGACTTTACACACAGCCGGCCCGGGTCCGTAATTTTTAGGTTAATTAAGTATACGCCACGGATAAATAAATAATAAAGTTTTGGCAGGCCGCCTAACCTTTTTTTCCAGCAAACACAACATTGTTTTAAGATTAAAGGACGCGCGGTCACAGCCTGGTTATAAATTTTGTTGAATTATTAATTTGTCCTGCTTTAGGAATATTGATTAAAATTCTATTGTATTTTCGAATACGATCCATAATGTAATAAAGTAACCGGCAGTCTGTGGCAAATGAAGGTTATTTTTTTTCTTTGTTCATTTTTCTCCCAAGGGAAACAAAGGTATTAAAACATACTGCCTAGTCTGCGGTATATAAATTCTTGCCTTTCGAATTGTTGAAAACGCAAATGTTGAGTTATTTTTTTAAATGTTGCTTTTAGCTAAAATTACTGCCTGAAACAATTACTTAGTTTAATATTGTAAAACGATTTGATACGTAGTTACTAAGTTTGATGTTAGCCTGCGTGTTTTATTCCTCAAATATACCTTTCTATTTTGATACAGACACATTTAATAATTCAATATATCGGCTACTAATTGGATTTAAATTACTCGTCGGAAACGGTGTCGTATTAATATCTGTTATCAAATGATTTGATCGCAAACTAATAACACCGTAGGAAATACTAAAATATTCATATGAACATGTTATATTCCTTGCGTCCTATCAACCTATAAGCAGCGGTAATTGGCTAGTCTATTTATATTGAAAGATAGTTTTTAACAGATATCTACATTTTACGATACACTGTCAATATTACGATATTTCTATTACAAGAGTCAACAGATTATGAAAAGGCATATAGCGTTTCTACGGCTGGGATACTATTCTCCTCTCTGTAAGAGGGACTGGGCCGTAATCCAACACACAAGTCCGGCTAAATGCGGGTTGGTTGATGTCACATGCTTAGAATTTTTGCGTTTTCCTCACGCAGTTTTCCTTCACCGTTTTAATAGCAGTGGTGATTATATAAATTAGACACGGGGCCGTTATCACTGGGCCAACACTGCTCAATAACTCTCTGCTTTATCTGGATTTAAATAAATCAATTTAATTATCCAGCTACTAGTGGTCTAACAACAGCCAATCTGCGCTCGTCAAACGATCTCGTCTTCTTGATCTCCCCACTACTTCAACCACTTTTACAAGACACCGCCGGTCGATTCTGTAAAAATCTCACCGTGGAATCATAAGTGAAGTGAGCACTTAATAGTGTCAATCCCTAGCGAATGACAGCTCACTCCACGCTCACTTGACCCAAGCTTTCACGGTGAGATGGTTACAGAATCGCACGGCAGATTGTGATAACACTTCTTACAATACAAAGTAACTACATATCTTTATGTTTTGAGCAAAAACTGCTCTAGCTAAGCTCCTCTTATGTGGCGTGTGTAAATTCTTAAGACGTCCTCTCACAGTGTATGGTAAATATTTAATGTCCACTGTGGATCTACTTTGCATATTACGTGGGAGTAGGTAAGGCCCTTTGGCACACGCTCCATTTCGGGCATTGCTCAGCATTCTGATGGCTAATGTCCATAATTTAGCAAACTTGAGCGTCACTAATTATCTTTTGATGTTGATATATTGTTTGCCACTTATTTGTCGATGTTTTGCTCGGAATTGCTCTACTGAAATTGTGTTTTAGTTTATTATTTTCAATTACAAAATGTTTTGATAGATTGTATTTGACGAATATTTTGGTAAATTATTTTGTATTATTGTTTATTATACTCATTCAATGTACATCTCGTAAATAATTTCTGTCGTAAAATTGCAATCCAATGCTTAGCTAAGAAAGGTAAACTCGCCTTCTTTCAATTTGTTTACTAACATGTAACGTGAGTCACAAAGGCTTTTAGATCAGTCGTTTCCATTCCTTTCGTTCTATTAGCCGTACCAATAAAGTTAAGTTTAGTCCTTGTTCTGCATGCAATAATAATATTACGTAATGACGGGAACTTCGTGAAAGCCGAGAAGGTAAACAAATCAAGTACCTTGACTCGACTCTAGAGGTTGTCGATTTGGATTCAGCGATCATTGTGCCGATAGTCGTGACAGCCAATGGGCACGGCTTGCATTGTTGTAGGAGGTTCCTCTCTCTAGAGCCCCGACCGATAAATAGCTTGGTTCCTGTTCCCGACACCGATGGGCTACTATTTTTATATTTCAAAATGTTTTTGTTTATAAAAATATTTAAAAGTGTAATTTTTATGAATGGAAATGAAATAAAAGATTGGTATGAAAAGTTCAATTACAATGTGAATTGTTTTCTGAATAAATATTTGAAATAAACCATACATTTTGGGATACATGCAGACATAATAAAAACGTCCAATTGCAACTGAATACGATGCCTACTGGTCGTCTTTTACGTAATTTCGGAAACTCAACTAGTATATACACCAAAAACCTAGCGGGCTTTCAGGGTGCTGTCTGTCCGTGATGACAGACATACATATTCACATGAAAGCGCACTGAATGTAGAATACAATACGTTATAAAATGAAGTCTCCGGTACCCGCCATTTGTTTAGACCTAAACAAAAGGTACCGGCATCGATATCTGCTGTTTTTAGTTTTATTTAGGATATTTTCGTTTTTGATGTGGGAATCATTTTTTTACAAGGGATTTCGTTTATAGATTTCATTCGTTTCGTTGTTAGTAGTCCTTTTTTTCTGATGTTATTCTAGCCTGTTGCTAGGTTTTTATTTATGTATTTCGTTACTAGCAAATCATTTTGCTTATATCACACAATTCATAAGAAAGACATGTGTGGATAAGCTTAGTGATTCTAGGAAAACATATCATAAAGTCTGTGGAAAATCTCCCGATCATTTTTCATTTGTTTGTTCAAACATGAGTACAAACACATGAGTACGCTTTTTAAAGACCGATGAAGACACAATGATATTATTATGTAGGTACAGTACCGTATAAATATCTTACAGTTATTATTGTTATCTGTTAGACACACAAGCAGCTAATTATCTGATGCGTGTGTATCATTATTACGCAATATTCAAACGCTTTTTTCTCGTGAAAAATCTTTGAAAAAACACCTATTTCATAATAGTATGATCTCAAGAAGACTATCTTCGCAGGGGCATAAAATATTTATTTTATTTAATCATTCATGTACCGACATAATATAAACAGAGAAGAAAAAAAAAATTAGGTACAAAGGTGATGCTTATTTTAAAAAAATCTCTTCCAGTATACCTGCGATAGAAAAGTATATAAAGAGATGTAGACAGTGTTTGTAAGAGTAAACGAGAAAATAAGATACATAAAATCAAAACAATTCACTTAATAAATTAAAAAAAAAAATAAGAGAACATACTGACAAACATATAAATAAACATGCATAGGTACTTCTAAGATAATTATCACAAGAATAATCAAAATAATAAATACATGCACAAACTATGATGAAGTGGAAAGATAGTGTCATTTTACTCTCCTTTTAAAAACTGCAACAGCTTGGCAGTAATATATATCAATAGTTCATCAGAAAAGTAGCTATTTCATAATAATATGATTTCAAAAAGACTATGTATGTTCGTAACACCATAAAATATAAATCAATACTTCAGAACAAAATAACTTTTAAATGTTGTGAAAGTGTGAGGAATTCATGCTCATGACCGTAATTTGAAAGCACTAACACGCAAAGACTACAAAAGAGTTAAAAAAAACAAGCGAAGGCCACCCATTACAAAATTAATCTACGATTCCAACCCATCTCTTTTGTTTCTGCCTCATTTATGTTCTGCTTAACCACAGGGTCCTAATTCACTACTTACTTCGAAACCACGTCAATTCCCTATACCCACGTCAATTCCCAACACCTTATTACGACATCTGCAGTGTGATTCTGTAACCATCTCACCGTGAAAACTTAGGTGAAGTGATCGTGGAGTGAGCGGTCAGTGTCATACCACCTGATAAAAGGGACTAACCAAGCATACTTTTACGATCATAATCGAGATTATAATAATATTTTTTATGCTAGTTGCAAAAAAAAACATTACTATTTTGTGGGATTTTAAAATAAAATAACAAAACTGAACCTTACTCAGAATCTGAATGTAGTTTTTTTTTTCTTTTCTTTTTTCCTATTATAGTTTAGTCCTTATATACCGATGTTTTGGCAACTAAAATACTAGCTTTGAAATTATATAAAATATCAATAGAATTAGCATGAAAATATATTACTAAAATCTCGATTGTGATTGTAAATGTTTGCTTGGTCAATCCGTGGAAACATCAGTGGGATGACACTGACGGCTCACTCTACGCAAGTTTTCACGGTGAGATTTTTACAGAACCTACATGCTGCTATTAAAGTATTTTCTATGACACAATGACGTGGTTTGAACTGTCAAAATACATGTTGTCCGTACGGTTGACATTTCGATTCCTTGCCGTAAACAAGACACGATATTGACGTGGTTTGCACGTGGTAAGATTTCGCTGGGAATAATACAGAATTGGGGCCCTGCCGTGCGATTCTGTAACCATCTCATCGTGAAAGCTTGGGTGAAGTGAGCGTGGAGTGATCTGTCATTCGCTTGGGATTAACACTATTAAGTGCTCACTTCACTTATCATTTCACGGTGAGATTTTTACAGAATCGACCGGCTGGAGTCGGAATTGATAAAGCGTTACAAGGTTATTTTGGCGCGTGGTCAAAATCGGAACTAACGCCACCATCTAGTTTTTCCAAAACATTTCACAAATCAATTGCACTAATGTTTACCAACAGCGCCCTCCTGTCAACGTCATTCGAGCGCCAGAAGGGCCTTGTAACAGTGTAATTAAAGTATTCAAATCCCGTTAGGGTATATATGTTGTGTGATTCAAATCTACCAACTGAAACTGGCATATTATTCGCAAGAAGTACCCTGCCAAGGTAAACAGAACCCAACATACATCTTCATTCCCATCAGCCGTAAGTAGAAACTACGCACTAAATTGTTTTGAAGGACATCATTAACAGTTAACGTGTCCCTTGGGTGTCCTGTCGGGCTTCCACTTTCATTCGGCTCATAAATCCTTTCAGTTAATCTTTTACTTGTCTGGGTGACCGAGTGATATGATACGGCTTCTTGAGTGTGGAGCCTAATGCCTTAATGGTCGTATAAATGTGATTATTTGGTTTGTAAGCTGCTTATTATGGTTCATTTTCTGTAAGAAAGCCTTTATCATCATCATTATTTTATTGTACTCAGGATTTTGTAATATCCTGATTTGAAATAACTAGTGTCTTCTGTTCTCCTCCATATACAACGTGTAACGTTAAATGCGCAAAACCTCAGACACCGCAACTGATTTTTAATTCAATTGACCTATTTCAGAGAGAAAATAAGTCATTAAAAAAATTCTAAAGGTTTGTGGGCTGTTTTAGTTTTACTGGCCATTCTGATCGTTTCTTGCGTCTGCGACGACGCTTTATCGAGGGAAGAATCGTCACCGGACCGCTGCGCCGCGCTGACATTGACTTGCTTGGCCTATTAATAAATAGACACGGCAACGTTTTTAATGAAGATTTTTGAAAAATGTGACCTATATTAAAAAGTGGTTCAATTAATTCTGCTCGGTATTCTGATCAAACTACTTTCAGGTTTTGCGCATTTAACGTTACACGTTGTGGATCTACGTTTTGAAATGGGCAACTAGCTTCAACTTTCTGAACTGACTGACCGACTCTTTGACAATTCAAAAGTGCCTGTAAATGGTTTCATTGAAATAAATGAGTTTGGCTTTATTTCTCTAAACGTTCACTGCTCATCTTTTTGCCTTCAATGAATTAACTCTCAGTGGGTTTTTTATCATCACCACGCATGACTTTAAATAACGGATAAATGTACGCGGTGCAGTGTCAATCTGCCTAGTCTTTTCCCAATTATGTGGGGGGCGGGTTCCAGTCAAAGCAGATGCAACAGAATACTAGTATTTTGCATGGAGCGAATGCCTATCTGACTTCCACAACACGAACACGATACCCCTTGTTAAGACCCGTTGCCAGACATTTGGGCTTCTGAATACCCGTAACGACTGTCAAAGATATTCGAATGACATCCAGGACCAAAAGATTAATATGATTTCCGAGTCACAAAGGGGTCTCGATATGTAAAGGATGGTCACCCATCCACAAACCGTCCACGGCAAGCGCAGCTTAACTTTTGATCGACCCGTGCGGCTGTTATAATTTAGCCATGGTCACAGGCCACTCTTCTAAAACGTAGGTAAATTACTAGGTCCATTTTTCTCCTTCAATTTCAATCGATAGCTTTCTCGTAAATTAAAAGCAGAACTTTAAACGCACCACTAAGTACGCAGAGGGACGAAGAGGTAGTTAAAACAATCCAATCTACTTACTAACTTGCTGAGCTTACTACAATTACTTTATGAACTTCAATAAAAGGTTCTTGAAGTAACCTCAATGGGCTATTACTATTTTTATTGCTAGTTATACCGCGTAGGTCAGGTTAGATTACGTTGTGGTACCTCGGTGACGTCACGAGCTTAGTAAGTGACAGGATAGAAAATAAATGTCTCGTATGCTCCTCTGGCTTTTATGCTGCCTTAGTACAGGATCAAGTTTTCATGTACACTGTTTGTTTGTTTGCACTCCTTTGTAAAATTCTCATTGTTTGTCTGATGTAATATTTTGTATTTTGTTCTGTGTGCAGTGATGTGTGACCCAGAATTGGAGTTTGTTTGAAATTACTTTTTCAGATCCATACTTTTACGAGTATCTAAACCAATATTATAAAGAGAAAAGATTTGATTATTTGTATGTTTGTTTACTATGTTTGCTTGTTAGGCTATTACGCTAAAACGGCTGAACAGATTTGAATGAAATTTGGCACACGGGTAGACTATGATATTTTTTATACTAATATTTATCTTCTGTCCTTTTCCAAATGAAATAGAAAGAAAAATATGCACTGAGCTTAAATCTAGTTTAGTTTGTGAACATGGAAATCGGCACCAGTATCTGTATTTTCAAGAAAATATTAGATTGTTATCATATATAACCCTTCAATACGATTTGAAGGTACGTGTGAAGTCGGCAGCTGTCACAATTGTTTTCCTTACACCCCCAAATGATTTATTCAAACGTTTTATTCAATTAAACGCGTCAGAAATTCGGCTGTATTGTTTGTGATCTTAGCCCGATTTTGATGATGGTCTGAAATATAAATCAAAGAGAATATTTTACTAAAATATTAGTTATTTAGTAGCCCATTTACTAATAAACATATTACATCAGATGAATAGTTACATACCGATTTCTCTCTTTCAGTCGTCAGTAATTTGACTTTCGAAAGAAGAAGACAAAGCGTTGTGTAACTGTACAGAAGCTATATAACGTTTATTAGTAAGTGGATAGGTCGGTACTACCTACGTATAAATTAATGTAAGCTTTAATAATTTCTAAAGTGATTATATATTATCGTGGATATTCACGTATGTGTCGTCGCAAGCGATACCAAGACGACAATATAATCAAAATACTACTTCCGGTTGATTTCATAATATTGGTCAAACCGGAACTTAATCCTCATTGGTTGATCGGTTAGTACAGTGAACGCCGTGAGATGGCGCTACTGATAATGATTATGATTATAACTTCGCGCCATTTTCTACACGTGGACAGAGCCGATTGGAGAGCGGCCGACATTCGATTTGCAGAGCGCACGCCGGACGGTTGAGAGCATACCATCGGAACTATCATGTTCACCGTGCAAAACTTTGTTTCTTACTACTCATAAAGTGATTGTAAATTACCGAATAAACGTGACTGTGATTTGTGCTTCAAACTACGTGTTACTGGTTTGCCCGAGTACCCACCTTCCTCATGGAACCCGTACCAAGAAACTATGATGATGGCCCTATTATCGCTACGCCCACGCTCGTGCCGTCATATGGATATACGTGCACGTTATAGCATGATCGTGGATCGAAGACGCTTTTATCTACATAAACAAGGTGGAGACGACAATACAACAATAAATTAAACTCATCATCATCATCATCATTTCAGTCGAAAGACGTCCACTGCTGGACATAGGCTTCTCTCAAGCACCTCCACTTCGACCGGTTCTGTGCTTTCCGCATCCAGCGTAAATTAAAAAAGACTGCGTGTGTCTAATGTCGTTCTCAGTCTGCATACGAAACTTCAATAAAATGTACTTATCCAATAACGGCACGGTTGGCGCAGTGGTTAAGCGATTGACTGCTGCGCTGCGTGTCGCGGGCTCGATTCCCGCACGGAACAAATATTTGTATGACCTACAAGTAGTTGTTCCGGGTCTGGCTATTTGTGTATGTGAGTTTAAATGTTTGTAAACGCACACACAATACAGGTGAAATTCCTAGTGTGGGGCAACGTTTTAAAAAAAAATAATAATTATTATTTATTCTAGCTAGTCAAAGATTGGCAAAACCCATAAGTCTGCCCATGACTACTCTTGTTTGTCTGATTAATCTATTTATTTGTTTTATTTCATATTTTCAAAATACTCTTAGGTATTAGTACTGCCAGTGTTTTCATATATTGACGTATTTTTGTCTCGACATTGTATTTCCATAAACTTTTTCTTCCCTGTATTGTCGTGATGTCGTGACGTACACGTGGACGTCCACGATATTATTGTCATGTTAGAAGTTATAAAAACGCACATGAGATAATATGTTTATTAATAAAGTTCTAAACAATAAGCACTGGCGTCGTTTTAAGTACTCAAGTCCAATAAATTCCACACTTAACAACCTAAGATCTTGTGAATCAATCGACTTGAAAATTATTTTTGCTCTCAGAAATAACATTAAGAAAATTAAGCACTTTCGACGTACACATATTTCTTCAAAAGATTTTAGTTAAATGATCCGCGCACTGAACGCCGCCATTAGCCGTAGAATGGCGCCATTTTGAAAGAGTGATAGTTCATCTTAAGCTACATCAATGCATTATCGTTAGTGCCTCTCACAAAATATCTGTATATATGTAAAATTAAAAGTCCTGACATATCAACGCACAGCCTAAGCTGCTGGTCCTAGAGACATGAAATTTGGAGGGTGTGTTCTTTGTGAAGAGTAGGTATCCACTAAGAAACGGTTTTTTCGAAATTCCACCCCTAAGAGGTTGAATAGGGGGAGGGTGAAATTTCACACGTATGAAGTCGCAGGTAGAAACTAAGTAGTAACTGTGTAGAACTAGTCACAATACTTCTGAAAAGCCAATTTTTAAACTAGGCTTTAGTAGCTACTCACACAAAATTTTAATGACTAGCTGCGCCTCGGGGTTTCACCCGTATAAGTCTTGATGCCGTAGGAATATTAGAATAAAAAGTATCCTAAGCACTAATCCAGGTCATGGTCTATCCATTTGCCAAATTTCATCCACATCCATTTTGCCATTTTAGCGTGAAAGCGGAACAAACTAAGGGCTCTTTCCCACGGCAAGATACCGTTTTTTGCAGGTACGGTTTTTTGCAGTATCCGGAAAACCTTGTGTGAATATGTATATTTAAACACGCACACTACTAAACGAGATGCAGGATTTTGCGTGACGTCAGTATGACGGGTAGTTTACATGTGGCTTTATAGATACCGCTACAATATTTATAAACACTAAAAATTATTGATTCCTATTTTTTGGCGTTGCTTGTAGACCTATGTCTGTCTCTATGATCTTAATAAAAGTTATATAAGTGAAGTTCACATAAAAATCAATTAAATAAACATTTATCACTGCACCATAAAATATTAGTCCATCTTCCTAAGTGTCCATATACACGAGCGGCAATCGTCAAGAGCAGAGGCAACTGCAACCATCGACAACATGCAGCTCGTATATTTGAGCACCGTACTCAACTACAGGAGCGGCACATAGTCGGCGTCCTTCGATGGCTACGGTTGCCTCTGCAGGTGACGCGTGTCATTCGTGTGTATGCACATAATCTAGGGTCTTTTTAAAACACCCACGTTTTAAAAAAGACTAGCTAATTGTTCATTTTGAGCAACAATATACAACATTATTTTTAGTATACTGCAAACCTGAATATATTTTGTTCAGAATAAGTAACTGAATCTATTCCAATAATTTTTACACCATGTTATTTTTTGCCCCAAAAATATTTAAAAATGGTAACAAGTTGGACACCGAGCGACACTAAGTACATATCCGCAATCATATGCGCACAACACAGGTCACAGCCGGTTGGCCGGTGCCGCGTGTTAAGTGGTAACCAACTTTTTGTACGGACAATCAGGTAACATAACAAGCTTATAACTTCGTGATTTTTCATGATAGAGTTTTGAAATTTAGTACATTGATTCTTTACATAAAAATAGTAGACACGTGTTTCTGGTTTGCCATATACTAAAAATAATGTTGTATATCGTTAGTGCTACTTACAATGCCTAATATAACTGTATAATGGCTCCGATTCCTTTGTTCACAAACTAAACTAAATTTAAGTTCAGTCTATCTTCTTTTTTCTATTTCATTATGAATAAGACAGAAGATAAATATTAGTTTAGTCCCGTCAAATTAGTCAGCGCCTGACGTACAACTAACTACACTTCATTTGAAATAAAATTAGACATTTAAATAAACGTTTTTTACAATCCGTTCAACCAATTTTGAATTCTATTGCGCTGGTGGCATGGCAAATGGTAGCTGCAGTTTGTAACGTAACCACTTTTTGCTTTTAATGCCATCCTTATGCCTACGATATAGAAGTCAAAATCGGCTGAAAGGAGTGTAAAAAGGGTTTATTTAAATGTCTAATCTTATTACAAATGGAGTATAGGCAGTTATAATACTTGTGAAAAGCCCCTTTAATTTAGTGCTATACATCACTATTATTTAAGGATTAGGACCTTTACGCACGATAAGTCATGTTTACGCTGAAAACATAATACAAAGTTTAAACAATTGTTTCGACAAATCCTTTGTAGTCCGCCAGAGCGCGCGACTATTTGTGTACGTAATAGTGATGTAACTCATTCGAATTACTCTTCGAATGCGAATATGCCAAAGGGTATTTTTGTGAGGAGGCAATAGTGCGTGAATGAGCCGCTGGAATGACTATTTATGTTACCTGTTTATTTTATTTGGCGTATTTCGAATGAAGCTTTCAGGTGTGATTAAAGTTTAATTAATTAAAATCATTGGGCACCATTGTATGGAAACTATACCCTCGCTGTACAAAAAAAAATAGGGTGGAATAGACAAATTAGTGTCTCTAATTTACGATATTAGGGGTTGCATTAGTGTAGGTACTGTCTGTTAGGGCAAAAAATGAAAGTATATTATTCCAAGTGTATTGTCTTTATAAGGTATACCTATTCATACACGAAATCTCTTAAGGGATCAATGTATTCATCATTACGAACAAATTTTACTATAGGACTAAACCTGAAATCGCGAAAAAAAGTCAGCTGTTCCCTACATTTTGACGAGTTGTGCGACCATAAATGTAGGGAGCAGCTGTTTTTTTTTTCGCGATTTCATGATTTCAGTTTTGGCTCCATAGTAAAAGTTGTTCATACTGATGAATACAATGACCCTAAAAGATTTTGTGTATGAATGCAATGGATGGCAATGCTGCCCAGCCTTTGGGGCGCGTTTCCTATTGACAGCAATGCGGACGAATTTGATGCCCTTTGATTATTTCCCCTCCTTTTTACATACTCGTAGCGATAGAGATGACAAAAAAAAACATTTATCTTCTCACCGTAAAATGCGACTTATCTTCAAACCAAATAATCTAGCCACTTTTCAGAAAACCTACGTTTAAAAACAGACGACCTGATTACCGAGAACAGCACACAAACACTTATTCATAAACACGAATTACACGAAAATCTAAATATAAACCAGTGTTAACGAAATGACGAAACCGAAAACGAAGGCTGTTCACAACACCAGTTGTACTCACTTAGTTGATTTATTACATTAACGGAAGCTCCAGGAATTAGACACAATTGCGTAGAAGATTAATGACTAAGGATACAGCAAATTTTATGCTTAGTGTACTCCAGATTTACTTCCAGCTAAGTTGTAAGGTATATGTTTTTAGGAGTACTATATATCTGCGTTAGTGCGTAAGCGTTATTGGATTTTTCCATCGGGAATTTCTAAGCAACAGCCCGGAATTCGGAAGTTGGCGGTGCGATACCCCAGTCCCACGAAAAGCACGTTAAGCTTTTGGGCCTACACCTGATCTCCCTTTAATCGTGTCGGATTGCCGACCTATCTGAACATGATAGTGAGAGAAGAGTACGTAGTATCTCCCGCGCTGATGGCTAATCTCCGTTGAGATTGGTCACCAAGGCCAATATCGAAGACTCGGACCTCGGACTCGAGGATCTCGAGGACTTTAATGATATAATAAATAAATAAAGGGCAGCATCTGGCGAGCTGTTGGGCAGTAGCGAGCCCACGGACGCTATCTCCCAGGAGTAGTCTTGTTCCTCACCTCTCATATAATCAGCCTATAATGTTCCCACTGCTGGGACACAGACCTCCCCTCTGTGAGAGGGAGTGGGCCATAATCTACCGCGCGGGCCCAGTGCGGGCTGGTAGATGTCACATGTCTTCGATTTTTTTGATCTAAGATATGCCGGTTTCCTCACGATGTTTTCCTTCACCGTTTTGAGAGCAGTGATGAGGAAATTATTTACACAAAATAAAGCGCCTGTCTGGGTTCGAACTTACGACCTACAACTCGTAAGTCGCGGCAGTTACCACTCAGCCACCACTGCTCTCCTCTAGCTTGCCTTAATTGGCCGGCTGGAGTGAACACTGATGAGGAGCAGAGCTCCCAGCCCTTCCTTTCCTTTATTGGCCGGCTTGAGTGGAGATTTGCAAGAGCAAACGAGCGCGGGGGAAGGAAGTATTCCAGTAAGTGCTCGTAGGGATCCTGACTATCTTCCGGGCACTGAGATTGTTCTGAAAGCCGTGGAATACCTCTTCACTCCTTAGGCACCTCAGGACATGTTGCCCCTTTATCGCTACGTCACTATGTGCTTGCGACCGTTTCCGGGAGCCCATTACTCACATCACATTGCAAACCACTCCCTGCCATTTTATCCGTGTGTATAATTGTAATAAACAGCCCACTTTAGCCAGCCAAACCCATAGTCCAAATTTTTATTTTTCCATATCATGCAATAGTTCAGTAGGTACACCAACCGGGGGTTGTCCTTGGGTGCACTTGCATAGTGCATACGGGGATTATCGTCGGATGGTGCAACATTTCATTAAAATTTCCTAAGGGGCTCTGTGAGTTGGCTTCGGCCCCTCGTACGCTTTCCAAAATACCGGGACCTCGTGGTTCCGAAATATGTAAAAAAAATATATATACAGGTTGAAATTGAAAACATGCGACAAATCGAAATGAGAGATTGTACTCATCATTGTGAACAACTTTTACTATGAGATAAAACCTGAAATCGCGAAAAAAAATCACTTGGTCCCTACATTTATGTTCGCATAACTCGTCAAAATGTAGGGAACAGCTGATTTTTTTTTCGCAATTTCAGGTTTGGTCCCATGGTAAAAGTTATTCATAATGATGAGTACAATCTCTCATTTCGATTTGTCGCATGTTTTCAATTTCAACCTGTATATAAGGACTAGTTAACGTTAAATACAGTTTTTCTTAAAACTATGTCAAGTTCACCAATGATTTAAGCCTGAACTAGGTAATCCTGTATTTCAAGCAATTAGAGGTAGCAATAATTGATTAAATAATCACATAATTTATCATATTTATCTTATTGGTACACATGTAAAAGGCTTATAAAATTATGTAATACGAACAATATTTACTTTGGCACAAGTAATAACTTCTCTGCATCTTCATAGGACATAGTTTGAAGAGTCTCCATAAGGATTCTCTTGCAGTTACTCTGATTTAAGGAGTAGATGTTTCCTTTATCATTTAGCCTATTATAGAGTAGCGGTCCTTATTATAGCGGACTTTATTTATTTATTTATCTGCCTTTAGTTATTGTTGGCTTAAGTTAAGGAAGTACCTATGTAGCAAACAAAGGGGTTTCCTGTTATGTGAAGTATGACAACGCATTAACCACTTGTTTACTTTAAGCAACTTCACACGAAGACACTCAGGAAGTTCTTGGTGTAAACAACAAACTTAGGCGTTAGTTATCCGTAGATTTATTCATTATGTGTAGGTACATAATAAAGAGTATTCTACTCGTATTTTCATAAACTCACACCTTGAAGAAGGCGTGAGGCGGAAACAACAGAACGTTACCTGCTACGATCCTTACATACTACCTTTGCTTCGCTTACGTTTATACATACATCTGCCGGTCGATTCTGTAAAAATCTCACCGTGAAATCACAAGTGAAGTGAGCACTTAATAGTGTTAATCCCTAGCGAATGACAGCTCACTCCGCGCTCACTTCAACCAAGCTTTCACGGTAAGATGGTTACAGAATCGCACGGCTAGTCACACGCGCACTCCGGTTGCGAGTACTACGCGCCTGACCTTTCGGAAGATCAACAATAAAGTCACTATAATATTTTCCTTCTAAGGCGCCCCGCTCGGCGTTATGTAAATTAGCTTCATACAAAATAAATAAAATAATCCTAATCCTAACTAATATGTATAATAAATGCGAAAGTATGTTGGTTTGTTACCTTTTCACGCCTAATCCACTGAAACGATCATCATGAAATCTTGCATATACGTTGTCAGAGGTATATAAAAGGACATAGGATACCTACCTTCACCCAGATAAAAAAAATACTGTTCCCGAGGAAACGAACAATAACATTCGACGGTCACAAAATTGCTTTAGGACACTAGATGGCGCTACGTGTCTTTCGAATCACGATTTTAATATGACCTGACTTTCTGAGCAGTATTCTAACAAAAAGTACTAGGTTTGGATGAATTCACGATAGTATTTTAATCATTAGTATTATGCTTTTAATAGGATTTGGATGAAATTCGGCACACAGATAGTTTATTATAACCTGGATTAACACATAGGGTATTTGTATCCCGGTAATACGTTTCCGCGGAATAATTTCTGACCACAACGCGGGCGAAGCCACGCGCAAAAGCTAGTAAACAAATAAAGCGTTGTTTATTCAATTTCTGTGGCATCAACAAATTTTAAGCAGCCTTCAAACTCACTCGCCCTTAATGGTTGCAGCTTCTTGCAAAACTCTTGTCCAACCAAAGACTTTAATGAATAACATAGAATATTCAAATCAGTGGTTCTGAATGCGTCTTTAAGATTCGAGACCCTTTAGAGTTAATGATTTGTACTGAGGGTCGGTTGTGAAGCAAATTGTACAGAATTATTTATATGAGCCCACTAACTTAGGTTTGCGGTTCTCCCAAAAATAGGCTTGTCTCTCTCTTTCCTGGAGTGTTGAAAGAGATGACTATAGAGGTTCAAACTTCAAGTAATATTGTATTTCAGTACTGTAGAAATTATACACTATTTGGTGCTTAAATGCAACCTTTATGAATACTTTGAAAATTAGATAACAGAAATACTAGACAAACATTGATTTATAGAAATAATAAATTAAAGCCACTGTATGAAGGAAATGTCCTTCCTACCTGCTTTAATTTATTATTTGGCTGGAAAGCCAGGAGACAAGTATAAAAATGTAATAACGTAGAACCATCTTCTAGAAATAATAAATTGAAGTTAGGTACTTATAAGGAAAACTGTGGTTTTATTTACTCGTCCCGTTATTGAAAGCTCGTAAAGCTCTTACAAGTAAGTAAGAGTACCTATTAAAAAATATTGTTAGAGCAAGAACCAGTTAACCAATTTGTGGTGATGTAAGCGTTTTGTGCTGACGCCAAGCTATTTTAGCGTTATATTAAGGTCACATCAGTGGTACCAATTGACATTGACAGTGAATGTAAAGTAGCAGCAGTAAGGTAGGCAGAGTTTTCGTAGTGAAAATGTTACTACTGACTGCACCTAACTTGACAATATAGGACAAGTTTTTTTTACGAAAAAAAAAAAACAAAAGCATAAAAAAGTTACAATATAGAAAAAAAAATATTTTCACGTTAAAATAAATAATAACGTAATAATATATTATAAATATATATTATAGTAAATCGTATGTACAAAGCACCTGCCATCTAATCTCTTCACCACCCTTGGTTGACTGGTAGAGAATGCCTAAGGCATTAAGTCCGCCTTTGTACCTTTTGTGCGAGAAGTTTAAATAAATAAGTAATAAATAAATAAATAACGTGGTTCGAAAACTACATTTCACAAACTAGCAAACGATCGAGTAACAATTTTTAATATTGAATAGTTTTAGTTTTTGGTTTTGTAGCTACAACATTATTAAATTATTGTAAGGTAGACCACGGAGAACGCAGTGAAGTATATAGTTTAATTTAATCAGCAAAATTGTATGTTGCCCCAGGCTGTTCGCCCGTTCGTTGAAAGATAACCACTCTTGGCCTAAATTAATTGAAATTCCAGGAGATATTTGACCAAATTATTTATCTATTCGAAAGCATTCCATTGGTTGAGTCATCTCCCAACTATGTTGGGGTTGGCTTCAAGTCTAACCATATGCAGCTGAATATCTATTTGTTTGTTTTACATGGAGCATATATGACCTATACGACCTCCACTAACCATACCCCTTGGTAAGAATGGTTATCTGACTACGCGTAACGACTGACAAAGATCCACGAATGATAGCCGGGACCAATGGCTTAACCCTTAACTGCATCGTGATGGAAATTTCCATCAACCAATCCAATGCCATATTTTCGTTTCCACAGAGCACGGGGATTCCCCAATTGTTAGAGATATTCAATTCATTTTGTTCCCAGTAGATTCTTTCTGATTACATAAAGATGTAAATTTTCGCCAGGCCATTTAGAAAAAAAAAAAGAAATAAGTATTTTTATGAATATATGTTTTTAAATATTTTTTCCTTGCTATAGAGCTAATGTTATGTCCAAATAAATTTAATTTGCTTAAAAAGTAAAAATCATGCAATTAAGGGTTAACGTGCTTTTCGAGGCACGGAGAGGTCTCGATATATAATAGAGTCTGGGTGTTTTTCTATCTATAATATGTATGTATTTACAAAAAAAAAATTGTATATAAGTAGTTTATCAGCCATCTTGTTACCATAACACAAGCATTAGGTTGCTTAGCTTGGGACAAATGGTGCTGTGTGAAATGTCCAGGGATTTATTTATTTATTTATTTATATTTATTTATTAATAGATGGTCACCCATCCACCAACCGACTACGATAAGTGTAGCTTAACCTTCAATCGACCCGTGCGGCGGTTATTATTTAGCCACGTGTGGCTGTCATTAAATTAACAAAGATATATTTGACCAAATTATGTATATATTCGATGAAAGGATTTCAATGGTTGAGTACTGAGTATATAATATTTTTATCTATATATGTTAGTCTCCATAAAGGAAATTAAATTTCCGGGCTGTGGGTGTAGCCCCTAATATCGTCTGAATTAAAATTCTGAAAGGCTATACCTACGAGGACATTGTGTAATAAACAAAGTATTTTGACAGATTTATTTAGTCCAAAATGTATTCAAAGCGTGCCTATTATTTCCTTTCATATTATATTTTATTTTTTAACACTAGCGTTACTTACGGGTTTGCTTGCTGCTCACAAAATAATTAGAAAGAAAAGTAAGAAAGAAAAGCCAATAGATGTTTCAAATCAAAAACAACAGCAACTTGAAAACAACAGTTTGACTACCAGTCGTACAGTATTTTTATTTTACGAAGCGACACGCGCTTTATTTGTGGTAACTAAGTGTACAAACACGCTATTAATGTTTGCGTGAAGAAGAGTAGCGTCAGCACATAACAACACACACACTCATCCGACTTCGCCATTGTCTCGGACGGTACCGAGAGCTTCTGCGTGTACACACGCATTCACAGCGTATTTGTATACTTGGTAAACACAAGTAAAGCGCGCGTCGTTTTGTGAGATAAAATACTACAAAAAAAAACGAAATTTTCAGACTGGGTATCATCAGTGTACTTATAGCCTAAATAAGGACGAAAACGTATTAGTGTGTACGTGCCTACATTGCCTTTGATATTTTAGAGTCCGTTCATTATAAACAAGGAATAAGGTTATATTTTATGAATAGGTTTTACACAAAAGCGATCGCCGTTGTCCACTGATGGATCGGTAACAAATTTAAATGGAACTCTTATGTACAGACGCCAGCACATCAAGCTACCACAAACTGTCAAATTTCTTTAATAGATTTTCAACTTTATCTCTAAAGCATAAGGTTAAAAGTTGATTGGGAAAATTTGACAGTTACGGGTAGCTTGATGTGCTGGCGTCTGTACCTAAAACGCGATAGTATTAATATTTTTACGTAGAAAAATAAAATGTCATATCAATCTACCGTATTAAGTCCATAAATTTTTGGATAATATTCAGGCGCGGAGTCGGTAGGTACTTACTCGCAACTGCAGTGCTATTCTGTAAAAATCTCACCGTGAGAATTTAGGTGAAGTGAGCGGGAAGTGAGCACTGTCATTCCGTAATGGCAGGTATTGACACCATTAAGTGCTCACTTCACTTACCTATGATTTGAGATTTTTAAAGAATCGACCGACTGGTGTGCGTGTCAGACCAGAATATGTATGAACGTAAACGAAGCGAAAGCAGCTCCTATGTTAGGATCGTAGCAGGTGGCGTTCTGTAGTTTCTGCCTGCCCCCATGGGACGAAGGCGTGACTTTATGTTTTTCCTCATTTTCCTGCAACGCTACGTTGGGGTTGGTTTCCACTCTAATTGAACCAGGATTTTACATGGATCGACTGCTTATTTGGCCTCCACAACCCCTTACTGGGTAATATGATATCCCTTGGTAAGACTGGTTGAAAGATTTTCAAGTTTCTGACTACCCGATGCTCACCCATACACAGACTAACCGCCGCAAGGGTAGCTTAATCTAATCGATCGACCCGTGGGGCTGTTATTACTTAGCCACGAGCCCTTCTGTGATTTCATGTATGTATGTATTATGAATACTCGTAAATTCGAAATTGTAGAAGGTTATCTCAGACTTGAAGCTTGATTTTAATTGACAGATAACAGGCATTGGACTAGTTGGACTAATCTCCAATTATGAGAGTCGAAAACATTTGACACTTTCATTAAGTAGATAAGCAATTTCAGTGTCAACCTGAATTAGTTTTCACTATTTAATAAAGGAGAATGTACATTTTTGTATGGATTCTCACCTAATTCCTATAAATTCATTGTTATGTGGTTTCATAAGAGTGAAATATACTTAAATACAATATATAAGCGAACACTAAAATATATACAGTCCGGCCGTTGAGAGAATGCGTTCCTGACACCTCTCAGTGTGACAATTCTAGTAGCTAATGAAGATCAAATTCGCAAAACACGTATTCGTTTGAATGAAACTGACAGGAATCAGGAACGCATTCTCTCGACGACCGAACTGTAATAATATTTGCAAGTAAGCTATTTAAAACGAAAGAAAGAGCTGATTGTTGTTGTATATTTAATTTAAAATAATACTAAGGGCGAACTCGACCAATCTTTAAATCTAGTAGGTCGAATCCCGCGAGTAAATTTTTAATCTTTGAAAGTTTTTCCGTACAATAACAATCGGACGTAAATTTTATTCCACGTATAAACTATTTTGGTAAAATCAGACCTGAGTCTTCATTGAAACTTATTCAACACACAACAAGAAAATCAGCCAATCTCTCGGCGGTTTTTTTATACGTAAAAAACTTGTGGGCTTGCCCTGATTTTGACCCCTAGGTACGCCACGGAAGCCAACCCGCACGTACGGTCAAGATCCAGCATCTTACTGGAATACTTCCTTCTTCTTATCGGGATGCATGAAGAAGCCTCCTCGTGTAGCGCGGTTTGTTCCGCCAGTTACTCAACTGAACTGAGGGCTCGGCGCATCCTGGACAGTCACACCCAACACCTTGACTGGTAAATTTTTCCCTTGCGGTGATAGGGCTAACGCCCGCCTGGTTTGCGACCACCCTCGAAACACTGCTTGACACCGGTGTCAAGCAGCCTGCTGTGTTTCGTCGATGCGTGGGAGTTCCAGTGCCTTAGGCATCTTCTAGGCACGCTCGTTCCATTATAGACCTCATCTATCGCTTTCCATCAGGCGTGATCGATGTCAAGTGCCGGCCCATTTAACAATAAAAAATCAGAATTATTATTAGGGTATGGACTTAATAGTTTGTTCTTTGTCATCAGGTTGGTGTTCTCACAGTCGCTGTACTCACTAGATCTGATTGAGCATTTCCTGGGTAAGGTTGACAAGGCCACGTAAGAGGGACGTATCCACAACAAACTGGGAAGACATGTTGGTAAGGAGTTTGTTTAAAATCTTGGTCTCTATATTACCGATACGACTTAAACACCCACGTACCACAGATATGACTTAAAAACAATGTGCTAATGTGGTGACAAGAAAAACATAGAGTTTTCTGTACTATTTTTAAGTTTGATATTAATGTAATAAAGTCATAAGCCCCCTGGAATCATTTCTCAATATTATGGTAGAAATTGCATGAAAATCCATAATGTAGCTTAGAACAACTGTGCGGTTATACAGACAGACACGAAAATTGACGTTGTTTTAAACTATGTATAGATAACCACTCATAATAAAGGACTTCATAAAGGTTTGCCTTTATTACGCTTGATTTTTATCAGAAAATGAAGCTACTACTATTATAAATAGGCTTTAGTGTTCTGTGTCTTGTAATGTTAATTACTTTGCATACCTTCTATTGTATTCATTCAAGTATTTTCAAACTGAACAGACAGCTGTGCTGCTGGGGAGTTTGTTGTGCCACTTCTTCTTCCCAGCGAAAGCACTAGGAAGTGGTGAAGGGCGGGCGTTTTGGGGGGACTGTCTTTTGTAATTTTGACGTTCGAAAAGTGCTGATTCTCAGCCTAGTATGAATAAATGACTTTTGATTTTTGATTTTTTTTTTTTGTTAAACATTCATGCGCCTTAATTACGTTACAAATCAATCAAAATCTGAATCATTTTGAAGGATATTGCTAATACATTGCTTAATATGTTCGGAAATGTTGTCAGCTCAACGACGTAAATAAAGAAATGAATGTTGTTGAACCGTCAAAATAAAAGCCATTCCTACTATTCATGTGTTGCGCAATTACCCCGCTAGTCCAGTCCATCTTCATTAAGTTAGGGTCAAGATAGCACTCGGATTCAGTCAAGTGAACGAATGAGGGTCCTACGAGGTGTATACGATACTCTTTGGTCCTTTTTATGAAGTATACGAGAGAATAGTGTCCTTTGGAGTTAATCGTCGTATGATTGAGAGTGTATTGGTTGGTTGTGATATGGGAAAAAGCTTTTAAAATAATAATGCTGACAAACTCGTTTTTATTAAGGCACTTCCTTTGTAACAAACGTTTTTCTTGCCGCGGAAAACTATGGTTTTTGCGCCGTGTGCAAGAAACGGTTATCAGTGTTGTTTAGATCTCTATGGAAGCTTGTTGACGGATGCGTTTTTTCTACGGCGCAATTTATACGCTGTACCGTAAAGAAACCGTGCCGTCTACAAAGGCCTTATTAGTTTTAAAATATTTATTTGTTCAGTTTAATAAAATGATCAAAATCAATAACACTATTTGAATATGTTGACTCTAATAAATAGCTTTGACCTCGATGACGTATCCTTAATAAGGTCACCTCATCTTGATTATGACACAAACGTAGGAAGTGATAGAACTAAAACAAATTGATAAACTACTTCCGTTGCCCACACTTCATATCAACGGAAGCAAACAGAGTTGAAGCAAATGTAATATTTCGTCATTCATTACTCACCATACTATATGTAGGTGTATTTAATTTTAATATTTTAGCAGAAGATGTCACAAAATCAAATTTTTCTCTTCTTGTTCTCACACACTACTGTGTACATTACTTTTTTATTTCTCTTTTTGCAGGTCTGCTGGGAGAAAGAAGGCGTGCCTTTGTACTTAATAAATATCGTATCTGTATCCATTTTACTGTGTACATAAATAATAAAATAAATTAATAAATATACTCTGTTCACGTTTACTTTACGTTTTTGCAAGCCAGTTTCTGAGTCACTTCTTCATTCCCGGAATATTAATAATCGCTCTGATTTATTCTCTTTCCACTTAGAGGTTCCCCCAGACGTACTTTCGAGCTTTGCACTCAAAGAAAGTCACACCGTAATGTAAAATTTCCATGAAAACAGATTATCATAATCTTTTTCTCGTGTCAACGCAATCTGTCAGATAAAAGCTTTTATCATGTTAAATGGAATAGCAAAGAGCACCAGAGCACCGGGTAAGCAGCGGAGCTGGAAATATCCAGAGAAGGTAGCCTGGAGTCAGATGCCTCCTAAGTTGTTAACAAAGGCGACTTTTAGCAGTCCTTGGCTAAACTGTATAAGATAAAGAAATAAATAGTCCAGCTATGGGCTAAAAATTGTAAAGATTTTATGTGCTATTTTAGTTTTACTGGCCATTCTAATCGTTTCTTGCGTCTGCGACGACGCTTTATCGAGGGAGGAGTCGTCACCGGGCCGCTGCGCCGCGCTGACATTGGATTGCTTGACCTATTAATAAATAGACACGGCAACGTTTTTAATGAAGATTTTTTGAAAAATGTGACCTACATTAAAAAGTGGTTCAATTAATTCTGCTCGTTATTCTGATCAATCTATTTTCAGGTTTTGCGCATGATTAACGTTACACGTTTTAGATACCTATTATCCCCGCAATATGTCTGCTGACAAAATCTTGTTGTTCTTTGACAACATCGAGCTAAGTTAAATGAACAAAGTAGCTACTGAGGTCGTGCCATCGCAATGACCATCCATTCAGCTCTGCCACTATTAAGTTCTGGACGAAGTGACTTGACTCTCTCTCCGTTGAGCGATCTAATAAGCCATTACAAAGCTCTGCAGTCTCACAATGCAATTGCATTGGAAGTGGGATGGTAATCCATCAATAAATTTAACAAGAACCTATCTTTCTAGCGTTAAACTGCGTTGTCACCCGTGAAAAACTAAATACCACTTTTTTGGGAACCGTCCAGCAGCGTACGGCAGGCGCGGTAAAGTTGAACGGATTTTTTTCATGGCACAGACCAGACACCTATACAGCTTATAGAAACATCATATTTCTGAATTTATCGCAATCAATTTAGGGTCGACGCTGTATGTCTTCTTCAGCCATTCATCTCTATTAGCTGTTATCTCAAACTCAAACTCAAAGCATTTATTTCAAATAAACCAATAACAGGCACTTTTGAATTGTCAAGAGATCGGTCAATCGGAGACATGAAGCTAGTTGCCCATTCCAAAGCGTAGTAGGTACCTATGGAGAAGAACGGGCAAGAAACTGTCAGTGTCCACTTTCTTCCCAGCCATATCGTCTTTCACACAAACCATATTTTCTTCCGATGTGCCTCTAAAAAGCACTTACTGTATTCTAATCACGTGTTCATACATTTAATAGAATTATCATAATCTTCCTGTTCTTGTCCCATGTTTTATTCTGTCATTATTTCCTATCAACCGTCACGGTATCATTAACTCCCTTTTGTTTCATATCATTCCTCACACAATCCATCTATCTTTAGAGCTGATAAAATAAAATAAAAAACAATCAATTCGCCTAGCTTTATCCCAACTGTGTTGCGGTCAGCTTCCAGTCTAACTGGACACCACTGAATACCAGTATTTTACATGGAGCGATTGCCTATCTAATCTTCACAGCCCAGTTACTGGTTAACATAATACCACTTGGTAAGACTAGTTATCAGACTTTTGGGCTTCAGACTACCCGTAACGACTGTCAAAGATCTACGAACGACAGTCGGGACCAACGGTTTAACGTGTTTTCCGAGACACGGGTTTCTGGGTTTACGGTGTAATGGACGGTCATCCATCTACAAAGCGATCGCGTCAAGCGTAGTTTAACCTTAGATCAACCCTTGCGTCTGTTATCATTTAGCCACAAGCCCTCAAACAGTTAATTCAATCATAGTATGTAATTATAGTATAACCTTACTCAATAGGTGTGGAACAGTGAGAGAATTTCGCTCCCCGTTTACCCCCTCTAAGCTAAGATCAAGCGACGGTCAAAACGACCCCGTGGAATTACTTACATAATAAATCTAGGGCTCTTAATGTGTCTCGGGGCTAAAGCTGCGGATTACTGGTTCCGTTTTCAGGTTGAATCGAGTGCTTAAGGTTTTCAGGTTTAATTGGTCATGGTTTGTGGGAAATTTATTTATTTTTTATTTTTAGTAGATATTTTTTACTGCTTCCTATGTTAAAAGTAAATACAGTATTTTTTTAGAGGGCCCTAAATAACTTTAATATTGATGTTACCACAAACTGTATTACGTAATGAATTAATTTCCATATATTTACACGTAAAATAAGCACGTGATATACAAGTTTTTTTTTACCACAATCACATCATAATATTTATATATATATCATTAAACAAAAAACCGCTTCACATAATCATCGTAATTCCAACTATATTACAATAATTTCAGATAAATAACAAATAAATAAAACGGCCAAAAAAAATCAACTCACCTCAAAAACAACCCAGAAACATTCGTCCATAAACAAAACTGCCACTTACAAAATAAAAGCGTTCGATTTTCAAATTTCGTAACACCGATAGGCGAAGGAAACTTCACATGAAGCCGAATCGAGGCGCGTAGCGTCCGCACGACGGCACAAACTACACTGAATTTGACACTCTCGGGAAAATTATCTGTTGCACTATGTTCTATACATGCGCAAAGCTCACTTGTTCGAACCGCGGTACTTGTTAAACATTGCCGCGTCACTAAGAACTCAAACATCGTGAACACAAACAAACAATGCGATGTATAAAGCTAAAGCGATACACACGCAAAGATTATGACATTTGAAAAAATAATTTCTCGCTTTGCCAAGCAATATTCGACGTGAATTTTGAGTCAAAAGATTTTCTTTGTCAGTGTCCGTTTGTGTTACTGGGAGACATATTCTTTAAAATTTCTCATTGTAAGAGGTACCTACAAAATATAGTCTTCAGACAAGAACAAAAGACAATGTACTTGCTCTGAATATTTTGTGATCGCTTTAATAAGTTTCAAACAAACTTGTACGGCCCGTATTGCGGTTGTTGCTTAGAAATTGGCATTTTTAATTAAACTTTGAACATTTTCAAGTATCCAAAAAGGGGTTATGATGCTTCGGTGCCCCATTAGGGGTTTGGAGGGCCGTAATGGGTAATTGCTGGCCGGGTTTGTTTACTTATATACTTAAAAAAAGAATAGAACATAAATAACCTCCACAGAGACATAAGCAGCTTATTTTTGGCACTCTGTAAGACAAACTGCTAACTGGGACCTACCCTCATCATATTTTGAAATAGAAAAAAAAAAAAACACATTTTATGTTTGATTCAGTAACATGATGTCACAAAAACAGATTTAGACCCTTTCAAAGCATACGAGGAACTCCTACCAAGAATTAATTCTATACTAATGAAATAATTAGTCAAATTACTCATGGCACGAAAAGCGCAATATACTTTTTAGGCCTAAAATCCTGTATTATTAACATTGGGGGCGGCGTTTAATCCCCTAAATACCTACGGTAATTTTGAAAGTCGAAGCGAATGGGGCCAACTGTTTAATTTTGTTTATTCTAATTTAATTTCCGACACTCTGTACACAGGGAATTAGTTGTGGATCATAGTGTGTGGGAGCTGGAAGTGGCTTGACACATGAGGTGGTTTATGCATCAATTCCAGCTCCTAGAGATTAACGGAGAAGCGAATGAAAAAGATTTGAAAACTCTAATGTAGAATCTATCGAAAACCAACAATATTTCAGAGTATTTCGAATCTTAACTAATATTACAAAGAGAAAAAACAATGTTTTTTTTTTAATATGTTTGTTTGTAAAGAAAACTCAAAAAAAACTTAGCCAGTTAATAAATCTTTTTCACTTGTAGAAAGCTACATTATTAGAGAGAAACATGGGCTGTATTTTTTTAGTGTATTGCGAAAAAAAATGTGCATTAATTAATAATTGACAAAAAATGTGCCCTAATTAATAATTGACAAAAATGTGCATTAATTTATAATTGACAAAAAATGTGCCTTATTCTATTATTGGCAAAAAATGTGCCTTAATAAATAATTGACAAAAATGTGCCTTAATTTCTCTTAATTTTTGAGTCCTGTTACTAAACTGCCACCGTTATTAAAATGTCTGTCTATAGCTTTGCGAACAGATGAAGTTGATCCAAGCTGCATTGTATGTACGAAGCTCCTTTATACACCGCCTGTTAATGTTTACCATACTCAAGTGAAAGCGGATCACAGGGCACAAACATTGAACTCCATTAACTATGCTAAGTAGGTATCTTAGTGTTTGTCGGTACCCTACATACTCGAGCTGTGCTGTTTAAATTTGCCTAACCCCCTCATCCTGATCATTTTTTTCACAACTTAGATTTTTAATGATAATTGATTTTATTTCTCTAAGTAGATTTTTACACGGCAGTTTACACGTCAATCATATTTTTTTTTAAATTGAGATCGGCGTTTCCTATCTAGACTACTCTGAGAAGAAAGGCCGAAACTAACTCAGAGGTCACAGTCTATTTTAAAGTCCAGACATAATCTTGGTCGGATTAGATTAGAATATAATACTCTTTATTATGTACACCATATAAATTACAGACATAAATATAGAAATTTTACAAAGGGTGACACAATGGGCGGTCTTATCGCTAAGAGCGATCGTTTAAAGATAACCTTTGGATGGATTAAAAAGGGGAAGGAGAGATAAATACTGGAGGTAGTCTGTGGTGTTTTATTTACATAATACAGATCATTAGATCATGTGAAGACCATGTAGATTGATGCCTGACATGATCTTTTGAGGAAAGAACCACACTGATTGAGTGGACCTGTCCAGTTAGTGGACGCTTGGTCCACCAACTAAAGCAATAAAAACAATAGTCTTGATCTCCAGATCAAGACTATTGTTTTTATTGCTTTACTTTCGACCTTTGCCTCTCGAAGTTGTTTAACCAACTTGATTTGATAATATTTTTAACATAATTATCATCTTAGTTTGTTGGACCTAAATATTTTTTGTATGCCTGCATTGGATTTGTATCGAATGAGATGTTAATAAGTGATCATTTGGTTGACGATTAACTGTACGACGAAGGACTGTAACTTTAGAAACCGGCTGCATCCGGTTAGACTGTAACCAGATCCCCCCGTTTGCCTAGTAATTACGGAAAGCCGTACAACCGATTTTATCAAGGGTGACATTGAAAAGTCCATTTATTTGGTTTGAAATAAATTTTAAAATAAAACAATTGTAATCCCCTGTCACTTCCCGCGTCCAACTTACATCCATGTCCAATGTTAAGGGTGCACAACACGGTCAAAAAAAATTAAAATACATTCACAAAAAAAAAAAATTCGTTAGCATGCCGTGATATGAAGGTAAGTTTATTTTAATTTAGCAGATGTAGTCTTGCGAAGTAAAAAAATATTATGTGAGAAAATGTTGAGTGGAGGGAGCGTTTTGTGCGCGCTTGTACCAACGTTTAAAAGTACACTCGGTGCTAGCGTGCTTTTCATTTTCACGCTATGAAAATAAGAAGGCAATTTTAAATTAATTTTTTGCCTGTGTTTTCGCTAATGAAGAAGGATCTCAGTAAGGTTATTTATCATAGCTACTCAAGAGATTTATAAATCATAGTCTTTTTCATAATATCATAAAATCAAAGAAAGGAGATTATATCCAAAAACAATCTGTTTTTTTTTTATATCCTTCAATTTCTCACCAGATAGAGACAGAAATAATTATGATGATATGGGGTAAACTACCCATATGATTTTCAACACAGTCGGTAGGATAGAAAAATATATCGAGCCTAAAAGTAGGAAATTGCATTCACTGCAGGTATTTTATAATTTTACAAGGATTACTAGGAGATTTATCAATCACTCATTAATTCATCATTCTCCCGCCCTTTTTCAATTTATTTGCCATTATTTATCAAGCCATATCATCTTTCACACAGTCCGTCCGTCAAGTTTTTGGTCTTCCCCTACTCTTGTAGACATCCACATTCATACTCAGAACTTTCCTCACGACATTTTCCTTATACTTCCCCATCACACGCCCATATAATTAATTTAATAACCGATTTCCAGATAATTCTTCTGTCACCAGTGCCACTTTCAGACTTCTGTCAATTACTCAATCAAATAAAATAGCTTTTTTTTTGCAATTATTACTATAACTATTTATTTCTGATTACCAGATCTTTATGACCATTGAAGGGTTAACTTAACCTTTAATAAAATAAAATTGAATACACTGAATAGTGCAGTTTCATCATCAAAGAAAATAGGTAGTTTCTAAATGCGAAACTCTAATTAATACCAAACCAGATTCCACTAATGCTAAAACCTTGTACAGACGCCAGCACATCAAGCTTCTACAATCTGTCAAATTTCTTTAATAGATTTTCAACTTAATCGTGAAAGCATGAGGAGTAAAGTTGATTGGGAAATTTTGATTACAGTTTCGGGTATCTTGATGTGCTGGCGTCTGTACATACCACGAAATAATTTCTAAATTGTGGTTTCATTTCTAATAATAAATTAAGTAATGCAGCTTCACGATCACAATCATGATTTGGTAAATTGGATATACGAGTACAATATGGAGCTAACGATCTGGCAATAAATGAAAATACTGAACATAATAATGCACAAAACATAAAAACTTTTTGGAACTATTAAATAATTTTTGTTTGTTTCTACAATTTACGAATGATTACTTTAATGGTTTTAAAATTAAAACTCTTGTATCTTTACCAATAATGAATCGAAAACCTCATAACTTTGCATAATTGACCTTCCCATCATATGAAAGCAGATATCACAGGTAAAATTAGCTTACGAATTTATTTTTATGCCCAGTTTCGCAATAACAAGTGCTACCATTGGCATGCAGCATCAATCTTAGCCCGTCGCGCGCCAATTAGCAGACACAATAGAAATTTTATTGTTATTTCTACACGTGGTGTACATTCGACGTTTGAGAGGTTAAGTACAAAAGTGGGCAAAATTGCAACAATGTTCGTCTTGTAATTTTATTTTCCTCTTGGTTTTTGTCTTAAGTTTAAGAAGTAATTTACCATAATTTTTTAAATCTAGATCGTTTCGTTTTCTTATTAATAGATATGTTCTATCACCTATTTCTGAGATTGCTGGTTAAGCTGTAATTGGCGACTATGTATAATAAATCCAATGTTACTTTTACAGTACTTAACCCTTAAATGCACGATTTTTACTTTTTAAGCAAATTCAATTTATTTGGACGTAACATTAGCTCTATAGTAAGGAAAAAATATTTAAAAAATTATAATCATAAAAATACTTTTTATTTTTATTTTTTAAATGGCCTGGTGGAAATTTACATCTTTATGTAATCAGAAAGAATCTACTAGGAACAAAATGAATTGAATATCAACAATTACAACATCAATAGCAACAGCGAATATTAACAATTGGGGAATCCCCGTGCTCTGTGGAAACGAAAATATAGCATTGGATTGGTTGATGGAAATTTACATCACTATGCATTTAAGGGTTAAGTTATAATATATCATTTAAAAAAATTTAGCTTAACTTTTTATTAATAAAATACCAATTTTTTTTTAATTTCGTTGCTAGGATTTGATAGCATCCAAACTAAAAAAAAAAAGGTTTTATTCCCAAACAAACTAAATAATAGTGATGGGCTGACTGCGTTTTGCCGATCAGCCGTCTAGCTATGACTTTTGCTTTGCAGACTGGAAACGTCATGCTATGTACGCAAATTAATTGATTGCTCTTTTGTCGTCTCCACCTTTTATTTATTTTTATGCAACATTGTCCTAATTGTGACCTACGAATAAAATTAAAAACTAAGATTCCTCAATTTAACCCTTAAATGCATGATTTATTTTATCGTATTGCAAAAAATGCTATTGTATAGGTATTTATCTATAGAATTTAGATAATAAATATATAGTAATTATACAATAATATTAATATTCATAGAGTATATATATTGTTTTGACAAAAAGAAGTGCGTTCAGAAACTCACAGCTATGACATTCTTAAAAAAATTAAATGACGTACTTTGTTGCCATTTGTCAACATATATATGCATTTAAGGGTTAAACATTCTTTCCTCTTGAGGCAGTACACTGCTGAATAAGGCATCATCCTTATACGGTAACAGCAACATTTTGGCGCCTTTCGCATAGCTCAATGCTTATAAACCTTATCTTATTGCTAATGTGACGTTATCGAAACAAATTGTTCTGATAAGCCTAATACGTACCGTATTCCACAATACACGAACCACGTCAGAGCAATGTTCTCTTTGTCGTCAGGAGTTTTTATTTGTTTTCTCATGAGCGATTCCCGTATTTTGAAAACGTTCGCTTTCTATTATAATTTGCGCTTTTATCATTTTTAAGCGAAGATAACATTATCGTGGAGGTCGTTCATAAAAATATGTATGGAAATACGTTCACGTTGTAACGTTATCTCGGGCGGAAAAGCGTCTTCATAAATTCCCATAAATTTTACTTCACTGTGTTATCGTGATGCCGTGACGTGGACGTGAAAGTCCACGATAATGTCGCCACATTCTCAGTCTCAATTTTACCAAAAATAGGTCGGATTTCCTGGAATTATTGTTTTTTTTTTTGCCTTCTGACGGGCAATTCCCGAATTTAAATTTAATTTTGAATGAGGTTAAGTTTTTGTTTTACAGCTTTTGCCTCAGGCTCAAAACGAAAGTAGCGTCAACTATACATTTATTTAAACAAATCAATATCATTTTTATTGTTCTCTGTTATTAAATGATTTGGTAAAGAACTTTATAACAGGTTGTTTCATGGTAATTAAAAACAAATATGTCAAGAAAAACATTAAGAAATGTTTCTAACAAAACCTTGACCCTCTTTTTTTTCTGTAAAAGTATAATTATTTTTATTTTGATGGACTATATGTTGCAATTACGATAGCATAAACAAATTTAAACAATTATATGAATACATGATCATAATTACACTACTGCGGTGGAGCCCAAATGTTGGGTTATGTTTTTTTTTTATTTGATGTTGTATTATATACATGACAGTAAATACAAAGGAGTATAGATACTCGTATTCTACTTAGGACGAATTCCATCAAACTTTACACGAAGAATGAGTATTTTCTTTAGAGACTGAATTTTGATTTTTTGTCAGTTTTTCCAAAGTATAACAACTGTCAGACGTCAATTTTCTTCCATGGATAGGTCACACTGCTTTCTGAATAAATTCTTAAAAAAATATCTTAAGCTGAAGCCTAAAAATATTATATTCCTAAATAACGACCCTCATCTGCATCGCACGAGTACAAATATAACTAATAGTGTCAACATTGCATTGTCAAAGTATCGAGATTTCTGTGCTTATATACAGCGTGTAACGGAAAGGGGGTATCAACCCTGAAGGAGGTGAATGTGCTCATGAAACTCAACAACTTTCCCCAAAGAACATAGGTCGAAATATGAAAAAAAAATTTGGCCCTCCCTTACAAAACTGACTACAAGCTGATTGATTTACTATGGGAGGGTATTCTACTTAGGACGAATTCCATCAAACTTTACACGAATAATGAGTATTTTCTTTAGAGACTGAATTTTGATTTTTTGTCAGTTTTTCCAAAGTATAACAACTGTCAGACGTCAATTTTCTTCCATGGATAGGTCACACTGCTTTCTGAATAAATTTAAAAAAAAATATCTTAAGCTGAAGCCTAAAAATATTATATTCCTAAATAACGACCCTCATCTGCATCGCACGAGTACAAATATAACTAATAGTGTCAACATTGCATTGTCAAAGTATCGAGATTTCTGTGCTTATATACAGCGTGTAACGGAAAGGGGGTATCAACCCTGAAGGAGGTGAATGTGCTCATGAAACTCAACAACTTTCCCCAAAGAACATAGGTCGAAATATGAAAAAAAAATTTGGCCCTCCCATAGTAAATCAATCAGCTTGTAGTCAGTTTTGTAAGGGAGGGCCAAATTTTTTTTTCATATTTCGACCTATGTTCTTTGGGGAAAGTTGTTGAGTTTCATGAGCACATTCACCTCCTTCAGGGTTGATACCCCCCTTCCGTTACACGCTGTATATCTAAATTAAATAGGAACAAATGCTTTACATGATGGTGAAAACCGCATCAAAATACATTGTGTAGTTAGTTATTTATTTAATACTCCAAGCACATAAATGTACACAGGCGGACTTAATGCCATAGGCATTTTCTACCAGTCAACCTTTGGGTGATGCAGAGACAAACAGTAGTAACTAGGTGCAATCATGAAAATTGAGGAATAAATATTTCAAATATAAAGATACGCTTAAACCTATTAAAACTATAAATATAATATGTACCTAATATCCAATATATCTAATAAATAACTAATACGAGTATAACTAATATCTAAAATATAGTTCAGATGATCTACGCGAATAATCTTCTCACTGTTAAAACACAGGCCTCATCTTTGTGAGAGGGTGGAATGCAATCCACCACACGGTCCCAGTGCTGGTAAATATCACCTTTCCGAATTTGTTGCTTCTAGGTCATGCCGGTTTCCTCACGATGTTTTCCTTCACCGTTTTGAGAACAGTCATGGTGATCAAACAATTTACACAAAGTAAAACGCCTGTCAGGGTTCGAACCTACGACTCGTAAGTCGCGATCATTACCACTGGGCCACCGCTGTTCTTTGTAAACGAAAAGTATCTTTGTTATAAACTATGTAAAGATTATGCTAAACACAACAGACTCCCAACTCAACCCAAAATCCGTATTTTCAGAAACAAAACAAAAAAAAAAAAACAAATGAAAGCGCAAAACGTATGTCGCCTTAACACAATTACCGGAGTAGAGTCATCTGTCTGTTTGTATAGCGCTATGCATTAGCATAGAAATGTCGCACAGAGGTTCGCCTTTAACAATTACTTAATCAGTACAGAGGTGCTAATTCGAAAGAACATCACAGATACACTGTATTAGAGTAGTTCTTGGTAAAAATACTCTTGTAGACACAAGGATTGTGTGAGGATTGGTATGAAAGAGAAAGGAGTGAATGCTAGCGTGACGGTTGACAGGGGAGAATAGAAGAAGAAAACGTGTTGCGCCGACCCCAAGTAACATGGGACAAGGCCAGGATGATGATTTTCCTAGAAATACTCGTATTTGGCTGGGGAATGAGATATTTCTATTACCGTGTGCCCGATGGGAACATGATAAAACAAAACACACATTATTTTCATGACATTTTTTTGGGTCATTGAATGCATGTCGTGATGTCTGTTTTTTTGTTGTGTAAACTTCACTAACATTATGGGTATTGATATCTAAACAAGCTAAAACAAAAAAATACAGATTTTCTTATCAACTCATAATTAAGTCAAGTAATAACACTATCTACCTGCCTACTACTTACCTACTTACATTTCTATATGCAAGTCTTTCTATGACAAAAAAAAACCTGATTTTCTTTCTTACCAGCAGTAGTAGACCCAAAAAAAAAACAACGGGTTGCACTCCGGGAGTGCCGGCAGAAGTGAAAACTTGAATATTAACGTTGTGCATTTTTGATATTTTGGAATGGTTATGGAATAATTTTGCACGAATTGCTTTAATTATCAGTATAAAAGTACTATCATTTATTTGGTAGAATACAATATTTATTTATTGCGTTATCGTACACAAACATGACAATTTATATTACATTAAAAAGTTTAAACACACACGAACATTCGCGCAAGCGCCCTGCGCCGCCTAAACGAAACATCAGGCGCAGGCATACATTTTCGCGGCGCCGTAGAAAGAGAGGGGGATAATCCTCTCCTACGCCGCGCCGGCTGTCTACTCTCCATCCGTCTTACGAATTTTCGATCAGGTCACGTGTCCTGACGTGAGTTTAACATTTTTTACCCATTACAAAAAAAGTGTACAACGCCGCTAAAGAAGTTTTCACTTCAAAAATCAAATCCTTTTGTTTTTATTGTATCGTGTTTAGATACCGGTACTCATCGAGTCTGCAGAGTCTCACTAGCTAATTTAATTTAATAATAATAATAATAATAAAACTTTATTATCAGACCAGAGATCCATAACGTAAAAAAGAGACATTCAATAACACAATACAATATACTATACAATACAATACAATATAATACAATACAATATAATAATACAACACAATACAATACAATGCAACCTACCTGCCTACCTGGCTACTTCACATACCTGAAAGACGGTCTGTGTACCTGACTATGTAAGGATTTCTTGTGCTAAATTTCATGCTTCTGGACCCAGTACGACCCAGTGGACGAGCGACAAGTTCGAACACTATACTTAACCCTTTGGTTACTGATTTATTTGAGAAAATATTTTCATCTGGAACGGATATAATTTGCTTGGCCACAGTGCGCAGTCTTCGGCTGACAATATCAACACTGCATTGGGCGCTGGAAGTACAAGCCAAGAGACGGTGTCCCGATGGTTCGACCGTTTTAAATCAAAAGACAGGAGCCTTGAAAGTAAGCCAAAGTAAGCCAAGCTCAGGACGACCACACGCAGACACTTACGACCATTTTGCCATAATCATCACGCTTTGATGATTACAGTGTATTAATACTCGTCTGCGCTACAAAAACTAGATTATGTTTTTATTTTAAACACTTAGCAAACAAAAGGAGCCTCTTATGATAACTCCTAAGACATATTTAACCCACAAATATATATATATATTTTTTTTAATTTTTTTTTTTTTGACTTTGCTGCCCAATTAAAAAAAAAACTGTACAAAGGCGGACTTAATGCCTGTATCATTTTCTACCAGTCAACCTAGAACATGATAGATAACTTGAAAAAAAAAATACTGATACATAGATACGTACATACATGTAACATAAATACACTTTATGAGGAGAGATGACGATAGAAAAACGAAGCCTACAAATTAGCGCAGATATGATTCTATGATGTTCACGTCCCTTTACTTTAAAAGATAACCGACTGGACGAAGAAAGAAGAGTGAATGAAACTACAGCGGTGAGAAGGACATCGTAGAACACGATTCTTAGTGGAACGAAGATTTTTTACTATGCGCAGAGCATAAGTATTGAACATGGGAAGTCAGGTAAGAAAGAGAAGTGGGTTAATCGAGTATAAAAAATAACACAGACAGTGCCCTCAACTCTTTGCGCTGACGAATGGGTAACCGTTTTAAAAGCAACCGGTGCGCGGTTTTTTTATCGTACTTACGAAGATTAATGATCACAGTATTTTCTTGATTAGCGACTCGAGAGCTAGTGCATAACTTGGAATAAATTTTCTTAAACATTGTGCTGAGGACTTTTACTAACCTGAATTGAAATAAATAACCATCCAACTTACAAAAAATCTGTCTGTCGAACCATTACAATCACAGAAATTAAAGTCCAGACGTTTAACAAACTTTACTGAGCCATTCAAATATTTGTCTTGTTCGGATATCGAACTCACAGTCTCCGTACTTGACTCGCACAATATATTACTTTTGACAATGTTTTTTTTTTTGCTTTTTGCGGGCGTGCGCAGGACATCTTACCAAGGTGTCATCGTGATGGGATGAATGAATCATCATCATCATTTGCAGAACCTTATCCCAACCGTGATGGGGTCTGTTTCCAGTCTAACCGTGTGCAGCTGAATACAGTATGTAACATGGAACGACTGCCTGTTTGCCCTCCACAACTCAGTTACTAGGTAATACGATACGACTTGGTTGTCAGACTTTCGAGTTACAGTTGACTCGTAACGACTATCACAGATACATGAATGATAGTCGAGACCAACGGATAAGCGTGCTTTCCGAGACACGGAGTGATTCTGGTATGTAAAGATGATCATCTTTGAACAGACTCATCTTCGGCCTGACCGCGGCAACCATAGCTTAACTTGATTGAACGACCCTTGTGGCTGTTATTACTTCGCCACGAGCATGGCATAAATTAACATGGCATAATAACCAAAAAAACATTTATTTAAGTATATATATTTATCATTCTGTTAACCAACCCCGAAATATTTTGAACACGGACGAAAATTTTCAATTCAGAACAGACAATGAACCGGTGTTTTCATTTGATTGAATAACGAGGTTCGAGGTTGGAATTAAAGAATGTTCGCGCAATGTCTGCGGGGCATGTCAGCGATACACAAAAGCGATCTTGTGTGGTTGTTTTAAAAAGACACTGCTTCCTGTCTGGCGGGGAGCGAGAGCGGTGCAGTTTATAGGAGGAGGTGATTTTTCTTTGACACATATTTATTTAAAAAAAGATGTTGGGTTATACGCTACAACAGCGAAGCCACGTAGCCACCAGCCACACCTTAGCAACAATTTATTTTTATATTATTTTTTTTTATTTTTCAACAATAAATAAATGAAAAAGCGGCCTTTGTTAAGCGGCCTGCAATGAACCAACACACACTTGTTCTGATTTTCGCAACGACGGTACAGCTATGTTATACTGTTTGGGCACAATAAGCTAAAAATAAATCACTACATAATATAAAACAAAGTCGCTTCTCTGTCTGTCTGTCCCTATATATGCTTAGATCTTTAAAAGTACGGAACGGATTTTGATGCGGTTTTTTTTATATATACAGTGATTCAATACGAAGGTTTATATGTATAATACATGCATAATATAGTAGAGAAACACTGATAATTTTAGAGGTTTCTAGTGTAATGTCGTAAATAAACACATTTTAATGCGCTTACATTGTAAACGCTGGCTGAACCCGTCGAGATAGATCAAAATAATGTACAACAGTATTGTCCACCTTAGAAAGGTCTACAAAAAAGTCCGCGATGGTACCTATATGTCTATCTCTTAGGGATAACCCACAATAACCGTTTTTTATCCTATACTTTTTACGAGAAATAATGGCTCTAAAATTATCAGTGTTTCTCCGTTGCACCCGTGCGAAGCCGGGGCGGGTCGCTAGTAATTTATAAGTGATTTTTTTATATATTTTTTTATTGACTAACCAAAAAAGAAACGCAATCATTATACAGTAATTATCTATTTATGTATGAATAATCATTTAGTTATGTATTATTACGTCATCAAAACAATTGAGTTTAGACCACATACAAATACAACATTAAAACGTACTTTAAATCTTGATAGAAAAACTAATATATGTGAGCATACAATTCTAAAATCATTACTTGGACCATCGAAACAGAACCCACCTGTCCAATACTGTCATACGTACCCTATTATCCCCAATATCATTACAAAATAAATACACCAAACACGCCACTCAACCCTCCCACCGCTTGTAACGTATACCACATACAAAGAAACATCACTGGCAGGGTCATAGAACAAAGGGCGGTCTCGAAACTGGAGGGTCCACCACTCCACTTGCTTTGTCCCCTGTGTCACATTGTTTAACTTTCAGACACATCTACGTTCACACATCACATAGATCGTGTTTGATATCACATACTATGTGGTGCTATTAGGGCAACGCTTCATATCAATTAAGTCAACGGTAATTATGGATGATATGTTTGGTGCTACGCCGTAGCCAACCGCTACGCTGCTACGCGGCTACGCTTTCGTAGCAAAATTGAGTGAACCAATTATTATAATATTACCGTACCAACTTTTATAATATTAATTTGGCACTATAAATAATTATAATGAACATGAACAAATAATATTTTATTTTTAAGGTAATAAACTAACTAAGTAGTAATTTCTACACAATATACGAAGGTATATTGAACACTATTGCATTTATTACAATTCAAAATAATCTAGTATATAGTTATAGTACTGTTAAATTATCGATTAATTAACGAATAAAGCCAGTTTATTTATCTATCGCGATTTTTTGACGTCTTCTCAGTTCGTTGGCCGCATCCAAGTCAGTCTTGTCTACGTAGGGCTGCTCCATCATCGAAGCCGAATAACTTGGCTATTGGTTTAACCCTTAACTGCATCGTGATGGAAATTTCCATCAAACAATCCAATGCCATATTTTCGTTTCCACAGAGTACGGGAATTCCCCAATTGTTAGAGATATTCAATTCATTTTGTACACAGTAGATTCGTTCTGATTATCTACATAAATATGTAAATTTCCACCAGGCCATTTAGAAAAAAAAAAAGTAATTTTATGAATATATTTTTTTAAATATTTTTTCCTTACTATAGAGCTAATGTTATGGCCGAAAGTTATTAAGGTTCTGCAATTTTGGTATGCTAACCAAACGAATCAGGTGAAGTGGTCCAACATTCTCTCTGAGGCTTATGGGTTGGAGTGCGGGGTGAGGCAGGGAGGGTTGACCTCACCCAGGCTCTTCAACCTATATGTGAATGACCTCATAGTCGAGCTCAGCAGTATGCGTGTTGGCTGTCGGGTGGGTGGTGTTAATATTAACAGCATCAGCTATGCAGACGACATGGTGCTGCTGGGCCCGACTGCAGGTTCTATTGGAGAGATGTTGAAAGTTTGCGAGGACTACGCGGCTAGGCATGGGCTCGTGTATAACGTGAAGAAATGTGAGTACATGGTCTTTGGGGTCGCCGGTAAGTGTACAGATTATTCACCTAACTTTACCCTAAATGGCTTGAGCATAAGAAGAGTAAAACAATTCAAATATCTGGGACATATGCTTACCGACGACCTGAAAGACAATGTGGATATTGAGAGGGAGCGCAGGGCTTTGGCGGTCCGCGGTAATATGTTGGCTCGTAGATTCGCCCGCTGCACAGACCAGGTAAAAATAACGCTTTTCAAAGCGTATTGTCAGGGTCTGTACACGGGTGGTCTGTGGATCAACTACACCAAAAGGTCGCTAGATGTCCTGCGCGTCCAGTACAACAATGTTTTTAGAATGCTCTTGAGACTGCCCCGGTTCTGTAGTGCGTCAGAGATGTTTACTCAGAACCGTACTGACGGCTTCCACGCAATTGTGCGGAAGAAAATAGTATCTGTGGCAGCTAGATCCCGGGCCAGTGCCAACAGCATTCTAAAAACAGTGACTGAGAATGTGTTTTCCCCTTTTATGAGGCATTTTGTGGAGAAGATGACCGGTTGAGAAACTGGTTTCGTCTTCTTTACAAAGTGACTCATACCCAAATTGTTAGCTTAATCTATGTATATACTAACACTAGGTATAAGGTACTTTACTAACACTACGGATCCCTGTTATCCGATTATTTGAAAATAAATTAAATTAAAATTAAATTAAAATTAAATAAATTTATTTTTCTTAAAAAGTAAAAATCATGCAATTAAGGGTTAAAATACCTTGTACCACGAATGCTAGTGGCACGTATTAATAATAATAATATTCCACAACTTTCACACAACGCCATATAATTGAGACGATGATCTTAGCCAACCCATCACTTCGCTAAAAGATCTATTTCAGCGATCAGCGATTGCAGCTCCAAGATGATTTACGAAGGCAGGCATTTGTGGGCCGAAGACTCCGTCGACAGATGCAACAAGGGAGGTGAATGTCACATGTCACTTTTCACAAGCGTTTGAATATTTCCTTATTTTTTCTTCTTCGGCGGATTTTAGTACAGAGGCGACAGGGCGTGAAATATTATTTAAGAAGGAGCGTCAGTGTCTACAAAACTGATATCAAATAACGCCTCCCTCTGTCCCAAACGCCACCTAAAGAAAGATCTCCACGTAGTCCGCAGTCTCCTTCGGAGATGATGGGTTCTTTGAGTTGTTGTTAGAAAATTAATGTACTTTCTTTCTTCCGTTTTCTTTTCTATTAAGTAGTAATTTTACTGAGTTCTTAAAAATAAACCAGAGAATTTACACAAGTTAACATTGTCAATTTTGAATCGGCTTCGTAATAAATTCATGAAATCTATTATCAAATGAAATAACCAAGAATTACCTTTAAGACAAATAAAGGTAATTCTTGGTTATTTTATTTGATGCCGTTTCTAGCAATTGAATACTCAGAATTACTAGAAATCATAAGCGTTAAAAGGTTCACAAGTTCAGGAGGTCATTGAGTGAGAGGGATTCATGAAAGCGTTCATAATTTTAATTTTTTAATGTATTAACCTGAACTTTTTGATTTTATATTTTCTTTTTAGGATTCCGTACCCAGAGGGTGCGAATGGAACCCTAATACCCGAAGCCTCCACTATCGGTTCGTCAGTCTCTGTCACAGGACTGTATATTTCAAGCCGTAATAAGTGAAATAATAGTAAGAAAATTTCAAATGTCTACCACGCTTGAAATTTTCATAGTGTGTACTATAACAACAATAAGTAACACGGGCTGGTGTCCGCAACTCCACGTCAATGCGCGTATTTTGCGTACGGACTATAACAACAAATAATAACATGGATACAAGCTATTAAAAAAAAAAAAAAATTGTATTAAATATTGTACGGTGGTCTGGATAAAGGTCAGCGATTGCGGGGCGGGAGCGGCGCGGCAACGCAGACCTGCTAGTCGATTCTGTAAAAATCTCACCGTGAAATCATAAGTGAAGTGAGCACTTAATAGTGTTAATCCCTAGCGAATGACAGCTCACTCCACGCTCACTTCACCCAAGCTTTCACGATGAGATGATTACAGAATCGCACGGCCGGTCTCGAAGCCAACGGGCAGATCGCGCGGCGCTAGAGCGGCGTAGTGTTGTGTTATGAGAAATGAGTGTCTTTTTTCACGAACGAAATGTCCATATAGCGACGACAACCTCCTTTTGATACTTCGTAACGTTATATTTAAAGCAAAAAATAAAATGCACCACACTACATCAATGCATATGCACCGCTAGACTGGTACGCATCGCTCGTACGCCGCTCTCCGCACCGCTATCTCCGAGGCGAGTTCCATATATGCATTGAAACGCGCCGCTCCCTGCGCCGCTGCCGCCGCCCCACCGCACCCGCTGACTTCGTGTCCATAGCCTTTGTGTGTGATTCCGACTCGAATTTGGCCGCTTTTATATGTGCATGTATCTCTGTCTATAAAAATAATGTAATTGGTTTTTAACCGTGCTAATTAAAGTTACTGAATAAAATAAATGAAGTGACGTGAAGTTTTCTTGAACATTTAAATTGACTGACTTTGACTTTTATTAAATTCTTAGAAATATTGGTTTTTAATTTAAAGTAAATTTGCCTTATAAAACCTTAAGCCAACCATGTATTAAATTCACACTATAAAAAAATCCAACCTGACCAAATTTGAATAGTTGTATGGTCAATGCGCCAATTTTCAGCTAAATCTGTAAATTTTCTAGCTGAAATCCCAATAATATAAAAAGCAAAACACCGCCATAAAATGGATTCTAATTGGAGCTCTCTTTTCGAGTCGTCAAGGAGCGAAGCGTGGCCGATACAAACCCGAAATCATAACCGAAACCGAACCGTAGTAGTTTATACCAAATAGCTCACTATTATAGATATTCGGTTTTTATGTATCATAAAAAGTTATCGTAAAAACATTCGCACCATGTTTTATTATAATAAACTACTCTGTTGCCTCCAGGAATCGAATTCAAGACTCTTCAATTCACATTTCGACACTCATAAAACACATAAATAAATTGGATATTTGAGGAAAAAGTGATCCGCCAGAGATTTTTATTGTTTTTCCAAGTGTTGGTCGTAACCATGCAATTGTAATAGATGGGTTAAAGGAAAACGATCTTTGAGTGGTTGGTTATAAAGGTTAATTTGTATGTAAGAGAGGGTTTTGTAGCTCGAGTGGGATGCCTGTGACATCCTTGTTTCCATTGTGGGGAGCTGCCATGCTTCCTTTGTTAGTGTGTTTGTTAACAACGTCGGAACTCTTATTAACTTGATGACATACAAGTTGGTTATAATTAAAAAAATAAGTGATTTTTGCATTTAGCGACGAGGATCGTTTGTGTTTGACGCGTGTGTTGAAGTTTTAATCATGACCCTTTTAGAGAAACATGTGTGTGAAATATGTATGTGTGTGGGTCTGGATTTAAAAATGTCTTTGGTTCGTTTTTGCTTCTTGATTTCTTACGTTAGCACATTTTTTTTTACTAATAAATAACTTATTAGTATATTAAATACTGAGGGGTTCATGGCTAAGTAATAACAGTCGCACGGGTCGATCAATCAGGTTAAGCTATGCTTACCGCGGTCAGTCCGTGGATGGGTGACCATCATTCCATACCGAGTCCCCTTCGTGTCTTGGAAAGCACGGTAAGCTGTTGGTCCCGGCTGTCATTCGTGTATCTTTGACAGTCGTTGCGATTCTTCAGAAGGCCGAAAGTCTGACATCTACTCTTACCAAGAGGTTTAGTGCTACCCAGTAACTGGCTTGTGAAGGTCAGATAGGCAGTCGCTACATGTAAAATACTGGTATTCAGCTGCATCCGGTTAGACTGGAAGCCGACCCTAAAAACAGTTGGAAAAAGGCTAGGCAGATGAGTTATATGAAATACTGTTTTTCTACATTTCGCGGAGTCGTTTATATAGTATTACAAAACTTGACTTAGCTCATATGTTTAATTATTAAATAGAAACACAAACTTATATCAAAGTTTCCATTACCTACTAAATATTGCGAATTGTTGTAACCATTCATGCATGCATAACATTAGACTGGTTGTAGATTTAATTGCTTATTACTACCACTTCACAATACGAGTGTACCTTGCACATTTAAAAATCGAATCCATTGACAGCCAAGTATGAATTATAAGTGAGAAGCGTAGTGTTAAACCAGCAATGGAATGTAAGCAGTGAGTTACACTCTTTGCATACCAAATACGTGGTTTATTCAGTACAAGGGTACGGTGTTTCGGAATAACGGGCATATTAACTGGAATTCCTTTCAGATTGGCCCCGGACTCGACCCTCATCAGATTGGACACTGTCATTACACATTAGATAATTTTGGATAGTCTCATGCTATGTACAGACGAGGTAAAGTGTATATTGCATTCATATTAAAATTGAAACGATTTTAATTTAGCTTAAAAATGTTTTTTTTTATTTTTATTAATGGACATATGTTAGGTAATTGAGTTTTTTTTAAAGAAACCTTATAGATTGGTCAATTTCAGTTTAATAGAAGACTTTATTGAAGTGATTATTCCAGAAACTTTTAGAAGTCCTTCAACTTTGAACTATTACGATTTCATACAAGTACTAGCTTCTGCTCGCGACTTAGCTCGCGCGAAATTTCTTGCTCCCCGACCCACCCCGGCGCATCGCATCGCCTGGCCGCACGTTTATTTCGTTTTCATTTAGAATTATTACTGACTTTTTGTGTGTTTTTGATGTTACAGAGCTTTTAGTCTTCCTCAAGAACCGGGCTATCAAATGCTAGTAAATAATTTAAAATCCGACTGGGAGTTCCAGAGATCAGCGCGTTCAAACAAACAAACTCTTCAGCTTTATTATTAATTACATACATTTTTGTCATAAATTGTCCTATCTGCAGTAAGTACCTATAACTTTCTAACTAAGTTTTCTTAGTGTCCCAAAGAATTTTTATATAGGCTTAAAAATCTGGCCTAAATTCTGCACGGTTACTCCAATTAGTATGCTAAAAGCATTAATTTGACTTTGATAAGTAACTTGAATGTTAAATGGATTGATTACTGAATTTTGTATAATGTCTGGTACACTGTCATTTCGTTTGCATACATAGTAACCGAAGCTATAAAAGACTAGTAGTAAATTCTCGTGTAACCTCTTCACTCATTCATGGCTCTTCAGCAAGTGAATTCTTGCAACAACATTACAAGGATTCTGGGCTCGTCGGTACATACCAACTTAAATTGCGCTGTTACGTGAAACACCGCTGTAATACCTAACAATGGATCGCATTAGACGGTGCCCAATGAACCGGTGGCCGCAGTTTGGATCACTTGATTTCCCCGAAGGCTCCTGAGATCTGTCCAAATCTTACCCTTCTCTTGTAATATACGATTTGGATAACAGATTGCTTTTGAAATTACGATTAAGTTGTAACTAATAATTTATTCGGTGAGTCATTATTGCAAGGTCCTGGGATGGTTTAGAACACTTCAATCAAAATCTAATAGTTTTGGAGAACGGTTTTCGAATTATAGTCGAGTATAGGGCTGTTAAACTAGTTTCATCAGTTATTGGATCGACCCAGTTTGAAGAAAATGTATCTGAAGCGAGGAAAAGTAGCCAATAAACGACGCAGCTTGTTTGCATAATTTGCCTTTAGTTATTGTAATGAAGTTTCAGCTTTGTCTCGTCTCGAACTGATTGAAGTAACTGTAGATCTGATGTATACAAAAGCCAGTATTTTTCGAAGTTATTATGAAAAAGATTTTATTATCCACGATGAATAAAGACCCAATTAGTGTGTCTAGAAACTGCGATTATTGGAAATGAAGTTAAAAACATTTATCTGACTTATCTTCTTGCATATTATTTAGAAATAGACATAGAAATAGAAATCATCATCATCTATATTATTCATTGTTTTATGTAATTTAATGAAGATGTTATCCTATAACCGTCAACTGTTATCTTTTCACATTAGCCACAAGCACGATGACACCGGTTAGGCCAAAACTGCACGCAATGGGTGCCTGAAGATGGACGGCGCTGCCGAGTCCGGCCCAGAAAGAGATGCCATGATTACCTGGTCGCGTACTGCGAGGGCTGGTTCGAGGTGGTGCGAGAAAAGAGGGATTTTTGGAATGATTTGGGGAGACCTTTGCCTAAAAGGCTCTTTTTTGTTAGCCTATACTATCTAGTATATTTATTTATTTATTTATTTCGGGAAAACAAACAGCTACACAAACATCGTAATAAACAGGCAGTGAGAAAAAAAAGACATTACATATGTGTAGCTCACGACGTTATCCACATCTTAAATACTACAAAATTATTATGGAACTATTTGCACACGAGTGAGACATAAAAGGCAAAATCTTAAGACAATTTTTTTTTTTATTAAAGGAGCAGAAACACTATTTTTAAAAATTATATAGGCTAATTATAATTAGTATAGGCTAGTATAGCAAAATAGAAAACGTCTAAATGAGATGTTACGCAACAATGTGACCGTTATCTTTTACCTTACGTTTAAAAATATCTTCAAAACGCGTCCTTTCTTTTATGTGTAAAAAAATTTGGGTATCTTTACAAAGCTTATCGTCTGTAAAACCGTTTTGTACTTACAATGCAATGTGAACGAGGGGGAGGAATTGAGTTTTTGCCCTGCTACCCTCAAAAATATTGCGATTAATTTTAAACATTTTAAGTTTCAACAGTCAGAAGTTTGAATGATATTCCTTTTGCATTTTTGAATAAAATTAACTAGTCTTTATAAGTACTTTTTAAATATTTATGAAAAATTTGTTACTTTGCATGCTAAGTTTACTTTACTTTTTTCATTTACATAATATTTTAATATAACTTTTAGCCTGCAGCAATATTTGCAGATTAAGCCACAAGTCAAAAAGTTTATTTTATTTGAAGAATTTTTGAAAGTTACGGATTAAATATTTATCAACCTTTTTTTCATTTTTTTTATTTTTTTAAGGGGAGGAATGTTGTAGGGATTAGATGCACACAGGCATACAGGTACATGTATTGAGTATGTTTATAAATACCACTGTCGCACCTCGCGCACAGCCACTCATTACGGTAGAACCTAACTGTGTACACGTCCGGAACAATAAACAGTAATTGGAGTCATCGGTTATTTTATTTAATCAAGTCAGATAAAATATCCCCAAATCACTAACGTTCCTAAGATATGCAATTGATTTTATAATCGCTACCACGAGCAAGTTAAAAATTTTATTGTATAATGTCTATATTATTCCCACTTCTGGGATACACGCCTCCTCTCTTCGAGTGGGCTGTAATCTACCACGCGAGCCCAGTGCGGGTTGCTAGATATCACCTGTCTTCGAATTTTTAGTTCGAGGACATGGCGGTTTCCTCACGATGTTTTCCTTCACTGTTTTGAGAGCAGTCATGGTGATGAAATGATTTGCTCAAAGTAAAGCGACTACAACTCGTAAGTCAGGGCCGTTAATACTGGGCCACCAATGCTCTCAAAATTTTATTAGGTACCACAGATAAATATTCCACAACAAATATGTACTTAGTATATATTTACGTGAAACACTACAACCACCTAAAATATCAGGTCACAACATAACTAGACAACACACGACGCTTCGCCTCATACAAGGCTTCCACGCAAAACATGTATAAACACAAAATTCCTTACTTCAAAAATACGTGCCTACTCGTATACGAAAAATTTTATAAAATCCTTTAGACACAGGGTTTCTGTGATGTTCCTATGTTAGTGTCGGGGATAATTGGAACAATCTGGGGTCTAAAGGACAGTGTCGCAATTATCCCGGCACCGTTTCTATGCTCCGTTGACCACTGCCGTATGCTGGGGTAAAAAAACCCGGGCCTCGTCTGAGACTTTTTTTAGGCGCGTTGTGTTGTGTTTTGTTTTGTCCGTTGTGTTGGCAAGCTATTGTGATGTTCGGGTGTTTTTGTCAGACATAATTGGTATTGGTTATGTCAAAGTGAGGCATTTTTCAAGGAAATCGTAAACATTTTAGGATCATCCTGTGTAATTTTACCTACATACATGAAAAAAAAATCACATAATACAATAATAAAAAGTAAATAAATCTTAAATCGGCAACTCTGTTTTAATAAACCATAAAGACTGTATTTATTTAAAACAAAATATTAAAACCCAGTGTGTTTTGATTATATTTTTCTGTGTTGCTATATATTTCCAAATCTTTATCAATAAAAAACCATAATAACCTTTTACATCCAAACTATCAACATTTTCACTAGAATCATCCACATTGCCAATTCTTTCTAAGGTTTAATATTATGTTATAACTTACTTTAGCGGGGTCAAGGCGGACCCACAAATGAGAACACAATGCGAAGTGACCAGCTGTTATTGTTTTACGAGTATTATTATCAATCCATGGCCGTACCTAAGTATAACTTAAAATAAGGTACACGCATAATAATTAGTTTTCCCCTCGTGAGATATGTCATTGTTTTGTGATTTTAGTGGCTGTTTTACTTTTGTCGTTTCAAATAATAAAAATTAATCTCTTTTCGTCTTTAAAATTGTGTAATATAATAATGTATGTATCAATAGAAGCTCTATTCATTAAAATCAAGGAAATTAAAAATTTGCTACTGACATAAAGTGGCCGTATATTCAAATTTTAACTGTCATTCTTTGAAAGTTAAGATTTGACAGTTGTATGAAAGGGCTATAATAACCCCATTGAGATGGGATATAACAGGAGATGCCCTGTTATTCTATACACGGTTGTAGGTAGGTGCCAGAGCAGCCATCTTTGTCGCCAAGTTTCGTGGTAGTTCAGCTGTCAAATGGTTGTTTATTTTTTGTATTATTGAGATTTGCGAGAAAATTACGAGGACTTTACCTTTAAAACTGCATGTAAATGTTGAAAAACAGCAATTCAACATGCCTGTGTGTTGTATTGTGAAGTGTGGTGCAAGGAAGAATGAAAATCAACCTCAACTTTCTTTGCACAGGTTAGTAGCCGGTTTTCATGCAATAACACATACAATAATAGACATTCGATGATATAATTGTAACGCGATCATGAATTTATGGCTAAAGTATTGATATTTGGGTGAATTTCCGTATAACAGACCTTTTTATTATTTTGTTAATTCATTCGTTTGTTTACAATAATATGTCATAATAGAATAGTGTTGTACCGTTGCCTAATAGTTTCCGGAACTAGTTCCTCCGCTGGAACGATATCGGTATATTCTGCTATGTTAACATAAATAGTCCTGCGTCTTATTAGCTCCGATTGACCTTGCCAGGTCCGGCCCGTGGTTCACAGCACCAAAATCAAAATATTTTCTTTCACATAAACCTACATAGGCACTTATGAAACGTCAGCCTTGTTGTAGGAACAACAAATTTGTGTTTGTTCCTAGTATTTATATTATATATATCACTGTATTTTTAAACAGATTATATTTTTATGTGCATACAAAAGATTATCATAAATGTACTGAGAAGGCACAGTCATTATATTAATCTCTTTAAAGTCTCTGAGGGAGTGTCTGGGACTTAATTTATAAATGGAACGAATTGCCCTTTTTTGTAAAATTAAAATTGTCTGAATATCGGCGGCATTTTCCCACAACAGAATACCGTATGACAGCACACTATGAAAATAACTAAAGTAAACTAAACGGGCTGTCTCTAAATCAGTTAAGTCACGAATTTCCCTAACGGCGTATGCTGCAGAGCTAAGTTTTTTTGACAATTTATCTATATGGGGGCCCCATTGAAGCTTGGCATCCAAAGTTATGCCTAAGAATACTGTGGTATTTTCGGGTTTTAACTCTTCACCCTTTATGAGAACACTAGTTTCTACTTGTCTAACATTTGGTATCGTAAATTTAATACATTTCGTTTTTTTTTTCGTTAAGAAGTAGATTATTAACATTAAATCAGTTTACTACTTTTGCGAGGGCACTATTTATACTGTCAGTAACCAGTTGTTGACGTTTGAGTTTAAATAAAAGTGAAGTGTCATCTGCAAACAACACTATATCATGTTCATCCTTTATGAGGTAATGCAAGTCATTGATATAAATAATAAATGAAAATGGTCCAAGTATTGAGCCCTGGGGGACCCCCATTCTTACTACAGATCCGGGTGACCTTTTTCCGTTAACATCAACTCTCTGAATCCTATCACTGAAGTAAGAAGTGAGAAGATCCAGAGAGGGTTCCGGATTCCGTAGTGGCGAAGTTTCCTGATTAAGGTTTCATGAAGAATACAATTGAATGCCTTGGACCAATCACAAAAGATGCCCAAAGCATCGCATTCGCAAAGTATTACTTTTGTAAGCCTATTTTACTAATCAAACGTTATATTTGAACGATAATTGAACGTTATATTTGTTAATCATTATCATACCAATAAACAAAGGCAAAAAAAAATACTTTTATTTTATTTTTACTCCACCACTCATTAACACAATAATATAAGCATCCCATCCCATTCACGGAGAATGTGATGTGAAGTTTATATTATTCATTCACCCTAGTGATTATCTTGTTTTTCACTAGGGTCCGCATACCTAACAGAAACTACTGCTCTCTGGCCTTCCAACCCAAAGGTATAATATGCGATAGCACCTGTTTTTGGGCATATGGATACATATCTCTTCACGCTGTTTTCCTTCACTTTAATACGTAAACGTGATGCAATTAAAAAGTGTTTTTTTAATTCTGTGCCGAAAAAACACTTGGCATTAATTTTATTTTCAGGGAAGAAAGTTGATTGCGATAATTTGACAGTTTCGGGTAGCTTGATGTGCTGGCGTCTTTACCTATCGATAAATAGTTCATATGAGTCTTTTACGCATAACAAAAGATTAGAAATAAAGTATTTTCGCATACTGTATTTTTATGCAAAATTATAAAGTATGTTTATCGAAAATAAACTAGGATACGTTACCTATAAAGTAGGCAACCTTAGTTAGAACGGACTATAAGTTAGTATACTATATTATGATCCAAACGTGATAACTAGTACGACTCGTATTTAGTATCGATACTCGTTATAGTAACACCAATGTTCCTTGATTGATACAACCCTAGCAATGGCAGCCATTTTTTGAGACAATATGAGTTGTAGGTAGGCACCCTTTTTTCGTAGGTATTTCCAGTCCATATATAATTATATGTCTATGAATAACCCGGCAAAATAATGTAGTGTCAATTTGACAAGCAATAAAGGAAATTGTCCATTCTCGGCTTGGCGTGGACACGATGCTCGAAAAGAAACAACTTAATCAAAAATCATGTTTTGTTTTTAGACGCTTATTTATTCTAACTTTTTGTATCAAGTTGTGCCCACGAATAGTGTATTTAAAAAGTACTGAAATTGTTTTACTCTTCGACATATTGACAGTACTCGACCTTTACGGTGTTGCCATTTGTAAAATAATAATTTATAAATCGATTCTAATTGTTATTTTTAAAGTTTTACTAAGTCCTCCTCATTCTTATAAGAGTCTAGAGTCTACAGTCAATTAAAGCTGTTATTTGTAATCACGTACATTCACTCAAACATGTTTTATCCATATAATTGGAAAACAATCGTAGTTGGTCATTAAATTCGATTTTTAATCTAATATAAATCGATTATTAAAAAAAAAGACTTGAAGTGACAACTGACATTGACATAATGTGAGTTGTCACTTCAAGTCACTTGTCATGCCATGACTTTGTTTCTATCGAATATTGTTTTGCTCGTTTTACTCTTATTATTGTTTGCAAGTATTGTTTTGGCTTTGAAAATGGACACTGATACCGCATGCGTGTATATATTACACGAAAATAACAGTCAGGGACGAAATTCAATCAAGCAGTACCTATTGCTGCAATTGTATAGTGGACCGAAGAACAGTGGGTTGCTGCGCTCATGAGATGACTATGATTTGGTTTTCAAGCTGGGTAAGGTACCAAGATAATAATATATATCCACCTGCCCAGTTTCTAGACAACATATTACTAACATATGAGTCAGAATAATAATAAAATGTATGAATACAAATTGTGTTTATTTAAAAAAAAAACAAGTAAGCAAAACAAGTCTTACAAGCATCATGATACAATCTTATTACAATATTCTCTTCCCTACTGGAATTAGCTATTAGACCTGTATTATATTTATACTTAAAGTGTCTGTTCACGCCGAGCCAAAGTCCCATACTAAGTGGACAATGTCTTTTATGTCGCCGATTGTATTTCTGAATTCTATACGCTTTTTACGCCAAAAAAGGTGAGCTATCACTCAATTACCCAGAGATATATGTTGAAAATTTCTATACATAGATCTCTAGGTAATTGAGTGATTAGTGTTTCGGTGAAAAAAAAAGATAACTACTGTTTAAAACTTATATAAAACTATAATTTATTGTTATTCCGAAACTATAATTGCTCTTCCAAAGATCAGGTGCGTCGTACTCGCAACCGGCGGGCGTCCGTGTATAACCATATGTATGAACGTAAACGAGGCAAAAAAGGAGTATGTTAGGATCGTAGCAGGTGGCGTTCTGTAGTTTCTGCCCCATGGGACGAAGGCGTGACTTTATGTATGTGTATATGTATCTAAAACCATAATTGTAAAACATTATAAACATACAATAGGTACGCAAGAAGGAATCGAATAACAAAACGTATATTCTTCTTCCCAAAACATATAAGTAATTCAATTTCGGAGTTAACCTTTCAAATTCGAACAAATAACACAGTTGATACACCTACTTCCGACTTTTATTCCATTCCCGTCCCTTAAAAAAGTTAATTTTCTTTTCCTTTACTTTCCTTGGCATTCGCGCGCGCCTTTAGGGGAAAACCATGTAGACCGTAGATACGAATATGAAAGTCTTGTCCGTATTTTTTGTATTTACATAACATGAACTTGGCTATAATATTTTTCTAATAAAAGAAAAGTACACAAAACCGTATATAAAATAATCATAAGGTAGAATCACCTTTTATAAACCCTAATAACTGTAAAGAAGGTAACGCAATTTCGCGTGGCGACAGCCTGTCCTAATACTGCCATAATGTCAAATCCTTGTAGAAAATCAGGGAGAGAGAAAAAGAAAAAAAAAAACAATAAGTCTTTGCCGAATTCAAAAGAGGTCGAAGGCAAAGTAATTAAGATAAAAGATGTCATTACATTGTGATATTTATAAATCGTCCACGGCGTACCGTGTAAAATCTTTTATTGTTTTTATTTTTCGTCTTCGTTTTTTTTTTTTTTCCACGGAGTCTTGTAATTGGGTTCCCGAGCCGAGGGCTGAAATAAAGTTAATTGGGTACAATTAAAAATGCTGCGGGCTATAAAAATATTACATGTTATTAATCATGACTGGACGTGCCAGTAATATATGAGTGAGTCATTTGAAACAATCACCGATAAGATCTCACTTTTGTAGGTATGTTCAGATGAATACTTGAATCACTAGTGAAAATCCTTTTCTTTTCTTTAGTGGAAATTGTGTGGAGAGAAAACCTACTGCATTTCTCTTGCAGACAGCATTTACAGACGTATTATAATAAATTGCCAGCTTCCTGCAGTATTTATTTCTTTATGGGGCAGTGCGCTGTTCAGGGCAGGGTTGGGGCGGTGGTGGATCTCCTCTCGGTGAGAGGGAGTGGGCCTTAATACAACACGCGAGTCCAGTACGAGTTGGTAGATTCACATATCTTCGCATTTTTAGTTCTAGAATATGCCGGTTCCCTCACGATGTTTTCCTTCGCCATTTTGAAGGCTGTCGTGATGATATAAATTACACATAGCCTATCAGGGTTCGAACCTACGACCTATAACTTGTCAGTCACGGCCCATACTACTGGGCCTCCACTGCTCTCCCCAGAAAGAGATTAATTGGACATTTATACAATGTGTAACGTTAAATGCGCAAAACCTCAGACACCCCAACTGATTTTTAATTTAATTGACCTATTTCAGAGAGAAAATAAGTCATTAAAAAAATTGTACAGGTTTTATGTGGTGTTTTAGTTTTACTGGCCATTCTGATCGTTTCTTGCGTCTGCGACGACGCTTTATCGAGGGAGGAGTCGTCACCGGGCCGCTGCGCCGCGCTGACATTGGCTTGCTTGACCTATTCAGAAATAGACACGGCAACGTTTTTAATGAAGATTTTTTGAAAAATGTGACCTATATTAAAAAGTGGTTTAATTCATTCTGCTCGTTTTTCTGATCAAACTATTTTCAGGTTTTGCGCATTTAACGTTACACGTTGTATATACTTTTAATTGAGGTACCGACTCGATGCCACTTCCAGTCGCAACTCTTCGCACACGATACAGATTTACCAAGTTTATACCACGCCAGTTCTCTAGCTTTCCAATTTAGCGTTCAGCTACCAAAACCAACTTCTACATAAACTATACCAGCTAATTAGCCAACCCAACCCTTAAACAAAAACATTTAATATTAATATTTCATTCCGAAATTCGTATTTAGGTAAACTTTATTAGTGAAACATCGACAAAAGGTTTTATTCAGCCACTGATCAAAGCTGGAGCGGTCGGCAATTTCCTTTGTTCAAGGAAACAATAATGTAGTGGGTCCTTTACGAAATATGAAGAACGGAGTGCCAAAACATCATTATCTTAGTGGTTTCCTCATTATCAAAGTTAATAAGGAGAATTCATTTGATTTTGTGCAGGGAATGTTGTGCTTAAGACGCCGTCTGTAAGTTTTTATTTTACTTTTAGAGCTTTTCTTACAATTACACGTCACCGCGAATCGCACAGGGAACTTTTAAAAAAGTTACTATTATACTTCGTTGCTTCGTCCTTCGAGATTAAGATAACAATGTAGTAATACGTCTAGGGTATCGCCTTTCATCCACTAAGTCTGAATATTTTTTTTTTTTTTTTTTTTTTTTTTGTCGGTACTTTGTCTTCCTGATAGTTATGCCTGTACCGCCACTCCATTCGCGTTTTAGTGCGTCGCCGATCACCACGTTATTTTCTTCGTTTCATTTGAATTGTGCAAAAAGATGCCAAAACGTAGTCACAAAAACGACGACAGTGATTATTTAAGAAAGAAGATTCGAAAACTCGAAAGGAAACTTAATAAACGCGACAGAAGGTCGCGTGTTCGAAGTTGTTCCGAGAGTAGTAGCTCGTCGACGAATATTATTATGTCGCCGGTACTATCGGACCATGAAGGTAAGCTGAAGTGTTATTTTTACAAACGGAAGATATTGTGAATAGTTTTTCGGACTATATCCGTATCATAATCTGACATGATGTCATATTATCTAAAATAGTGTTGTGTACATCTTATGGGGATGTTACCTTCACATAATTTTGGATTCCCAATTCATTGGGTATATACTACTAGTGATTGTGTACATTTGAAAGGAATGTTGCCTTCACTTTAGTTAATGACCTACTTAATAATAATTGCATTTTATATCCGTACGGACTAAAACATAGTGTTGTGGGTAGTTTTAAGGACTATCGCCGCTCTAAAACCACTAGTTGTATACTAGGAACATTGGTAGTTGTGATCATATCCACGTACCTACATAACAAAATGTTATCACTCGATTTCGTAATTCTGAATATCGGTATGGATTATAAACTTGGTGTTGTGGATAGTTTTGAGGACTATCACCGCGCTATTTTCTATCCGATACCTACATTTGGTACATTTTCTATTCCAACTGAAATGGAAGTTCAAGGTGATGTCGCGTCATCTCCGATTATTGACTCAGATGAGCCACAACCGGGTACGTCCACCTCGACGATACATGATGTTCCTGCTACAGAAGCAGTACAGGCAGGGGAATCGGAACTACCTGTTGAAGTAACGCTTCCTGAGCTGGACGAAGAGATTCTGAATCTCTTGGGCGAAACTCCATCAAAGGATAAAAAATATGGACCAGACATTAGAGGCGAGTTATCTGCTCGCTGGGAACACATCGCAACAACAGGCTTGACCAAGGATGCCAGAAAGGAGCTGCTTGATAAGCATCTGGTTCCAAAAAACTGCACAAAGATTGATGCACCCAAGTTAAATCCAGAGATAAAGGCCGCCTTATCGGAGATGCTAATAAAAAAAGACAAAGCTTTAGAGAATAAGCAGGTGCAGGTCGCAGCAAGTATATCTTGTATAAGTGAAGCCCTAAGCATACTCTTTTCTGCAGGTTATAAAGATCAGTCGGTAATAAAATTACTGATCGAAGCCGGTCGACTGATGTGTGACTCACAACACAGCGAGTCCATGACACGGCGCAGTTTTATATGTTCTACAATCAAGAAAGATATAAAAGATCAACTGTTCAATACAGAAATCGATAAGTTTCTATTTGGCGAACATCTGACCGATACTCTAAAAGCTGCAAAAGCTATATCAAAATCAGGCGCTGAGATTAAAATAAACACACAGGTTCGAAGACCTGCACCAGCGCAGAGACCGAGACAGGCCCCTGTCCAGACTTTAAACCAGACGCCTCCGTTCCCGACAGCGCGGCAAGCGGGAACAGCGAGGAGAACAGCGCCGGCGCCGCGCCCGCGACCGGTGCAGCAACAGCCGCGACAGCAGCCGCGCTTGCAGCAGCGCCAAGCCCCGCGGCGCTAGACCTGGTACGTTTTGCAGGTCGGTTATCCTACTTTTATGATCAATGGCAATTGATAACTAATGACCTCGTTGTATTATCGTGGATAAGAGGTTACAAGATACCGTTTACTAAACCTGTCTATCAGTTACACGAACCAAGTTTACCTGCATTAACTTCATGTGAGTCCTTTAAATACAAGGTGGCCATCACTGACCTTCTAAACAGTGGTGCTATTTCACATTGTGAACCATGTGAAGGACAGTTTCTTTCTAGTTATTTCCTGATTAAAAAACCCAATGGCAAAAACAGATTTATTTTAAACTTAAAGTCTCTAAACAAGTACATCGTAACAGAACATTTCAAAATTGAAGATCTAAGAACAACATTAAAATTAGTATCAAGAAACAGTTTCATGGCCACCTTTGATTTAAAGGATGCGTATTTTCTAGTACCTATACACCCGACGTATAGAAAGTACCTACGATTTAGGTACGAGGGTCAAATTTACCAATTCAATGTTTTGCCGTTTGGTTTAAACACAGCTCCATTTGTGTTCACAAAGCTATTAAAACCGGTAATTTGTTTACTGAGATCATTAGGTTATCTGTCATCTATCTACTTAGATGACATTTGTATCATTTCTAATAATTATCAAGATTGCTTAGATAATATTTTACAGACAAAACATATTTTAGAGTCCTTAGGATTCATAATTAACATTAAAAAAAGTTGTATGATTCCGAGTAATATTTGCAAATACCTTGGTTTTGTGATAGATACAAAAGAATTTCATGTTAGCCTTCCTAAGGAAAAACGAAATCTAATTAAACAAGAGTTACAATCGTTTCAATTGAAATCTCGTTGTAAAATAAGACAGTTTGCTCGCTTGGTAGGCCTCCTCACTTCGTCCTGCCCCGCGATTCAGTACGGTTGGCTTTACACCAAGCAGATGGAAAGATGCAAATACCTTGCATTGTGTAAAACGAGTAATTATGATAGCCACATGTCTTTACCACAGTATTTGCAGGACGATTTTTCCTGGTGGTTAAAATCTATTGATACCGCAGTGAATCCTATTAGACGGGACAGCTACTGTCTAGAAATATTTTCAGACGCTAGCAAAAAAGGGTGGGGGGCAGCATGCGGTGCGGAGACCGCCAGTGGCCAGTGGAGTAACACAGAGTCTAACAAACATATTAACTGTCTAGAACTCCTGGCTGCTTTCTTGGGCTTACAAACATTCGCAAAAGGATTAAAAAATTGTCAGGTGTTACTACGCGTTGACAACACAACTGCTATTTTGTATATCAACCGTATGGGTGGAGTAAGATTTCCACATTTAACTGAAATCACAAAATCTTTGTGGCAGTGGTGTGAAGCTCGTGGTATATTTGTATTCGCTTCATACATAAGCTCGGAAGATAACGAAATAGCAGATGCTGAGTCTAGAAAATCTCACCCCGATACCGAATGGGAGATTAAAGATCATGCTTTTGAAAAGATTGTGAGAGCCTTTGGGCAACCAAAAATTGATCTTTTCGCATCAAGGTTGAATAACAAATGTGTTAAGTACGTCTCATGGAATAGAGACCCAGGAGCATGCGCTGTGAATGCTTTTACTTTAAATTGGTTAAATCTTTGTTTCTACGCATTTCCTCCTTTTGCGGTTATATTAAAAGTATTAAGAAAACTTATATACGACCAGGCGGAGGGTATTGTTGTGGTTCCATTTTGGCCCACGCAACCCTGGTTTCCACTTTATCAAAAACTTCTCTGTTCAGAATTAGTTCAGTTTAGACCCTCTGATAAAGTGTTATTGTCTATTTCCAACAGTGTCCCCAAGCTCACGTTGATTGCAGGGAAGTTATCAGGACGGCGTTACGAAACAGAGGAGTACCACCATCATCTTTAGATATTATGATAGCTTCTTTATCTGAAAGGTCAATAAAACAATATGACGTTGCCATTCGACGTTGGGTAAACTTTTGTAAGACTCACAATATCAAAATACATGAGGCGTCAATTCCGATGATTATGTATTTTCTCACTGAGTTATTTCATTCCGGCTTACAATACGGATCTTTAAACAGTCATCGCTCCGCTCTGTCTTTGATCTTAGGATCGAGAGTAGGGTCTGATGATCGCGTTGCTAGGCTATTCAAAGGTTTTTACAGACTTCGTCCTCCAGCCCCAAAATATAATATCACTTGGGACCCGTCAATAGTTTTAGAATTCTTATCAAAATGGTACCCAAATAATAATTTAAGTTTCGAACATTTAACCAAAAAGGCCGTAACTTTGCTCATACTTGTAACTGCACACAGGGTGCAAACCATTAGCAAAATCAAATTAGAAAATATGAACGTCACTGATAATCTTATATTGATCAAGATAAACGATTTGTTAAAAACATCTCGACCTGGTTTATCTCAACCTTGTTTAAATATTCCATTTTACAAAGATCGACCGGAAATATGTCCCGCTGAGGCTCTTATAGAATATATTGATAGGACAAAACATTTGAGAAACAATGCCAATAGCCTTTTTATAAGTATTAAAAAACCACATAAATCAGTAACCACAAATACCATCAGTCGGTGGATAAAAGATATATTATCAATTAGCGGAATTGACACTTCAGTATTTTCTGCCCACTCGACCAGACACGCAGCCACCGCAGCTGCTCATAGAGCTGGTGTCAATATTGACACGATACGAAAAGCAGCTGGGTGGAGTGGTAGCTCCAATGTTTTCGCTAGATATTATCATAGAGACATTCAATGTGAACAAACTGATCAATTTGCCTTATCAATCCTAACCTCTGATCGATGTTAGATTTAATTACTTAAAATTAATAACTTAAATTTATCTACCCCTAATTAAAGAAAAACTACAATTTAATTACTTTATTACTTGTAAGGTTTGATTAATATACATGTACCTAAGTATAAAAATTCAGTGTTTTAATATTTCACCATCTTTCAAAATCTACATTGTTATCTTAATCTCGAAGGACGAAGCAACGAAGTATAATTGGAGATTAAACGAACTTACCTGAAGTGAAGTTCTATCCAAATTATACGAGTTGCTTCGTCCGAAGAGATTAGTTCCCTCCCAACCCTATGAACCCCATACCTAAAGTGAAATATTAAAAAAGGTTCCAGGCTTTCAACTAAATGAGTGGCGGTACAGGCATAACTATCAGGAAGACAAAGTACCGACAAAAAAAAAAAAAAAAAAAATATTCAAACTTAGTGGATGAAAGGCGATACCCTAGACGTATTACTACATTGTTATCTTAATCTCTTCGGACGAAGCAACTCGTATAATTTGGATAGAACTTCACTTCAGGTAAGTTCGTTTAATCTCCAATTATGACGGTACCTTGCCAATCTAATTATGAAAATATTATGTATACGAAAATATTACGTATAAGAAAAAATCTACATCTTTTTGATAAAGTAAGCGATAGACATCATTTTAATAGTGGAAATAAAGATAAAATACATCAACCATTTTTCAAATTAGCCAAGTACATACATCTTTTATGGGGTACTGTGTTAAGGCTCGTACAGACAGGCGCGACGCGACGGCGCGACGCAATTCTGCGATATATACAGTGTGTCCGGACATGGACTAGCGATATTCTAAATACTTAAATATAAGCTATTTTAAAGTACAATTACACTATAGGCTTAGGTCCAATATACTTCCCCGCTATGTGGCAGCCATTTTGTTTTTTTTGTTGAAGTATGCTCTATGCGAGTACAAAAAAAATCATATATCTCAAAGTTTTAGTCATACTGAGATAAAAATAGGCTTATTCGAAAGGCAATAATATTGTCTACCGTCTGCACTACAAAGCAATATGTTCACAATTCCATAACTTTTGAAAAAAAATGTGAAAGTCGAAAAAAAAAACAAAAAATTATGCAATTCAACCAATAATTGTTAATTACTACAAAAACAACCCCGAGAGCTTTTTTATTTTTTATACTAGATCGACAGTTTTTGAGCTAAGCTACAATACAACATAAAATTCACAACTGTATGTCTAATACTTTAAGAGTTATTGTTGTATGAACATAGCGTATGCGCAAGCACAAAAGGCCTTTGTCGGAACCCTAAACAGGAAATCATTAAAAAAACATAACATTCATATTGAATTTTATTTAATGTTTTTTCCAATATTAAATGAAGATTAAAATATCTAAAGCAGTTGCTCAAAGTGGCCACCTCCAGCTTGTAGACACACTACGGCTCTCTGTGCCACCTGGGTTGATGAGCGCCTAATTAAATCCAAATCGGATCTAATTTCTTCGGCGGCTGCCATAATTTTTGCGACGAGTTCTTCCCTGGTATTTGGAACTGTAGCGTATACTTTTTGTTTCATATGACCCCACAAAAAATAATCCAAGGGTGTCAAATCGGGTGAGCGAGGCGGCCACGCTACTACACCACCACGACCGATCCACGGCTGTAGATTATTATTTAAATATTCTCTCACTGCTCGAGAAAAATGCGCGGGTGCACCATCGAGCTGGAACCACATACGCCGACGGTATGATAGAGGTAGGTCCATGAGGCTGTCCGCAAACTGTGTCTGTAAGAATTCTAAAAATCTAGCGCCGTTTAATGTAGGTGGCAATTCCAATGGCCCTATCAGCCTATCGTTGATTATGCCGGCCCACACATTTACTGAGAATTCATGTTGAAATGAGCTTGGGCGCACCGCCCTTGGATTTGCGGAGCACCAGAGATGGTCGTTTCTGTGGTTTGTAATCCCAGCTCTTGTAAATTTGGCTTCATCAGTCCACAGTATTCTTTGTAAAAAATTACGGTTCTGTCTCAAATTTCTATTTATCCACGAACAAAACACAGATCTCGCAGCAAAATCTGGTTCGATCACGTCTTGAACCCGTCGAAAATGATAAGGGTGTAACCCTTCTCTTTTCAAAATTCTCCATACATGCCACTTAGACATTCGAAGTTGCACTGAAATCCGTCTAACGCTTAGTCAACCCAACTAATAATTTGTCCTTAAAACTGATTTTGTTTCAGGTAGTGGACTAATACGTTCTATCTCGCTTACTCACGGTAGTAACGAACAGTATTTCTCGCCTGCTCTCAGATGGAATACAGTGAATGCCATAAATGACACTCTGGCGGTTAACAAAGACGTTTTGTGCTTGCGCATACGCTATGTTCAAACAACAATAACTCTTAAAGTATTAAACATACAGTTGTGAATTTTATGTTGCATTGTAGCGTAGCTCAAAAACTGTCGATCTAGTATAAAAAATAAAAAAGTTCTCGGGGTTGTTTTTGTAGTAATTAACCATTATTGGTTGAATTGCATAATTTTTTGATTTTTTTTTCGACTTTCACATTTTTTTTCAAAAGTTATGGAATTGTGAACACATTGCTTTGTAATGCAGACGGTAGACAATATTATTGCCTTCCGAATAAGCCTATTTTTATCTCAGTATGACTAAAACTTTGAGATATATGATTTTTTTTGTACTCGCATAGAGCATATTTCAACAAAAAAAACAAAATGGCTGCCACATAGCGGGGAAGTGTATTGGACCCAAGCCTATAGTGTAATAGTACTTTAAAATAGCTTATATTTAAGTATTTAGAATATCGCTAGTCCATGTCCGGACACACTGTATATCCGTAGAACAATTTCCATGGAAACGCGCGCGACAATTCACACAGGGGCGATCTGTCGCGCCGCAACATGGTTGCGCCGATTCGCGTCGCTCTAGTGTGAAAGGTGTTGCATCGCTATAATATCGCAGAATCGCCCCGCGCCACGTCTCGCGACAAGTCGCTCCAGTCTGCACGAGCCTTTAAATGTTACAATAAAATACCTAGTGCTGTATTGCAATTAAATGAAAGAAAATTTAAAAATCATATTTCAAGTACACTTTGTAAGGAAACTTTGTAAATATGCTTGGAAACATGCAAGTCCTGCTCCATAGGACAATCTAGAGTCTAGATAAACTCAAACTGGTTCCTAATTTAATAATTGTAAAATGTATTCTTTTTCACATTGATTCACATTCTGTAATTACTTTCTACAATCAATCAATCTGTAATTATTTTTTACAATGTTTGTAAATTTGTGAGCACCATGTATCATGATTAATTTATATTTCATGGTTTCGTTTTGAATTCTTATATAATACCTATTGTGGTACAGTAATTTTATTTTATTTTACATCGTTTTCATGTATTATTATTTAATTAATGTATGCAAAATATTGTAAAAGTAAATTTTAAAAGAATAAGGTGGAGTTTCATGGCCATTCATTTCCATACGAAAACTACCTTTTTCTTTTTTTATCTATTTTATTGTAATTTTTGACATTCAAGAGTGCCTTTTACGTGCCTATTTTTTACTCTTCGACTTAAGCAATGTAATGAAGAATAATCAAAATATGTGTCTTTTTAGTGATCCGTACCTAAAGATTAAAACGGGACCCTATTACTAAGACTCCGCTGTCCGTCCGTCCGTCTGTCCGTCTGTCACCAGGCTATATCTCATGAACCGTGATAGTTAGACAGTTCAAATTTTCACAGATGATGTATATTTGTTGCCGCTATAACAACAAATACTAAAAAAAAGAATAAAATAAATATTTAAGGGGCTCCCATACAACAAACGTGATTTTTTATAGATAATGGTTGGGGTCGGCTTCCAGCCTAACAGGATGCAGCTGAATACCAGTATTTTGCATGGAGCTACTGTCTATCTGACCTCCACAACCCAGTTACTAGGTAACATGACACCTTTGGTAAGACTGGTGGTCAGACTTTTCGGCTTCTTACTACCCGTAACGACTGTGAAAAATCTATGAGTGACAGCCAGGACCAACGGCTTAGCGTTTTTTCCGGGGCACGGAGAGTTCTCAATACGTAATGAATGGTCATCCATCCACGAACCGATTACAGCAAGCGATTGCTGCAATCGGTTCGTGGATGGATGACCCTTCGATCGACCCGTGCGGTTGTTATCATTTAGTCGCGAGCCCCTATCTTTACCGAGCAATTAAATTAAAATGCGATAACACAGGTGTATGTATGTTGCACCTGCCATATTTTGTCTCTGCATCACTCTAAGGTTGACTGGTACAAAATGCCTTGAGGCATTAAGTCCGCCTTTGTACAGACGCCAGCACATCAAGCTACTACAATCTGTCAAATTTCTTTAATAGACTTTCAACTTTATCGCTAAAGCATTAGGTCCAAGGTTGATTGGGAAAATTTGACAGTTTCGGGTAGCTTGATGTGCTGGCGTCTGTACAGTATTTTTCTGCTTGTGCATAAAGTTTTAATAAATAATGGACATTCTTCAAACCAAAGCACAACATTTTCATTTACTAAAGACGAAAATGTAAGTTATTTATATTTACTAAAAACAATAAGTGACAAATCTGCTACTTCATAAAATGTGACCGCGTTTTACTTAAGAAATTTCAAAAGCGTCCAAACAAAATACATCCTTTAGCTTCCCAGTAATATTACGGAGCGAGCTATACGCTATACCAAGCTGTCAGCCACTAACACACCCCAAAATAAGGTTGGCAGTTATTCATATACAGTAAAAGGAGAATATGCGGACGGTGAAAATACCGCACGCTTTGAATGAAGTATAAAATTTCGCGACGTCAACACAAAGGACTCGGGTGCCACCACAAAAGTTTGAAATGAAAGCCTTTTCCTTCAGCGTAAGGTTGACAGCCCTGCCAGCGCCTGCAGCAAACAATGTAATTTTTGCTTTTTTTAATAGAAACCGCAACTTGACAAGCGAAACGTGGATACACAGACAGTTGCGGGCACAGCTTTAAATAAGGCAACGGTTATAGCCTGCCCTAATTTGTTACGGAAAAGATTAACTTTATATTTATGCAGAAAGTACATTTTAAAGTGTGTTTTTGTGTTTAGAAAAACTTTTTATTCAAGGTTTGGGATGGACTTTGTTCTATTTGTGTTTGTCTAACTTCGTTACTTTGGAAAATAAATGGACGACTGCTGTACGAGTAGCTCACAGTATTTTAGTCTGAAGGCAAATTCCTGTATTTATAAACGTTCAAAATATATTCGCAATCTTGTCTCGTCGAAAATCAATGATATTTTTGACAGATTGCGGCTGAGCTTAGAATCCAAACGTAGGTACAGACGCCAGCACATCAAGCTACCCGGAACTCCCAAATTTTCCCAATCAACTTCCATATGGTAAACTTCTATTTGGACTTCTATATGGATTTTTTTCCACAGTAGATTTTCAACTTTATCGCTGAAGCATAAGGTTCAAAGACGCCAGCACATCAAGCTACAATCGGTTATTCAACAGATTGTAGTAGCTTGATGTGTTGGCGTTTGTACTTAAAAATACGGGAAACACCCTTGGTTTTCAAAAATCACGAAATCTCATTTGATTGGCTATTGATTTTAGTCAACCAATCAACAGGCTATTCAACAAGGTATTTTTTTCAGGTTTTTGAACTTGTTCTTCTTCACAGAAACCTACTTAACTTTACGATCGAACCCAGATTCTCACGTTCAGCAGTTGCACTAACGACAACTACCCAACGACAACACGTGTGCATATTTCATAATTCCTCCTCCTGCCCCTATCCCAAATAATTTGAAGTCAGCGCAACATGTCTTTTTCTTCTATACTTCTCTATTAGTTGTCATCTCGGTAGTCATACCCTATGCATATTTATTACGCTTCAATGTAGTTATACCTACTTATAACACTGATTACGCAAAACTGCTCATCGGTTAAGTTACCCGCTATTTACCAACCGTAACGCATAGTTGCAAATCAGTAAAATATTCGAGTGTACGACTAAACGCCGACAGACACTACGCCGACAGACAGCACCGACAAGACTTTACTTCGACGGGACTCTTCGCCGACAAGACACTTTGCCGACAGGGAAATTGGCGTTGAGTGTTGTGTGCTCAAAGTTCTAACCTAACCTAATCTAGCAGTTTCGATTTTGACTAACAGTTTTTTGTCTAATGATTATGTGCTGTAATAAAAATTATGCATGTATATTATATTATGCCTTGTCGGCGAAGAGTGCCGTCGAAGTAAAGTCTTGTCGGTGTTCAGTCTGTCGGCGTTTAGTCGTACACTGAAATATTCGTACCAAATTACTGTTGATTGCTGTCAACAGAAGCACCTTTGCTCGTAATTTTAAAAACAGCTCATACACTATCACGGCTGTATTTTCCAAAGCGGTAGGCAGAGTTGAACACCCACATTTCACCAGATATACATTAATTAACTTCTTTATTTTTATTACTAACTGATTTTTTCACATATCCAAAAACAACCGTTTACCTGGCGAGGGGGCAAAAAATTAGCACTTTAAAGCTTAATATTTCACAAACGGATCCCTGAATCGAAAAATGATTTCCACAAACCTGGAATATTTTTGAATGGCCTATCCAACGATACCAAACCATGTGATTGATGACAAAAAAATCCCCACTTTACGTGTACAGGACGTACCCTAAAAAAATTCTTTTATTTATGATTTTATTTTACCACTTTGTCGGCGTGGTTAATATATGTATGTCCATGCCGAATTATAGCTTTCTAGTACTAACAGTACTGGACAACAAGAGACTTTAATAGCAATCATTCGGAAACCAGAACGTTGGTAGGATCTTGAGAGAATCACGTAAGTTTGATCTAGGATAAAGGAACAAAACAGACGTCTTACCAGAATCTGTTGGACGTCTTTCAAAACAAAGATATGGTAACCAGGGGGTCTTTTCTCTAAACACGACATTCGTATGTTTGGGCGAGGTCACGGGCGTTTCCTAGTCCGTATCACATTCGGACATAACATTAGCTCGGGGCCCGACCTAAGGATGAATGACAAAACTATTCGACAGTCGTCTTTTCTCCCAATGTGTTTTTGCCCGTCAGCCAACGTTAATTAATGGGGAGTAGGGTTCACTCCGAATTATCGAACTACTTTTGGACGGGCCCATATCAGGGGGCCTTCTAAGTCCATCTACAAAAATAAGGGCCCGCCCGAATGTAGTTGATCCAGTAAACCAATTGTCAAATTTAATTTTTCGGACGGGTTTAAATAAAATTAGCTAGCGAAATTCCGCAGACGTGATAGGTATCGATGCCTGAACACAGTAAAACAAAAAATGTATTAATTTGACGATGTTTTTTTTTTGTGGGGTCATAGACAGCAGGTAGTGTAGTCATTTGAAATATCAGTTTAAAATAGGGTTTTTTCTGTGTAAATTTCGCAAACGTGATGGGTATCAACATCTCAACACGACAAAACAAATTCTGACAACTCATATTGTGAGCAACAACTCTACAAGCGGTCTTGGACCCCACAAAAAAAAACATCGTCAAATAAGTTTCTTTGTTGTTTTATCGTGTTTAGATATCGGTAAGTACCCATCACGTCTGTAGAGTTTCGCTAGCTAATTTAATTTGAGCCCGTGTATCGTGAGTAGGGACAACTGTCAAATCGTGCTGTCATACATTCTTAGTTCAGGCCCCGAACTAATCATATGTCCGTAAGTAATAGAGAATAGGAAACGCCCGTAACTTCTGCCGAAACTACTTCGTGCTTAGGAAGTAGACCCTGATGTGAGAAGTTCAACTATTACACGTCATAATATGATGATGAATAAGTGCTAAACTGACATTAATTCTCTCTCTCTTTAGTCGTTCACTCTTGACAGAGTGGTCGTGGTTGATGACTCTGCATTCTCTTTGGCCAAAGCAGCTATCGCGATGCTCCTCCACTTATTCCGGTCTTCAGCGTCTCGGAAATTCTGAACTATGGAGGTTTGTGTTGACGCTTTGATAAGGTCTGTCCAACGCGTAGGTGACCGACCGCGTGACCGCTTGCCCTCTACTTGTCCCTGGACAACGAGTCGTTCCATGGAGTGTTCGTTACGAACCACGTGGCCGAAATATTTGATAATTCGTATTTGCACAGTCGACGATAATCTTTGCTTGACTTTTAGTTCCTCCAGGATCGAAACATTGGTCCGAAACGCTGTCCAGGGAATCCGCAGCAGCCGCCGCCAGCACCACATCTCCAGTGCATCAATTTTGCGTCGGTCTTTGAGGCGAACATTAATTATCTGCTAGGTAATTTTTATTTATTTAGGCTGATTGTTAGTTTTTGAACGTAATACGTCCTAATTAAAACCTACATAATAATCGTAAAACCTACATAAGACAGTCCCCCAAAACTCCCGCCCTTCAACACTTTTTAGTATTTTGGCTGAGAAGATGAAGCGGTGTATCGAATTCCCCAGTAACACATCTGTCTGTTAAGTTAGAAGAACTTGATCATGGTACGCGAACTACAGTTTTTTTTTGTAACTTCTACTGTGACCAAAAAGTTGTCTTTTTTTAAATAAATATCTCCGTATAAATTTTTCTGATATAGAAAGGGAACGTAGGGCATTGGCGGTCAGGAGCAATATGATGGCCCGCAGGTTTGCGCGTTCTAGTGAACAAGTTAAGGTGACACTATTTACAGCCTACTGTCAGACCTTCTACTCGTGCAGCCTGTGGTTCAGGTATACGCAGAGGACGATCAATGCCCTACGTGTCCAATACAATAATGGATTTAGGATGTTGTTAGGGTTGCCCCGTTTTTGTAGTGCCTCTGGTATGTTTGCGGAGGCTAGGGTAGACGTCTTCCATGCCATTGTGCGTAAGCGGCTCGCGTCGTTACTGAGCAGAGTCCGGAGTAGCACTAACAGCATCCTACAGGTCATTGCTCAGAAACAGGACTCAAATATCCTGATAGAATTTATTCGTGTGCAAATTTTATAACTCTCGCATGTATTAGAATATCTATGGACTTAGTCTGAAATAAAGATTTTATTATTATTATTATTATTATTATTATTATTATAAATCACAAAATGTTATTAATAATCAGTATAAATGCCTATTTCCTGTATTATGAATTCGATTTTTTTCATTAATGAACGGCTTACGTAAATAAAAAATAGCGTCGAACACCACCACAGGCAAAAATAAGGGGTAAACTAAGTAGGTGAGAGTAATGTAATATTAAAAGCGTCTTCACATAGTCCAGGTGTTGCCAACGTAAATAATTAGCTAGAGGGAAGATGGCTGCAAGACATTATCTGTCAGCTTGTGTGCTGCTGTTTAGTACATAAGTCATCTTCGTTCTAGTTTTTAACAGACTCCAATTACACTGGAGGATGCGGTTTTTTTAGTCAGATAACAATCTACAAAAAAAAAAATCTAGATAATTCTGAAATTTTCTACTTGCCAACCTAATATATTTTAAACTAAGTTTAGTTTAAAATATATTAGATTGGCAAGTAGAAATTTTCAGAATTATTTAGAATTTATTTTTTATTTGTTCAGGAATGTTCTTGAAATTTCCTTTGATGAAAAGCGGACGAAATTTTCTGCCACGTTTCATAACGCTTCCTACATCAAAAGCATACGCATCGAAATAATGGATCTTTCAATCAAAGAAGAAATCAGACTGTGTTTACTTCACGAATACCGATTGGGACATTCAGCAGCGGATGCGGCAAGAAACATATTAAATCGATGGGAGATTCTACGGTCACTTTTCGCACAGCTAAAAAGTGGTTTGATAAATTCGACATGGGAGACTACACTTTAAAAGATTCACCTCACCCCGGCCCTGTACTTCAGACTGACATGGAACGATTACGACAACTCATCGAAACTGATCCCCGTTTATCGACATGAGCACTAGCGGAAAAACTCGGCTGTTCTCATACCACCGTATAAAATCACGTTGTTGAAATATAGTTTATTATCATGATAATAAATATAAATGGTTTTCTTTGACATAAATGTGAAAATTTCAACTTGCCAAACTAATAATTCTAATAGAGGTATGTATATTTTAAATTAGCACCTAGTAAAATTTTTGAGACTGTACATATTTTAGTTATGGTAAATTAGAGTACAAAATAATAAAAATATGTGTTGGTAACCAACAACGAAAAAAGGAAAGAATAACGTTTGTTTGAATATAGTTCGCGAACCACAAAATGCAACTACATGAAAATAAAAAATAAAAATAATGTTTTATAATCTTCATATTTTTAAGGCGCCTTTGTGGAAGAGAAATAAATGTTTATGTATTATAATAATAAACAAAGTGACGAAGTGGTGAAGTGAGTGAGTGTGTTGTTTACGTAGCATGTCAAAAAGATATCAATACCGTCAATAGTTTGATACAAGATATAGGTACGTCAACTATGTTGGGTCAGCTTCCAGTCTACCCGAATGCAGCTGAATTCTAATATTCCTGCCGGTTTTACCTCCACAACCCATTACCTGGAAAATATGATAAAAGACTGGTTGTCAGACTCGGGCTTTTGACTACCTGTAACGACTGTCAAAGTTCTACAAATAAGAGCCGGGATCAAAGACTTAGCGTGCTTTTCGAAGAACGGAGAGGTCTTGATATGTAATGAATGGTCCCAGACATGGACCAGCCTTGGCAAGCTTAGCTTAAAGTTGGATCGACCCGTGTGGCTGGTTTTATTTAGCCACGAGTCCCATTGTCACACGATTGTGATGTCTATTCAGGTTAATTGATGACGACCGTGGAGATATCATCATCGTTATCGTTATACAAAACATCATTTAAATATATTAAATGTAGATAATATAAAATTACTGCTATTTCATTGTTACATGAGCAATGAGCATAAACTACCATCCAAATAAATTGCCATAATTTAAAATCACTCATTCGTTATGTAAACGAATGCTAATAAGTCCACAATTCGACATATTTCAATTACGAACAGCACCAAAACAATTATGTAGCCAACAAATTTTTGCATCAGTTCAAATGCAGCAACACGACGAATATTAATAATTTATGGCCCAACTTCGAGCGTTCGTGTTGCTTACTTTTCTCATTATCATATTTAACGTTGTCATGTAGCTTTCCACAGGCCTCTTGCAAAGACTTTATTATTTCAGCATTTTGTGGCTATGTAGGGAGGTACAGAAGTTCAATTCACTGCTCAGATATTTTGCATAGTAAGAGTAAAAAAAATTTTTTTTTTCTCTTAAATTGTCGTAGATACCATGCTGTTACAAGGATGGTATAGTCAGCAACCAAAGTCAATCAACACTTCAGTTTTTTAAACTTTAATTATTGAGCTAAATAATCTGTACTAATGTAAAATTGTAAGAATCTTAGCTGTTAAATGAAAAGCTGAACAGCAATGTATCAAATCATTTTTTTCAAATGTTGACGATATGTAAAAGGAAGAGGGCCTTGTGGCTAAGTAATAACAGTCGCACGGGTCGATCGATCAGGTTAATAATAATAATTAATAATTCATTTATTCATCAAGTAACAAGGACTCATTAATACACAAAAATACAAAAAAAATACACAAAACTTAAATATAGCAAAAAACTGAATACATTACATTATAATAGGTACAGACGCCAGCACATCAAGCTACTACAATCTGTCAGATTTCTTTAATAGATTTTCAACTTTATCGCTAAAGCATAAGGTTCAAAGTTGTTTGGGAAAATCTCACAGTTTCGGGTAGCTTGATGTGCTGGCGTCTGTACAACACAAAACAATAACCACACAAAACATTTATATTGACAGCCGACGACTGTAGGTGACGTGCAAGTCACTGCAGCGTCTGATGTATGGACAGTCGAGCCTGTCGGCTATCATCATCAGCACGCTGTTGGAGCTGCCGCGAACTCTGCGTACGAGGGACGCGCTTCGCTTACGCATCGTAGCATAAAAGCAGTCAACGCTAGCGACGGCGAACATGCCCGAGGCACTACAATGTCGCGGCAGCCCCATAAGCGCTCTGAATGCGTTATATTGGATGCGGAGGGCTTCGTATGCTTTTTGAGTGTGATTTACCCACAGGCTGCACGTGTACAGAGAGGTACAATAAGCCCTGAAAAGGGTCTGCTTGACCGACCCTGAACAACGCGCAAACCTGCGAGCTATCATGTTACCTCTTACAGCCAAGGCCCTCCGCTCCCTCTCGATATCAGCATCATCTTTGAGACTGGCTGTTACTACATGCCCCAAGTATTTGAAATGATCCACTCTGACCAAGGGAACCCCGTACAGTTTGATGGGAGGTACTGCTATAGGACATTTAGAGCCAGCCTCAAAAACTATGAAAACCATTAAGCTACGCTTGCCGCGGTTGGTCCGTGGATGGGTAACCGTCTTTACATACCAAGACCCCTCCGTGCCTCGGAAAGCACGTTAAGCCGTTGGTCCCGGCTGTCATTCGTGGATCTTTGACAGTCGTTACGGGTCGTCAGTAGCCCGAAAGATTGACATCCAGTCTTACCAAGGGATATCGTATTACCCAGTAACTGGGTTGTGGAGGTCAGATAGGCAGTCGCTCCATGTAAAGTACTGGTATTCGGCTGCATCCAGTTAGACTGGAAGCCCACATATAGTTGGGAAAAGGCTAGGCAGATGATGATGATGCGACGATATGTAAAAGTTACAGTGTTAAACGACTTTTTTTGCTAACCGGACCTAATCAAACAAAAACTTTATGCTTTTGTTTAGCAACCAAAGCAAATCTATAGTTTTCGTGGCATGTTTCATATACAGCTGTTGTTTTTCCAACAGCACGGATCGTGCAGTGGTTAAGCGATCTTCCTACCTAATCCTTGGATGTTACTTGGTGCCGACGCAATACGTATTTCTTTTTTTTTTTTTTTTTTCATTTATTTTCCCCTGTCATCCTTTACAATGAAAGTAGTGAAAAGGCTGACAGGGGACTACTTTCAAATCACCCCTTACTCAATCCATCCATCTTCAAAACGTTATGTCAAACTCAAAGCATTTATTTCAAATAAACCAATTACAGGCACTTTTGAATTGTCAAGGGGTCGGTCAGTCAGACAGATGAAGCTTGTTGCCCATTCCAAAGCGTAGTTAGTGAGTAACGGACAAGAAAGACCTGCACGTGGTCTGCTAATTGTTGTTGCGGATCTGACTGTGGAATGTGTTATTCTCGCATCCATGATACAGGAAAAATCGCAAGGATGGGTGAAAATTAACCCTTTCGTTACGGCATTTCACTCCGCTGGAATAACGCCACCAAACGGGGCACCGCGCCGTTGGAGTAGCGCCACTGACACACTGAGTATCGCGGGGCCGTTTGGTAAGCGGTATCACGCTGGCGCCGGCTACAGCCGGCGCTCGTACACGCAGGTCATCGAATGGATGCCGGCTATATCCGGCGCTCGTACACACAGGTCATCGAATGGATGCCGGCTATATCCGGCGCTCGTAACGAAAGGGTTAAAAAAAAACAAACTGCCGTTTGTAGGTGGTTTCAGGGTTATATCTGCACATGGCTGCTTGGCACCTGTGGTGGCCATATTGCACTTCTTTATTATTTTTATTTTATACTCACATTACATAAAATCATGCGTGTAATTCCCAGAAGGTCACGCAGAGGTGTCCCATGTAAGAGTGGGCGAGCCTTACCATCAACTGAGTACAAATCCAGACTCCGGGCTGTTACTCAGTTTCATTTTAAGGTTCCGTACCGAAAGGGTAAAAAGGCACCCTATTACTCCCGCTCCGTTGTCCGTCCGTCCGTCTGTCACCAGGCTGCATCTCATGAACTGTGACAGTAAGACAGTTGAACTTTTCACAGATGATGTATTTCTGTTGCCGCTATAACAACAAATACTAAAAAACAGATTAAAATAAATATTTAAGGGGGCTCCCATACAATAGACATGATTTTTTTGCCGATTTTATAGATAACTAGCGACCCGCCCCGGCTTCGCACGGGTGCAATGCTGATCACTACATAGTATAAAACAAAGTTGCTTCCCGCTGTCTGTCTCTATGTATGCTTAGATCTTGAAAACTACGCTACGGATTTTGATGCGGTTTTTTTTTATAGATAAGAGTGATTCAAGAGGAAGGTTTACATGCATAATACATGCATAATATAGTAGAGAAACACTGATAATTTTAGAGCCATTATTTCTCGTAAAAAGTATGGGATAAAAAATCGTTATTGTGGGTTATCCCTAAGAGATAGACCATTGTGGATTTTTGTAGAACTTTTTAAAGTGTACAATACTGTAGTACATTATTTTGATCTATCTCGTAGGATTCAGCCAGCGTTTGCAATGTAAACGCAAAAAATGTGTTTATTTACGACATCACATTAGAAACCCCTAAAATTATAAGTGTTTTTCTACTATATTATGCATGTATTATGCATATAAACCTTCCTCTTGAATCACTCTATCTATTAAAAAAAAACCATCAAAATCCGTTGGGTACTTTCAAGCGCCACCGGCCGACTCCCCGGCCGGTAACGCCCGCATTTTAAATCTGTAATATCTTCGAAAATATTCATTTAAATTACATGCTTTAAAGAGCCATAATGATCTGTATGAAATGCAAAATGTTTTTAACGTATTTAATTGGATAAGTATTAATGCTGTATTGCCTAAAATTGCTTCTTAAATAAGCCATTATTTCTCGTAAAAAGTTAAGGATAAAAAATGGTTATTGTGGGTTATCCCTAAGAGATACACATATACCATCGCGGACTTTTTTGTAGAAATTTTTAAGTTGTACAATACTGTAGTACATTATTTTGATCTATCTCGAATGGTTCAGCCAGCGTTTACAATGTAAGCGCAAAAAAATGTGTTTATTTACGACATCACATTAGAAACCTCTAAAATTATCAGTGTTTCTCTACTATATTATGCATGTATTATGCATATAAACCTTCCTCTTGAATCACTCTATCTATTAAAAAAAAACCATCAAAATCCGTTGGGTACTTTCAAGCGCCACCGGCCGACTCCCCGGCCGGTAACGCCCGCATTTTAAATCTGTAATATCTTCGAAAATATTCATTTAAATTACATGCTTTAAAGAGCCATAATGATCTATATGAAATGCAAAATGTTTTTAAGGTATTTAATTGGATAAGTATTAATGCTGTATTGCCTAAAATTGCTTCTTAAATAAGCCATTATTTCTCGTAAAAAGTTAAGGATAAAAAATGGTTATTGTGGGTTATCCCTAAGAGATACACATATACCATCGCGGACTTTTTTGTAGAAATTTTTAAGTTGTACAATACTGTAGTACATTATTTTGATCTATCTCGAATGGTTCAGCCAGCGTTTACAATGTAAGCGCAAAAAAATGTGTTTATTTACGACATCACATTAGAAACCTCTAAAATTATCAGTGTTTCTCTACTATATTATGCATGTATTATGCATATAAACCTTACTCTTGAATCACTCTATCTATTAAAAAAAAACCATCAAAATCCGTTGGGTACTTTCAAGCGCCACCGGCCGACTCCCAGGCCGGTAACGCCCGCATTTTAAATCTGTAATATCTTCGAAAATATTCATTTAAATTACATGCTTTAAAGAGTCATAATGATCTATATGAAATGCAAAATGTTTTTAAGGTATTTAATTGGATAAGTATTAATGCTGTATTGCCTAAAATTGCTTCTTAAATAAGCCATTATTTCTCGTAAAAAGTTAAGGATAAAAAATGGTTATTGTGGGTTATCCCTAAGAGATACACATATACCATCGCGGACTTTTTTGTAGAAATTTTTAAGTTGTACAATACTGTAGTACATTATTTTGATCTATCTCGAATGGTTCAGCCAGCGTTTACAATGTAAGCGCAAAAAAATGTGTTTATTTACGACATCACATTAGAAACCTCTAAAATTATCAGTGTTTCTCTACTATATTATGCATGTATTATACATATAAACCTTCCTCTTGAATCATTCTATCTATCAAAAAAAACCGCATCAAAATCCGTTGCGGAGTTTTAAAGATCTAAGCATATATAGGGACAGACAGACAGGGAAGCGACTTTGTTTTATACTATGTAGTGATGGTACGGAACCCTTCGTGCGCGAATCCGACTCGCGCTTGGCTGGTTTTTTAACATTTTTTATTCTGTATTTAATTATTATGAAAGTCACATGAGCGGTATAATTTCATGCAAGCTGTGCCATCCGACAAATTCGCCGAAGTGGATTTTCTGTAACAAAATAAATAGGTGTACGGTATATTTTTCAGTTTTATGCTGTTGTTTTTATACTTCGATGTCAAAGACTTCACAATAAATCTTTGGGTTTTATGGTTGACGAGTATCTCGGTATTATCTGAGATTAAAAATGCGAGGAACGCGTGGAAATGGTTTTTGTGAATGTTTGATTCTCGTAGGGATGTCGATTTGGTTGAATTATATAGGTTGTTAATTGTTGTTGGTTGAAAAGCGTAGGTATGCTTAGGTTTGGTCATGTTGAGAGGATGAATGAAAGGCGACTCAAAAAAGGTAAAAGACAGATGGCAGTGGAAACGCTGGGAGGGGACGCCCTGGGAGGACATATAGTGACCTTATTGGTGCTGTTCTTCAGAAAGGTCAGATGCATAGTACTCGCAACCGGCGTGCGAGTATTACCAGCACCCTAATTGCGTAACAAACTATCAGTAGCAATGGGTTTCATTTTGACAGTTATATGAAGCAATGGATTGGCAATATCCTTCAAAATGATTAAAAATTGTGATAGTGTGTTACACAATTTGGGTACTGCACCCTAATTGCGTAACAGACTATTACTCTCAATTTGAATAATTTTGAAGCATATTGCTAATTCATTGCTCCATATGTTCGAAAAGTGTGTCTGCTCAACAACGTAAATAACGCAATGAATGTTGTTGAACTGTCCAAATTAAACCCATTGTTACTGATAGTGTGTTACGCAATTACCCTGCTGATGTGTGGACGTAAACGAAGCAAGAAGAGTATGTTAGGATTGTAGCAGTTGGCGTTCCGTAGTTTCTGCCTGCCCCCATGGAAAGAAGGCGTGAGTTTATGTAGGTAGCTATGTGTCAGACTCCAAAGGTGATGTGGAAATTGAATGAAATAAGTAAATGGTGTGTGTATGCATGTACAAATAAACAAAATACATACACACATACATGATATAATTCATACCTACCTATATCCCAGACAATTACATGAAAAGAAACATTCAACCCACATGTTTGCAAAGTAGTAGTTTAAAAAGCGGCCAACTGCAAGTCGGACTCGCACGCGATGGGTTCCGTTACACTACTTTAAAAAAAAATAAAAGTAAAGGCTCGTGGCTAATTAATTAATTAATTAATAAAAAAAACAGGTCGATCGATCAGGTTAAGCTACGCTTGCCGCGATTGGTCTGTGGATGGGTGACCATCTTTACATACCGAGACCCCTCCGTGCTTCGTAAAACACGCTAAGCCGTTGGTCCCGGCTGTCATTCGTGGATCTTTGACAGTACGCTACGGGGTACGGGTTGCTACGGGTAGTCAGAAGCCCGAAAGTCTGACAACCAGTCTTACCAAGCGGTACCGTATTACCCAGTAACTGGGTTGTGGAGGTCAGATAGGCAGTCGCTCCATGTAAAATGCTGATATACAGCTGCATCCGGTTAGACTGGAAACCGACCCTAACATAGTTGGGAAAAGGCTAGGCAGATGATGATGACGATGATTCTTTTAAATACTTTAGTAAACAAAAAAATACGTTTCTTTCATAGCGTTGTTATTAGTTGTTATAGCGGTCATAATTTTCACACACTCTGTGAAAATTTCATGTATCTACCTGTTACTGTTCAAAAGATACCCTCTGACAGACGGACGGAGAGAGGAGTCTTAGTAATAAGATCCCGTTGGCACCATAATACCCATGCTGCGGTAACAATCTTCCAAATAGGTAAAAGCAACGTAATATAATTCTTTTCTAATACGGTGTTTGTATACTTTGTATGGGTCACTTTGTGTGTATTAATTATTTTCCCCCACGCTGTCTGTACTCGTACATGATCATAAATCTCCTAACAACAAGCTTCTATTGATAAACAGTTGTCAAAAGGGACAATAGCTAAGAATCCGTCTTCAGCCTTGGGTGTTCCGATGGTTGTAGGCAGGGCAAGTTTATACATGTACAGACGCCAGCACATCAAGCTACCCGAAACTTTCAAATTTTCCCAATCAACTTTGAACCTTAATTCTTAGCGATAAAGTTGAAAATCTATTCAAGAAATTTGACAGATTGTAGTAGCTTGATGTGCTGGCGTCTGTACATATGTATTACGAAAAGCAGTGTGTGTTTTTGAAGTAAGCAAAAGTTACTTTAAATACAAAACAAAAAAATATTATTCATAATATTTTAAGATAGGAAGGCCATTGCCCTGCTTTGGGACAAGAAAGGTTGTATTTTTTTTTTTTTTTAATAAAATTACGTAAGTAGATGTCAAATAAATAAAAATCTGTTCCATTCAAATTAGAATACCGTTTTAAAGAGTGAAAAGGTCGTGAGACGTCAGACGTCAGAAGATTGACAGCCTTATTTTCGTAGGCGACATTTGAGGCCGACTGGTATAATTATTTTTATATTTATTTATTAGTCTGCCTCGGGACCCTGAATCCTGAGATGACCTTTGGGACACTTTTAAAGTTTCAATAAAAAAGGTAAGTAGGTACCTCTTAGTGCGAGCGATACTTTGTATCATTATTGAATGTATTAAATTATTATAATATTCAGTTGGTAAGGGTCAAGTTTCACCTTCTTAAAAGGTTTGAAGGTACAGACGCCAGCACATCAAGCTACTACAATCTGTCAGATTTCTTTAATAGATTTTCAACTTTATCGCTAAACTATAAGGTTCAAAGTTGATTGGGAAAATCTGACAGTTTCGGGTAGCTTGATGTGCTGGCGTCTATACTATCTATTTTCGGAATTGTTTGAAAAATATTGTGTGGTGGATACAATATAAAATAAACAGGGTGGCAAACTCGGAATTCATATTATTTATTTATCGTCAAATATTGAAAGACAAAAAAAAATGCTGTCCCATACATTTTCACCGCGTAGATATTGCGCTTTTCTATGAAACAGCTGATTTTTATTTTGATGACCGACGAAAACTTCTATGATCTGATGAATTCAAGGTTACAGTTTCCGTTTCGATGACCTTGCCACTCTGTATTTAGCGCTACAATATACTTAGTTAGATGAACACGATAATATCTGGCAAAGCCAGCTGCATACTCTCAGATAGCAAACAGAGACTATGGCACTACGTATTAGGCTCCGGTTGAGAGCGAAACAATTCGGAAAACTGTGATAAAATGCGCTGGAGAAAAGGCAGGAGAAGACTTTTAAATAGAATATATTTAAAAGTCTTCTCCTGCCTTTCGTTATGTTAGTCGTTATTCATCACTTTACCGAGTTCAAAATCCAGCCAGTATTCACTTACAGCAGCTGATAAAAAAAGGCATCAATTCATGATTTCATTTGGTAGTCATCATCTGCCTGGCCTTTTCTCAACTGTGTTGGGGACGGCTCCTAATTGGTTGGAGCTAAATAACAGTATTTTGTGTGCATGGAGCGACTGTCTATCAGGTCACCCTACATAGTTACCTACTGGGTAACACGATACGCTTGATACAGTACTAATATTTGTCAACAAGTTTCACATTACATTCAGTTATTGATAAAAATAAAGTTAAAAAAAAAAACCTTTTTAACCCTCTATATCACAGTGTAGACTGTAGGCAGCATACCCTACAAACGCCCCGAAATTTAAAATAATTGATTTCATAACGTAATCGCACACTGTAACTCGTAGTCTACACTCCGAACTAATGAACTAGTACCAAAAAATACGACTAGACGGCGCTTCTTGTTACAAATTGGGATTTGTGTTACGACAGTCAGTATTAAGGCACGAAACGTGGCGGTTCACTGTGATTTAAAAAATATATAAAAAATTGTTCTGCTCGTTTCTTGTGTATTATATTGATAAATTGGAGAGGTAAGTGTTTGAACTTTATTTTGTAACGTTATTTTTGAATACTTTCACATTTTATTTTGTTTTTGTTGGTAAAAGTGATTGTTGCATTTTTTTGTAATTTTCTTCCCAAATAATTAAAAATAATGAAAACCCAGAAACAAAAGTATTTTATTTTTTGTAATCATCTCTAATCCAAAAATCAAATAAATTCCAGCTTATGAGTCATAGAGGGTTACAATCAAGCTTTTAATTAACTAAAAAGTGCAAAATAAAACTTACGATAACATTGAACTTTAATATTTTTTTAAAAGTTTCAGGCTTATCTTAAAGTGTCAGAAGGACGTTCAGGAATGTATTTTTGACCGTTAAGGGGCTCCCTCGACTGGAGCCAATCTTAGGTGCAGCTGCCAGCACCCTAATTGCGTAACGCACTATTACTCAACTTGCATCATTTTGAAGCATATTGCTAATCCATTGCTCCATATGTTCGAAAGGTGTGTCTGCACAACAACGTAAATCACGCAATGAATGTTGTTGAACTGTCAAAATGAAACCCATTGCTGACACTGATAGTGTGTTACGCAATTACCCTGCAGGTCATGTTGGACTATAGACGGACTATATTATGTAAATGCTTGTATTAAATTCTGTGTCCGTACTGTTGACCATTAAGCAGTTCTTCCTTCGTCTGAAGCCAATTCTGGGTGTATAGAATCAGGTCACGCATCAAGAAAATGCATTGTCTTTGAAACAGAATCAACATGTGAAATTTCAACTCTGTAGGATAAGAGGAAGTGGTTCTAATTCAGCTTGCAAGATTTGACGCTAACATAAATACACACAAACATTGCAAGTTAAACAAAAGCTTGTAATAAATCAACTAGTATTTGATTTAGGTTTTTTCCTCCTTCGCACGTTTTCTCATATGACATCTGACATTGGCAGAATTGTGGACATCGGCACCATTGCTATATAGAAACAGAATAGAATAGAAGATTGTATCGTAACTACTGCTAAAGTTCTACTGATGACAGCCGGGACCAACGGCTTAACGTACTTTCCGAGGCACGGAGGGATCTCGGTATGTATTGGTTGGTCACCCATCCACAGACTGACCTCAACCAACATTACTTAACCTTGAAGATCGTCCCGTGCGGCGGTTATTATTTAGCCACGAGCCTGTTATTGAAAGTGGCAAGGGCTGAAAAAAAGCGCAGATTATTATTTTTAGTAGCTCTTCTGAATTTTAAATGCCAGCAAACGGTTGACCTATAAGTTTACACACCGATACCCTTCCGTGCCTCACAGAGCACGTTAAGCCTTTGCGTCCCAATTTTCGTGCGAACACATAGACAATCGTCATAAATAGCTGGATTCGCGAAAAAAATCTGATACTGTTTGTAAAAATCTCTCATTTGTTTATATGAGGTTATACGAGTATTCCTTGGATAGGCAAAGTTAGTCAATAGGTTTTTGTTTTGGGAAATAATAATTTCCAATTTTTCCAGGTGGATTGGAACATTTTCATCTAAACAGCATAATTAGACTTTAGTGTTCCCCCTGCTGGAGCACAGGACTTCTTTGGGTGCGGGTTAGTAGTTGTCACATGTCTTCTAAAAGAGAACAGGTTTGTTGGTGAAATTATTTACACAATACTATACCTGTTCTCAACAGAAAGAGGACTTTTGGCCAAAAGGTGTCGTATATCGACGTTTCCGAGGACGGTTACGCGACACACAAACCTTCCTCTTGAATCACTCTATCTATTAAAAAAAACCGCATCAAAATCGGTTGCGTAGTTTTAAAGATCTAAGCATATATAGGGACAGACAGACAGGGAAGCGACTTTGTTTTATACTATGTAGTGATTATTGTATAAGATTATTTTGTGTATTTTATATATGGGACTTCGTTGCCTGATAATAAAATTATTATTATTATTACATATTAAATAAGTACTGGTTATCTCAGTAGCACCCCGGAGTCTGGTTTTGGGCCCTCTTGGTGGCAACAGTCTCGCTCCCTAATGCATGAAATTTAAACATAATTGGAACAAATGTAAATATAATAATAGGTACACCTCTGCCTAACCCTTTTGGGTATACAGGCGTGATGTGCAGGACTTAAGTTTGAGTTATAACAAAAGATAACAATGTTTTGGTATCAGAATGGCTGACCTTTCTGGTCTAGACTGAATCCTTTAAAGGTTACCATATTTCTTGGCCAAAGAGCGTATGTGAGGTCTTTCACCCTCCCATATCGATGGTCTAGAAGACAAACGTACTAATTACAGATCTAGCAATTACTCAGGAGGACAGTTTTAGTTAATTTAAGTTTCAAAAACTAGAACACAAAACTTTTTTTTTTAACTGTTTAAAGTTATAGTGCATATTAAAGTGAATATGTTTAGTTATTTGTGTAATTATTGATCAAGGTGTGAATATTGTTACTTTTACGATGGCAATTGACTGTCATTAACTTTTATGAGTTCCAGTTGATGTCACAATACAAATGTACACAACCAATTTAGGCTGAAAGAGATGGAATTGTGTTATTTTAACAAGAGCAAACGGTAGAGCATGCTCACTCAGTAAATTGGGCAGTAAAATATAAATATTCAAAATTTTGCATTTAGCACGTTTGTGTTCTAGACCATCGATATATTTTACACTGCATGTCATGCAGAACCGCTCCAAGATCCAAGAACAGTTGACCTAAGGTAAACGCTCCTAATACGGCGGTAGTCAAAATCGCTTCCTATTACGGTGGTATTTCTATTTTCGCGTTTTATTCCCGTTTTATTCAGTGTAGGTACACCAAAACCGAAACTATTTATTCTAAATCTTTTACTTTATGACTTAACTGACGTTTGCAAGTATAGCACATAGACAACACAACATAGATCAATCAGTCTGTGTAACGTAATCGACGTGAGAGGTGTTTCCATACAAACGTGGAACAACAAAAGTAAGTACACAAATATTTAGAAACTAAGTTTTTCGTATTAAGATGCCGTTCGAGTTTGTTCATTTGTTATTTATAGCATTTTCTTATTATTACACTCACTATTTAAATAGCTTATTTTATATTTGTAAGTCATTTTTTACCAAAAAAATAAAAAATAAAATACCGCCGTAATACGATACAAATTTTTTAGATTAATCCTAATACGGTGGTATGACTCCGAAATAGGAAAAGTACTGGACATGTTTAATTGTTTATAACTTTCAATTGATTAACTTATTAAATTATTTTCAAGTTTAGTTGAAATAATTATTAATCACATAACTTAGAAACCATATTCTGTGGTATGTGTTCTTAATTAGAATTCTAGTTAAATATGAAAACTGTCGAGTACAAAATGTTAGTTTCTTAGAAGAGGCAAAAATGGGAAGGTGTATTTTAATTTATCACAAAACATTTATTTTGTATAAATTTTGACTTGAGTTTTACAAATCTGAGCCAAAAAACTGTTAATGTTTGATTAGGCATTTTTACTCTTTTTTTTATCGAAATATTTATGGGTCAGAATTAGGATTATCGAAAACATGAGTAGTTTTCCTATTACGGCGGTAATTATTTCCAGGTAACTCCGTGTAGGGTTCTAAAATCTCCTATTACGGCTCTATTCATACAACATAAAATTACAAGTGTTTAGGGTTCCGTAAAAGTTTTGTATCTTTTTTTATGGATTCTTATTTGACATGCATGTTTTTTTTTTATAAAATCAAAAGCGATGAAAACTTTATATTTATGTAATCGTTTTATTTAAATTTATGCAATCTACATAACAATATGTTTCAATACGTTTTTAATTTTATACGAACTGTTGATTTTTGAAAGATTTTGTTTAGATTTTATTGTTATTAGTTCTCATTATTTTTTAAATAATATAACTAGTTGATTCCTTAATAATTGTATTTTTAATTCTATAAAACCAGTGAACATACCTCCTTATTTATTGTTAAATTCCTTCGGAATCCGTTGGAATTTGGGAATAAAAATTATTTTATTTTAACATGAGAGAATCCTAGGGGATTCTCTCATAGGGGATTCTCATGTGAATTAATTTAATAATACAATACAGAAAAAATGAGCGAAGCGATTTCGGTCTGTACGGAAAGATTTTTCTATACAGACCGACTTCTTTCGCTCATTTTTTAAATTTTACTTTTTGTTTTTCACAACGTAAAGTTTTTTTTTTATTTTATTGAAGTTTCGAACAAATAATATTTATTAAATAATATAAATGTCATTAAAGTAATTCTAAAAATAATTCATTCACCATTAATTTGATTACGCAATGTAATAAAATCAATGGTCAATAAATGAAAAACTTACGAATTACGTTACTAACACATTAATATTATTTAATAAATATTATTTGTACGGAACTTTAATGAATATAATTTCTGACCCTCCGTTTTAGGAGCCGTCTACCGCAGTAATAGGATCAGAGCAAAATTGTACCTCCGTATTAGGGAAAATCGACCAGACTATTTAAATATTTCTTTAAAATAAGAAATATCATCAACAGAAACATAGTCTCAACAGCAATACAAAATATAAATTCCACTTTTAACGATAGAATTTTTTTCCACCTTTAGAAATACCTACAAATGCTTATTTTTGTTTCTTACTTTCAAATGATGCGAAATACCTCCGTAATAGGTGCTTTTACCTTACATGCTTATAAACGTAGGCTGTACACTGGTCCTCTGTTTATTTACGGAGACTTAACCTCAGCATCTTTTTCATAAAGTGTAGCCGGGGGCTACAGATGTTGGCATTATGTACGCTATAAAGAAAATATTTATTCAGGGTTCTGTAGATTTTAAGACTTAATTTCTTTAGCTATTAAGTTTATAATCGCTGTACGTTTTTTTTTACCACAGAAGAGGACCAAGAAAACTGGGTGGAAATGGTTGAATGAGAGTAGCTGAAGATCAAGCTTAGTTTTAGTGTAATTGGAAAAGGCTGTAGACTCTTATAAGCTGATAATAATGAAGAGAACGCATGACTTTCACGTAACTTCTAAGTAATGTTGGTTGTCAGCGAAACTTGCAAATGTCGAGAAAACTGATGAATATTAAAGTGTGCAATAAGTACGAATCACACACGTTTGCAATGACGTTGCTTCCGGTACTAGAGGGCGACTCAGCGGTGCGGTAGTCAGTTCGGGAGACGACGCGCATTCGATGCGAACTTAGACTCGAACGGGATGTAAAACATCTATGTTGATAAGTGACTAACCCTTACTATATTAAAAACTGCAAAGTTAAATCAGACCTTACCTACATATATTTCTAGTGAAAGCAGTTCCGGCCAAATATCGGCCGAATTATATTGTAATAATCTCACCGTGAAAACTTAGATCAAGCGAGCTTGAAGTGACTTGTGAATACTGTCATTCCCTATTCTATATCCCTATAAATATTAAAAGAAGACTCAAATTACTGTACATTTTCGGAGGCTACAATCTGTCTGCATTTAACAATGTGCACAAAAATTCTCTCTACGTAAAAAAATAACACAAACAAACAGGCTCACATTTTTTATCACCGCGAAACTCATTTACTTCATTAAGTGGCCAGTTATTTATAATTTGCAGATAAGTGTAGCCTTGTTTTGGACAGATAAACAATTAAATGACAAAAGGTCTCTAATTGTCCAATTTAGATACGGAATCCACGACTGGCTTTATTTTTTATTTTTTTTTTTTTTCAACTCAGCCTATCGCAGTCCACTGCTGGACATAGGCCTCTCCCAGACTGCGCCACAACACCCTGTCCTCCGCCTTCCGCATCCAGTCCACTCCAGCCACCTTCTTTAGGTCGTCCGTCCATCTAGCTGGGGGGCGTCCCACACTACGCTTGCCGATACGCGGTCTCCACTCCAGGACTCGTCTGCTCCACCGGCCATCGTACTCACACATCGGCTTTTGTACTCGCCTTCAAAAGGATGACTGTTGTGGGTTTAGAATTTGCGATACATTTTAAAACTTTGGTCGCTCTTCAAACTGGTGAAGATGCCTTTTGTAATTCAAGCATTACTTCTTCGTCTTAATTCTGTCTATATCTTTTCTTTTTTTTTGTCTTTGTTTATTTTTAGCACGTAACTACACAGGCTGTAATTTCTGTTTTTTTTTTTACTGCACGGAGAGAAAAATCTTGGAAAAATTACTGTGCTGTGTCATAATCTGAGTGCATTTCAGTGGTAATGGAAAAATTACCATGCTAGCACAGTAAAAATTCTTATGCTGTAAGTACAGTAAAATTTATTGGACAAATAGTGCATTTTTCCCAATCTCACTCGGAAAATTTTCTGTAGATGTCACTTGCACTCACTTTACAGTGACGAGCACAGTAATTTTTTTAAGAATTTTCTCTCCGTGTGTCTTATTGGTATAGTGGTTGCAAGCGCTGGTGCTGAGCATGTGGTCCTGGGTTCGATTCCCAGGTCAGTCAATTGGGTTTTTCCAACTGGAATTTTTCAGTAGCAGCCCGGAGTCTGGATTTATACCCAGTTGATGGCAATAGTCCCTTACATAGGACTTAGACATACCTGGCGTAATGTGAGAGTACCATAGGTACACGTCTGCTTAAACCTTTACCGAATACAGGCGTGATGGTATGTTATATTGTTACCGTGGCCCTTGGCACAGGCAACTGAAGGAACACGGGTAGGTTGTCAGTAAAAGTCTGACACGCCCTCCCGCTCCGCCCAGAGCGGGGGAAGTTATTTTTTTTTTATTTTTTATTTATCATTTATACAAAAGAATACAGGATTATTCATAATAAATAGCAACCAAAAACCACTAAGGTTTAGACTTGTGCTAAGTTCCCACGAAAAAAAAAATTCCGCATAAAAAAAAGGGAATGATATGTTACTTTTTAGCTATTCTAGGGCAAAAGCTACGCTACTTGACTGTATGTGTATTTTTTCTTTACTAAAATAAGTGAACATGAAGAAGTGAACGTGAAAGCTGTATGTGTGTGTGTGTGTGACGCTGATTGGTCTGTAGATATGGTTATCTACAGATCAATCAGCGTCTTTAATATTAACGAAGTGGATGTGACTATTGTGTACTAAAACAGACAACGGAATTAAATTAATCTATTTTTAGGGTTCCGTAGTCAACAAGGAACACTTATAGTTTCACCCTGTCCGTCTGGCCGTCCGTCCGTCCGTCCGCAGCTTAGCTCAGAGACTTTTAGTACTAGAAAGCTATAATTTGGCATGGGTGACATATTGATCAGGCCGCCAAAGTGGTAAAATAAAATCAAGATTTTTTTCTGCTACACAGTTACATGCATGTTAACATGAAGAGGCACAAGTACAAGTGTGCGCTTCCAATTATAGCCGACCACATCATTCACATAACATACAGGTAGGTACAACAATTTCTATATTTATGTCTGTAATCTATATGGTGTACAAATAAAGAGTATTCTATTCTATTCTATTCTATTTTTTCTCGTCTACCCCATGGCATGGTGTATCGTTGGATAGGTCTTTCAAAAATATTGCGGTTCGTGAAAACAATTTTTCGATTCAGGAATCCTTTTGTGAAATATTAAGCTGTAAAGTGCTAATTTTTGTTAGAGTCAAGTATCGTCCCCCGCCGCCAGCTAAATGGTTGTTTCTAGATATGTGAAAAAATTGACGGTAGTAATATATACAACGTGTAACGTTAAATGCGCAAAACCTGAAAATAGTTTGATCAGAATAACGAGCAGAAATTAATTGAACCACTTTTTAATATAGGTCACATTTTTCAAAAAATCTTCATTAAAAACGTTGCCGTGTCTATTTATTAATAGGTCAAGCAAGCCAATGTCAGCGCGGCGCAGCGGCTCGGTGACGACTCCTCCCTCGGTAAAGCGTCGTCGCAGACGCAAGAAACTATCAGAATGGCCAGTAAAACTAAAACAGCTCATAAAACCTTTACAATGTATTTAATGACTTATATTCTCTCTGAAATAGGTCAATTGAATTAAAAATGAGTTGGGGTGTCCGAGGTTTTGCGCATTTAACATTACACGTTGTATAACGAAGTTAAAAGTAAAACTATCACAGCTAAACAGGCTTTACAAGTTTACGAGTAATAGTCGACCAATTTACATTGGCAGTTCCAATGTATGAGAGAAAATGATTTTCAACTACAATGTTAAGTTTGTTCTTGGGGTAAATTCATTCCAACTACGGAACCCTTCATTGTACGTGGTCCGACATGCACTTGTCCGGATTTAATTCATAGAGTTCAGCTGCACGATTACTGACAACTTTGTGCATTGACTGGACAGGTTCACTCAATCTGTGTGGATCTTTTGTCAAAAGACCATTTCAGACATCAATCTACGTGGTCTTCACATGATCTGACCAAGATTATGTCTGGACTTTAAAAGAGACTGTGACCTCTGAGTTTGTTTGGCCTTTCTTCTTAGTCAATAGTCATATAGGAAACGCCGACCTGATCTAGGTTTTTAAAATATGATTGACGTGTGTACTTACAGAAATAAAATTATTTATCATTAAATGTATCAAAACTGAAACACAAGCAATTTATTTCATTTAAACCGTTTACAAGAACTTATGAAATATCAAGGAGTCGGTCAGTCTGAAATGTAGTTGCCCATTCCCAAGCGTAATATTATGTTACTATGGCGAACAACGGGCAAGAAACTCCATGGACACTCTTTAAAAAAAATGAAAAATAAAAACTTAAAAATTATATAAAATGAGAATATTTTTTTAAATTATGAGAATATGAAAATATTGTTAGAAATATTTTATTTATTTATTTATTTGTTGGATCGCCAACAGAGGCTACACAGTTACTTGCATGTTAACATGAAGAGGCACAAGTACATGTGTGCGCTTCCAATTATAGCCGACCACCTCATTCACATAACATACAGGTAGGTACAACAAGTTTGACAAGGACGGACAAATTAAAATAAATCACAATACAATACACGAACATTAAAGAAAGTAAAAAAAAATTAAAAGCTAAAGCAAAATAGTACAGGTACAAATTACAAAAAAAAATAATAATAATAATACAAACATATTTCAAATTCAAATAAAATAAACTGATAATTAAACAATAACCATAAATCAACAGAAATTAAAAAAAAAGTATTATTACTTGGATACTAGGACTTTTAGGTCTTTTTTAAACTTTGATAGTTTGCATGTATGTAATATCCAATTCGTTATGCTTCGATATACGATACTGCCTACAGAGCCTTGGCAAAACAGCGAAGTGTCCGAGGTTTGTTTTGGATCCCGGCACATAGAAAAGGTTTTAGTTACATTTCCGCGGTAAGCGAGATGGTGCACTTATATTGGTACCATCTTTGAAATTTTACACGTAAGAACTATGTAGAAAGACGTGCGCGTTAAAAGCGTCCGTAATAAAAAAGATAAAAACAAAAATAAGCAATTCAGAAATCAAAAAAAAATAAATATCTGTGGCAACTAAGAGATGACCAGCCTCTTCTGACGGCGCCCAAAATATTGGTTACATCATCCATGTTCAAATTATAGGTACTTATTGTGAGAACAATGTAGAAAAACGTAGGCGTTAAAAGCGGAAGGACTAGCACGTAAGGCACTTTTAAATCCTATAAGCTTATCACATCCAGCACAATACACCTAATAAGGCAGTAAAAAAACACTCAACTGCCCAATTACCACTTATAAAAAACACTCAACTGCCCAATTACCACTTAAACCCATCGCAGAGTGTTTTAAGACCCCTAACCACGTTTTAACATTCCGCCCCTCGAAAATCGAAACTACTTTGAAGATGCACGTAAGTACGTAACCTTTGTTAGGTAACTGAAGCCGTCCGGTTAGTTTCATACGACGGCGCAAATATCCATTTATTTCAATAGGGTTAAGGCGAATAAGTAATCCTTTCCGCCGGGTCGAATGAATACGGGAAGCGTTGGGTCCGCTATAACGTGCCCCTTCATATTTCGTGCCTTCGCAATTCATGCCTTAGACAGGGATTGCATGATTATCCAGGTTTGTTTGTCATTCTGTTAAGAAGGTATGGTTTCCTGTTATATACATGACATGTCATTAGTGGCATTACGTGACATTACGTCATTCTAGAGTTAGTTGCTGAAAATCAGCGCTGTTGACGATAGGTTCGGCCGAAATCACAGCATTTTGCTGAGCAACGACCTGTTCTTGCACAGATGGGACGCACGCAAGGAACATATTTAAGACGCATGGCTTAGTTGTACTTATTATTGTTTGTTACAAAAGTAGTTACTTTTCCAGTTTGTTTTGATTGTTGTTGTTTGGTTGTCGTCTGCCAGTTTTGCGGGCGCATTTTGATTAATGTATGATGTATTGTCAAATGTCAATATCGATTAATGTGTGTTGTCTTTGGTACCTGGCCCTGAGAGCAAGTGCTTGAATACGAGGCTTTTGACTACGTTGTATATTATTTTTATGTCTTTTTATTTTTTTTATTTGTATTATTATTTTATTTTTTATTTGTAACGTGCGTTTTGTTTGTGCAGAATAAACGTTTTTTCTTTCTTTCTTTCTTCTTGCTTTATATTTTACTAGGTTCTGCTCGAGATCGCTTGAGTGGAATTCGTAAGACACTGCAATATTCTAATTAAGAGCCACCCATCGCCCGCGCTATCACTTCGATTTCGCTTAGCGCTCTTTCAGACCTTCTTTCGGCACTTAAGGTTCGTAGCGTGCATGTTAAATAGCCTTTCACGGGAAGTGGGCTATTAAATGCAGATTTTTTTCAAATCCGACCAGTAGTTCCAGGTATTAGCGCGTTCAAACATACAAGCAATCAAACTCTTCAGATTTATTATTATTATTATTATAGATTTCAGACGGGTCCCATCTACGAGCAATAATTCTTGATCACATAGCAAAAAAGTAGTTTATATTCATGGACACTATGACCCATTTTTTGCTTATATTTTTAACTTATTTCCTAAAAATCAGGTCTCACTAAATAGGCTTGAGAAAGGTGAAACTGAAAAGCCCGACGTGCTGTCGAGTTCCGCTTTTCACAGCAAAGTGAACCGTCACAAACATGTGGATGTGGTTCTTTGTAGCAGGACGCAGTTTTTACGCTTTCAAATGAACTTTTACTGTACGTGTAATTTTAATTGTTGGTGGTTTTTTGTGAACCTTAGAATGGAAAAACTTTAATTTAATCTAATCTGTATTTTAGTTTTTGCCACTGACTTCCGAAATTAAAGTTATTTTTCACTTTGTAGTGTTTTTTTGGAAGTCAGTTTTTTTTTTGGCTAAAAAGGTTTTATTTCTTGCTTTTTAGAGGCTATTGCAACTTAGAAATGATAAACAGACCCACTGTTTATCATTTCTAAGTTGCAATAGCCTCATATCAACTTGCTCATCGCCTTTTACAAAATATTGCTTTTCCCAATGGAGGAACGTTAATTGTTGGGTAGTTCTCCTGGTATTTCACTATCAGCTCCGTTTCACCATTCGCATTGTGACGAGCATAAATTGCTTGGCAACCATATTAAAGTAATCGAATCGCAATCCGTGAAATACTTATTATTGAGTAGGTCCGGTGGCCATCTGTGGTCTTCATCATCAGTTCCACTTCACCAAATGGTGCATTCCAAGAGCAAACGCACGAGTTACTGTAAAGAATACCCAAATCGCTATAGGTGTGCCTATAATAATTGAAGAGTTCCTTCGATTTCTCCACGATCCCATCATCAGATCCTGACTGTCTTCCAGTAATTTCTTTCCTGTCTTCGAGTACTTCGAGTAAACATACATAAAAAAAGATTCCGATGAACTGAGAACCTTCTCCTATTTTTGAAGTCGGTTAAAAATAAACAGACTGGATATTCAATTGCACGTAAATATAATATTTAGACTGAGCGGTGTGCCTCGATGTCATTTGTACATTAGAGAGACGTTGCGTTAGGGTTAGTCAAGCCCGAAAGTCTGAATTTAGTAGTCAGACTTTCGGAGTTACCAAGGAGTACCGTATTGCCCAATAGCTGGATTGAAGAGGTCAGATAGGCAACCGCTCCAATTAAAATACCTACTGGTATCTGTTCAGCATTCGGTTAGACTGGAATATGACTCCAACATAGTTCGTCAAAGGCTAGGCAGATGATGATAGTGGACCTCAATGCACAGACGCTAGCACATCAAGCTACTACAATCTGTCAAATTTCTTTATTACATTTTCAACTTTATCGCTAAAGCATACGGTTCAAGGTTGATTGCTCTCGTAACGTTACCACTCTGAATTAAGAATATAACCATCATGTCATCATCTGCCTAGCCCTTTCCCAATTATGTTGGGGTCGGCTTCAAGTCTAACCAGATGCATCTGTATACCGTATTTTACATACATGGAGCGACGAATGCCTATCTGACTTCCACAACCCAGTTAGTGGGTAACACGATACCCCTTGGTAAGACTGGTTGTCAGACTTTCGGGTTTCTGACGACCCGTAACGACTGTCAAAGATCCACGAATGACAGCCGGGACCAATGGCTTTACGTGCTTTCCGAGCAGTGGTATCGAACGTCGTAGAGTGAGATCGGTAGATCGGTAAGTATTTGACAAAAAATACAATATTCAATCAAATTCGTTTATTTAACTTATAGACTATACTATGTGAGCCCATATCGGTAGAAATACCGAAAAATCGGTAGGTTCGAGACCACTGTTTCCGAGGCACGGAGGGGTCTTGTTATGTACAAATGGTCACCCATATACTAATATTATTTAATCTTGTGTTTCTTTAAAATGAGCAGTGCCTGTTTGCGCATCGCGTTAATAATAAATATAGAAAAAACCTCTCGTTTTTTATCGTTGAACCCTGGTTACAACTCATCAAATAAACCATTCTTGTTTAGCTTGGACACAAAGTTGACAAAGGCTATATCTAGGAACATGAAATACATTAAACCTTTTAGCGTAGTTTACAATATCGACAGCCTTCATAATGTTATTTAAAAATTGATGGTATGTGACTTTTTGTACCCAATTCTCTTCTAAATTTTCTCAAAGCTTTTCGTAATAATCAACCAGTACTTTTATATTTATTACTCACTTAATCATTTATACAGTCGATCGTACGTCTGTGATAACAGTTTGACATTTCGCTAGCCTAGTGTAGTTTTTTTTTAATGCTAATCTTTATTTTGTCCCACGGCTGAGCAAAGGCCTCCCCATACTTCTCCAATCGAGTCTCCGGCCAATCGAGAGGAACGAGTCCAAATCGTTACGCCAGCGTTTCTTAGGCCTGTCTCGGTGACGACGCCCGTCTTCAGGCATCTACTGTGTGACGACCCTGGCCTGGCCTGGTTTTGATGTATCCAAAACGTATAACCCGCCCAGTCCCATTTCAGCCTCGCAGACAGTAGGTATTATGGTGTTGCGAATTTGGTGAGTAATTTGTCCTAGCGTAGTACAGAGTTTCAATAGAGTAAGCGGCCAGCCTAAACTGGTTTTGTTACCACTGACGTGCGACCTACTATAACGTCACGGTTTCTCTTTTTTTTATAAAAATGCCGTAAAAATTTCATGGATACTACCTAAGGTTTGAACTCTTTACGTTTGGACATCACACTGTTGGCCGCTCCCAAGTAGCTTCACAACACTTGATGCAATTGCCCCACCCACGTCAAATCTGCCCAGCCCTAGCCGCCTTTTATCTAAACTAAGGTTCCCAATTCATGGTCTCCACTCAAGCACTCGTCAGCTCCAACAACCTTCAGGTCTTTTGACAGACATGGCTGGCCTAAAGCTAGCAACTGGACAGCCATTCCCTACCTCAGAGTACAGTCAGGACATTGACTCCCACCCGTCGGGGGGTAGCGACGATTGCTTCGGCGATACCCGCCTCTCCGACACACGGGTATATGAGGAACACGGGTTGGTTTTTAGTCAGTAAGAGTCTGACAGTCCCCTTCGCCCTTCCCCAAGGGCGGAGGGACTCCATGAGGATTTTCCAACCCGATACTCAAAAAAAAAAAAAACAAAAAAAAAAGGGCATTGACTCCCTGCGTCAAGTTGCCGTGTTATTGCCATTTCATACAAGTACCAAAAAATGACAGTTGAGATTTAAATATCCAGCGGTGCGATTCTGTAACCATCTGACCGTGAAAGCTAGGGTGAAGTGAGCGTGGAGTGAGCTGTCATTCGCTAGGGATAACACTATTAAGTGCTCACTTCACTTATGATTTCACGGTGACATTTTTACAGATTCGACCGGCAGAACATTAAAATTTACTTAACAATATTAATTTCCTGACTTTACAGTCAGGTATTTTATAGAATTTTGAGTTAAGTTACCGTAAATAGGTCTTCTCCGCAAGTATGAGTAAATATTTACACCCACTTCACTTACCAAGCGAAATCGTGTCTTAACTCTCTCAAAACATTCCATCTCTGCGTTAAACAAACATTTAAAATAACGAACGTCCCCACAACGTTTAGGTTAGAAGTTAGTACAATATAGGTATTTATGATTTAAGGCGATGTTAATATTTCGTGTTGCCGTTAAGAACAGTCCGAAATGTACTTTAGAGCGAACACTGAGTGATGGCTTGACATTTATTTCCTAAATACATCACTCCACCATTGTTGACTTCCTTTATGAAGAAAGATAAAATATTTCCTCAAGCGGGGAGGGCATTGTCGGGGAAATGTCGTGGGGGGGAGGCGGGAGGTTCAGCATACTAGGTGGGGTAAGGGATGAGCGGAAGCGATTAGCGGGATTAGCAATCCGCTGTCCTGGTGACGTGGCTTAAGATTAGCAGTCTTTCCTTTGTTTAGACTTTTGTTTTCATGTTTTCTATTTAAGGGAGAAGCGCCAGGGTAGAAGGTAGTATTTCCATGGAATATCAATCAGTAGGATTACATGAACTTAGAGGGTTTGTATTGACTTAAAAAAAAGGAGGAGGTTCTCAGTTCGTCGGAATCTTTTTTATGTACATATGTTCCTCAATTACAATCAATCAATTATGTACAATTCAATTTGTGTTCAATTATGTTACTCAAAGACGGCCGACGGATTCGATTTTTTTTTTCATTGTTTGAAAGAATATACTTTTGTTCCCATTGTTATCAGGTCAGGATTTGATAATGGGATCCTGGAGAAACCGAAGGAACTCCTCAAATATTATAGGCTCACCTATAGCGATTCGGGTATTTTATATAGTAACTCTTGCTTTTGAAAGAAAGAACCATTTGGTGAAGTGAAACTGATGATGAAGACACAGATGACCATCAGAACTACTCAATGATAAGTATTTCACGGGCTGCGATTCCATTACCAAGCAATTTATGCTCGTCAAAATGCGAGTGGTGTCCTGGGTGGTGAAATACCAGGAGAACTTCTCAACAATTAACGTCCCTGAATCGGAAAAAACAATATTTTGGAAAAGGCGATGAGCAACTTGACATAAGGCTATTGTAACTTAGATAAATAATAAACACCCGCCAAAAAGCAAGAAATAAAAAAAAAACTTTTAACAAAAAAAAACTGTTTACAAAAAAAAAAAAAAACGTAGATGTCGGTGGCAAAAAACTACACAGTTTTTTTTCACTAAACAGTTTTTTTTTGTTAAAAGTTTTTTTTTATTTTACCAAAGACACAGTCCTCCGAAATTAAAGTAGTGTTTCACTTTGTAGGGGTTTTTTTGGAAGTCGGTTTAGTTTTTTGTTAAACGTTTTTTTTTTTTTTTAATATAATTATTATAATTCTGTAAATACACACCCGTTACGTTCTCGAATCATATTTTGTTCAACATACATAAGAAAATTTGAATTTTTCGCGCTACCATGCCGCTTTTCTCTTTTGTATCGTCTACAAAACCATTGTCGTTTCGTTTAAAAACTATTCATGTATATTATGCAAAACGACAAAAAATTTAAATATATTTATGATAGTAAACTCCAAAGCCACTTGATGATAAGATATTTGAAACCTCTCACTTACTAAGATAAAATACATTGTTTATATTTGAATCGGACATAAATACCTACCTATTGACTTCATCATCTGCCTAGTCTTTTCCCAACTATGTTGGGGTCGGCTTCCAGTCTAGCCAGTTAAATGGCAAAGGTAATAACAATTCAGGAAAGTTTAGCATGTGTGTGTGTGTGTGTGTGTTTGTGTGTGTGTGTGTGTGTGTGTGTGTGTGTGTGTGTGTGTGTGTGTGTTTGCTATACTCTAAAATAGAACTGTAGAACATATTATAATACCTAATTGATGACAGAATAGTAACAGCCGCACGGGTTGATCAAAGATCAAACTTCGCTTGCCGCGGTCGGCTCGTGGATGGGTAATCATCCATTACTTATTGATGCACGTTAAGCCGTTACCCTCGGATGTAATTTGTAGATAGTAGACAGTCAATACGGGTAGTCAGAAGCCCAAAAGTTTGAGAAACAGTCTTACCAAGGGGTATCGTGGTACCCAGTAACTGGGTTCTAGAGGTCATATAGGCAGTCGCTCTATGTAAAATAATCGATATCAGCTGCATCCGCTTAGACTGGAAGCCGATTCTAACAGAGTTGGGAAAAAGCTAGGCAGATTATTCAATCTGCCTAGCCTACTTATGAAGTAGGTAAGGCGTTCCATCGCTTATAACTTGCACGGAATCAAAGTTCCTACTGTAAACCTCCAACAAAGGCAGACGCCGACGTCAGTGAATTGACGAATATTTATGTTGCAAATTTTACTATATTCCTATACAGGGTGTATCGACAGGCGTTACACGTCGTGACGTCTTTTCACGAGCACCGCTAATGTTACCTTTTGTTACATTGTTGTTACGGGGGATATAAATACGCTGCGTTTTTGTTTGTTTATTATAGGGTTAATAGATTTATTTTTATACCAGTGACCTGGTTAATGGTGAAAGGGTTATTGTTGATAGGGGTAGTTTGAGATTTTTTGCAGTGTTCTTTGTTGCATTCGTGATTTTTTTTTTTTGCTTTTTGCACTTAATAGCTTTTCCAGCTCAAGTTGCTAGAACATGATTTAGCTTTTCTCCAATTTAGTGTATCGAACTATTCGTACCTATGCCGATTATAATAGTCTCCCGACCGATTTCGGTCACGGTGGGCAATCTCAACGGAAATTAGCCAGGTACGCAGGAGATATTATAGTACACAAGTGTGTGCGCAAACACAGGTACACTCTCTGTTCCTTTACTCTCATAGTCCGATGGGACGGCAATCCGACACGACCGGGGAGATATCAAGTGCAGTACGAACGGCTTTACGTGCTTTCCGACGCACGGGGGTATATTAAATCACCATCTTCCAAACTCCGGACTGTTACTACATTAAGTTAAGTATTAAGTTGCTCGACATTCAAATTGAAATTAAAAGAATTTCTTTTAAGTCACCAAAAACATTTTGAAAATGTTCGAGCCGACATATCTGCCATATAAGCCAAATTATTTTATCATTTTTATTAATTTTATCAATAATACCAATTTTAACGATTTTATTATTATTAGCTTTTAAATTTTAATTTCAATGAGTTTATTTTTTTAATTTTTATTAGTCAATTATTATTGTCCATACTCTAAATGTAAATAAAATCGCATGAAAGTTCGTTTCGTAGTTAAAAGAACAATATAGTCACACGATTTTGTCTTATACGTACTTCCTATTTATTTTATTTCTATGTAGGTAATACGCACATATTGGTTATTTATTTTGGTTTCTCAGTAATCACAATACAACACACACCCACACACACACACACACACACACACATGTATGTCACAACATTTTATTTGATATTGTATGAGCTTTTCTATATTATCATATTTAATTTATTCTCTAAATTTATTATAACGGACACACACTTCCCTATGTGTTTGTTATTCCAGCGTATGGCACTCGTGGGTTGCAGCTGAAAATCAGCGTCAGGTGATACACACTGTGTTGTCATCTGACATTATGCTGAGCTGAGGCCCTTTTGGCATTATAGTCTTTGTTTACTGTTTTATAGTTTTAATGTGTATTTATTATGATGTAATGCCAATAAACGCATTTTCTTTCTTTCTTTCTTTCTTTACTAAGAAATTCCTAATGGAAAACTCAATAACACTTTGTCTGACCTGGGAATCGAACCTATGACCCCACGCTCAGCATTCGCTCTTGCAACCAACCAAACACCAACGGCAAAACGACGAACAACGGGGCAGTAAAATGTCAAGTGTGCCTAATGTTAGGACAGTGGCGATTGGTTGAGATGCAAAACCAGGACATATAAAAAAGAAAACTCATTTAAACAAAAAAAAAAAACAAAAAATATTCACGCGGCACGTCAGTAGTTTTTTTTATTTTTTATTATGTCAAACCTAGGGCCCGTGGCTAAATAATAACAGCCGCACAGGTCGATCGATCAGGCTAAGCTACGCTTGCCGCGGTTGGTCTGTGGATGGGTGACCATATTTACATACCGAGACACCTCCGTGCCTCGGAAAGCACGTTAAGCCGTTGGTCCCGGCTGTCATTCGTAGATCTTTGACAGTCGTTACGGGTAGTCAGAAGCCCGAAAGTCTGACAACCAGTCTTACCTAGGGGTATCGTATTACCCAGTAACTGGGTTGTGGAGGTCAGATAGGCAGTCGCTCCATGTAAAATACTGGTATTCAGCTGCATCCGGTTAGACTGAAAGCCGACCCCAACATAGTTGGGAAAAGGCTAGGCAGATGATGATATTATGTCAAATCTATAAAAAAGCTCATTGAGCATAAAAACATTCGTCCGCATCACTATCACTGAGAAAAGTGCTCAAAAGGCTGGCAGCATTGCCACGTTGGATATCTTACCACAGGTGAAAATATATCTTGATAATCAATTTAAAATGTTTGAGTGTAGCTTCTTGCTTTATCCAGCTTTAGGCATACTTAGATAAAGTTACTTACTATATATATATGATAAAAGAAAATCTGACAATAAAACAAAAAACAAAAAAAAACCTCTACAAAAAAAAAAAGCAAAGTTACTACATAAGTTTTCAAATTAAATAAGATTTCATTAAAGTCAAAATAGATTACTTTTTCATCCATAAACGCACAAAGCCCCGAAGGTTTTGCGATCAAGCTTGAATACCTAAGATCTAAAGCAGAGACAAGCCTTTTGAACTAACCTATTTAGCAGTCTTTTTGTAAAATTATTGTGCCTACTCACAATGGACGACTTGAGAAAGGACTTTTTATTTTTCGCGAACTGACATTAAAGAAAAGACGAACGACATTATTTTGTGAAGACTAGCGGTTCGATGATTATTTTGATGTTTTGGTGAAGTTTTCTTTAGATTTTTGTATTATGCTTTCTGGCCTTGAGGCTTTGACCGCTATATAAAGGGAAAATTGCTATAACCACGCCTAGCAGACGGCTTCCAGCTTGAAAAATATTTATACGCTTGTACAAATACTTATCAATAAGCTTTGTACGCATGTTTGAAACTATATACGCATACGCTATATACGCATGTTTGGAATTATAGTTACGGATAAAAGGTGAACCCACACTTATCCAAGCCGAACGCGTCGAACGAATCGAATTCAAGGAGACCTCGCACACATATCCGCACCGAAATAATCGACCGCGTCGAAGACAAAACAATGAAGAAGTAGTTCTCGCGCGTTGCTCTATCGTACGCAACTGATAGAATGCGAGCACATCAGGTGGTGCGTTCAAATGTGCAAATGTTTGTGTGATGAGCACGATCATTTGTTCTTTGTCTGGGTGTTATTTATCTATAATATGTATGTATTTAGAAATATATATGTATGTTTATCAGTTGTCTAGTACTCATAGCACAAGCTCTGCTTAGTTTGGGACTAGATGGTTTTGTGTGAAAGTTTTGGAATATTACTATTATTATTACATGGGTCGAGTTGACCGCATAAGCCGCGCCGAGTCTGATGACATCATCCGAATTCGTCTAGAAGTTCTGGGGTTCTTCCAGATTCGGACGATTCGACGCGGGCAAGTGAGCGAGGTTTCATAAGATTTCATATAAATAATTCTAAAATTCGTTTCGTTCGATGCGTTCGACGCGTTCGGCTCGAATAAGTGTGCGTTCACCTTTAGGGTATGTCACTACTAATTTATAATAATAATATAATAATAATAATAATCTTTATTTGTACATAAAACAGATTGTAGTACATGTAACAGTTTTTACAAAGTGGGGAGTATTACATCTCTAGCAATCAAGTTTACTTTTGAAGATACTGATTTAAATACATACAACATACATAATAACCAGTGTATAATGCTCCCACTGCTGGGACTCAGGCCTCCTCTCGGTGAGAGGGAGTGGGCCGTAATCCACCGCGCGGACCCAGTACGGGTTCGATGATGTCACATGGCTTCGATTTTTTTGGTTCTTGGACATGCCGGTTTCCTCGTTTCTATGTTTTCCTTCACCATTTTGAGAGCAGTGGTGATATAATTTACACAAAGTAAAGTTGTTATGTCTGGATTCGAACCTACGACCTACAACCTTACCTAAAAGTCGCGGCCATTACAACTGGGCCACCACTGCTCCCTGACATCTGCCGGTCGATTCCGGAAAAATCTCACCGTGATAACTACGGTGAAGTGAGCTTAGAGTGAGCTGTGAGTCATGCTGATGCTAGGTATTGACACTATTGACGACTCACTCCACGTTCACTTCACCCAAGTTTTCACGGTGACATGGTTACAGAATAGCACGGCTGTACTAATATTATAAAGATGAAAGATATTTTTTGTTTGTATTGAATAGGCTCCGAAACTACTAGACCGATTTGAAAAATTGTTTTACCATTAGAAGCCGACATTGTCCCTGATGAACATAGGCTACTTTTTACCGCGGGAAAATGCTTAATTCCTACGAGAAAACGGGTAATAGGATTTAAACGGCGGGAATTCCGAATTCTACGCAAACAAAGTTGCGGGCAGATGCTAGTAAATAATAAACATACTTCAAGTTTTATACGGTCAACGACATACCTTTGAGATTAAAATTACGTTTCTGCCTAAACAATGCCACTCATAAGTCGATAAGTGCCAAGATCATAAATAAGGCACTCACAATCGTGCAAGAGGGTAATAAGCTAAATAATCCCAAAAGAAATTCACAAAACACTTCGAAAACAAATAAAAATTTAAAAATAATAAAGAACAATATCGTGTCGGTCGACAAAGCATCGCCGAACTCTCGATCAACTTCCAGTCGCTTCAAATTTTGACAAAACTTTGCGATTAGATAAGAAACGGAGTTAAATCCGATTGAAAAGTTTTCATTCGACACTCCTGAGAAAAGATTAGGGCACCATGTAGGGTACGCATGTGAGAATTTATTTTTATTAGGATTTTATTTTAAAAATTTGGAATAGAAAATACTATTTTTAACACGCTTTTTATTAGTTTCACCTGTATGGTATGTAACTGACTCGTTTGGGCTCGATTTTGCCCCACATTTACTTTAAACGTTTTAGACTTAGGTATCAACGACCGACGACGATACAATATTTTGATTTAAAAAAAGTTGAAAAAAAAATAGTTTAAAAAAACAAAAAAATAACCGTTTTAATAGCAGAACGAACTAAAAATAAGAAAATAATTTATAATTTTAAATTCTAAAATAAAAATAAAGTTATGAAAACAAAATTAATTTCATTGTAAAAAAGCGTGGGGTGCTCAATGTTAATTGTTGTAAATATACAATTAGTAATTATTTATAAACGTAGAGTTAGTACACAAATATGATAAAAAGCACCCCACGCTTTTTTACACCCTACGCTTTTTTTTTGCGAATATCTAATGATGTCGCCGAACAAATTCAATAAATAACAGTAAAAATGTTCCTTATACTTGAAAGATCTTCTTCGAAACAACAAGCTATTTCCGAAGGTGACCTTAAATAGGAACTGTATTTAGCTGGAAATATCTGGTAGCGGCACGGCTGCAGGCGGCTCGGGTAACCCGTGACCACTACACAAGAGCAACCACTTTCAGGGACTACGGGATACTTTATTTTGTTAATGAGTTAGTAGGTAATTGTAGCGACATTAAAACGTTAATGATAATAAAACCGAAACCGAAATTAAAACCGAAATAATTTTTAACCTCTATACTCCATTTGAAATAAGATTAGACATTTAAATAATCCTTTTTTACAGTCGGTTCAACCGATTTTGAATTCTATTTCGTTGGTGGCATGACACATGGCAACTGCAGTTAACAGTTGGTATTGTAACCACTTTTTAGCGTTTAATGCCATCCTTATGACTACGTTATAGAAGTCAAAATCGGTTGAACGGACTGTAAAAGAGCTTTATTTAAATGTCTAATCTTATTTCAAATGGAGTATAGTTAAAAATAATTACAGTTGTAACCTTGACACTGTGCGCTTTTATAATTTCTAATGTGGCGATATTATCATGAGCGTCCACGACCAGATCAAATAAAACGTATGGAAATACGTGCGTACTCTTTCAATTAATATATCTAATTATGATTACCTTTATTACAAGAAAAATCCACACGCCATTGTTGAAGAATTCAACAATGATGAATCAACTTCAATAAATCCGTAATAATTCGGTAACATTGTCACTCCAACGCGTTTGTACGATCCTTAGGAGTTTTTAAGTGAGTGTTGAGGACCGAAGGAAGCTAGGACACAAAATAGATTGGAACAGAAGGTCAGCTTCATACAACGAGCGGAAACGCACGCACACATAGACACACTTCACTTACAGCGAGTGCAAGCGCACTCGCGACTGTCATTTGTTTGACATAGTTTGAGATTACCCGTGTGTACGCATATATATTATTTTTTTCTTTAATAGTCAACCAACAATTGTTAACACTGTTATAATCTTAAAATAATATTCTACCTAAATCCAAGGTATCAATTTGTTATAGATAAGCACTGCATGCCCCATAAAAGTAATAATAAAATTGTGTCTAAAGCACTATACTATACACAAAAGAAACAAGTTTGAAGTAACGTGAAACAATAAGAGTTTCCAACAATGTCTGTGCTCTGAGTGAAATACCTCATAAAAATATGGAAGATGTGAATTTAAAACAAGTAAACATCAAAGTTGATGATAAGAATTCAAAAATAACATTTTAAAAAATCAAATTAAATAAAACTGGCCTTAAACATAAAACTTATAGATACCGATAAATTATATTAAAAATAAACACAATAAAAAGAATACAAATGCATACATTGTTACTCGTAACAGCTATTCTGTGGAAATTGACAAATGAGTCAGAGTGCACGTCAACAAGCGATCTTGAAGCTGTTTAACAGCTTACAGAGCCGAGAGACGACAGACCTTGCGCTGAATACTGTTGTACGGAGTGGGGGGTGCAAGGGAGTAAAAGGAGCACGAGGGAGTCTAGCAGTGGCCTACACTGAACTGGCATATTAATTGGGGACAATCAATTTTGCACCAGAGTATACAAGGTGTAACTTAAATAACGCACAACCTCTTAAGGGGTCATTGTACTCATCATTATGAACAACTTTTACTATGGGAGCAAACCCGAAATCGCGAAAAAAAATCAGCTGTTCCCTACATTTATGTTCGCATAACTCGTCAAAATCTAGGGAACAGTTGATTTTTTTTTTCGCGAATTAGGTTTTGGTCCCATAGTAAAAGTTGTTCATAATGATGAGTACAATGACCCCTTAAGAGGTTGTGCGTTATTTATGTTACACCTTGTATCTATTATATGTGGGCCTATGATGTTGCATGGAGCCGATCTTCTGTACCTACTTATTCTGTGACGAAGATACGAAGTTAGGATGAGACCAACTTATTACAGGTGTTACTTTACTTTGTAATACCTTGTGTGTAGCTCAAGTGTCTCGGTAATCTCACAGGGTTTGTAGAACACGAAACAGATCTCATTAAGATGTGCTAAGTTACAACGTATGTTTTACAAAGGTAGACAGAAAGAAGATCTCCATCAGCTCTAACAAAGCATTTGATCTTGAAATAGCTGCTATACTGTGCTCATATTTTGTAAAGGCTTGTTTTGCACCATTTACCAGATTAAAAGGTTAAATCACTACATAGTATAAAACAAAGTCGCTTTCCTGTCTGTCTGTCCCTATACAGCGTGTAACGGAAAGGGGGTATCAACCCTGAAGGAGGTGAATGTGCTCATGAAACTCAACAACTTTCCCCAAAGAACATAGGTCGAAATATGAAAAAAAAAATTGGCCCTCCCTTACAAAACTGACTACCAGCTGATTGATTTACTATGGGAGGGCCAAATTTTTTTTTCATATTTCGACCTATGTTCTTTGGGGAAAGTTGTTGAGTTTCATGAGCACATTCACCTCCTTCAGGGTTGATACCCCCCTTCCGTTACACGCTGTATATGCTTAGATCTTTAAAATTCCGCAACGAGAAATAATGGCTTATTTAAGAAGCAATTTTAGGCAATACAGCATTAATCCTTATCCAATTAAGTACTTTAAAAACATTGTGCATTTCATATAGATCATTATGGCCCCTCACAGCATGTAATTTAAATGAATATTTTCGAAGATATTACAGTTTTAAAATGCGGGCGTTACCGGCCGGGCAGTCGGCCGGTGACGCTTGAAATTACCCAACGGATTTTCAACTTTATCACTAAAGCATAAGGTTCAAAGTTGATTGGGAAATTTTGACAGTTTTGGGTAGCTTGATGTGCTGGCGTCTGTACTACAGTATTGTACATCTTAAAAAGGTCTACAAAAAAATCCACAATGGTATATGTCTATCTCTTAGGGATAACCCACAATAACGATTTTTTATCCTATACTTTTTACGAGAAATAATGGCTCTAAAATTATCAGTGTTTCTCTACTATATTATGCATGTATTATACATATAAACCTTCCTCTTGAATCACTCTTATCTATACAAAAAAAGCGCATCAAAATCCGTAGCGTAGTTTTCAAGATCTAAGCATACATAGAGACAGACAGACAGCGGGAAGCGACTTTGTTTTATACTCAGCATTGCACCCGTGCGAAGCCGGGGCGGGTCGCTAGTATATATATATATGCTTGAATGATGATATGGTTAGAAAGGGGGTGTCTACCAAGATGGCGGCCAATAGAGAAGTATGGAAGAAAAAGACATGTTGCGCTGACCCCAAATAAATTAGAATGATGATGATGATTTATCGGTACCGGCACATCATTTCCATAACAGTCGTCACTGTGGTCGCTGTGTGGCGGCATGGCGGCCATCGCTTTTCTAGTAAACCGTATAAGCTCTACCCTCAAAACCTGTACCGGTAAACAACATCAATCTCCAACTGAAAACAGACAACGAAATTCAAAATAAACTTCAAACTTCACCAAAAAGCGTAGTTACGTTCTAAAATACAGCCTAAACTCGGTTAAAGTTTGGAATCCACGATTCTTCGAAGTGGGGCATCAATTGAGAAGTTTTCAGAATTGTAGCATTAGCAGAGAGGCCCGATAGTACTCGATGGTATAGTTTTGAAAGCTGGTTTAAGCACGCAAGTAGTAAAGTGAGTACTTTTTTTGTTCAAGTCCTTGTGGACATTTAGTGAAAAAAAAATCATCTGATGAAATTACAAAATCGAATCGTGTGAAGAACGCAATAACATAAATCGATGAAATTCGAAAAAACAACATCCCAAAAGTTTATTTTTTATAATAGCGTTTACTAATGTTTGTGGCCAGTACGCACGATAATTACAACGGGAGAAATTTAACCTTTCTGGCTGTTAACAAAATCAGTCAAGCTGTGTTTAAGCTTTCAAGGCTGCAAGGCAAATGAGCAGTTATGTCGATGAGACGATTGGTACCGTTCTTTTTCGAAATATGTATTATGATAATGACGCATGTTCTGCAAATTTAAAAATCAATGAACCACTGGAATACGCACTGTCCCGTAAATCTTTTAATTAAAAATCTAGATGGGGGCCGAAATAGCTTAATAGTGGACATTATATTAATTACTGTTAAACAAAAACCTGATTATTTGCAAACCGCAATACTCAGTTTGTATTATTACAGCGCAAAAAGTAATTATTTTGGTAATGGTAAGTTCACATTCAATTTGCGTTATTTACCTATAATTTATTTACTGTGTTCAATTTACAATACTGTCTGTGTAATTGCAGTAGTAATACAAATAAATAAATACTTACCTACTTATTTGTGAATAATTTTCTTGTTTTTGCGGGACTTTTATTGAATACTAGTTTTGAACTTTAAGTCTCGAATATCACAAATATTTATTAAAGAGTCGCTTAAATGACGTTCATTGACTGGGGAGCGTTGTTAGTAAAGATTTTTGAAATCATCATAGAAATGGTGTTGACAAAACAAGATGGCGGCAATAGTTCTGATTTTGGCCACGCGCCAATAAAACTTTTGTAGCGTTATATATTATCCAAGCTAATAGTTTCTGTACTTTTATTACCTAACTTTAAAATAAATAAACTCACGAAAAGCCAATTAGGTTCAAATAAAGGCTGCACCTTTTCAAATGAATCTAAAACATTTAATAGACTAAAAATATAATTGTGGGCGGCGCCATTTTGTCTCGAGACCACAGACTCAAATAAAATGTGTGACAGACGCTTAAAAATTAAACATTGCAAGCAATGACACTCGCCGCTGACATTCTGAGTAACCTCAATATTTGTTAACGAGACATTTACCTTTCATTTGATTGGCTTTTAATGAGAGCTCTTCAACTGAACAGGATTATTGTAAAATATGTGATATTAATTTGTAGTTGCATGAAATATTTTATTGGTAGATAAGTAAGAATATTGAGTGGTCACGCAAAATTGAAATGCAAAATTAATATAATAAAAATAAAAAATAAAACTTACTTTAAAATTATTTTTTAAATTATGATTATATTTTATTTGACTTTTGTCTGTCACTTGAATGTGACTGGTTTAAAGAAACGAAATTATTATTATTGTTTTAATTTAAAACCTCTCCCTAGAGTTTGGGAATATTTCTGTTTAGAGGAAAGTTTTTTCCGTCCCAAAAGTGTAAGTTTACACATAGTATAATAATTAACCTTCATTTTTCACCGCTGGGATACAGGCCTCCACTCAAAGTAAAAGGTAAAAGGGAGTGGGCCGTAATGCACCACGCGGGCCCAGTGCTTGTTGGTAGATGTCACAGTACCTATTATTTTGATTTTTTTTTTGGTTCTAGGACATGCCGATATCCTCACAATGTTTTCCTTCACCGTTTTAGAGACCAATGGTGATGAAAAGAACCTACGACCTACAACTCGTAACTCGCGGCTGTTAACAACCGTGGCCGTTGGCCACCACGGCTCTCAAAAAGTGTAAAGCCACGTCCTATACAAAAGCGGCCATCGCGCGACCACGCGATGATCGCGTTCGTGTTCATATGGGAAAACCGGAACGCGCCATCTGTCGGCGCCACCACGCGTTCCGGTACCGAACAAAAAGTGACATAACGAACGCGACGATCGCGTATTCGCGCGACGGTCGCTTTTGGTACTTTTGACGGCAATTTTGCCAACAGCGCAAAAACTGACGATTTTATCAATAACTATATGTAAGTAGGTATTAGTCAAATAGGATTTATTCATTTCACATAACCACTCCGAATTAATATTGTCAATGTAATTAATCGGAATTATCCAGGCATCATAATAAATTATGATAGCAGGCGATTAGTTAGAATTAGTACGTCCGTAATGTGGCGTTAAAATTACTTTATGACGATTAATTATAATATGAATAATGTTTATTGTATATACTAGCTTCTGTCCGCGACTTTGAACACGTGATTTTTTTTATTTGTTTCCCGACACATCCAACGCGTGTGATGCGATGCAACGTCATCACTTCGTCTTAGCTCAGCGTTCTTTCAGATTTTTTTTTCTTTATGCTCGGTTCCTAACGGTTATAGCGTGATATTATTATCCAATAGCGTTTCTCTAGAATTGAGCTATCAAACGAAAAAATATCTTTTCAAATCCGACTGGTAGTTCCAAAGATTAGCGCGTTCAAACAAACAAATAAAATAATAAAAAAAACTCTTCAGCTTTATTATTAAAATAGTATAGATTCATAGAATAGATATTCATAAGAACATCAGAGCTGTCAATTGCTGGACGTAGGTCCCTTACTGTTGTCGCCGCAAACGACAGTCCTGGAGCGGACAGCAAGAAAATGTACGAAAATCTGTATTAATCAATTAATTATTCTGATTTCAAGAGACAATGGTTTGACAATCCGTACGGAAAGCTGGTCCTTTTAAGCTCGAGACTGTCTTGTTTTATAAACGGTAGTGCTTTCATGGTTGTTCGAGAATACCTCAGGCAAACTTAGCAGTTTGGGAAGAACAATTTTGAGAAGGAAGCCAACAGAAGAATTCAGCAGTGCGTCCTGCCAGTCATGACTTACGGAGCGCTCCGAAATGTGGACGCTCACGGTATGGCTGGTCCATAAATTCAAAGATCTCCCCGCGAGCTATGGAACGAGCTATGCTTGGAGTCTGTATGAGGGATAAAATCCGGAATCAGGTTATTATTAGGCAGAGAATCAAAGTTGTCGACATAGCTCACAGAATAAGCAAGTTGATGTGGCAATGGCCCGGCCATATTAGCCGTAGAACCGGTGACTGATGGGGTAGACGTGTGATAAAACAAAATATAAAGTATAGCGCCTGTCTGGGTTCGAACCTACGACTTAAAACTCGAAATTCACGGCCGTTACCACTGGGGCACCACTTAAAATTCGGAGGTGGTGAAAAAGACGAGCGTCTTTTTCACCACCTCCGAATTTTAACTTTAAATATATATTTTACTTTCATTTATACACATGGGTGCCGCCAAATAATAGTTGGAATTTTGCGGCGGACGGGAAAAGCACCTTATAGATATGAAATCCTAAAAAGCACAACTTTTATAATATTTGTTCATTGAAATCAGCACAAAATCGAAATACTGACATTTGCGTTGTGTGTACAAAAAATTATAAATGGCAAACATTTGTCCGAATAAACAAAAATTGTTTTCATTACAATATTTAGAATAACCGCCGCACAACAAATTATTATTTGCCTTCGTCATTTTATCAGAACTTACCAGTTGGACTTACATACATAATTTATACTACACGCCTTCTTGCCATGGGGGTAAGCAGAAACTACAGAACGCTACATGCTACGATCCTTACTACTCCGTACCTTCCTACTTTTGCCTCGTTTACGTTTATACATCAGAAGGCCAATTCTCGTGATTTAAAACGTTCAATATCTAATCGCTGTCTCATCTCGGCGACAAAGAAATATCAAAAATATGGGGAAATTAGAGGTATTTTTGACAGAAATTGACACTGAGATCAGACTGTGAACGTTCTTAAAATTACGAAAAATGAGGGTTTTCATTTCGGAGGGGCCCGTGTCTAAATAATAACAGCCGCACAGATCGATCGATCAGGTTAAGCTACACTTGCCGTGGTTAGTCTGTGGATGGGTGACAATCTTTACGTACCGTAACTCCTCCGTGCCTCATAAAGCAAGTTAAGCCGTTGGTCCTGGCTGTCATTCGTGGGTCTTTGACAGTCGTTACGGGTAGTCAGGAGCCCAAAAGTCGTGCAACCAGTCTTACCAATGGGTATCGTATGACCCAGTAACTGGGTTGTGGAGGTCAGATATTAAATACTGGTATTCAGCTGCATCCGGTTAGACTGGAAGCCGACCCCAACATAGTTGGGAAATGGCTAGGCAGATAATGAGGGTTTTCATAAAAAAATACGCCACCAGTTGGCACCACTTTGGCAAGAGGTCTTCTATTTCATGATTTCATCATTCGTTTCATTCATTCGTTTTTCATTTAGTCAGGACTAAAGAAAATATAGGCGCTTTGACGCTTTTGACAGGTGCTTGGACCTGACGTCTCAGTGCTGCCACCTATTGAACGTCATTTCAGAAAACCCTCATTGCCCCTCTAGTGATACATGCACGCCGGTTGCGAGTGCTACGCACGTCTGACCTATGTGAAGAACATCACCAACAGGGTGTAACATAATTATACATAATTATGTCCTCCGAGGGCGTCCCCTCCTGGCGTTTCCACTCACATCTGCCTTGTAAATACCTTTTGTTAGCCGCCTTGCTTAGTCGGAATGTATTAAAGTATAATTAAAACATTTCACAAAGCTTTACGACTCGAATAAAAAAGAACATAAATTATTATAAATCAAGTGCTAAATGCTGAGCGTTTTTAATTAGGATCAATTTCCAGGTCGGGTTTTTCTATCTGAAATTTCTCACGCTTGTAGTCTCGATTCGTGTGATGGCAATAGACTCAGCCCTATTACACGCGACTAAAACATAACTGGCTGTATGTGGGTGTACACCTTTGCCCAACCTTTAACACACAACAGACTTACACATAACATATCACATCACGCCTCGTATCTCCATACAAGGCGTGATGTGATATGTTATCTGTGTTACGCTCTTTATATAATACTTAGAAGGATATTTTTAAACTAGTTTTCTGAAAGTCATCATAATTTCAGCCAAAAACGTTTCTTTCAGGCTGGACATAGGCTTCCCGAAGCACTGCCAATTCGCCCAGTTCTTTCCCTCTCGCATCCAGCGGATTCGTGCGGCCTTCACCAGCCGTGCGATTCTGTAACCATCTCACCGTGAAAGCTTGGATGAATTGAGCGTGGAGTGAGCTGTCATGGACTAGGGATTAATTAACACTATTAAGTGCTCACTTCACTTATGAATTCACGGTGAGATTTTTACAAAATCGACCGGCAGTTCATCGGTCCATGTTGTGGGAGGCCTTCCAACGCCACGTTTTCCGTTACTCAGTCGCCACTCCAGAACCGGGCCCATCGGCCATCTGTTCTGCGAGCAACGTGCCCATACTAAAAGTTCCATACTAACTAAAAAACGGTGATCCTCTCTAATTCTTTTTGCCGTCGGTAGGCAAGCATATAAAAAAGGTTTCCATGAAAAAATATTTAACATTTAAAAATATTCTTAACGAAAGCTCTCAAGCCCGACAGGGTGCAGGCGTGCCCATGAATAATTATTTGACCCTCTCCAATTAAAAAGTGCCGAGTGGGTACAGGTATTTAGCACTTCACAAACGTTGTTATTTGTGAGTCATTTAGCAAAAATAAAAAAGGATGTATATGTACGTGTCGCAGACCCAGACGACAGTTTGAATATATGTATAATAAGTTTTTAATATAACTATGATGATGAGAAATAGTGTCTGTAGCTACTTATACTACTGATGGTGGTTTTTAAGTAATAAACAAGTATTTTATAATATCCGCAACCGTACAGTTAAATAATATTTAAATACATTTTACCACAAGCAAGGGTAGAATACTACTTATTTCGTACGTTCTATGGCACTTGATACGCTTTCGTAGCTGCTTGTAGCAACGGCGTAGCAAGTGCTACGAAATACGAACAGCTCGTCATTTCTGTCTAAAAGCTAATAATGTTTTGTTGGCTTCGTAAAATAGACATAAATAATGTTATTTAGATGATTGAAAAATATATGATGACATAATCCCCTATTTAGGAAACTGTCAGATTTTCCCAATCAACTTTGAACCTTATACTTTAGCGATAAAGTTGAAAATCTATTAAAGAAATCTGACAGATTGTAGTAGCTTGATGTGCAGGCGTCTGTACAATAAAATGTAACAAAACTAAACGCGTGGGTGCGTGCCACAGCAGCCTCTACCACTTTTGATTTCAAATCAACGACTGTAGGTACGACTAGTAACTTCACGATATGAGTGTAAAAACAAACTTACATATTTTGGATGCCTTTGGAACACAAGATATCACGATAGAAACTTTTTAAAAGAATATTGCTGGTCTCTTACATGATATAGCATTTTTATCTCACGAAGCGACGCGCGCTTCACTTAACTCAGAGCGCTTACACACACATTCACAGCATGTTTGTATACTGGGTAACCACAAGCAAAGCGCGCGTTGATACGTGAGATGAAGATACTATACTTTGGTATACGAGTACTATGGTCGTTAACGTATTTGCAACATTTCAATATTTTTTGTTTTTAAAACATTTCACTTAGATAATTTAATTTAACGTTCTAAAATGCTGAATAAAACCAATTCCCTGACCCGTGAAGCTAAACACCTAAATATTTTAGAAAAAAAGTAAAAACATTCAAAAGATTTGAAAGTCTTTGAATTGAAATCAGAAAACGTAATCCTAAGCAAACGTTTGATGTTTTCTCAAAAAAATTAAATAAAAGACGTCATGCCAAGTTCCTTTCCTGAAGCAAATAAAGAAAAAACACGAGATATTTATAATTAAATTGTATTTTCCATGAAGAGTTAATAATTCGAAGACTAAACTTAATCGTCTATTTTAATATTCCTTTGTGTGTGCATATCTAATGAGCCATCTCTTTCCGTGATATTTAAAGGGTAGGCAAATGGCTGACGCATTCTCAAAACAAGAATTCAATGAATTCGAACGTTTATTAATATATTCCATAAATATGCTGCGATAAAATTGTATAATGTTTTAGATATAAGTACATTCTACAACATAACACAACATCACGCCTGTACTGTTTAAAGGGTTAGGTAAAGGTTAAGGCTATTATACGAGTATAGTAGACCTTAACCCACATTTTGCTAGATAACTTTCAGTCCCATGTTATAGGGGGCGAGCCTATTGTTGGCGCCTTGTGCTACATTCATAGCAAGAAGCTACGTTCATATCTAGTAAGGGTTGGACCACATCTGGCAGCACGGAATCGCATTTGTTCCGCCTGTGCTACCACGTGCTGCAGTATGCTGCCGCATGCGAACGCGCGCTGTCGCATTCCGCAGACAAAAAAGGCGATCGCACGCGTCAGCATGCTGCAGCATGGGTGGCATACTGCCGCGTTCTTTCATGATCAGTTTAGTTTCAAGCGCGAGATGGATAGGACCACGGGAGAGAGAGAGCAGTGATTCTAGCGCTAAAACTATCAAATTTTCGTCAGTCATTGTTATTTCCATCCGTACGGCATGAATGAACAGGCTGCACTGAGCTGACGAGCGGCCGCGTGCGCCATTGTACGATAGAGTGAGACAGCATGCGATAGCAAGTGATCGGCGTGAAAGGATGCGTTAGCATGCTATCGCGCGCTTCAGCGTTCCGGAGTCTCCCTGCCGACCATTGCATTTTGTCCGTGATGCCGATCGCCTCGAGGATTCCGCCGCATGCTATCGCATTATGCTTTCTGTCTCGGTCTAGCAAATGGCAGTTCTAAGCGACAGAAAGAGAAAGGGCGACGGAAAAAGGCGATTCCGTGCTGCCAGATGAGGTCCAACCCTTACAGATTTTGGCGATGACTTTAGGTTTTTAGGGCTTCGTAGTCAACAAGGAACCCTTCTAGTTTCACCATGTCCGTCTGTCCGTCCGTTCGTCCGCAGCTTAGCTCAGAGGTTTTTAGTACTAGAAAACGGCAGTTGCAATGAATGGGCGAACATGATTTTCAACTACAATGTTAAGTTTATTCTTTGAATAAATTCATTATAACTACGGAGCCCTTTATTGTGCGTGGTCCGACATGCACTTGGCCAGTTTTCAGCTTTAGGATCATTCTCTTCTCACAGTAATAATTCACGCACAGTCGTAAACACTACTTCAAGATAAAAATAATATATCCACCGAAAACTATTAGACTCTACTCTTGAACCAACGAATATCCACGATCCATTTTATAGTCCTCTCTATATAAATATCCCAAGAAGCAACATAAAGTTTATACCCAGTAAACGCTAGACTATAGTTATTTCGTCACTATTTCGTCGCTTCGGTTTTATTGCCATTTATAGATAGATAAGTGTATATATTCAATAAAAGACGGCAGTATATATGCGATGCTGAAGTTATTGAATTAAATGAATATTGATATACAATATCCAGTGTATTAAATAAAATGAAGAATTCTTCATTTTTGTTGAGTTTATTATGGAAATTCACCTACTAAAACTAAATCTTCTTCATGTTTTTGTGGAATGAAAATACGGTGCGGCATGTAGACAGTGTATCGACCAAAAAATATGAATGGGCTGTGGAAAGCGTCGCCGGAGCGTCGACGCTCGATTCCTGCGGCCTTAACAAGGTCTTCGCGCCTTCTTGTCGGAGGCCTTCAAACACTACGCCTTCCGGTACGCAGTCGTTACTCTAGAACCTTTCGGCCCCATCATATTATAATTTTTTTTTTCTTTTTTTTTTTTGGTGTCGGGTTGGAAAATCCTCATGGAGTCCCTCCGCCCTTGGGGAAGGGCGAAGGGGACTGTCAGACTCTTACTGACTAAAAACCAACCCGTGTTCCTCATGTACCCGTGTGTCAACTCACTTTTCGTGTCTGTCTGTGACCGTGATGTTCTTTTAAACTACGCAACGAATTTTGCTGCGATTTTCACCATATTTTAGATAATTTATTCCGGAAGTATTATGTGCATAAAATATTAATATTAAACTGACATCTAATAAAGAAATCTCGATATTTTGTCAAGTCGTAAGAACCGTGCGAAGCAGGGGCAGGTATTATATAAATTATAAATAGGTCATATTTTTAGTCACACCAGTCTCTCGAATTATGTCAGTCATTCCAATCTGAGATTTAAAAGTTTTAAATGCTACTTGGCTTACAACTCAGTTCGCAATGCGGCGGTCTGCGCAATGAAACTAGATGACACCTAGGAAAATAGATCCATATTTTATCTTAAGCTAGTAACTGATCTTTTCAAGAGATATATTCCTAATCTGGCTTCAAAGGAAAGTGTAAGTACTATCTATTAGGTATATATAGTTATAGACAATTTTGTACTATGGAATCTCAGTTTTAATTTACTATAATGGTCCATAGAATACGCAATTTTCTAATAATGCACTTATGCCCACTAATCGACACTTAATTTTAATGTTGCACCACGATTGATTTTCAACTCTCGGCGCTAAGACAAGCGTTGAAAATCAAAAAGTGCGTTTTTGTTTAGGTATTACATGTAGCTTACAATTAGTATTGGGGAAACAATAAATGGGTTATTGTTTTTTTGTTTCATTTAAAACATACCAAAAACACACGAAGTATCAAGGGAAACTAAATTACTTCAGCTACAGTAAAACTTCTCAGAACATTCCAGAACAAAACGGAGGCATTTCCCCGTTTCTATCTTTAGCCTGCAGTAATGTTATCTATACCCGGAGTTAATTACTCCTCTGGGACTAAGACAAATATCTAGACACAGACACAGGCTAGGACAGGAATATAAAAGCCTGCAAAATGCGTGTAGAATCGCGTAGAGTGCCGCAGTCTAGTTAAGTAGGTACTTGTCATGAAAGATGTCCATCCCCGTAGTACTCGTATCATCATAAAGTCCTGCTTAAAGTTAGATTGCAGTGTTCCATATTTACCCGACTATGCGACGTAAAGGAGAGAATGTGTTTATCATTCTACATATAATATGTACAGTGGCCTCCAAAAATTAGTTGAAATTTTTCCACTTCGGCTTTGACACACCACATTAAAGGTCACAGCTCATTAGAGCCACCCGTCACCCACCCCGCACCGCCTCGTCGCACGGCGTCCACTCGTTGTCGATAGGTGGTCCACGGGTGGACGCCGCGTTATCACCAATAAACGTCGCGCGGTCAAACAGTGGACCTCGCGTCGTCAACCAGTGGACCCCGCGCGCTCAACGAGTGAATGCCGCGTGGTCAACGAGTGGACGTCGCTTGGTCCACAAATTTTCGAGTAGTCTGTTAACAATTGGCACTAGGTCTACGCGTGTGTTTCGTAATATCAAATTTTACAAACCGTGAATTGAATCGCGTGAATCATTCGCGGGCAGCGCGCGGTCCACTCGGGACCCGCGCGTTGGCAATGCGCACTCAACGCAAGGCAAGCATGCGAGCAACGAGTTGTCACCGAGTGCTTCCACCCGCCGTCCACGCGTGGAGTGCTTACGACCGAGGCGATCCGGTGACACTACGGAGTTGATATAGTGAGCGCATACCCCTACAAGTTCATATAAAGAATACTAGCCGCAGGAGGCGAGGCGGTGCGGACTGGGTGCCGGGTGGCTCTAATGAGCTGTGTGACCTTAAGACTTAAAATTCAAGTGATCGAAATGTTTGAACTGGTATAGATAACGTTTTTAGTGACTAGTTCAACTACCTTTGACATCGTAAAAAATAATCAAGTAATGCCTGATTATTTTTTTTATTTTAAATCGTAATGTGGCATCAGTGAAGTGGAAAAATGTCAACTTACTTTTGGAGGCCACTGGGTGTCCGGAAAGTCAAGGATTGCCTTTTACCTGCTGATGGTCCACATTGGGATCTACCAATAATAAAAAAATGACCATAGCAAAAATCTTATGGTTTCCGAGTTTTTTGATGTTTAATGAAATTTTGGAAAATCTCTACCTTTGATCAGTTTTTTCCATGCTAATTCTACGAATGAAAACTTTTTCGAGTAAAGGTTTTTTTATTTTCATTTTGAGTCATCCTATTATCGATTGAATACAAGAAAGTTACAGATATCATCTTTTAAATACCTAAAATTTAGGTTCAAACTTAAAATTTTCACCAAAAAAAAATTTTACCTTATTTTTGATCGACCCTAGTGAAAAAAAAAAATTATTGGTAGGTCATTTCTTTTTATTGGTATATCTCAATGTGGCCCATCAGCAGGTAAAAGGTAATCCATGACTTTTTGGACACCCAGTATATGGGTGTTCCTTTGTGGCGCTCTAGAGACCAAACGCGTGGGCCGATTTTGATGATTCTTACGTCAATCGATTTGTCTTAATCTTGTTAGTATCACCAATGTATTTTACTGATTAACACACAAACGCTAGCGGCTCATCTGGTAGTATATGGTTAACGTCGTTTATGTATTGAAAAATGCTCTGTACATCCTGCAGACAAAGTTAAATTTTGAATGTCGTAATGTTTCAACAAAGCGGCGTTTTAAAGGATTGAAAACGGAATCGAAGTTATTTCGAATGGAATGCTTATTGCTTAAGCGCGCTTTAAAACAGAGATAAATCTAATTCGGTATTTAAGCTATCCGGTAAAGGTTCATTGCTATTGGCCGAACGCTTGGGCACAGCCATAAACCAACTCCTTAATACCAGGAAGCAAATCGAACTGGCAACTCAGACTTCAAGAAAGTCGTAACATTTGAATTGTAGCCGAACATAAATAAGAATTCTACTACGATTTGAATTTTTATTTTTCGAACTTCGATGGAACGCTATGTTGGCAGTTTTGAAAATCGTCTGTCTGATAAATCCTGTTTTACACCTTCCAATCTACTGTTATGGATTTCTATATTTGTTATATATTAATATTATAAATTGAGGATAACTAGATAATAATGTTTTGTACGTACACCTTACATACAAATAGAGCAGTAATTATCTAGTCATTATCGTGTTTCCCTCTATGGTGACAGCGAGAAACACGAATTACGCTTTCGGAAGTAATAATTAGACGAAAACAAAGTGGTGTAAGGCCCTTTGTACACACACGTTTTTCTTGACGTATAAATCGAAGGTCTATTCACCGTGTATAGGCACGTTTGTCAGTGTTGTATGGATCACTATGGATGCTTGTTAACGAACACGTTTTTCTACGGTGCGGTTTATATGGCATTTGTAGTCACGGTCGCCAGTGTTTTATGGATCACTAAAGAAGCTTGTTGACACACACGTATTTTCTACGGTGCGGTTTATATATAAAGGTCCTTAGTGTGTTTTGGTGTTAGACAGTACGTGTTATAAGATATGGAACACGCAAGACCTCCGACCGAATTGGTTTTAGAAGGTGGCTCGGCAAACCGAGCTGACGCGTGGCGAACGTGGCTCTAGCAATTTAAGTTTTAGTTTTTGTTAAGGCTTCAGGAGAGTACAAGGAAGACAAGGATGTACAATCCAGTTTGCTTATTAACTGAATAGGCGCTGATGGATACGAGATTTTTTTTTTTAAATAATCTCACGTGCGCACGGACGTGAAAATATCAGAGCGCAATTTTATCACGCACTGGATTTTCAACCCTCGGCGTGAAGCAGAGCGTTGAAAATACAATGCGTGAAAAAAAACTGAAAGTAAATTAACAAATTTCATAAATCAATTTGATCTTCCGTTCCATTACTCCGAAACCAATCGATAAATAAATAAAACAGTAACGAATTAAAACTAAGAATCTTCACGTAACCTATAAGTTACTCGCGTAAAAATATTAAAACATCTTTTACCCGTAAAAGGTTGCGTAAATTTTACTATCGGCCCATACTTGACGTGTTTCGGCTTGAACCAAATTATCCAGCGTCCGGGATAAGGTCGATTTACATCGGTCCGGAGAGACCAATTTATTTGTTACGTAAAACAATTAATAAGATCAATTTGATAAAAGGGCACAGACAACTAATACTGAAATTGTAAACGTAAATCAAACACCGATGTATTTGAGTCTTTATTTCTAAGTGAAAAATCATCAACCACACGAGCGGCACGCATCAACGGTAGGCAACTGCAGCCGTCGACAGCATGCCACTCCTGCCGTGCGATTCTGTAACCATCTCACGGCTCACCGTGATAGCTTGGGTGAAGTGAGCGTGGAGTGAGCTGTCATTCGCTAGAGATTAACACTATTAAGTGCTCACTTCACTTATGACTTCACGGTGAGATTTTTACAGAATCGACCGGCTGTATTTGAGGACGTTAAATACACGAGTGGCAAGGCTTAACTGCGAGATGCCGTTAAAAAAAAAAATACAAGAGTGGCACGTTGACGGCTGTAGTTGTCTTTGCCTTTGACGCGTGTAACTCGTGTGTTTGAGCACTGATTCGTGGCGTTTTTGTGTAGTTTCTGCCTACCCCCATGGAAAGTAGAATGCAGGGGTGAGTTTATGTATGTACAGAAGCCAACACATCAAGCTACCCGAAACTATCAGATTTTCCCAATCAACTTTGAACCTTAAGTCTTGGCGTTAAAGTTGAAAATCTATTAAAGACACTTGACAGATTGTACGAGTAGTAGTAGTAGCTTGATGTGTTGGCGTCTGTACATATAGAAGCTGTAACTTAAATAACGCACAACCTCATAAGGTGTCATTGTACTCATCATCATGAACAACTTTCACTATGGGACCAAACCAGCAGTGCTATTCTGTAAAAATCTCACCGTGAGAACTTAGGTGAAGTGAGCGGAAAGTGAGCTCTGTCATTCCCTAATGGTAGGGTTTCACACCGTTAAGTGCTCACTTCACTTATGATTTCACGGTGAGATTTTTACAGAATCGACCGGCTGACAAAACGGCTGAAAAACAGATCAGCTGTTCCCTACATTTTGACGAGTTATGCGAACATAAATGTAGAGAACATCTAATTTCTTTCTCACGATTTCAGATTTGGTCCCCATAGTAAAATTTGTTCATAATGATGAGTACAATGACCCCTTAAGAGGTTGTGCGTTATTTAAGTTACACCTTGTATAATTATGTTTATTTCTAAGGAGTGGAGGTGACATTGAACCGTAGGATGGTAAAGCAATTACGAGGTCGACTATACCTACCCAAAATGTTAAACTGTGCAGTCATATCCATGTCTGCATGACCGCCTTTACTAGTATTTTATTCGGTCCATTTAAACATATGGCACACTCATTTACTCACACTCTACACAATACCTTAATTTCCAAGCATTCCAGGAAAACAACATCTAGTGTATAGCTCAACGAGTTAATTAAGAATGGTTTAAAATATTTTTACGACAGCATCTGTATATGATGCTACAAAACGAAATTCTGTTTAAAAAGTGGCAGTTGAAACAGTTAGCCGAATTAAAAAACACATTTTGAAAAACATTTACACCGTTAATACCTACGTTTCCATATTGTGATTTTCATATCTGCAGAAGGAGATCAATATTTATTTATAAAATATTTATTATAAATTCTGACCTCAAACAAGAATGCGTGATAGATGTGTGAAGCGACCTTATTCCTGTCGTTGGTACGCGTTAAGGCGAAGTTATACACTTTACGACGCATATTTTTATAAACGCACCTGACTTATTTTACTGGCGAAGTTGAAAAGCTTATAAAACGTTCGAGGTATTAATGCTGTACTGATGCTTTACTGTAGGTACCAAAGTTTATTTTTATTACGATACTCGAGTTCGCGCTGTATAATTTCGTACAGCGCCATCTGTAGATGAATAAAAGACTGTAATCGGTTTAACTTATTTTATTTTTTTACATTTTATGATGCAAGGCTGCAATTTGAAATTTTGAATATTTCTTCACGAGTTGTATTCTATGTTTATTATTTTCATTGAGAGAAACAGTAGTTATAAAAATGCCAGCTGCCATTGCTAGTAATATTTTAACTTTTTATTTTAAGCCCTATAAGATAATTTTGCATTGTTAAACTAGACAGCAGATGCATACTTGGGACTTTGACTGGCCATAATGACGATAAAGAGTATAATTATATTGCTGAAATATTAATAGCCGAATTTTTCAGGAATTGGGCTATCAAATACAAATTTATTTTTTCATTTCCGACTGGTAGTTCCAGAGATTAGCGCGTTCAAACAAACAAACAAAAAAACAAACAAATTCTTCAGCTTTTTTATTAGAATCGATAATTATTCGATTCCAAATACCTTCAAAAGTCCATACCATAAATCTGACACAAAAACAAATGCAATAAATCATTAGGAAAACAACTTATTCAATTGAACCTTCTATATTTGGTACTAACTGTCCAATGTTTTGTTTCGTAGATTCCCCCTGGGTAAGCGCGGTGAGAAGTTAGTGAATTGAATTTTACGATATTGTGGCCAAACTCCCTTTCGTCCTCGTGTAGAATCATTTAAAATTAGTCCCTATAGCAACGGGTTGGTTTCAAAAACAAAAGTTCTTTAGTCCGTATGGGTATATTTCTCGCCGTATTTGGTTGCAACTTTGTCTTTGTTAAAGTTTTGTGGTCGGGAACTTAAATACTGAATACCATGGCGAGTTTATTCTAGAATTTTTTAAATGCAAATAATAATATGTAAATCAAGTCCTCCAGCTCGTATTTCGGCCACGGCAGCCAATCTCAATAGAGACTAACTTTCGGCGCGGGAGATAATAATATTATAGTGCACAAGTTTGTGCGCAGACACAAGTGCACTCCCTCTTCCCTCGCTGTCTTAGTCCGATGGGACGGCAATCTGACAAGACCGGAGAGAGATCAGGCGCAGGACCAACGGCTTATCATGCTTTCCGAGCTACGGGGGTATCACACCGCACACTTCCAAACTCCTGACTGTTACTAAGAAATTCCTAATGGAAGAACTCAATAAAACTTGTGCCTGACCTGGGAATCACCGACCGGGAGTCGGGATATTATGTGCATTTGCAAAGAACATCGCAAGAATTACATTGAATGAAAAGTAGAGAACATGGGCAAGGCTTTTGCCCAGAAGTGGGATAAATAGGCTGAGAAAAAAAAACGAGATGATTCGACCTCCACCGAAAAATACCTATACAAAAAATCATGGAATGTTAATTATTAGGTAGAAAAGACGAAGAGAACCAGTATGAGCCCTACTGATAAAATAAAAATTAAAGCGACCTCCCGTTCATCGGAATCCTGAATTAAAAATGGAATTAATCGGGTAGTGAGTCGAGCACCAGCCATCAACTCATTATTAATACCAGAAAATAACTTGGCTCTTAATTACTCGAAAGTATTTTTAGTATTTATACTGATCGCCTCATGAATATGAAGATGCATAGCTTACAGAATAAAGATATTGATTTTTGTGATGATACGTTAGGATTTGACGCTTGAGGTCTTGAGGCTAAGAATAATAACTTTAAAAATTACAAGAATTGAGCCACACACAATCGTCTGTGTTACAACACTATACATGAAGTGGAGAGCTAAAGTGATATATATATCATTCAATGTTTTAGGCATCCCTTCGAAAGGGATGCCTAATAATTATGTAGTTTACTAATGATTTGACTGGCCTTTGGCCAGTATCCCATAAGATAATTATGAAATATGTCACATTCAGCAAGTTTTTTTTATGCCTGGAAGCTTTTATGACGTAGGTATTAAGTGATGTTTACATTTTTAATTTTCATTTTTCTGCTTGAGTATAATGTTCATTGTATTTGTTGATATATTGACATGGCTAGCTGACATAATTTGAAATAATATAATTCAATGTTTTGTTTCTCGTAATGTTAATTACATGGCATAGCTACTAATGTATAGAATTTATTTTTTTTCTAACTGAACAGACATCTGTGCTGCTGGGGAGTTTATTTCGCCACTTCTTCTTCTCTGCTCTTAATTACACTAGGAAGTGGTGAAAGGCGGGTATTTTGGGAGCTTTAAATGAATATTATCAATTTAAATAAATGAATTTTGATTTTGTTATCCATGAATTTACTATTCTGGCCATTCAAAAGGTTAATGAAGTTCTATCAAACATTCAGTTAATAAAATAAACTAGACTACTACAAAGATGCTTTGGCACCTGAATGACGTTGACAGGAAGGCGTTGTTGGTAACCATTTTGTGAAATTGTCACAGAAACTGCATTAAAAAAACAAGATGGCGGCATTAGTTCCAATTTTGGCCACACGCCAAATGGTCCTTGGGGGCCTACTCTATAAGTCTTTTGACGAAGATAAGTGCGCACCAGAAAGTCAGTCAGTACTTAGGATGAACCCTACTCGTACCTTTTCGGATGGGCAAAACACATCGCGAGTAAGGACAACTGTCAAACCGTGTTGTCATTCTTTTTTAGTTCGACCCCGAACCAGTCTTTTGTCCGAAAGTGATACGGAGTAGAAAATGCCCGTAACTACGGTTGCCGTGCTAATAGGGTAGATCGCCGTATCATGGTAACTATTTTACTAATTACGTGACAAGGAGCTCCTGCCCTTAACAGTATGAAATATATTGCCGTATGACACTGCCGGTATTTATGAAGTGCCAACGGTTTATTGTGCCAGCCTTAAAAGTTTTACGGATATTGAATTGCTTTTAAAACGAATAAAAATATTTTTGAGTTCTGCAGGACGATGGTATTTTAAGAATGTTTGGATGGGGTTTAATTTTTTTTTATTTTTTGCTTTATGGTATTAAGGGGCCCGTGGCTAAGTAATAACAGCCACACAGGTCGATCGATCAGGTTAAGCTACGCTTGCCGCGGTTGGTCTGTGGATGGGTGACCATCTTTACATACCGAGACCCCTCCGTGCCTCGGAAAGCACGTTAAACCGTTGGTCCCGGCTGTCATTCGTAGATCTTTGACAGTCATTACGGCTAGTCAGAAGCCCAAAATTCTGGCAGCCGGTTTTACCAAGGGGTATCATATTACCCAGTAACTGGGTTGTGGAGGTCATATAGGCAGTCGCTCCAAATACTGGTATTCAGCTGCATCCGGTTAGACTGGAAGTCGACCCCAACGTAGTTGCGAAAAGGCTAGGCGGATGATGATGCTTTATTGTATTGGGTACAAGCCAAATAGTTTTTTTAGCTTTTTGAGGTTATTTTATAACTATTACAGCACACACACAAACGAGCATATCGCTGAAAATTGTCGTCTACCTCGATTCTCTGACTGCCTCGTTAGTATAGTGGGCGCAAGGGCGAATGCTGAGGATGCAGTCGTGGGTTCCATTCCCATATGTTTCATTTTCCACTAGGAGTAGCAGCCTGGAGTCTGGATTTGTGACCGGTTGATGGCGATAGTCTGGCCCCCTATTACGTGGGAATTTTACGTAATAGCCAAAAGTGTAATGGTGTAATGTTACGTTATGTTATTACTCATTCAAACTCACTTCAAGCATCTGTTTCAATCCAACCATTTACAAGCTATTTTGAATTGTAAAGGAGTCAGGCAGTCAGAAACATGAAGTTATTTGCCCATTCCAAAGCGTAGTAGTTTGGAATTTAGTTTGGAAGGTACAAAGGTTCGTCCATACGAAACTGGTACGCTTTGAAATGGGCAAGAGTGTGAAATGGATTTTTAATTGGATACATCATTCAATCAACGCCTTCTGATTGGTCCAAAGCTCCAATTCAAGTTCCAGTTTCAAAACAATAATTTAAAAAAAAGCACGCTTTTTTACGTACCTCGATAGACTCCAGCGAAAAACGCAAAACTGTAAAGTTAGTAAACCAAGTGCCTTAGTGCTGGAGATATCATAGTCCGACGTGGTCTGAATTAATTAGTTACATTGACGCCGACCCATGATTTATGTCCCGGATACCAACTGATTATTAAATAGGGCCGTGAGTGATGTATGGCCCCTACTGTATTATCATACCTAAGGTAGAAATATATGAGAAACTCCGAAGTTGTGGGCAAAACTTTCTGGTTTCCATAACTTGAGTTAGATTTGAATGAAAATGTAAGTTACATTTATATTATTTACTCTGTCGAACTTACAGCTTCTTTATCAAATCAAAATATTGTATTTCACATAAATTTCTACATGGACACTTATGAAACGTCAGAAGCGAGGTGCGCGGTTCCAATTGGTCGTTTCATATGGAGAAGAGACGAGAAGAAACTCCTCGGTTACTCTTTAAAAATAATTGGCTTTTACAATGTTTCAAATTACAGTGTTAACAGGTATGACAGGACAGTGTCGGTCTGTCAACAAGTAGGTACCAGCCGGTCGATTATGTAAAAATCTCACCGTGAAATCAAAAGTGAAGTGAGCACTGAATAGTGTTAAACCCTAGCGAATGACAGCTCACTCCACTCTCACTTCACCCAAGCTTTCACGGTGAGATGGTTACAGAATCGCACGGCAGGTAATAAAATAGAAAATGATCTACAGTCTATAAGACCTATAATGTTCTCACATTCACAAATTTATAAAACGATCTATCTAAAGATAAATAACACATAAAAACCTATTTAAATCAAATGCCTTGATTAACATTGCGACCAATAAAGAGTTATAATAATAATAACAGTTTATTTACAAAAAAAAAAAACTTAGTCCTACTTTACAATGGCAATGTGGCAACAATTTCAAGATTAGCGTCTGTAGCCGAACTAGGCACAGCCTGTATTTCGGCTATCAGCACCATTCCCCTCGAGTATTATAATACAAGAATAGGTGCCAAGCAATAGAGGCATATATCATATATCATTAAATAAGTACTACAGAAATAAAGAATAATAGTTTATAAGTAATCTAAATAAGTAATTTGAAAAAAGGTAAGCACATAATTTGAATCTAATTCATTAAATGGATTAAGTGTGTGTGTGTGTGTGTGTGTGTGTGTGTGTGTGTGTGTGTGTGTGTGTGTGTGTGTGTGTGTGTGTGTGTGTGTGTGTGTGTGTGTGTGTGGTGTACATATGAGTATATGATGGTGTGTGTGTGTGGGGGTATAATTGTGCGGTGAGCGTGTGGGTGTGAGTATGGATTAGTGTATGTGCGCGTAGGTGAGCTATGTAGTGAGTGTATCTTCGTTTTCTGTGCTGTTAGCCGTATTCTTAGAGTGGTAAGTATGTAGTTGATCTGTCTCCTCGTAGTTGAAATCAGATTTATGGTCTTTTAAAAACTGGGCACAGATTTCCATTATAATCACTCACATCATCGACCAAACAAGGTGAAAAAGGCAGGTTAGTGATTTCTACAAAAAGACCGCATAAATGTTTTAAAAAAATGTTATATGAAATTATGTTCTCTGCAACGGGTCCATAAGAATTCAACAGATACACTGACAAATGCAGACCAAACCTTATCAACATAGGTACTTCATGACAAAAATTAAACATAGATATAATATACCCAATAAACCCGTAAAAAGTTAAATAAACCAATCAGATTTTATCATTATATTTGTGTTGAGTATTTTCTGGACTACGAGCCTTACTGTAATTACATCTCATTCCAAATTAACATAAACAAACATTATCTTTTCCCTAAAAAGTTCCTAAAACATTAAAAACCACACACGACCTCTTGTCCCAAGGCGCCTAAAGAGTTTTAAGTCAGTGTAAGGGACTGATCAGATACCGGCGGCGGCTCAGGACCCTTGGTGTACGTGACCTGTCACTCCGAGGGCTGCCGGAGGGCAGTGGAACCCACAGGAATAGGATATGATCTGGGAAGGAAGGTATTGTTCAAGTATTCATTAGACAACCTTCTGGTTAAACAAAAGAGAAGCAAAAATAATTTATTTTAAAGGAAAGCCCGTGGCTATAAAGCACTTACAGTGACTGGCATGAATTCCGAGCGCTCGATTAAAGAGTGGGGACTTTTTTATCATAAGTTTACATTTCGCAAATCGATTCCGAGTCACTGTACTTTTCTGTAAAAAAAACACCGTGAAAACATAAGGCCTATGGCATTACTCGTAAGTCCGCCTCTGTACATTTATGTGCTTGAAGTATTAAATAAATAATAATAAAACTTAGGTTAAGTGGGTTTAAAGTGAGCAGTCATTGTACCTGCCGTGCGATTCTGTAACCATCTCACCGTGAAAGCTTGAGTGAAGTGAGCGTGGAGTGAGCTGTCATTTGCTAGGAATTAACATTATTAATTGCTCACTTCACTTAAGATTTCACTGTGAGATTTTTACAGAATCTACCGGCTGATGTTAGCGATTGACACTATTGACAGCTCACGTCACCTAAGTTTACACAACGAATTTCTTACAGAATAGCACCGCTGGACTCAACCAAAGCGGAGATGAGTGAAGCGGAGAGGAGAGGAGATGCTTAACAACTACGGTGTATCCACAGAAGCTTTACGGAGATGCGTAATGACTAGACCGGAGCAGAGATGTGTATACAGAGATGGTTATACGGTGCGGGAGACCTAGCGATGCCGCACGCCGCTCACATGTCCTCTCGTATCCGCTGCGTGCCGTCGACAGCTTGCAAGGTACAAATCACATCTCTGTTTTGTTCGCGCTGGAAAAATATGAGACATCTCCTCTCCTCTCTGCTCAACTGTATCCACTAAAGCTAAGTGGAGACGAGATTCCATGTTAATAATAATTAAAACATAAGCAGATAATTAACTTAAATCATACTATAATGGCCTAAATGTTATAACCGGAATACTTTTAATATATGTCAAGTGCCTATTCAAGATAAATGCATTGCAAAAATGAATTAATATTCTTTACATGAAAATTGAGGACTAAATATTATTTGACCCCTTCAAATAATATTTATTCCTCAATTTTCATGATTGCACCTACTACTGTTTATCTCTGCATCATCCAAAGGTTGACTGGTAGAAAACGCCTATGGCATTAAGTCCAGCTCAGTAAAATGTGCTTGAAGTATTAAATAAATAAATAAATAATTGTAGATTTTATAAATGTTATTGGGTATACGATACGCTGGCTGCCTATGATGGAAAGTGGTCACCGTAGCATATATATACAGAGAAATCAGTTGAGCGCGCCGACGATCGAACATTCAGGAAACTACACTGAAATGAAATGAAGCGTTGAAGCGTTTAGTACTGAGAGACGAGAACTAAATTTAAACTCTGCAATGCAAGAACTATCGCAGAAGCGTGTCCCATCCCATAGAAAAAGCTGAAAATAAATGTCTCAGGTGTAAAGATTGGTGGTATTACCTAGAAAATAGAAAAAAATACTATTAGGAAATGCGACAGTTGCTGATCTATAGAAAGAAAAAAAACAACATTTATTTGACACAGGTTAAGGCACAAAATATTCACACGAAAAAAAGGCAAAAAAACTTAAAATATAACGTTTAAAGTAGTACAGTAGAAGTTGATCTTATTCATACTCAAACGTAACCAGGACACACGACTGGATGGTTCCACTCCTGTTTTATTTAGATGACACCTCGTTTCATTTAGATTCTGATCCAGTGAGTAAGAGCTTCTCGTTTTACATAAGCCTTAAGTTATTACGTCACTGCTATCCGTGAGTTTAGCATAATGTTCCTATCTATGTGGAATCAGGGAAATTAATTGTCTAGCAAATTGACTACAAATTAAATTTGAATCTGTAGTCAATTTCTTTAACAATTATTTTGTCCGATTCTATATTGGTATATTAGCAACAAAATCAACAAAATCAACAAAACAACAAAACCATACAAAAAAAACAAAATCAACAAAATCATATGTGTCGTATGAAACGACTGTAACACGGAACATTCACGTAGAGTGTCAAGTAGCTTAACAATTAATTTCCCTTTTTACCTAGCTGGCGAAGTCAGCATGACGAATGAAAATAAATGAAATCTAATGTTGTAGAAGAGGAATTTAAATAATATAGCATAATATGAACGCATTTAATGAATGCTTCATCCACTAATAATGGAGCATTCATTCTCATAATGCTCATATCGTTACGTATCTGATTCATTTACTTCGTTCGCAAGAAATAATTGGCATCGGGTCAGTTATTTCATCCCAATAAGAAATGTGAAACAACACAATGCTAAATCTATACCTACATCGTTATGTAGATTTTCCGCTCATCTTTCAACACACCAGAAAGCCAATTTCCGTAGTTTAAAACGTAAAAAATAAATCTACAGAGTAATTGCGTAATACACTAACAGTAGCAATGGGTTTTATTTTGACAGTTCAACAACATTCATTGCGTTATTTGCGTTGCTGAGCAAACATAATATATGTTTCGAGCATATGGAGCAATGGATTAGAAGTATGCTTCAAAATTATTCAAATTGAGAGTATTTAGTGTGTTACGCAATTAGGGTGCCGATCACTATTCTAACCTCAGCTACAATCAGTGTCAAAAACTTGCCAAAAATGTAGGTAAATAAATACATGGTGGTAGGGAGATTGGCGCGCAAACTGTAACCATGATTCTAGACCCCCTAGCGAAGGAAAATATTTCGTGGGTTATCAAAAAAATATCTGCTGTTACATAGAAAAGAATATGGCATGTCAAAATCTCTGGTACCACTAATAAAAAACAAATTCGCAAAACACGTTTTCGTGTGTATGAAACGGACAGGTGTCAAGAACGCATTCTCACGTCAGCCGCACTGTAGAAAGCGACCATTCGTAATAATATGAGATTTACCCTCTCAGAGTCTCTCTCTCTGTGTGGTTCTTTACTCAAAAGACCATTTCAGACACCAATCTGCATGGTCTTCACATGATCTGACCAAGATTATGTCTGGACTTTAAAAGAGACTGTGACCTCTGAGTTTGTTTCGGCCTTTCTTCTCAGAGTAGTCAGATAGGAAACGCCGACCTCATCTAGTTTAAAAAATATGATTGACATGTAAAAGTGTTTGTACAAACCTACTTACAGAAAATAAAATCATTTATCATCATTTATCATTTATCATTTATCAGATCTCAGAGACAACAGATGAATTCCTACTCAAGGAACCTTGACCTTTAAGGTCTATTGGGACACGAATCAAGCGTTTAGGTACACCTAATGATTATAAGAGCCTATGAATATATATATTATAATTCAGGCACATTATCTTTTGGATAATTTTGAATTCGGAGGTAAATAATATTCTAACAAGCCCTAGGGACAGTGACGGGACAAGCCGAGCTTTTAGACGATCCAACTTATGGCGTGATTCTTGGAAATTTGAATTAGGAGACCTGCCTGTTTCAGAGGGGTTCTGACTTGTTTACGTTGCCAAAAAGGTTTAAAAAAATAAATATTTTTAAAGAAGGATAATCTGGTCTAAGAGCAATGATGGCCCATTGGAAGAGGCCGCGACTTAGGTCGTAGGCTTGAAGGCGTTGAAGGCGTTTTACTTTGTGAAAATTATTTTATAACCACTGCTCTGAAAATGGGGAAGGAAAACATCGTACTACAAAACATAAGCAGTACCTTTGTACTCAAATTATTACTATGTCATATCCATATGTTTTTTTACTGTGTTTACATCAATAATAAAATAAATAAATAAATAATAAATAAAACAAAAAATAACAAAAAACGGAGACATGTGACATCTACAAACCCGCACTAGGCCCGCATGGTGGATTACGGCCCACTCCCTCTCACCGATAAGAGGCCTGTTTCCCAGCAGTGGGAACCTTGTATAGGCTGGTTATGTTAGTCTGGTCTAATATTTTATACTTATTTTTTGGCTGTATAGGTACAGTCACCAAAGGAGATAAGTAACCAGGGTCGTCGGATATAGTTGGAGTTTAACAACCATCGGTTTTAGAAACCGACGGTCCATGTTTTCGAATAAAATTTAATTTCATTAATAGAAAAAAAAAAGCAGTTCATTTATCAAATTATACTTCATAGTGATATTTATTTTAGAAGTATGTATGTATGTTAGTATGTATGTATGTATGTATGTATGTTTATTTGTATGTAAGTATGTATGTATGTAAGTATATTCTCATAGTATTTGTTTAGTTTTTTAAGTGAATAATTGATTACGATTTTATGTATTCTTTTTGTCTCCTTTACTCTTTCACACGCTGTCTACATCTCTCTATATAATGTCCTATCGCAGGTATGCTGGAAGAGTTTTGTTAAGAAATAAGCATCACCTTTGTACCTATTTATGTTCTGTTTTTTCTTGTCTGTTTATATATGTGTGTACCTACATAAATGGTAAAATTAAAAATAATAAAAAATAAAAATTAAATTTCATTCGAAAACATCAATCGGTTTCTTCCTAAACTTCAACTATATCCGACGACCCTGATTACTTATCTCCTTTGGTGACCGTACATCAATCCAACCTTCCCCACTTTACGGGAGATGTTTTCGCAAACACAAAATATATTGCCATCGTAAAAAGCAGCCCAGAAATCTTCGAACCAGCCGAGCGATACAATTAATTGTTAAAAAGCAATCGAGAAGCACTCGCTATAAGCACTAACTACCACTACAGAAGAAAAAGGCCAAGGGAATTGCCTCCATATATCGTTGGCTCAATCTATTAAAACCCGTTAAACGGGTTAGAAACTCGAAAAGTAGTAGTTAGAGTCTAAGAGGCTCATTCAATAGATTCGAATAAGTGGTCCGTTACTCGTCCAGTAATATCCGGTCTGAAGCAGAAAAAACTCGATTAAAAAAGGTTAGGTTAATGGGCGGAGCAGTGAAAAGTGATGCAATTACGTTAAATTGATCCAACCCTTTGTTCTTTCACTCTTGAGGCATTGATTGGTAATGGATCCACTGATGTTTAGGGTTCCGTACACAAAGGGTGCTATTACTAAGGCTCCGCTATCCGTCCGTCCGTCTGTCCACCTGTCTCTCACAGGGCTGTATGTTTTGAACCGTAATAGGTAGACACTTGATCACAGAGGATGTACTACTATAATGATAACAACAAACATAACAACACGCAATATACACAAATACAATAGTTACATAAGAAAAGAGTTAAAAAAAAATATTTTGTGTTAAATATTGTTCGGTGCTACGGAACCCTTCGTGTGCGAGTCTGACTCGCTCATGGCCGTTTTCTTATTTTGTCTGTACTTATACAACGTGTAACGTTAAATGCGCAAAACCTGAAAATAGTTTGATCAGAATAATGAGCAAAATTCATTGAACCACTTTTTAATATAGGTCACATTTTTCAAAAAATCTTCTTTAAAAACGTTGCCGTGCCTATTTATTAATAGGTCAAGCAACCCAATGTCAGCGCGGCGCAGCGGCCTGGTGACGACTCCTCCCTCGATAAAGCGTCGTCGCAGACGCAAGAAACGATCAGAATGGCTACTAAAACTAAAACAGCACATAAAACCTTTACAATTTTTTTAATGACTTATTTTCTCTCTGAAATAGGTCAATTGAATTAAAAATCAGTTGGGGTGTCTGAGGTTTTGCGCATTTAACGTTACACGTTGTATACAATTTGGATTTACTTTTTTTCGCTTTTAATTTTAAGCCCCAGACTACCGATGTCAAAGATCATCGTGAGGAAATCTGACATCTGTCTAATACGCTGTGAGTAAGCCTATGAATGCTTGTTCACTAATTTTCTGTCCAAAAGAAAGGACACTGAATGGACCAAAATATATCGTATTTTTATCATATTTAATTTATGTAAGTTTATGAGGGTCGATCGATCAGGTTAAGCTACGCTTGCTGCGGTTGGCCCGTGGATGGGTGATCATGTCCATATACCAAGACCCCTCCGTGCCTCGGAAAGCACGTTAAGCCGTTGGTCCCCGCTGTCATTCGTGGATCTTTGACAGTCGTTACAGGTCGTCAGTAGCCCGAAAGTCTGACAACCAGCCTTACCAAGGTGTATCGTATTACCCAGTAACTGGGTTGTGGAGGTCAGATAGGCAGTCGTTCCATGTAAAATACTGGTATTCAGCTACATCCGCATACTTGGAAAAACGCTAGGCAGATGATGACCATATTTCATGTTTTATTTTCTTATTCCATCTTTTCTTTTCTTCCTCTCAGCGGATTGTAGGTACCTAAACTTTCTGTAAAAGGTACTTAAAACATAAAACAAACGCCCACGGCGCTTCATAAACTATGAAACAGCCAAGACCGTTTGTCCATTTACAAAAATAACAGAGGATTTCGCTTATTGAAAATCAATGGCTGGCTTAAGAGGTAAGGAGTACTGGCTTTATCTCCTTAATTTTAAAGTCAAATTCTTAATCCGCAAAGTATTCGGGGCACGTCTGGCCGTCGTGGCTACTTTGCGTTGCAAATACTACGGGGTTCTGCAGGGTTAAGGTCCGTTCTAGGGAAAGTGTCTATATAATTTTGGGAGCTAATCAACCTACATAGCTGTAGACGTTTTTTTTTTTATACGTTGGAGAATATTTTTAGCCGAAATCATGGTGGATTTAAATTTTTTTTTTTTTAGTTCTTTATAATTATAGTATTTAGGTACCTAACCGATAAATTATATGTTAGAATAATACACGAATGTCAAAATCAAATAATTTTCGCAGATTGATGGGACCGGAGACTGAATTGGCGACCGAATATCGGAAGACGTAGCATGGACCAACGATCTGTTAAAAGTCGACAGGAGCCGCTGTATGCGAATAGCGTAGGTCTTTCTGAAAAGGCCTCATCATCATCTGCCTAGCCTTTTCACAACTATGTTGGGGTCGGCTTCCAGTCTAACCGGATGCAGCTGAATACCAGTATTTTACATGGAGCAACTGCCTATCTGACCTCCACAACCGACTTACTGCGTAATACGATATACCCCTTGGTAAGACTGGTTGTCAGACTTTCGGGCTTCTGACTACCCGTGACGTCAAAGATCCATGAATGACAGCCGGGACCAACGGCTTAACGTGCTTTCCGAGGCACGGAGGGGGTCTGGGTATGTGAAGATGGCCACCCATCCACGGACCAACCGTGGCAAGCGTAGCTTAAACTGATCGATCGACCCGTGCGGCTGTAACTACTTAGCCGCAAGTCCCTCTGAAAAGGCCTAAGTCTAGCTAAATTATTATTGGAAAGATTAAATCATTTAAAAATAACTTTTTGAGGACTAGGAGCACTAAGTTCTTCAAGTCTCTTTACTTAATAATCTCAGAAGTCGCATTCGAAGATTAAAGCGACGGTTTTCAGAATTAGATTAATACTAACTTGGGTAAGGTTCAAATAACATTAAGTTTAATTTGAAAGATAGGACTAGTCTAGCAGATCCGATCCGATAATTGAGTGAAATTAAAAACGTCTGAGTTTTCGGACGAAAAATATATTATATTTTGAATAAATCAAAATTTTAACATAGTATAAGCTTCGACTCACTCTCATTGGCCGGGCTGGAACGAGAGTCGTTTCCGCCTGAAGCGCGTGGATTGTGGCGGGAGCGGTTAGAAATAGCTTCGCGTTATAAAATATATTCTTGACAATAAAAATTGGTACAGACGCCAGCACATCAAGCTACCTGAAACTGTCAAATTTTCCCAATCAACTTTGAACTGTATGCGTTAGTGATAAAGTTGAAAATCTATTAAAGAAATTTGACTGATTGTAGTAGCTTGATGTGCTGGCGTCTGTACAATGTAGTCATCATCTGCCTAGCCTTTTCCCAACTATGTTGGGGTCGGCTTCCAGTCTAACCGGATGCAGCTCAATACCAGTATCTTACATGGAGCCTATCTGACCTCCACAACCCAATTACTGGGTAATACGATACTCCTAGGTAAGACTGGTTGTCAGACCTTCGGGCTTCTGACTACCCATAACGGCTGTCAAAGATCTACGAATGACAGCCGGGACCAACGCCTTAACGTGCTTTCCGAGGCACGGAGGGGTCTCGGTATGTAAAGATGGTCACCCATCCACGGACCAACCGCGGCAAGCGTAGCTTAACCTGATCGATCGACCTGTGTGGCTGTTATTATTTAGCCACGGGCCCCTCGTGTGAAAATAATAAAAAATATGTCTTCAAGACTAGAGAAAGTTAAAAATTTGGCACTGGTCACAGAAAAGTAGCAAAAGGAATCGCTTGTGAGGGCATGTGATGAGAGGACATGAAACGCATGTAACTAAGGTGATGAAGATCAATGTTGATAGATGCGAGAGAGGATCACTAATTAAAAGAATAATGGGGAGTGATATGTGTTATATGAATGGCGAGGGAATTAATGATAACGTTACGGCTAAAATTGAAGAATAAATAGAATACAATTGGGCAACGACCCCTATTTTACTTATATGGCACAAGGCAGGGCTATATATATAAGAGTCTTGACTATCAGTAAGACCTACAGGCCTTAGATGCTTAAGTTGAAAACCACTGATAGTTGTAAGCCCTATTTTATTCGTTATAATATTTTGACATTTTTATCACTTTATATTCTGTCTGGGTCTGGCTTGTATATATATGAGTTCAAATGTTTGTAAACGCACCCACAATACAGGAGAGATTCCTAGTGTAGGGCAACGTTCTTTTTTTAACAAAAAAAAAATATCTGGAAACAGTAATGTTTGTTAGAAGTCATTTTGATTCATTTTCGCGAATGGCAGATAAATTTCCAAGAAACAGGCGTGTTCAAAGTCAGTTCTGTCTGCATAGTAGTAGGACGGCACTTATGCGCAAAAGTGCTTTTTGCATGGCTCCCATTATTTATAAAAAGTTGGAGGGAGCTAAATAATTTACATTTAAAAAATCAACTAAAGCCATATCTAATTGACAAAGCTTACTATAATATTAATGAATTTCTGACAAAAGCATTTATATTGGCATAAATTTTGTTGCATTATTATTTTTCTGATATTGACATTTTTTTTTTTTGTTTACTAATTCACATAACATTTATGTTTTTGAATTGAAATTAATTATTAAAAATAATTATTATTCATAATATTTGCACACCATACGAGGTGGCAAACACGTCTTATCCTTTCTTTTTATGTTATCCTGCATGCATTTATATTCTTGCATGTGTACACAATGTTTGAGCAAATAAATGCGTATATCTTATCTTAGCACGAACGCGCGACGTAACCATATCGTAAATTCGAACGAATTTTGAATCGAAAATATTTTGCGACAAGCACAATTAGTACAATCACGCATAGATATGAATAAAGTAAGTTAAAACGAAGTTAATATCATTAAAAAGAGTAACTTCAATTTTAAAATTGTTCGCACTTACGTTACGTTTACTCCGCGTGTTCGTGCTAGGTATTTGAAGTCAATAAGTTACCAACGATTACTTACAACTAAGTGTTCGTACAAAGTCAACAGCAGCCGTCGACACGCGTCGACGGCAGTGATCAACACCCGTCGACGCGCGCCGTAGATGCGTCGGCGGCTGCCGTTGATAACGTGTCACTCCTGTATTAGTACTGCCGACGCGTCGACGGCTGCAGTTGCCTCTGTCGTCGAGGCGTGTCGCTCGTGTGTATGCACACTAACCCTGAACTATTTTGCCAGTATCGTTATTAGTTTACGAATCAGTGAGCTTGAACCAGTGAGGTATATTTTAGAGATTATAAAAGGAATAATGATTTTAAGAAAATCATTCAGAAATCCTTTTTTTACACTTCTTCTCCCACTGAACTCAGTAAGTGCATCGTTACCTACTTGTTAACGTTATCTTATATTCTTACAAAAAGTTAACTTGTTTTCTAGTCTAATAAGATGCTGAATATCGTATACAGGAACGACCAAAACAAATAGGCTGTTAGCAACCACTCGGGTAAACAACGAACAGGGCTGCTCTTGATAAGCGGTTGCATCGTATTTTAAAGTCAAATCGCCAATCGCAAAATATTCAAAGCTACCCACTGTTCCGACTTGCAAATCGTATAGCTATGTTGTTGTTGACTGTACTTTGTATAATAATACTGTAGAAATTTGCTGTCTAAAGTCATTTTGTTGTTAATTGTACATAACATATTATTTTGTGTGGTTTTGTCTAAGTACTATTATATGTTAAATGTGAATCACCTGTTTTTTAAGCCGAAAACTGTCTACGCGGTGGTCCAGAATCTTGTGCTGAATTCAGGTTACAGTTAGCGCAATGGCTATTTTTTTTCCTGTATATGAAATGGGCGTTAGTATTGTTGAATTTTTGACTGTAAAATAAACTCCAGCCGGTCGATTCTTTAAAAATCTCACCGTGAAATCATAAGTGAAGTGAGCACTTAATAGTGTTAATCCCTAGCGAATGACAGCTCACTCCACGCTCACTTCACTCAAGCTTTCACGGTGAGATGGTTACAGAATCGCACGGCAGTTCACGCCTTCTCTAAAAATATTTTAATAAGACGTCCATTAGCTTCATTATCCAAACTAAGCTAATAATATTTTAAGAGATGCCAGTATCGATAAAATATAGCACTGTGGTTTGGTAAGACCCAAATAAAAATATATATCTATAACCAAGGAAAATATGTAAATGCTAAGTAGCAATAACGCGAACCTTTTGTGTTGTACCTTTTGAATACATAACGAGTATCTATTACGTACTAGACGCTAGGTACATACCTATAATAGCCCAACATACAGGTCCTTTGTGTGTACTAATGTGGCATACAATCTAAGCATATCAGCCCCTCTTTCTTTTGCCAATCAATCTGCCTAGCTTTTTGCCAACTATGTTGGGGTCGACATTCAGTCTAACCGGATGCAGCCGAATACTCCTACTGCCTATCTGACCTCCACAACCCAGTTATTAGGTAACACGATATCCCTTGGCAAGACTGATTGTCAGACTTTCGGGCTTCGGACTAACCGTAACGACTGTCAAAGATCTACAAATGAGAGCTAACACAAGACAAAAGAGAGGACCAAGGGCTTAAAGTACTTTTTGAGGAACAGGTGGTTATCTAGACGACGGCCTGGGTGATCATCTCTCATTAGTTGATTAGTTTCTGAGTTGAGCTGCACGATTTTTGACAAATGCGTGCACTGACTGGACAGGTCCGGTCAATCTGTGTGGTTCTTTCCTCAAAAGACCATTTCAGACACCAATCTACATGGTCTTCACATGATCTGACCAAGATTATGTCTGGACTTTAAAAGAGACTGTGACCTCTGAGTTTGTTTCGGCCTTTCTTCTCAGAGTAGTCAGATAGGAAACGCCGACCTCTTCTAGTTTTAAAAAAATATGATTGACATGTAAACGTGTTTGTACAAACCTACTTACAGAAAATAAATCATTTATCATTTATTCATCATTACATATCCATCCCCGGTCTGACTTTGGGAAGCGTATCTTAACCTTCGGTCTCGTGTGGTAGTTAATATTTAGCCTCAAGCCCATCCTTCGTGCAAATACAATAGCAAAAATATTCACTTTTAAGATGATTTCATTAAAATATTTCTCATGCTTCGTGCATTATACATCGCAAGAGACCGTAAAACGCTTTTTAAGTAAGCGACAATAAATGAAAGTTAATGACGTCATAAAAGCAATTTATTTTTCTGCTTTTTCATACGGAGAGCTAAATATTCTCATGCATACGTCCTAAGTGCGGCTTTCCCTTTTCTAAAACGTTCATAATGACTCGTGAAAAATTACTTCAGTAGGGTTGGTTTTTATTATCAAATCTGTGTTAAACTCCTGATACTTCAATCTCATGTAATTTTATAAAAGAGCAGATTTAGTAAAAAAAATAGTGGCCATTTTAAGAATTAATAAATAGCACGGCAACGTTTTTTATGAAGATTTTTGAAAAATGTGACTATGTTAAAAAGTGCAATTAATTCTGCTCGTTATTCTGATCAAACTATTTTCAAGTTTTGCGCATTTAACGTTACACGTTGTATAAATTGTTTGTTGATCAAACACTTTTATTTTTCTGTACTATCTTCTACAACTATTAAGTTCATTATTATTGCCATATTTTATTAGATGAGTCACATATCCTACGTTCTTCTTGGTTGTGGAATTTAATGTTGGTTAAAAGCAGGGCCAAAATTACCATAGACATCTTATCGTTTTATTTTAATAATTTCTTAGTATGATTCTTCAATTAAATAAGTGCTCCTCTCCCTTTTGTAAGTGTATTCCATGTGATTTTTCTTTTGCAGATTCAACATCCTCTCACCGAGTGCCGTTCTATAGAACCGACTATACGTACTTTGAGGGAGGAGGGGTCTGGAGCCTGTTGGTCTAGTAGTCAGTGGCCCTGCCTGCTATGCGCAAGGTCGTGGGTTCGATTCCCACCTAGGACAAATGTTTGTGTGATGAGCACGATCATTTTTTCTTTGTCTGGGTGTAATTTATCTATAATATGTATGTATTTAGAAATATATTATGTATGTTTATCAGTTGTCTAGTACTCATAGCACAAGCTCTGCTTAGTTTGGGACTAGATGGCGCTGTGTGAAAGTTGTGGAATATAATAATTATTATTATTATATACCTGGGGCCCGAACGCAACCACGTGGCAGCAAGCGCGTCCATAACGCGGCGGCAGGGCAGCGGCGCGGCGGCGGCTCGGCGTGGCGAGGCGTCGACGTCACCCGAACGCGGCCAGCGGTAACCGGCAGCATCAAGCGGTGCCCTGAAATAGTCGTCCGAAAGTATTTGAAATAATGTGAACTAGAATAATGGCATGTATTGTTGTGAGGGTGGCTACTTAGCCGCCCTCACCATAATTAGAGCCTCTGATTACCTAGTAGAACGATAATATTAGGAATATAATTACTGATTATTTATTTTAACGACTTTATAGTTTTACAAATGATTACGTAGGTAGTTGACATTGAACAATTGATTTTAATTTTACTATTTTAGTATATTTACTGGTTATTTACTTGAAATAAGCTTTAAATAGCTAGATACCTCGATAAACTAATGAAATACACAAGTGGAATGTACCAAACAGTGACCTTTTTGATGGGAAAATAGATTTAGGAATTAGTGTAAACTATAGGAAATAAACTAAACTGGTAGTCGAGACTGCTGCTTCGGGCTACACTGGTCCTCGCTCGTGGCTGTGGGACTAATAGGTACACGAGCTGCTCGCAGATATTGACAGAATCCTCGAACTGGCGTGGCAGGCTGACGGTGAACTTGGACGTCGTAGAAGCTAAGACCAGCAGAGTAATTGCGTAACACACTATCAGTAGCAATGGGTTTCATTTTGACAGATGAATAACATTCACTGCGTTATTTACGTTGTTGAACAAACACATTTTTCGAACATATGGAGCAATAGAGTAGCAATATGCTTCAAAATGATTCAAACTGAGAGTAATAGTGTGTTACGCCATTAGGGTACTGGCTGGCTTAGTTGTCTTCTACTATACGTATAGTGTTCTTGTGTCTGTAGTCCTTCACGATGATCTTCGGTAGATTTCCTTTTGATGAGAATTCTTTGTCTTCGTAGATACTCGACCAAAATTTTACAAATAGGTCCTGTCACGTTCACCAAATTAATGTCTAATAGTGGACATTTGGAAGTTTAAAACCTCAGTTTCTTCACAAAACAGTTTTAATCTTTGATTTTGGAAGTTGTTTCAATTAATTGCCGATTTTTTGATCTCGACGCAGCTGTGTAGGTACCTACTAATAAAAAGTGAAAAGTGTCAAAGTGTGCGGGTGTAAATAAAAAGATCATAAAAACGGGTTATAGCACCATTTTAATATGCAACTTGGTGGTATTACAAATACCTCAGGCGATAGCGCAGACAAAACCTTTCTCTGGTTTTCACGACGTACATTGCCTGATCCACTGGCTACTAACAGCATTCCACGGACGGATCCACTGGATTTTGACAGCAGACTACTGCCGAACGATAATAATTGCTTATCTATGAACATAGACAGTGTTTAAAGTTGACAGTTGTTCTAGAACACCTGACCCGGCGTTACCGTTTGTGTGCAAGAAGGTTGACGATGAGTCGTGTCCGACTGTTGACCGCGGTAAGTGGTGTCTTACTGCTTTTTGTCAAACCAGCACAACAGTACGCGAAGTTGCTTCGACGAAGTACTGGTCGAAAACTGAAATCCAAAGTACGTGACTATACACTCATGCTAAGAACTACGGGACGCTTCGAGTCCTTTGACTCGGGCGCAAAGGCCGACAACGATCGGAATTCACCCGAGGCGAGCCGAGGTTACACGAGGTGATCCGAAGTGCCGTTCTACACTCTGAAATCTACTTCTCGAGTAGTGTAGTGCAGGTTTTAGTCATCCTTTTTCGTAGGTTAGGTTCACCTCGCTCTACAATGAGGGTTTTCACAAAAATTTACGCCACCAGTTGGCGCCACTTTGGCAAGAGGTCTTCCATTTCGGCAATTAATTTAAAATATATGATGACGTTCATCATTCGTTTCATTCATTCGTTTTTCATTCAGTCAGGACTAAAGAAAATATAGGCGCTTTGACACTTTTGACAGGTACTCGGACCTGACGTCTCAGTGCTGCCACCTAGTGAACGTCATTTCAGGAAACCCTCATTTACGAGTAGCAGTAGTGGGAATATTATAGGCTGATTATGCATTATAATTTCAGGTTACAAATACATGAAGAAATCAAGAAAATGTTACAAAATCAATAAAAAGGTGCAGCTGTGGCAAGAAGCTATGAAGACTTGCTTCATTGAGGGCGGAATAGTGGCGGTTATAGAAAACCAGACATAGGCAGAAGAAGCTAGAGATATTGGAGTATCATATTTTGTAGGAGTGAGAAAGCAAGTCACGATGCTTATCACACAGTAAAAGGTAAAAATATCAGGTTGGCGGAAAAGTCTTGCATCAAGATTTAAGACTTGATAAATTTATTGATAACTTTGTTATTTACAATAACTAATCAGTAATGTAATCCCCAATAAACTCTATTACTATGGCCCATCTAGTTGGTAGATTGTTGATGCCCTGCGCCCAGAATTCCATATGCTGTGCAGAAAAGAAATTGTCCACTGCCATTTTGAGGTCTTCGTAGTTTTGAAATATTTTCTCACGCAAATAAAGCTTTAGTGGTCGGAACAAGTGATAGTTGGATGGCGCGAGATCCGGTGAGTACGGTGGGTGGGCAACCGGGTGCCGTCCAAGCTCTAAGATTTTTTGTCGAGTCTCCGAAGCGACATGCGGTCGCGCATTATCATGGAGTAAGTGAACATTTACACGTCTCGGTCGTTTTTCTCTTATTGCGTCAGCCAGTTTCTGAAGCTGTTCAGTATAAATGGAAGTCGTAATCGTCCTTCTCGCAGGGAGAAGCTCGTAATAGAGTGGGCCCGTCGCATCCTACCAAACGGAGAGAAGATGCTTACGTGAGCGGTGAATGACGGTTCGGCTTTGGCTGCGTTGGTGGCTCTGCGTCGTAAGGAAGCCAGACGGCGTGCCGTGTGTTGTTATAATAGAGAATACAGCTCTCATCGCCGGTTACCAGATATTCAAGAAACTCTTTCCGATGTGGCTGAAAAAGAAGCGATTCACAAATACTTACTCTGACTTGACGATGACTGTCAGTTAGTTGATGTGGAATCCATAGTGCCATTACTTTACGATAGCCGAGTTTGTGTAAATGGGCCTCGACGGTCGAATGATGACAACCAAGAGTCTCTGCCAAATCACGCGTATTTATTTCTGGATTAGCCTTTAAACAGCGGAGTAATCCCTCATCGTCGAAGGTGGATGTTCGCCCAGATCGCTCGTGATCTTCATTTTCATTCGTAAAAGAGTATATAAAAGTATTTTTTTTTACAAATCTCTAGGTTAAAATTATGTCACGCCTGTATTTTCGGAAGGGTAAAGCCGAGATACACATTTCAGTGCGTATACGTTAAGGTTTCGTTTGGTTTTCAATCCTTTGAAGTCGTCAGTAGGTTGTTGTTTAATACAAAAGCTCAATACCTACTTGACCAAAATGTATGGAGCATCTGATTTTTTTTTTCGTGATCTCAGAGTTGGTCCCATAGTGAAATTTGTTCATATTCATGGGTAGAACGCCCTGTAAAAATTTGGAGAAGGTGAAAAAATCATGCAGTATGTACATATAGCACACACACATTTTTGTCAGCTATGTTCAAGTCACATTTGTTAAGGAGCGAGAATCTCTAGCACAATATGCTTATATAAAAGAACTGCTCACGTCGCTTGCCATATTGTCACCAAAATTTTCAAAAGCGTGTAGCTATTTGTTACAAGCTACTAACGACTTTAAAGGATTGAAAACGAACCTCGAAGGCGTTCCTTAACGTATATGAGATAGCATGTTAATACTGGTGTAACTTTACTCTGCGTTTATAAATAAAGGAGTCCCGAAACAATACTTACTTTATTGATTGTGTGTAACATGACGACGCATGAGATGAGTTATTAAAATATGCCTCTTCTACCTTTAGAAAATTATCACAAAATGGTAAATTCAATGACCTATCTTCATTGATTGTGCAGTTATAGTTTCTGTTTCAGTTTTTTAGGTACGAAGTTACAAGGAAACCTATCGATTATTCCCGATGACACCACTTATTTGGCCACCACTGGGGGACAGCGAAACAAATTTTAACCATTATTCTCGATGTCCACCACTGGGGGACACTTCATGGTTTGAATAGGTCGAATCGGTTCCAAAACCGAATCGGGGCACCCCCGACTTCACGAATTCTTTTGGCGGCTACCACTAGAGTGTATATGAAAACTGGAGGCGCGAAGGGAGAGCAACCTCCGCCAGCTGTAACACAGCATAGGTATACCTAGCATGGGTGCCTATCCTTTGTTACGTAAGGGCGGAGGGGTTGCACTTCCCGCAGCGCCGGAGATAATGCAGAAGCAATTTTAAAGTGTCTTGAGGTTAGGTTACAATAATTTGTCCCCCAGTGGATAGCGAGAATAATTTTTGTAAAGTTGTTTCGCTGTTTCCCAGTGGTGGCCAAACAAGTGGTGGACATCGGGAATAATCGAAACTGATTATGCTTGAATACAAGCATGATGTTAAGTTATGGCACACAAGTGAGAAAATACTCTCAATACATAATATGAGATTTAATTGGTTACCCACTGCGAGGATCTCAATTTCCCTCGGGGCAAGTAGAGCATGTTTTGGTCGTACCAATATTTATTATACGACGATACTATATTATTATAGTGGGTATCACGCAAGCCTACATCACGTGCGGGAAATTGAAAACCATCGAATCATATTAGGGATTTGAGCGAATATCGTAAATATATATAAGCAAACGTTCTTTTGGAACATAGTCCAACAAAATAAAATATTCTGATTTGGTTGGAATTGGATTTATTTTATTAAAATGGCCAGTTTAGTCTGCGTCAATGTTGGGTCTCATTTTAGGCAGGACAGTTGGACTTTGAGAATGTGAAACTTCGTTATCATCTGAAATAGTGTCAATATTGAAGTTCTGCCGGTCGATTCTGTAAAAATCTCACCGTGAAATCATATGTGAAGTGAGCTTGAAGTGAGCAGTGTCAATGGTGTTAATCCCTAATGACAGCTCACTCCACGCTCACTTCACCCAAGTTTTCACGGTGAGATGGTTACAGAATCGCACGGCTAGTATAGCATTCAAAGCAATAGCGTGAAGTGGAATGGTTCGTACTAGAACACGGTGTATCGGTTGTAGTGCGGGGTCAGGCAAGGGGGGCTCAGCTCACCCCGGCTCTTCACCCTTTACATGAACCAGCTGAACCTTGAGCTCAGCAGCACCAATTTCAGATGTCATATTGACGGGGTGTGGAGTAACAATATTAGTTATGCTGACGATATGGTGTTGCTGAACCCATCGATCGGTGCTCTTAGGCAGCTGATAGCTATATGCGAATATTATGCAGTGAATCATAGGCTCAAATATAACGTCACAAAGAGCGTACTAATGGTTTTCAAAGCAGGCAGTGTGACATATTCGAGTATCCCAACTGTGGTACTTTGTGGAGAAGCACTGCGACGGGTTGACAAGTTTAAGTATCTGGGCCACTGGGTCACTGATGATCGACATTGAAAGGGAACGTAGGTCGCTGGCTGTCCGTTGTAACATGCTGGCCCGTAGGTTTGCACGTTGTACGAGGCCAGTTAAAGTAACGCTTTTCAAAGCTTACTGTCAGTCATTCTACACGTGCAGCCTGTGGGTCAACTTCACTCAGCGGACATACAGCGACTTACGCGTTCAATATAATAATGCACTGAGAGTACTGCTGCGGCTGCCGTGGCGTAGTAGTGCCGTCGGGGATGTTTGCAGATAATAATATTGATGGTTTTGCCGCTATGATTAGAAATAGATGTGCATCTCTGATGACTCGTGTTCGCGGCAGCACAACAGTAAGTATTCTCAGTGTTTTCGCAGATCGGTGGGATTCCCCAATGCTGCGAAGGTGGATGCGGCTCCACGCGGAATTTCAATTGTGTATTTTTACGTGTCTGTAACCTACTAACACTAGAATTTAAGAAAAATTGTTACTAACTATTCTATTCTAAAACACTGACAATCTATACAAATAAATAAAATTGAAGTGTCTGTTTGTAATGTCAAAATAACAGCTTTCTACTAAATGCATATGAAAGTACATATATACGGTATTTATACGAAAAATACAATTTTTTAAATGTTTGTCTGTCAGTCTGTTTGTCTCGACTAATCTCCGAAACGGCTAGACCGATTTTGACAGGACTTTTGCTGATGTTATAAGGAGTAACTAAGGCTTAAGTTAGAGTACTTTTATTTTAGAAAAATGTCACGAAAACATAGTCGCGGGCAGCAGCTAATATCTTATAAAATCAAAATCATAATAATTATGATTTTATAACATACGATACGATACATATATATGATACGATAAAATTACCACGACTTTTCCATTGATGTCACAATTATTGTGACATTAATGGAAAAATCGTGGTCATTATTCGGAATTTCGACAGAGGTATGCTTGGAAGATCAACAGCGGAGGTATATTGAAAACAAAGATTAAATAAATAAAAAAATCAATTACATAAAATTGCTTTATTTAAAAAAATACATCTAAATAATTATCAAAGCCTATGTTGAAAGATCCTGACAAACGGAGACAAAGAAAGAGTAACAATAAAAAATGGGTGTGTGTCTAAGACCACATGATGGAAGTGAGAACTGCCGACTGGAGCAGAGTATACCCGATTCAGTGTCACCGACCGACTGGAGTCGAGTACTTCAGCGTCACCGACCCGAGCTTGACTGTTCAGTTTCGTTTATTGTACCTACAGAAAGAGCGAAAAAGTGCCCCCAAAGAAGGTTTCAAAACAGACAAAATTTAGTTTAGTATTTAAGTATACCCTAAGTTCAATACTTTAATAACAGTTAGATTAAAGAACGAAACTGAGTTCAGTTAAGGAACTGAACTATCGAAGCGCAGGGCAGAGGAGCTCGAGAGTATGGCGAGACTGAATTTCTATGAATGACAATTTGGTGCACTAACCACTCTACTGTCGAACGAATGTTGCGTCGCCTCTTTATGATCTGTCGTCTCAGGCAACAACAGTGTTGTCTATCGTTTTAAAAAAGTTGCCAGCCGTTTTGTAGAACAAGATAGCCTATGAGACCTCTCTAACCATGTGTCGTGAATAGAATATGGTAGTCCCGTTCACTTTTCACTCATTTTGTTCGGAAGAGCTGGCCCTCTGTCAATGCAACGATGCATTCGGGTTCGCCGAATAAAATGAACACGACGATCGCTCATTTGCGCGACGTTTGCTTATATTACACGGGGTGAAGTCTGAAACACACATTTGCAAACTTAATGCATTTGCAAAGCGTAATAGGCACTAAAACTTCAATGGAACCCAATACGTTGTAAAAGAATTAAGTACAAAGTATGTACAGCGGTTGGCATAAATTCTACACGGATGGATCGAAGGGTGCACATGGTGGGGTATTTTTATCAGAATTTTAATGTTAAAGTTGGTTGTAAAATAAAAACTTATGTTTCCATTATGACGTTGGAGCTTATTGCTTGCTTTTTTTTTTCTTTCTTTAAGTGTTATGAGATTTGGAATAATTATTATTACAATGAAAAATCTGAAACGAAAGGTATTTGGTATAAAACCATTTAGCATGAGCCTCCTTGTTGCCTTAATTTGATGATGACAAATTAAGTAGAAAATTTGATACGCTAGCATTAAGACTCCGATCTGGACACTATCCATCGGCAGCGTTCTTGATCAAAAAAGTCGACTTGCCAAACTGTAATGCTTGTAACAAAATTGAGGGCGTACAAGATTTGCTGATAGATTGTCTAAAAAATAGGAAAGAAAGAGAAGAATTGGAAAGGGATCATGCATTGAACAGATATGATATAGGCTTAGTTCAGACGATTTTGTCACGCCCTAAATCGGACCTAGCAAAATAATTTTGTAGTTTAGCATTAGTGAACCCCGAATTTTCTTAGATTTTACTTTTTGTTTTTGTATTCGTTTTAGTATAGTGCTTATGATATACTTTTAAGAGACAATAGGATTGACGTATCCTTGTGGATAGAAACCCCCAAAAATAATAAAGAATAAAAAAAAAACATTAACAGATTCCTACTTATGCGGACGAAAAAGATTGAAACATGATTTGGGCAAAAATACCTATGAACTGCCGTGCGATACTGTAACCGTCTCACTGTGAAAGCTTGGGTGAAGTGAGCGTGGAGTGAGCTGTCATTCGCTAGGGATTAACACTATTAAGTGCTCACTTCACTTATGATTTTACGGTGAAATTTTTACAGAATCGACCGGCCGTACTAAAACATCAATACCGCTACTGGCTCTGCGCTACTTATTTTCTGTTTATACACTAACTTCCATTTCACAAATAAAGGGTGCTTTTTCGTCGCAGCTTTTAGTCTCCGTGTAAAGACCGGCGGCGCTCTCGAGATTCCAAACGGTCACACAGTCAAAAACCTCGCTGTTATATGCGTTTCGGTACACATCACTAAATTTTTGGCCTGTAAAAGAAATAAAGTGTAGTATTCAAATTTTCATGTAAATGTTGAGTAGTCGATAAAGAATCATTAATTAATTTAACAGTGCAAAGAACATCTGAATAAAAATATTGATAAAAGATCTATAGTCACGAGCATAAATATATTACTATGAATGGCTCGGCAATAGTTTCTGCTTTCATGATTCATCTATAGCTATACTACGAGTAATAATAGAACGCAGGTCGCTCAGCGCGCTATGGAGCGAGCTATGCTCGGAGTTTCTTTGAAGGATAAAATCAGGAACGAAATTATCCGGAAAAGAACCGGAGTAACCGACATAGCTTGCAGAGTAAGCAAACTGAAGTGGCAGTGGGCTGGCCATGTCTGTCGAAGGGCCGATGGCCGGTGGAGCAGACGAGTCCTGGAGTGGAGACCGCGTATCGGCAAGCGTAGTGTGGGACGCCCCCCAGCTAGATGGACGGACGACCTAAAGAAGGTGGCTGGGGTAGACTGGATGCGGAAGGCGGAGGACAGGGTGTTGTGGCGCAGTCTGGGAGAGGCGTATGTCCAGCAGTGGACTGCGATAGGCTGAGTTGATTGATTGATTGATTGATTGAATAATAGAACTGAAGATGTTGTTTGTTAGTTGAACGCGCTAATCTTTGAAACTATTAGTTGGATTAAAAAACTATTTTTGCATTTTATAGACGATTTAATGTTAAATAGCTTTCCTTTATAAGGGCTATCGCGCTAGGACTCTAAAGGCCTACACAGACCGGGACGGCATGGCAAGGGATTTTGCCGTCAGTCAGCGCACACTAGCCGCTTAGATACCGCGGCATTCCAGCGCCTTGCCACGGCGTGCCGTGGCACGACAAAGCATGCCCCAGCAGCTCCTGTTGCCCGATACACTTCCCGCTTCTCTACCCCCGCCGCCTCACCCCGCGGTATGTCACAACGAGCGCCGGAGTCCTTGGCATGCCGTTGTCTACCGCAGTATGCCACAGTATCCCGCCGCGGGATCCCGTAGCGCGTCTTTCAATGCCGTGCAATGAAATCCCTTTTGATGCCACGGCATCATTTTAAAGCATAGAAATTTATGTCGTATTTCAATATCGATACGTTTGAAAGTACATTATTAAAAATTTAAATCCCTTGCCATGTCCCGGTCTGCGTAGGCCCTTAAAAGCCGAGCAAAAAGGAAAAAATCCAGAAAAAACGCTAAGCGACCAAAGTAATAGCGCGGGCAGGCGATGCGATTCGACATAGTAGATCATATGTGATCATTTGTAGAAGGTATATATGAGTACAAGTGACAGCACAAATATGTGATGCGAAGGATACACAAGAAGTACACCAAAACTATCTGGTGAGACAAGCGACGCCAAAATATAGGATGCAGCATCGGATTAAAGAAATATTAACGGACATATTCTCGCATCATAAATATCTGCTTAGATAAATTCAGAAGAATATTTATGCTCGTGACTGTACGTACAGATTTGTTGCTAAAAAGATTGTTGAACACTCTACGCCAATAAACCCAAATATTTAACGATTCCTCGTAAAAGTAAAAAACATAGTTACCTTTTATTGTGTAATATTCAGCATTGGAGAAGAGCTTTCTCACTCCTACGAAATATTGTTGTTGGTTTTCCAACATTCCTCTAACTTCTTCTGTCTGTGCCGTGTTTTCAAAAACAGCCAGTATTCCTCCCTCCATGAAGCAAGTCTTCATAGCTTCCTGCCACGTCCGTGGCTTTTTATTTACTTTGTAACATTTTCTTGATGTCTTCGCATATTTGTAACCTGAAATCATCATCAAACATTGACTATGCTAACTAAGTATAGTCTTATAGAGGTATAAGGAACAGGGGATAAAGTTCACTCATCCTCCATAGAAAAGGGAGAATCCTCCGACCAGACGGGTGTTGTATCTGGTAGGCTACTGCCCGATGAACGATGTCTGTAAACTCTGCTTGCCCGATGCAGGATTTTGCGTGACGTCAGTATGATGCTTAATTCGCATGTGGCGATGTAGTTTTTGCCACAGTCTTGAACACAGAGCACGGATAAGCCTCAGCGGCACCGCGGGCCACTGCTAAAGGGGTATATGAACAATTTCCATATAAACCAAGCGTGTCACTTTATACTCGCACCACGACACAAATGCCATAGAAACTGTCGGTTTTGCATGGCGGTCCTGACAGAAGTGGTGCGCTTCACGCACTTTCGACTCCACGAATTTAATTAGTTTTAGCTTTCTCGACGATATCGCCGCAGTGCTTCCGTGACCTGTGGTCTCAAACACCCCATAAAAATTCTCTACTACGCGGCCAACAACATGGGCGGACCTTCATACAAACCCGGAGACTTGATGTGAGCGAGAAATTAGTTGTGGAGACCAAAGTTGCTCGTGGGCGCCCTTCCTAAAGGTTAGCATCTTAAAGAGAGAACAGTCACACGAACGAAAGTCGCAGAAAAAGCAGGAATATACCACTTACCACGGTCAATAGTCGGGCACGACTCGTCTTCAACTTTCTTGCACACAAATGGTAACGCCGTGTCAGGTGTTCTTGAGCAACTGTCCACATTAAATAATCCACTGTCTATGTTCATAGTTATGCAATTACTGTGATGTGGCAGTACACTACCTTCAGCTGGCAGTGGATATGGCGTTGAGTGTCCTGATAAATGGAAGAAATTTTATTTAAATGTAGTGCTGTTATCGTAAGCTTAAACAATGTTGACTACGTCTTGAAGTCGATTTAATGACTTCAGAAAAACAAATAGTCAGCCTCAATTCCTATGATCAACTGGGCAAAAGATCCTAGAAGTCCCCATACAGAACTGTCTGTATGGGGACTTCTAGGATGTTTTGCCCAGTTGATAATAAAACCACTGGGCAACCACTGGGTTTGTATACAAAAATGCGAGCACCGATTCTAAGCGCAGTTAATGCAAAAATATGCCTACAGGTATGAAAGAGTAGATTCAATAAAAAAAAATTTATATAAAAAAAAAACAACCGACTTCCAAAAAACACTACAAAGTGAAAAATAATTTTAATTTTGGAAGTCGGTGTCGTTGGTTCCGCATTTTGGTTTTTTGACACCGACTTCCGAAATTAAAATTATTTTTCACTTTGTAGTGTTTTTTGGAAGTCGGTTGTTTTTTTTTTATATAAAATTTTTTATTTTTCACTTTTTAGTTATATCTACCCCAATCAAATTCATATAAACACTACTTGCTATGTAAATAGGTATCAGTGACAGGAAGCTGCATCTGCGTTTATAGGGTACAGACGTGATGTTATGTTGTGCGATTGCGTAAACAGTGCATACATATGCGATAGCAGCAATCGCGGTTGTTTTACTGGTATTAATTACTATTATAATAAAAAAAAATTATAACCTTTGTAGTGAGTACAGGCGTGATATTATGTTGTGTGATGGTGTCAACAATGCTTAGATATGCTATAGCAACAATCGCGGTTAATCTGCTGTTATTTATTGAAGAGTTCCCTCGATTTCTACAAGATCCCATCATCAGATATTGAAATGGTGACAATGGGACCACACGGGAAGCACCAGCTTTCAAATAAAAAAAGAATCATGAAAATCGGTTCACCCAGTCGGTTATTATGAGGTAACAAACATAAAAAAAAAAAATAAAAAAAAAAAAAAAAAAAAAATTCAGTCGAATTGATAACCTCCTCCTTTTTTTGAAGTCGGTTAAAAAGCCAGCAATTGCACAACATTTTATATTTGAACTGTGTTGGCAGCGTTTCGAAAATACCCTTTGTGTTGCAGCAGTGTAAAACGTGATAACCACTTCCCATGTTTGCAAACCTATTATATGAAATAGGAAACAAAAAGTGTGTACCTACTTTGTTATAGTATCCAATTGTGAATACTCACCGTCAACAGTCATAAACTCTCCTAAATCAAATTCGTCGTGCAATCCAACGAAGATGTCCGTCACATTAGGAACTTCATTCATTCTATTTGTCAAGTTCTTCACCAATGTCCACTCTCCCTGGGCTTTCGGATAGAACAGAGTAGCTCCTTCGTCATCACAAGCGAAAAAAGCGGTATTCCAAGCTGATCCGCTCACATCCCAGTGAACTTTATAAAAGCCGTCGAACTCCTCAATGTACGTATAGTCTTTTCTATAGAACTGTACATGGCGAGAGTATGTCGAGGGCAGACTTATACCTGTAAAGGTGAAATTGTACCTAATGAATATCGACAAACAAAGGTGAGGAAATGGAATGGTACCAACGTAAGGTGTATCAACGTCTGCAATTTCTTGCCCGTTCTTGTCCATAGAAATATACGTTTTGGAATGAGTAACTATCTAGGGATGGACCAAGCAGTCCATCCCTAGCATCAGTGGGATGACACTGACAGCTCACTCCACGCAAGTTTTCACAGTGAGATTTTTACAGAATCCACCGACTGGAGACCCATATTCTACTGAACTCCCGTTCTTTATCCTCGGGAACCAAGGGGTTCCCGAGGATAAAGAACGGTGAGTTTAAAATTTTCTGCACCTCAGATGACATGAAACCACATTTCACTTTCACTAAAGATTAGGAACTTTTCAATCAATTTTTATTATTTACAGTTATATTTATTACATTTACAAAGGTTTAAACAGAAGTACTCACCTAGTAAAACTGCGGTGAAAATTATGCACTTCATCGTTGTATAAGATGCCACACAGTACTAAATGAGTTTAGTTAGCAAACATAACCTTTATACACTCGTATTTCTTGTTTATGGTCGGGTAGACACCTCGCATAAAGCGTACATAGACACTTTTGTTATACAGGCTGATCTAATGTTAAATTGGATGCTTTCTTTAAAATATTAAGGGCACTTAATCAAACTCAGGCAAAGCATTTATTTAAATTAAACCAATTATAGCAACTTACGGGCACTTTTGAATCATCAAGGAGTCGCCCATTCAGAAAGAGAAGCTAGTCATTATATGTATTTTCTTTTGTTTGCGTAGCAACACTAAATATAAGAATAATACCTAGGTATAATTTTAGTCCATCTTAGACATCCAAACCCAAGGACCATTATTTTTTTTTATGTTGTATGTATTTATAGTATTTTTAAGTTATACTATTGTACTATTTGTTACATTTTTTTATGTATTAGTTTATAAGTGAATCTTATGTTTGTAGTAGTGTGTATTATTTTTTCTATGGGCTCTAGTTGCCTGAAATAAAGGAATAAATAATGCTATAATTCAAATGAAATGAAATGATTTATTTATGTAAGAACATCTTTAAAAGCATTTAGAAATCAGTGTTTGTCTTGAGTTGTTTTTACTTAGATGGCGTCATTCAAAAATTAACAGAGTAATATAAAATCTTCTTCTTGGCGTGTCAATGGACATCGCGATATTGAAGAATTCGGCAATGAATTTAGCGTCATCAGTAGTATCCATCAGCTACTATAAAGTGCAGACGACACGCAGGCACAATCGATGGGACACTTAACCCTACAGAGAATGATTTTTCTTATCAGCTTAAAAAAAATAAACTAGCCTGCAAATATGATGCCATTTCTCGAAAAAATATTTAATAAAATCATAACTCAATAGAAACGTATTTTTTTTGTGTATGACCCATATATGGCACATCAGGCATTATTATGTGAATTTGTGTTACGTAGTATCAAAGAAATTACAAGATTACACGTAAAATGACAAATATGAACATGAACTTACTTCTACTAATTATTTCGACACTGAAAAATTCAATTTTATCATTTTTTTGCTATTATTATACGCCGCTCGTTAATCGTATTCAAAGTACACACCTACCGATTTGAAGAAAACATAAATAGTTAAATGTTTATTCAGATCTATCCAAAATATTTGGTAAGTACTAAATTCGAAACCCAAATATTATACATAATAGTTAATCTTGTCAACACTAGATTACGCAACTTGGATAGATTTTTGAAATATAAGACATTTTTCGGTATGTCCCGTATGTGGGACACTATGCTCTGTAGGGTTAAATACTCTTTGTAGCGGAGTCCCATCAAGTAATACAGGTGGTACATACCCGTCTACCCCCAGCCTCAAAGACCATGATCTCCGATTTATTGGAGTTTATTTATTTATTTATTTTTATTTATTTAATAGGTCAGCCTACAATTGTTTGCACATTTCATTTCTTAAAATTACGCGATATACATTTGTAAGTGCAACAATCACTTACAGGCTAACACCACATGCACTATATATTTAGAGTATACGTTTTACTAAGCATGCATCTAGCAATTTTAAATTTGTTACTAGAGTTGTATACCAAACCAGAAAATCTCAAACAAAAATCAAACATGCTGTATGTGATATACTTTTTTTTATCGCTTGAAGTCAAAGGTCGGTTTGAACAGAACATTCCTTGCACATACAGCAAAGTTTATTTGTTGCTGACAAGTCACTGTAATTTATGTGCAGCATAATTATTATGTATGTCATTAATGCATATAGACTATCAAAGTCTGCAAACATCCCACATTTTTAGGGTTCTGTACTCAAAGGTTGCAAACGGGACCTTATTGCTAAGGTTCCGCTGTACGTCTGTCACAGGACTGTAACTTTTGCACCGTAATAGACAGACACTTGAAACTTTCACAGAGTATGTACTACTATGGCTGCTATTTAAACTAATCAATATCTATCCTAATAATAAATCTAAAGAGTTTGTTTGTTTGAATTCGCTAATCTCTGGAACACCAACTTTTAACAACACGTAACATAAACCACCATAAGCATCACCTTTGTACCTATTTTTCTGTTCTGTTTTTTTTCTTGTCTGTTTATATATGTGTGTACATAAATGGTAAAATAAATAAATAAATAATAATAAAATAGCGTCAGCCTTATATCCCAAAGAAGTAAGCAGAGGTTTATAGTACACCCACACTTAGACAACATGTTTGAGCTATATATTTATCAACACAAAATGAGTTTTAAAACTTTGCATACAACCAAAACACCAAATAACAAATTATTTAGTATTCTAATGAGTCTGAAAACCAATAATTAAGTAATTACAATGATTTTGTCTTCTAATAAGTCTAAATGGGTGATTAAATGTTGTGCAACATTGCGCAACAATGCCAACTATGGACTACATTCACATTTTCTGATAAGCAAGCTAATTTGTTTGTGCTATGAGTTGTAAGAAATGTTTTTGACGATTTTAAATTTTCATTGGTACATCTATTGAAACTCTAATGATTGTAGTTAAACTAATTACCGACAGCATTGCAATAAGACGGCTAAAATTGTGCTTTATAATTTAGATTATTTTGGTTGTATGCAAAGTTTTAAAACTCATTTTGTGTTGTGTATGAATCAGAATGCTGGGCTGTGAAAAAGATGGATGAAAAACGATTGCATGTAGCGGAGATGAGAATGTTGAGATGGATGTGTGGAGTGATAAGAATGGATAAAGTAAGGAATGAGTATATTAGAGGAAGTTTAAAAGTGGCGCCTGTTACAGAAAAATTGAAAGGAAGTCGTTTGTCTTGATATGGACATGTAATGAGGAGGGATATAACGCATGTAACGAAAAGAGTGATGAATATGAATGTAGATGGATGGAGAGGGAGAGGAAGGCCAAAGAAAAGATGGATGGATGGTGTGAGGAATGATATGAAAGAGAAAGGAGTAAATGATGCCATGACGTCTAACAGGGAAGAATGGAAGAAGAAAACGTGTTGCGCCAACCCCAAATAAAATGGGACAAGGGCACGAAGAAGAAGAAGAAATATCCAGCTCAAACATAGTTGTCTAAGTGTGGGTGGACTATATGTAAACCTCTGCCTACTCCTTCGGGAGTATTGGGCTGATGGTAGGTATTTTATTGTACTTTTTTATTGTACTTTATTGTACTTGTTGTTAAAAGTCTGTGTTCCTGAACTTAACCACTAAAAGGAACCGTTTCATAGGTATGTAAGAATAGATAAAAATATTTTGATGATTTAAAAAAAATCAGCAGCGATAAGTGTTATGTAGAGTATGATAAAAAAATTATAAATAATTAATACTACAACCATACGATTTTCCTTGCCGTTAACGAGACAATTATATTTTTCACACTAGCTTCTTACAAATCTTTCGTAAAAAAATATAATCCCTTCGTTTTTGTGCAGAATTACCTACGTCGGGTGTCATTTTTGTAAACTAATAGAAGCGATATCCGGCAAAAAATCCGATTGAAATATGAAAGCCGATTTCCAGCCCACCGTGCAGCATGTGGCGAGCTTTTGCGCAACAGCGACCCCACGGACCCTATCTCCCGGGAGAAGTCTTGTTCCTCACATTCACCGTTTTCGGGGGTGTTTCCGTGTTTCCTAACACGATCTGGTGAGTTAAAATAATTAAATGGAAATGGAAACTATACATTTTTTGGTTAATATTTTGAGCTTACCAGGTTTTAAATTGAAAACAATAAAGCTGATATTTGATTTTATTGCCGGCATGCCATCTGTATCATTTCATCATACCTACTATTAGAAACCCTCTTTATAAAGTTGGAGTAAGCGCCATCTTGTAACAGAATCAGAAATAAAATGAGAAGCTCTGATATTGCCAACATATTTATGGTGGGGCGTGAGCGGTGCGGTTTCGTGACGGTAGTACTTTAATGTCACAACAGATGGCAGTAAACGCCTATAATCTGACAACATTCCTCTATATCGTGTACATTTTCATATTTCAGTAGTAGACTTATTACTCTAATTAGTTCTAATTAGTTTAATTTTGATCAAAATTCGTATCTAGATGATAACATAAGATTACGCATATATTCTTCCCAAAAATATAGAAATTAACCAAACCCGTTGGTTTGGTTTAGGTCCAACATCAATTTCTACATTTTAATATCTGTAATATTAATGGTGTACATAAATAGGTAACCCGCATTGGGCCCGCGTAGACACAGACAGAAACGAGACAGAGAGGGCCTGTGTCGAAATCAGCTCCGGGACTGACTGAGATAACAGAAAGATTAGTAGTAGTACAGACGCCAGCACATCAAGCTACCCGAAACTGTCAATTTTTCCCAATGAACTTTGAACCTAATGCTTTAGCGATAAAGTTGAAAATCTATTAAAGAAATTTGACAGATTGTAGTAGCTTAATGTGCTGGCGTTTGTACAATTTTGTTAATAAATCACACTGCGTGCATCAATACTTAAAGCGTGCTGATGATGATCACTAATCACCTCTTTCATTATATTTAGCTAGCTGCGCCCCGCGGTTTCACCCGCATAAGTCTCGATCCCGAAAGAATATTGGGATAAAAAGTATTTTATGTGTTAATCCTGGTTATAAGCTATCTGTGTGCCAAATTTCATTAAAATTGGTCCAGCCATTTGAGCTTGAAGAAGTAACAAACATACGTTTGTTTTTACTTTCGCCTTTATAATATTAGTGTGATAAGTTGTTAGATTTTCTCGAGCTTCGCTTCTACAGCCATCTATTGCTAATTTCCGTAAACTGCGTGTTAGCTTTTGGGCTACCCAACCTCATAGTTATATCATAATAATATAGTCCTCTGTGCTATGAATCTGTTGCAGAAAGATGGTTTAAGCCGTGATATAATTATATCCCTAGTAATATAGCCTTATACCGTAATATAGGTTAAATTAAAGCGGTTCATAACTGTCTTACTAGAAATACAATTATAATATGACCACGATCTATTAATATAACTATCTTACTTGAGTAATCTAGTGGAATGGTTGTAAAAGCGAGGTGCAGTGTGCGGAGTGCTCCCCATAGCATTATACGGCATGATTATTTTTACAGGCTCCAAATTTTTACAGGGTGTTCTACTCATGAATATGAACAATTTTTACTATAGAACCAACTCTGAGATCACGAAAAAAAATATGCTGTTTCATACATTTTGGTCAAGTAGGTATTGAACTTTTGTATTCAACAGCTGATTTTGTTTTCGTGATTTCAGAGTTGGTCCCATAGTAAAAGTGGTTCATATTCATGAGTAGAATAACCTGTAAAAATTTGGAGCCTGCAAAAAAAAGCATCCAGTATTTGGATTTCAAACTAGGTAGGTATGTAACATTATAATTTAAAATCCAATATTTTTTTGATATCTTTTGTTGATTGTATGCCTAAATGTAAAACAGATCGTTTTTATTCATGTGAATTATTTGAATTACTACTTTAAGCATTATTTGTTTTGGTTATGACGATTGAGTAATCAATATAAGTTATTTGACCAGTTATAGCACCAGCAGTGCTATTCTGTAAAAATCTCACAGTGAGAACTTAGGTGAAGTGAGAGGGAAGTGAGCTCTGTCATTCCGTAATGGTAGGGGTCACTTCACTTACCTATGATTTCACGGTGAGATTTTTACAGAATCGACCGGCAGTTGTGCAAATCAAAAAAATATATATATATCCTTATAATTAATTCAATAGCTTAATCTAGTAAGTTAATTATATTATTAGATCGTGCTACTATCATAGTAATTAGATTCCTAATGAACCGCTTTTGTATTATTACTACATATATCACGTCTTCAACCATCTTACTGCGACATACTGGATGATTTTTTTTACAGGCTCCAAGTTTTTACAGGGTGTTCTGCGCCTGAATATGAACAACTTTCACTATGGGACCAACTCTGAAATCACGAAAACAAAATCAGCTGTTTAATAAAAAAGTTCAATACCTACTTCACCAATGTATGAAACAGCTGATTTTTTTTCGTGATCTCAGAGTTGGTTCCATAGTGAAAGTTGTTCATAGTCATGGGTGGAACACCCTGTAAAAATTTGGAGACGGTAAAATAAATCATGCTGTACATCAATTCACGACCACGCTGAATCTACCACTCACTAGGTAAATATAAAGGGTAATGAAACACTTTTAAACTTAAACTATTTATTTTAATGACTGTGAGAGAGTGTTTAACATTATTAACTAAATATCTAATAATATATTAGTGACTTAATAAAAATACAGTCTAAAGCATAATATCAGAGATACTAAAGCCACACTGTTCACATTTCTACATGCGCTATTGTAGTTCATTTTAGGAGAAGTTTTTGATTCGTCATGAATGCTCCTGTGAGAATGTTCCTTTATTTTCTCAGGTCTTGCCTCGTCAGACGCCATATCGTGGTCATAATTATGTTCAATCGGTTTAGCAGAAACAGTAGCCAAACGGACAGTTGTAAATGATTCTTTATTCTTAGTTTCATTATCCTTGTTAGGTTTTACAGTTATATGTTCTTTGGGTTTCGTAACATCGTCTATAAGAACTTTGGGTGTTGCTTGAGTTGACCGCAGCCTATGATACTCTGTGGTATGTCTTGTAGTCTTCGATGTAGTTGTTGGACTAGTAGTTACTTTGGTAGTTGTTTCTACGGCTGTTTCTGTTTTATTTACAACATTTATTGTAGGTCGCGCACGATCGCTAGTTTTAGTACAGTTTGCCAAATCTCTAATATCTATGTAAAAGAGTTTTCCATTGAGTTGTGATTCGTCGTAGTATTCGTAGTCATTGTTTTGAACTTGAGATTCCTCTTCCACGAACACTTGAGCCACATTCTTCTCGGTATCTTCGGTTTTCGCCCATAGTTCCCTCAGGTTGGTGTCAGGATAGCATTTCAAGTTTTCTGTAGCACGCTTAAAGTAGTCGTTCTGTGTCTTGTTCATCAGTGACATGAACCAGTCCAGGCGGCAGTCGCAGGGGAAGTTGTTATCTGAAAATTAAAAGTGAAAATTGAATATCACTATGCATCTTTGCAATATTACGATAAGTACAAAAATTGACCACTTAAATCACAGATAAGTGTGACTTACGAGTAAGTGCGGGTTTGGGTCAGAGAGTGCTATAAATGTGATATTAATGTATATGGTTTTCTTCCTCAATTTTAAACCACTGACACAAGCCCCTCACGGTTGCCACAGTATTATATTATCAGTATTAGTGATCATCAATGTGAAATAAATCTCCAGATCGGAAGCTTCATTGAACAGTTATGTTGTAAAAATGTCTAAAAATGGCTTGGCAAACGGGTCGGTGATCGGCACATATTTCCCATACTATCTACACACCATCGGTTACGTTACGATGGAGTTAGGTTTACGATCCCCAGAAAAGTCAAAAGGTAAAATGTCTTATAATTACTGAATTATTTAAAACTTTGGAGACCAAGATATAATCAATTTCTAGATCTAACTAGATTTTTTTCAAGTTGAATGTACAATAAACATTTAGTAAAATATGATGTAAAAAATATCTCACCTTCCACATCTAAGTTACTAGTGTTGCCGTAGAAATTCTTCAATATGGGTGACATGACTTGCGGCTTCAGTTCTATAAGCTGATTGCTTTTGAAACTCAACATAGTAAGAGATTCCAGCCCTTCAAATGTTCTTACATTTTCGATATTCACCAGCTTGTTGTGAGCCAAATTCAAAGCATTCAATTGTCCTAGTCCGTTGAACGCTTTCTCGTCCAGCATTTGAATTTTATTCTCCTCTAAATTCAGGGTTTTTAAATTGATTAGTGGCAAAAATGTGTTATCTCCGATCACTTCAAGGCTGTTAGTACTAAGGTCTAGTTTTTGCAAGTTTTTCAGCCCCGAGAATGTCTCGCTGTTCAAACTAAATATACCATTTCTGTCCATTTCTAGTTCTCTTAAATTTACTAAATGCACGAATGCTCTGTCATGTATGGTCGTAATTTTATTGTTTGTCAAAAACAGTCTCTCTAAAGATGGCAGTTCAACGAATACGTCCCTGTTAATCTCAATTATGCGGTTGGAGTCTAAGCCGATGATTGATAAGTCTCTGTGGTTGGCAAAGGCATGCTTTTCTAACACGTTGATCTGATTATCGCTAAGCGTTATTTCTTCGATAAGGCTCAAATTGGCAAAGGCGAAAGCGTCAATTTTATCAATATTGCCATATTTGATGTCGACTTTCAATAATTTATCCATGAATTTAAGGGCATTAGTGGGTATGTATGGAATTGCGATGCCTCTGGTGTTAGAGATGGTGAGTTTATTGATGTCTTTTAACAATTCAAAACTATTCCATATTTTGTCATCTTGGTGGAGGTCTTTCTTTACCAGGTGACAACTGGCGGTTCTCTCCTTATCCATGGATTGGTTCTCAACACAGTAACACTGTACAGGGTTGGTATTGTTGTATACAGGGTCGCATACGTTTTTCATTGTTTCACGTTTTTGATAGTGGTACAATTTTGCTTCGGCGAAGATAGATGTGGCGAACGCCAGTGTTATAATCCTCCAGAACGCCATGCTTATCCTTCGGTATTCCGTACCTGAAAATGAAAAAGTTGTAATTGAGTAATATATTTTGTTTTGTACAGTGCTTAGGAAAGAGTTTTACGAAAAAATGGGGGAAAACTTGTGTTAGGAAGAAGTACAGCACCGTTTTCTGATTTGCTAATAACGTCAAACTGTTTGGAAATACGTATAACGATTCGTAAAATTACTTAAAATCACGGTTATATTTACCAAAAGGATAGGCAGAGGTGTATTAGAACACCACTACATACATACTTAATGAAAAAATATAATGGACAGACCAGATTACACTGCCCAACACGGGAATCGAACCCAGGAATACCAGCTCAGCAGTCGCTTGCCAACACTAAACCAACAACAGTTATTTATTTATTTATTTAAATGCCTTAAAACTATCATTACAGGTCTAAACCTAATGCGATAGCCAAGTCACGCGCACATAATTAAAAATAAATATCATTGTTTATAACATATTGTGAACAATAGTACTTTTGCGAATTCACCCCAGTGACATGTAAATATATCAATTTCGACCTGAATATAATTGATGATGCGAATTGCTCGAGTCAGAGAGATTTTGGCCAGCAAGTTGGTCCTGGCTGATGGTACGACCAGCAGTGGATTTTCCTTTTGACTATTCTTTGTTGCTATGGTCAAATAGTCCAGCGGGGTAATTACGTAACACACTTATAATTGCAATGCCTTTAATTTTGACTATTCTTAAACATTCATTGCGTTATTTACGCTGTCGAGCAGACGAAGTTTTCAAACATACAAAGCAATGGATTAGGAATTTCTTTGGGATTTTGCGTTTCGCAATTTTGCTGCGGGTGTCCAACTGCATTTACTGGAGTAATATAACATGTCAGTTGATTCAGTACATTAATCTCGAAAAGTAATGAGCCAATTCCAATGAGGTTTTCATCATTCGAATATTTATGAATCGAAGCGGTTCCCGTTGTAAATATTAACTTGTATGTTTTCAGGGTATTGGAGCAGATATCGATAAAATGATGTCGCACTGCTGTCAAACATAAAATGTCGCTGTATTAAATCAGAAGAAAACTGCTGCAAGAATACTTTTGGCACTCAGATTCCGTTGACAGGGGGACGCTACTGGTGAACATTTGTGCAATTCTTGAAATGGCACTTAAAATGTGTTCAAAAAACAAGATGGCGGCGGTAGCTTTGTTTTTGGTCACGCGCGAAAATAACCTTGTAGCGTATTCATTATTCTTTTGAATTAAGTCGATTAATTAAAATAATAAAAACGCGATCCCTCGTTCACTTATTAAGGCCCGCTTGTACAACATACCTAGAGCACTTAACGTTTAGCGCTAAATGAATTCATGAAAATCGTTCTAGGCCGTTTTTGTCAATCGTTTAAAAATGATAGAGACAGAATGATGTATCAAACTTGTTTTGCGCTATACGTATTTAGTGATTAGTGATGTAAGCGGACCTAAGTGTGGTAATTAGGTAATACTAGCAGCGCCCCGCGGTTTCACCCGCATAAGTTTCGATCTCGTGAGAATATCGGGATAAAAAGTACCCTATGTGTTAATCCTGATTATAAGCTATCCGTGTGCCAAATTTCATCAAAATTAGTCCAGCCGTTTGAGCGTGAAGAAGTAACAAACATACACACATACACACACACATACACACTCACAAACTTTCGCCTTAATAATATTAGTGTGATTACTGGGAATTAGACCCACCATTCGGTATAATTCTAATAAAAGAAATATTCTAAAATCATCGATAGGTAGTAACGGAAGGATACAACTGCATGCCCCCTGAAGTATACAACACGTTTCTCATCACCTTCCCTTACCAAAAGTTAAAATTAGTAGACGTTTTAATCAGTTGTTCTACAATTTTCTAACTACAGAAATCACTCTCTTTACCACAGAAGACCAGAAAACAAAATATTATTACATTACGAAACACTCTGAAGCTCGAGATAAAATTTAAAACATTCATCCAAGTGATTTAGAAAAAGCGTTATTGGCAGTGGGCTTACGTAAAGCCCCAGACACTCCGGCAAAGATCGACGGCCATTTCTCAAATGGGATTTAGTTAACTTCGTAACTTCGTACCAGGTGGTAGACAAGGAAAACGTCTATATTACTTGTTATTTTATACAAATTGAAAAGCTGCTTCTTGCTTCTTTTCATAGAGAAGGAAAATAATTTTTGACTTGGTAAGAATATTCGGGATATGTCCTTTTACTATCAACCTGTTTTTTACATCAGTGGCCTTACTGAGTCCTCTATGTATTGGCTTGATGTACTTAATAAAGCATATTCTATTCACTATATATTTCTATATTCTCCATATTATTATGTATATTTCTTTTTTCTTTCTATTCTATATGAAAGCGGGGGAGAAGGCATTTTTCAATACACTTTATTTTTCTTTATGTTGCGAGATGAAAATATTATCAGCTAAATTACTGGTCTCCACTTTCAATATACCTGACTGGAATTCAATATTCGTTGAGAACCTGAATTTGCCTTAAAATAAAGAAATCATTAACCAGTGTTCTATTGTCTTCCTGATTAATTGATTGAAATTTATTCTGTGTCTTATTTCAATGGTGTGTATTCAAACCTCCACACGTTATAAAATCCTAGTAGGTCTAATAGGTACCCATATAAATCCTAAGAACTTTCTATTAATAAAATTGAATTTAGATACAAAAGGCACCGCCTACTGACACCATACTAGCACATGTGGCTCCACACTCACAATACCTAGTACTTTGTCAAGTGCGACTAGTAATACCTCATTACGAATAATAAGTATTCCTATCGAGTTATATGAGTTCTTAGTATGGGTATCCATACCTGGATTATGAGGAATACCTGTCAATATAATGTCGGCAGTATTTTGTATCTACATATTTTACCACACAAGTTGAGGTTGCGTTTGAATTTTGGCGATGTTCGGTGTTATAAAACTCATAAGAGACAAACCGCGCGCCCGATGGGACTTCCAATCGACAAAAATGACGGACTTCCATACAAATTTTTATTCTTTATTAGCTGACCCGGCTAAATTCGTACCTACCGCCTCAGAATCAACACATTTACAAAATGTATGAGAAAATGAATTATTTTCATTATTTTATTTTGTTGGTGAATTTATCCCGCGTTTTAATAGTTTTTCTGCTATTCGGGGCGGAGACAACTCCAACAAATCAAAGATCGTAAAACTCGGTCCAGTCGTTCTTGAGCTATAAGTAATGTAACTAACTCGACTTTGTTTTATTTATATACATAGATTTAGCCCCCTTTTGGGGATAATTTTTTAAATATCCTTCTTTAGAGTGCTCACCTTCGTTGTATGTATAAGGAACTCTCGTGCAGCATGCTTCTAAACCCAGCGTTTTAGGCTGTGCGTTGTCTGTCAGTAGATTAATTACTCATTTTCATGCTCACGACCTGGTCGCCAAGGGAGCAAATTGCCTCAGTGACTGCCTCCACGAGCAGATATGCTTATTCAACGTACCTACAACGCTCGAGCTAGCATATTGTGTAAAAATATTTTCTTTCTTATTTTTCCAAAAGCCTTTGCAATATTCTCTTTGTTATAACGTAAGTAGCAAGTAGAAAGGAAGTAAAAATAAAAACAAGAAAAAGCCAAGTACCTACTGCCCCTACAGGGTGGGTGCCAGGGACATCAGGTACATCGATCAGAACATGATTCTGGACACTCTGCGTTGAAATATTTCGTAGATAATTAATAAATAATTAACGATGTATGGACTACCAGTTTTTTTTAATTGCTGACGAAAAATTCCCAGTTAGTTAGTTTAACAAGCTGTGTGTCGATGTGCCTGCCACTCTGAAAACACATTTAACCCTAAAAACTCGAGTACAAACAAAACAGTCCAACGACATCTGTTACCCCAGAACTAGGGTAATAATATTTTTGAGATTAACACAAAATTAGCTCGTAAAAGCCACCTGTGCCTGTGACTAACGCCGACTAAAACTGCCGTGAGGGTAATTACATTATATTTACCCCTCGTATGACATCGTTTTGTGCTCTGAAAAGTTTCGCAACCGTTTCTTTTTTTTAATTGCATTACAATTTTCTAATCATTCATTTGTTCGAAAATAATAAAAATGATTTACAAACCATCACCACACAGCTTTAAGGGTGTCCGAAATAAATAAAACGCACAACAAATTTACTCCTCTATCTCTAAAACTATACTAGTTACTAATAACAACAGCAAAACATTGCATCCATAACGAATTACAAACAGTACTTCACGCTGAATCATCAATTAATTAACACTTTAGAAAAAGTAAAATAAGGTTATTCAAACACAATATCTACCGCTACTTTGACGGAACAGTTAGCAGCAGTGAAACGGAGCAGTGATTGATGGTGAAAATTTAATAGACCAGTATGTGCTTACATATGATAACAAATGGAACTAACGCGTTCGGAGGGCTAAATAGGTTAGGACAGAAACACACAGGCCAAGAGAGTCAGAAAAACATCTATCGGTCTATTCTAGGTAAAAATCACACCGTGAAAGCTTCAGTGAATTGAGCTCGAAGTGAGCTGTCATTCCACCTAATACTAGGGATTGACAGCCCAAAGTAGGCTGTTACAATATCTGCTGTTACTTTGACAGAACAGTTAGCAGCAGTAAAACGGAATAGTGATTGATGATGAGAATTTAATAGACCAGTGTGTGCTTACATTGTGATAATAAATGGAGCTGACGCGTTCGGAGGGTTAAATAGAAACACATGGGCGAAGAGTTGGAAAAACATCTTACCGTAAAAATGTACATCAAAGTTTTCCAGCCGATATATTCTGTAAAAAATTCTCCGCGAAAGCTGAGGTAAGTGAGCTTGATGTGAGCTGAAAACTCTGTGGCTGTCATTTCACCTGATGCTACGGATTGATACTATTGACTGCTCACTTCACCTACGGTTTCAAGGTGAGATTTAGACAGAATGGGACGGCTTTGGTTGGTTCATTTGAGTGGCACTCTACTGGCAGCAGGCCAATTTCAGCCTGCTTATGTCATGGATAATTTAATTACATTGCACCTGAAAGCACGTCGAACTTTCTGTCACGTATTTTCCGTATGTGAATTAGATTTATTATTAGTGGACAGAAATACATTTCTTACATTTTGATCACCTTTATTTGTAAATACCTCTAACAACAATAAACAATATCCTCTTATATTCTATTCTAATTCTTTATATAAATAGCGTTTTTTTCGACAGACTTATATATTATTTTGGTTGTTTTTTCGCTCTTTGCAGTGCAAAAAGAAGTGCAGCTAATGTTAATGTCTTAACAATGGGTAATACCGTCAAGCTTTTCCTGTCAAAGGAGACTTCAAAGATTGGCTGTGACCAGCGTATTGGTCACCCATACTATTACTGGCAAATGGCAAACTAGCTCTCAAGCCACGTGCGAATCAAGTATCGCCTCAAATAACAAAAAGACAACTATCTCGGCTTGGCAAGTTTCTAGACATTTGACACCCACACTGACTTAGACAACAACAACATTCATACTAGTTTGGTGTAGTTATGTACGTATCAATTTCCTTAAGTATTTAAATTGGACACAAATGTGTTTATTCGGTTTCATACCAGCTACTAACTGTTGCCCAGTGGTTTGTTTATATACATACGAACTTGAATGTCCCGTAGGTTAAGATGCGCTGCTGGTTCTAGTAAGAAATGGTGGCGTTGGTAAGGCATGTCTGCATGCTCAAGAAATTAATCTTCAAATCTCCATATTAGGATCTTCAGTGCTGATCCCCTTCTGTCTATGGCTGTCGGTCTGCCATTCATTTCATCACGGAACAGTGTTATATGGTCTAGATAAGTTGAATATAGCAGCAATAGGCACGGTCCCTGTTACAAGGGACCCAAACATACTTGACTGGCAAAATGTGGGTGTGCCATAGATACATCTCTGCCTAACCCTGCGAGGAAATACAGACATGATGGTATGTTATGTAAGGCCCTTTGTACACACACGTTTTATTTGTCGTGAAATACTACGGTTTATTTGCCGTATATAGGGTGACTGGTAATTAGTGACCGATACTTAAACACATGATTCTACTCATGACAGCAAACAAGTTTTATAATGGGACAAAAAGTGAAATGACGAAAAAAAAAATCTGCTGTTCACTACATTTTGACGACTCGTGCGCACATAAAAATGTAGGGAACAGCTGATTTTTTTTTACGCGATTTCGGATTTGGTCCGATAGTAAAAGTTGTCTGTAATGATGAGTAGAATCATGTGTTTAAGTATCGGTCACTAATTACCAGTCCCCCTATATAGGCACGGTCGTCAGTGTTGTATAGATCACTATGGAAGCTTGTTGACAGATACGTTTCTTCTACGGCGAGGCTTATACGCTGTACCGTAAAGAAACCATGCCGTGTACAAAGTGCTTTATAAAGTATTAGATGACAAGTTGAATAATAGTCATATTAAACGTTGGATAACCGCGCGTGACCGCACACATTTTTGTTCTACGTATGATTTTAAACTTAACTAGGTAACTGCGATCTGCACATTGGATCATAAACTTTAGACAGGGTGAGTAAAGGCTTGACGTTAATACACAGGCTTACTTAATTACAGTTAAAGCTCTGGATTTATTCACTTAATAGAAAATAAATATGGCGTCATTTATATTTTGTAAAATGTAGTTTATTTAGTACCTAATCCCGGTTTCTGAGTTTCTTAACGGAGTAGTTTATACATTCAAGTAGACTTTTCCCAAGGCTTCGCCCAATTGGATGTTGGGCATCGTCCCACTGGAACGTTCTATACTTCCAAAAGTATTGTATTATTTTAATTATTGTGAACGTGGGGACTATGTGCTTTTTTTCTGTTTTCTTATTTTTCTTCTTAGATATTTTGTTTATGGCGCATTCCACCAAAACTTTTATACCTAGAATAAGGCTTATCCTGAGACTAAATTTTGAATTTTTGACAGTTTTTCCGCACTGGAACAATCAAGCGTCAAATTTTATGCCACGAATAAAAGATATCTGACTTTGGTAAAATCAGATCTTAAATTGATAACTTTGTTGATAATACCTATTGAGAGTTTATCAAGGAACTCAGAAACCAGGCATTAGTAATCCGCCCTGAGAGCGCGAAGCGGTCGCTCTCGGATTTTCACACGAGAAACGGGTTTTCGTGTGTGGAAATCCACCTTGTAAATTCCGAGATAAACTCGGGATATAGGGAGTCTCCGGAATATTCTAATCTGTAGAATGCATTAATATTACCTACACCGTCGCCGCAACAAACTAATTTATACAAATTTCGTAGAATGTTTAAAATAGGTACAAAATGTTGCTTGTGAGACTTAAAACATGTTTTATGACGTCAAATATATCTCTTAAACCCATAAAACACAGTGGTGAAATTTGGCAAAAATGTTAGTTTTTGTCTGACTCCAGATGAAAACGGGGTGTCAACCACCATTGTCTGACGCGGCGTCGAACGTGTTAAAAAAGCTTCTAGGTACTGAATTAGTAAAGCGAATACAGGGCACTAGAAGACAAGACCCATCAGCTCGAAATAAGTGACAATGACCAAAAAATATTTCTGGAAAATGACGCACGCAAAACATTGTGCATTTAGGTACAGCAGCTGATGGGGCTAACTAGTTTTCGTGAAATAAAGTTGAAACTTTGACCTTCAATATCTCCGTAATCAGAAGGTTCCCTGATATGGTCCTGTACAAAAAAAGTATCACAATCACGGGGAGTTTAAATGACACTCGGTTTCGTTAAGGTGATATGTAAAAAATAAATCATCGCTCGAGGGGTGTGGCTTAACCGAAGACGCGGGGAGCGCCCCCGCTTGAATACATTGAATACATTGAAGCCGGATTCACACCTATCCACACGTTTGTATAAGGTTGATAAAAAAGTTTTGTTGCAAAAATTTCAACGATGTTTTTTTAAGTATTGACACAATGTGATATCGAGCTATGAAAAGGATATTCTAGAATGTTTTCTACTCTTCCGCGTGACAGGGTATAAAAGAGCGAGCTTGCGTTCTAATGGACAGAATTGGCTTCGATCTCGCAGGTGCAACTTCGGGCGATCATGTTTTATGTGTGGCGGCGCGGCACGAACGCAAGCACAACTGCTAAAAATATCGTCGACCGTAGGTTCAATTGCTGTAAGGGACAAAATACGATTTTTCAGGAGAGGCCGACAAAGTTTTTTTTCGGACTAAATCGCCCATAACTTTTTTTGTTATTAACCTTTTTCGGGTCTGATTTCACACATAAACTTGTATTTTAGTGCTCTATCTACATGTGTAACATTTATTTAAATGAGTTAGCTATTTAAGAAAATAGATGTCCCTTACAACAACGTATTTTGTTAGTAATGTCCCTTACTGCCCAAGTATCTTGTAGTCCCGTCCCTTACATTAAATTGACCTCTACGTTGGATCCAATCTATTAATGAAAAAATAGTGTAAAGGACATGTTGAACAAATTTATGAAAAAAATACAATGTAAAGAGATTTTTGGCAGAAAATGAAGTACACACTTTTGACGTACGGATATCTTAAATTTGGAAATCCTTATAAGAAATCATTTAAAAGACATGAAAATGTATTAGAACCGTGCGTGTGCTTTTTTGTATGTCGCTTACATGCAATGTTTGTACATTGTAATAGCAAATTTGTATTAGTTTGAATAAAACAATTTTTATTTTATTGTATAAAAATTGTTTTATTAATAATTGTTTTATTTATGTTACCATTTTTTTAATAATTTGATTTTAATAAACATCTTATTAAAATCAAATTATTAAAAAAATGGTAACAATTTTACCTATACTTACTTTGAATTCTTATTCAAATAAAAGAGTAGCTGCAAAAACCGCGCACAATCCCGACCAAACATGTAGCTGAAATTCCAAACGTTTGAATTCCAAAAGTAGAAAAGGCTGCTCTACTACTTTCTTATATGCAAAAAATCGAAATAATGAAAGATATATTGAATAATAAACCTTAATTACGATTAATATAAGACATATCATTGTAACATATTGTTATTATTGCATTAGAAAAAAAAATATAGAGTGATTATCTAAATAATAAAAAGGGAACAATTTAATCAGATTACATTTATAAAAAACAACAAAAATAATGGCTTTTTGGCAAATTTAAGTTGTCTGGCCCCTTGAAACTTTTTGAAAAATTTCTGGAAAATCAACTAAAGAGTGCCGAATGATTTTCGAAAATATTTATCATCCGGCAACTACCCCTTCTATTGTTTATTTATAAAAAACAACAAAAATAATGGTTTTTTAGCAAAATTAAGTTCTCTGGCCCCTTGAAACTTTGTAAAAAATTTCTGATAAATCAACTAAAGAGTGCCGAATGATTTTCGAAAACATTTATCATCCGGAAACTACCACTTCTATTACTTATTTTATAAAAAACAACAAAAATAATGGTTTTTAGCAAAATTAAGTGCTCTGGCCCCTTGAAACCATGTGAAAAAATTCTGGAAAATCAACTACATAGAGCCGAACAATTTTCGAAAAAATTTTTCATGCGGAAACCACCCCTTCTATTGTTTATTTATAAAAAATAACGGCTTTTTGGCAAAACTAAGTGCTCTGGTCCCTTGAAACTTTGTAAAAAAATTCTGATAAATCAACTAAAGAGTGTCGAATGATTTTCGAAAACATTTATCATCCGGAAACTACCCCTTCTATTGTTTATTTATAAAATATAACAAAAGTAATGGCTTTTTGGTGCTCTGGCCCCTTGAAACTTTGTAAAAAATTTCTGATAAATCAACTAAAAAGTGCCGAATGAACTTCGAAAATATTTATCGTCCGGAAATTAACCCTTCTATCATTTATTTATAAAAATAATGGTTTTTTAGCTAAATTAAGTACACTGGCTCCTTGAAACCTACTACCCTACTACAAAGTTTCAAGGGGCTAGAGCACTTCGTTTTCCCAAAAAGCCATTATTTTTGTTGTTTTTAACGACAGATGAACTCGCACTGATACCACTTTTTCATGCCCGCGCGCTGCTTTCGCATTGGTACTATCCTCTCTTTTGCACACAGAAAGACGTTGTGAGATAGAAAAGGATGGTAATAGTGCAATAATTCGATTCAAATAGGTGTAACGTTGACACTGCTTAAAGTATGACAATGCAAATTGGGGTAAGGGACAACTATGTCAAAACTCGTGCAATCCATTTAAAGTATGGATGATATTTATTTTTTGAGACAACAAAGACATTAGTGTAAGGCCAGTTTTATTATTGTTTCTTAAAAAATAAACCATGTAATGGTAATTCGTTGATTGGGAAGACCCTTACTTTATTTGAAGTGGATTGGCGGCGATAATTACACCATTTTAAGTTCCTATATTGCATAGTTTTTCAGATACATTGTTATTATGGGGCTGATTCTAAATTTGGATCCAAAAATCATTAGAGTAAGGGACATTTTTTTTAAGCTAGAATTTTTTTATATTCACCATTCGATAGAGCGAAAAATTCTGAACAAAACTGTATACTCAACTCATTTTGGGTATTTTGTCCCTTACAGCAATTGAACCTACGGTCGACGATATACAGGATGCATTCGGGGAGGACGTAGTTTCTCATCGAACAGTCCAGCGTTGGTTCAATCGTTTTAAATCTGAAGACACAAGTTTTGAAGATAAGGAACGTTCCGGACGACCCTTGAGCATCGACGATGACGCATTACTCTGCTGCATCAAAGCAAATCCGAAAGCAAGTACGCACGAGCTAGCCAGAGAACTTGGCTGCACCCAAGCATCAATAGTAAATCACTTACTCAACTTGGGATACAGGACAGTTCTAGCTCAATGGATACCACACCGTCTCACCGACGATAATAAGAACTGCCGCGTGACCATCTGTCAGTCTCTGCTACTTCGTTATCATCGCAAGGAGTTTTTAGAGGATCTTGTGACGGGGGATGAAAGCTGGATCTTGTATGATAACAGAAAGTGTCTAGGCTATTGGCTTCCAGTTGGAGAAAAACCGCCACAGCATCCGATTGATTCTCACCCACAAAACATTTTGTTGTGCTGTTTCTGGGACGCAAAGGGAATGCTGTTTCACAATTTTCTCCCTGCAGGCACACGATCTCCTCTACATAATACATTCAGAATCTCCAGGAATTAGCAAAAGCTATAAGAGAAAAACTGCCAAGACGCGCAACTGTCCACCTTCTCCACGACAACGCGAGACCCCATGTCGCAAAGGCAACCCACAAAACAATCACCGAACTTCACTGGAATACCGTTTCTCATCCACCATACTCTCCCGACATGGCGCCATCTGACTACCATTTGTTGAAACATTTAAAGGCATATTTGAGAAACAAAACTTTCAAAAACGTCGACGGTCTCAAGAAGGATGTGTTCATATTCTTCGAGTCACAGCCGCCGTAGTTTTGGGCAAAAGGAATAAACGACTTGCCGGCTAGATGGTCCAGTGTCATAGAATTAGATGGCGAATATATTGTTGATTAGAAATTTTGTGTATAAGATATATGAATAAATTAATTCTACTGAAATTATTGCGACAAAACTTTTTTATCAACCTTATATTTGTGACGGCTTGTTGAGGTTTGGCAAGCGTGTGGATCCGGCTTAACATAACATTCTACGAGTACAATACTATTGCGTAATTTAGAACTTTATGGAAAAACATTATGAAATAAAAGATGTTGAATTTTTTTTTGTCATAACTTTTGCACCAACCCCTATTTTTATTAATTACATATTCGAGATAAAAAATATAATCACGATTGCGGGAGGAACGACACAAGTCCGTTACTGACAAAGCCCGCAGGCGATCTGGGCGGGCATAAGAAAGTGACAGAGTCAATTACTTCCACATGCGAAAAAAGATATCGCAACAATGCGCTGGAACCAAAATAAAACAACGTAAGCGCCAAACCAAATAAAAATTGCTTAAAAATAAATTAAGCTATGTATCAAAAATTTGTTCAGTCAGAGTTTTCAATTACCTATTACGCATATTTTGAATGCAATTTTGCAATGAAATTAATTAGGATTTTAGAATTACAGGAGAAAATATAAAAAAGTAGACGTCTTTTCGGAATTAAATTCTATCGAGGAAATTTTAAGCAATTGCGTTTTCCTTCAGTCAGAGTCTTAATCAAATAGTCAATAAACATATAACTAAAAATCAAATCCAAACATGCTGTAATAGTGAAATAAATGGATTCGAAAAAACACCCAATTTATTTTGATATCGCCTTAACGAGTCTTGTTACTTTCTTACATTACCTACACATAGTAGAATACGCATACGCAGATAATCATCCACTTTTTGTCCGCAGCTCAGCTCAGAGACTCTTAGCACTAGAAAGCTATAATTTGGCATGGGGCGGGATATCGTTGGATAGGTCTTTCAAAAATATTGCGGGCTTGTGAAAACAATTTTTCGATTCAGGTATCCTTTGTGAAATATTAAGCTTTAAAGTGCTAATTATTGTTAGTCAAGTGTGTATGCCCCTACCCCCCTCCCGCGAGCTAAATGGTTATTTTTGGATATGTGAAAAAATTCACGGTAGTAGTATATATAACGAAGTTAAAATAAAAACTATCACAGCTAAGTAGGCTTTACAATTTTATATCTAATAGTCGACCAACTTACAATTTGCATTTTCAACTGTAATGACAGGTTTGTTCTTGGGATAAATTCATTCCAACTACGGAACCCTTCACTGTGCGTGGCCCGACACGCACTTGGCCGGTTTTTTAAATCAATGAACGACATGTCAAAAATACCGATTAAAGTAAACAGTGTTTTATAGATCCGCTATCAATAACATTTTCGTCGATATGCGTGGGCGCTCATATTACTCTATACGTAAAATAATTTATGATACAGCCCATTAAGGATTTGTGAGACAATAAAAAAACTAATTTAGACATTCAGATCATAATAAACAAGAGCGGCTTCTAGAGGCCATGACTTCGAATCCCAGTTATTGAATCCGGCGAAATGTAGGTGTGGATTTTTCAACTCTGACTCTAACTCTCTTTTTTAGGGTTCCGTACCCAAAGGGATAAACGGAACCCTATTACTCCCGCTCCGCTGTTCGTCCGTCCGTCTGTCACCAGGCTGTATCTCATGAACCGTGATAGTAGATAGGTAGACAGTAGAAATTTTCACAGATGATGTATTTCTGTTGCACCTATAACAACAAATGCTAAAAAACAGAATACAATAAATATTTAAGAGGGCTCCCATACAACAGACATGACTTTTTTTGCCGTTTTTATAGATAATGGTACGGAACCCTTCGTGCGCGAATCCGACTCGCGCTTGGCCGATTTTTGATGATACAGGCGTTATTCTATGTCTCTCTTCTTGAAATTTACTCGTATCAACTCACATATAATATTATGACACAGAAGAGCTAAAATCGTGTATTGTTGGTGCACTCAAAAAGTGGGCGGTTGTCCACTTTACACCCTGACCCGTAATAATGAGGTACAAAAATTGGTCAACCGCAATCACTGCCTACTGTACAACTTCTTTTTGAGTGAATAGCAAAAGTAAAAATATTTTATTATGTTAGGTGAGTTGGGGCCAGTAACTCGCGGCATCAGTGGCGTTTTCAAGGTTCTCATATATGCAAGTGTAAGGACACTGGACACTCCAACATAATTCGTCGCTTATCTTACTAACTGACGTAACTAACTTTGAGGTGACTCTTCAGAACAAGCTTTTTGCGGTTTCGCACTATATGTGTTGAATTGTAACTCTCATAATAAGCGACTGAACAAAACAAAATTGCATGAATTATATTATTATTTGGTTATTCTTCCTATATACAACGTGTAACGTTAAATGCGCAAAACCTCAGACACCCCAACTGATTTTTAATTCAATTGAACTATTTCAGAGAGAAAATATGTCATTAAAAAAATTGTAAAGGTTTTATGTGCTGTTTCAGTTTTACTGGTCATTCTGATCGTTTCTTGCGTCTGCGGCGACGCTTTATCGAGAGAAGGAGTTGTCACCGGGCCGCTGCGCCGCGCTGACATTGGCTTGCTTGACCTATTAATAAATAGACACGGCAACGTTTTTAATGAATATTTTTTGAAAAATGTGACCTATAAGTATTAAAAAGTGGTTCAATTAATTCTGCTCGTTATTCTGATCAAACTATTTTCAGGTTTTGCGCATTTAACGTTACACGTTGTATATATTATGTGAATTGTAAATATTACTGTTAGATAAAAAAATATAAGCATTTAAATACAGATACGTCTGTTAGAAAGATAAGCGACGAATTATGGAACATGGTTTGGTCAGGAGCACCGCATTCGCACTGGGTGTCGGTACACCGTCGTAACTGCATACCCAATAGCGTTTTCAATAGCTCTGACTGACGACGATCGAGGCCACAGCATAAACAATACGAGTGTTTACCAACAGTACCTGCACTATAATAAATCAGCGCAGGGCTAAATATAATAATATATTATATACTCGTAATACAACGTGTAATGCGCAAAACCTGAAAATAGTTTGATGAGAATAACGAGCAGAATTAATTGAACCACTTTTTAATATAGGTCACATTTTTCAAAAAATCTTTTTTAAAAACTTTGCCGTGTCTATTTATTAATAGGTCAAGCAACCCAATGTCAACGCGGCGCAGTGGCCCGGCGATGACTCCTCTCTCGATAAAGCGTCGTCGCAGACGCAAGAAACGATCAGAATGACCAGTAAAACTAAAACAGCACATAAAACCTTTACAATTTTTTTAATGACTTATTTTCTCTCTGAAATAGGTTAATTGAATTAAAAATCAGTTGGGGTGTCTGAGGTTTTGCGCATTTAACGTTACACGTTGTATATACCGCGGATAAATCACAGTGGAAATCGACACGAAGAAGAGCAAGGTCTTTTATACCGTGGAAGTCAATATTTAGTAGTTTTAACAACACGAACATTTTACATTAAAAATGCATGTTCAAATAGAAATTGGCAACGTGGTCGAAAACGACATAATTAAATTACGCCTCACGAATTTTGTTCGTTACTTTTATTTCAAATAGTTCTGAAATACCCAAGTCGACATCCTTATGATATTATAATAAAAGTAGCATCACACTTCTACATGGTTTCTCCATTTTCCCTGTACACTTACGTGCACGTTTAAGTATACATCTCCGTTATAGCAACGTCTGTTATGGCCTTAATTAGATTTGCTTGTCAATTTCGTGTAGCCTGACAGAAAATCGAATCACGTCAATCCAATTCGAGTACATATTAAATCATGATGTGTACTTGAGCGCGCTCGCAAGTGTACTGTATTTGTAATTAATTAATATCCGATTCTATGGGGAATTGTTGTGACATTTTGATTGCAAGTTCAATATTAATTACATTACGAAATAATTGCGCTATTTAGCTCTACTTAAGTGATCACATATTTTTGAAAATATCTCTACTCTGAAGATATTCAAAATGTTGGTGCAAAATTGAACTAAACAGCAATTTCCACATTAGTTTGCAGCTAAGCCAGCCTAGTGACATGGGCCCCGACTAACGAGTTGTAGGTAGTGAGTTCGAACCAGGCACTTTACTTTATTTCATTTCATCACTACTGCTCTCAAAACGGTGAAAGAAAACGTCGTGAGGAAATGAGCATGTCTTAAAACCAAAAATTCGAAGACATATGACCACCACCAACCCGCACTGGGCCCTCGTAGTAGATTATGGCCCACTCCTTCTCATAGAGAAGAGGCCTGTATCCCAACAGGAACAATATAGGCTGATTATCCTTACGCTACAGTTTATTTATTTATTTATTTATTTAAGGACAACCAACAAAGCTTACACCATAATACATGCTAAAGATACAAACATTTTTACATTATGTAGTGTAGCCTTAATTAAAGGCTGCCACGGCATGCATTAAACATTGAAAGTAGGAAGGAACGCAGTTACGAAACAGATTTAGCTTATATATGGTGTTGTGTAAGTGAAAAAGACAAAAGAAATTACAATAGAAACGACAATAATATTCCATTATCACTTTTGTGATAATGCCTTAAGCAAGACAGACTTGAATTTATGCATAGAGTAAGACATATCAGTTAAGAGAGTCGTGACTGTAAAATAGTGTGACATCAATTATTATGAATAAAATATAATATTATATTTTATTGTAAATTATTTAATTTGATGTAATGTTAGTATTGTTTAAATTATATTTTTTTATTTATTTCAGTAAATTAAAATAATAACTGAGCAAATAACAACTAATACCTAATTAATACTAAAAAATTTACATTTATTTATTTATTTCACATACACTATCATCACAGGCTTACTTACCTAATACAATAGTGTAGTTTTATTTATAATTAGACTTAAAATTATATCATCAAGAACAAACAAGAGTACAAAATGCGGCCCGTGTGAAAAACAACAAAAAAAAAATATATATATAATATAATGAAAAAGGCAAAGCTCATTGGGCATCAAAAGATTCGTCCGCATCGCTGTCATTGGGATAAGTGCCCAAAAGGCTGGCAGCATATATTATTATTATTACACATTCTTTTTTATGAATTAATGGATCAACTTACTAATACTACAAATTATTCATTAGATCGCTCCGTAGAATACGTACATGAACTTGGCAGGCAATACACGTATTAAACCGAAAATATTACCCGTATTGCAAATAAATTCTTAGTGAAAATATGCGATATGCAGCAGCTAATTTCCTAGAACATGTCTCTTAGTTATGTATGAACGTAAACGAGGCAAAAGCAATATGTAAGGATCGGAGCAGCTGGCGTTCTGCAGTTGCTACTTACCCCTAATGTGAAGAAGGCGTGAGTTTATGTATGTATGTCTCCTAGTTTGATCATACGTATCGTACATGATGAAGACGAGCAACGATTAGAATTTCATTGGATGCATACAATTTGCAATATCGATCGGAGTTGCTTTTGGGCATGCTTGAATAATGAATCTATTTGAATACATTTAGAAGGATCGTACATTGATCAGGGTTCATTATGTCTGACAGCCCGAGCTTATCGTCTTTGTCTTAAGACCCTTTTATTAAGTTTAAATTTACCAAACTATCAGTAGCAACGAGTTTTACTTTGACTGTTCAACAACATTCATTGCGTTATTTACGTTGTTGAGTAGACACATTTTTCGAACATATGAAGTAATGGATTAGCAATATCCTTCAAAATGATTCAGATACAGTTTGGTGGTGTGACGCAGTTAAGGTGCTGGTTCAGTTTCTTATTTGAATTTAGGAGTCGCTCCTGGTTAATTTTATATGCAAACTAGCTTCTGTGGACTTAGTTCGCGTGGACATCGTAAGACAATACAATATACTAAAATAATAGCCAAATATCTATAAATATTTCCTGTATACTACGATTGTGAATTTGGCATTTTTATATGCGACTGTATAGTAGGAAATTAATGCTGATGACAGAAACAATCAGAGAGAATCTTTTCCAGGGCCAATTATATCTGTTACTAGCGGAACGGCAGTGCTTCGCAACTGATTAGGCTGGAGACGTCAGTATTTTGTAATAAAGTTTTTTTTTTTTTTTAATAACCTTCGCTGTCCCACTTCTGGGCCCCAACGCTGTATGGTAATTATTATTCTCCGCGTAATCTTACCACGTTTCGCGCGATTTCGTTCATTGTGTCAAAAAGATTACGTTATTAGCAGATGTCATGATTTAGCTAAGGAATTGACGTGGTTTTGAAGTAAGGAATCATTAAGTTGTCATAAATAATAAGGGCCAAGCCTCCCTTAACTCTTTCCGTCTTTTGCGAACCGGTGTGTCGATATCAGTATTTTATAACAAACATTTTTTTTTTTTTAACTCTACTTTTCTATTGAAATAAGAGCTTGGAATAATAAGTAAGACAATATTACGCACATTGTAGAAGTCACTGTACTATAGTCAAAATATTTGGTAATAAAATATTTCCACAAGAAAACGCTTTATATTCCATTCATCACACTTCTTACCTTCAAAATTATTAAAAACACAAAAAAAACTACACACTTTTCACGCACAGTTCAGGCCACAAAAAGAAGGCAAGAATAACATTTGAAAAAAAATAAAAACAAAAATCACAGTTTCTTGCATTATTAGTTAAACACGTGTTTATCGCACACCAGTCGACTCGGAACTAACCCCAGCATGTGTACAAAATGTACATATGGAACAAAATTTTCTGATTGAGAGCACAATAGATGTTGACTTATTTGTTTAAATATTATGGGTGATAGAGAGCGTCAACTGACAATGTCATTACAACAATCTATTGATAAGTCCAATGTTAGGGGTACTAAATAATAATAAACATTGTAAGCAATTGTGCTGAATGCCGTGTGATTATAATATAGCCAACTATTGTTTTATTTTGATTGAACCTGAGACTAGAGATGCCGATGCATTCCACCAGTTTCTATGACAAATATTTTACTGTTCAAGCAGTACGGTTATGGAATGACTTGCCTGTGTCGGTAAGGCGTGCTCAATATTTGTCCACTTTTAAAATTATGGTAAAAAGCACTTCCTCTCTCCTTAAATAGCATCATTATATTTTCTTTACTCCTGTTTCATGTCTATTATTATATGTGTATATTTATTTTGATTCGTATTTACTTTATGTATGTATTCATTGTATCGTGTAAATTGTACACCACAGACTACCTACAGTATTTGTCTCCTCTTCCCTTTTCAATCCAAAAGGTTGTCTTTAAAAGATCGCTCTTAGCGATAAGACCGCCCATTGTGTCACCCTTTGTAAAATTTCTATATTTATGTCTGTAATTTATATGGTTTACATAATAAAGAGTATTATATTCTAATTCTTTATTATTTGACAGCACAGCCAAGAGATTGACATCTGCACTTCCGTGTCGTTGCTGCATTGAACGAAAATTTAATTGTATCTTTATAGTGTGGGTGGACTAATTTGACAGGAATAAACTAATATTTATCTTCTGTCCTTTTCTTAATGAAATAGAAAAAAAAGATGCACTGAACTTTTATTTAGTTTAGTTGGTGAATAAGGAAATCGGCGCCATTTCCTTGTTTTCCCAGTTTGTCTGGAGTCGGGCCTCCTTATGAATTTGCGCCAGAAACGTTGGTCCCGGTTTGTCTCAGGTGACAAGTTTTTCGATTTTAGTTATGTTAGTAATTATTATAACTGTTAGAATAGCTAAATGGGATAGAGATAGAATATTATTAAAGGGTCGAATTTACCGCTTTAAAATACAGTTAGGAAATTAAATTCTTAGTTTTCTCAGAATACAGTAAGCGGATTTGTCGGTAAAATACATGGCGAAACGTGAAATTACATAGAAAGTCTAAAATCCAGTTTAGTACCAGGTGGTTTCCTTGAACACTGACTTAAGCCTTTTTGAAATGATTTAGGTCAAAGTAAGCTTTGTGTGAGAATTGGACTCTAATTCTCATGAATTATATTGTGGTGAAATGGGCTCAAGCAATCTATTACGTTTGTAATCCTCGAAAGGGTATCTGCAGCATAAAATCTTCCTGAGATTTTAAAATCATAAAATTAATATGCATACGAGTATAAATGAGAAAATCTAAAAATTATTGTTTAATATTTAGTATTTACAAACTTGTAATACTAAAAAAATTACAAATTACTAAGATAAAAATATAATATCCTAACTACAATATTTGTTGCGTCGAAATATTCCTCCGCATCGCTGTCGACTGGTAATGTAGGTACCCAAGAGAGGCATTGCCACGTTTAATGGCAAACAAAAATGTTAGGTAATATTAAATCCACTTTATATTTTGGCAAAGTTTGAGACGCTCCTGCATTTTTAGGGTTGTCTTGTGCAACCAAGAAAGGCCACATATGGGTTCACAGGATTTCTGTTGGCTAAGCGAGTACAAAAAATAATGATAGACTAAGAATAAAGATTTTTAGAAGATTTTTTAGAATAAGAATAGAGATTTTTAGAAGACTATGGGTGGTATACATACGTCGATGTAATGAAAGAAAAAAAAAAAGAAGAATGCAGTTGATGTTAAAGAACAGAATTAAATAGTAAACATCAAAGTTTACTATTTAATTCTGTTCTTTTATTTTGCCTGCAATAAAACACTATTTATTTTATTCTTAAATATACTATTAAAATAAATGCAGTTTTCTTACTAATCTGTTTTTTAAACATGGTTGTTCATGGACCAAATCACTTAGTCCAATGCTTTTCCTAGTGCACAACCGTAAAACCAAACGACATGGAAACTATCAAGTGCTTTCAATTACCAGAGAGGGTAGACAGCGCACTCGGTGTTAAATTTAGGTACTGAACGTAAATTCATGCTAGTGAAAGTGCACTTTGAGATTTCACGAGAAACATACTTCAGTCATAAGACCATAAAGGTTCTGAACTGCATAATGGCTTCTAAATGACCGGTTTTAGGTAACCTTAAGTATTGCAAAAATTTTCGCCAGCATAATAATTTTCCCCAGGAGTCCCATTTTCAACATTTTTTTAAAAGACTCTTTTATCCCCTGTAATTACTTCAAGGCACGTTCACAGAAAAAAATTGCACTAAAATTCTGCAGGTCCGCAATATTATAATTTCAATTTTCCATTAGTACACAATACTTCATATTTACCGTACCTCAAGCGAACGTTTTCTTTACTAGCGTGCCGATAGACCTCGTAAAATTCCCGAGAATTCATATTCTTGGGCTCGAGTGATCGATGAAGGCAATTCAGCTGTTAGTGTTACCATCAAGTTATGAAGCGAACAAAATTGAGTGCTTGACAGAACTTATTTCCTTTTTAACGAAACGTAAAATATTAAAATATACTGAAAATGCTCCGATCGTTTACAAAATTTATACCTAAGATGCTTTTAAGTATTGAGATTTTGGATGCTGTTATTGTGGTAAGTACCTACTTAATAGTTTTTCGTGTTTTGTAAATAAATATAAAATAACCAATGTATGCAAGTGAATTAAAAGAATATACCTTATTTATATACTTTTGTACCTATTTTATTCATAATTCATTCATCATCATCTGCTTAGCCTTTTCCCAACTATGTTGGGGTCGGCTTCCAGTCTAACCGGATGCAGCTGAATACCAGTATTTTACATGGAGCGACTGCATATCTGACCTCCACAACCCAGTGACTGGGTAATAAGATACCCCTTGGTAAGGCTGGTTGTCAGACTTTCGGGTTACTGACGACCCGTAACGACTGTCAAAGATCCACGAATGACAGCCGGGACTAACGGCTTAACGTGCTTTTCTAGGCACGGAGGGGTCTTGGTATGTGAAGATGGTCATATGGACAAGCGGAGCTTAACCTGATCGATCGACCCGTGAAGCTGTTATTACTTAGCCACAAGCTTCTCTTATTCGTAACTCATTATGTTATCTTATTATTTTTTTTAATATTATTAAGTCCTGTTAAACAGAGCATCTGCCATCTTATACATCTACTCCCTCGATTGACTGGTATGGAATGCCGCCTTTGTACTATATTGTGTCAGAGAAGTTTAAATAAATAAATAAAACAACCAATCACGTTTTAAAAACATAATACTTAATTCAGTGTTTCACATGATACTGCTATCAATTTTCAGCACATGATCTCGTAATTTATAGTGAGCTATTTAAACCATATTTAACACATTTTTAATCAGGTTGATGAACGTTTTGTGTCATGTAAATTGAGCAATAATTGCCGTTCAATAGTGGCTGACGTGGGTTTAAGCACAAGTCATAATTAATTACAGCCGTGCGATTCTGTAACCATCTCAGCGTGAAAGCTTGGGTGAAGTGAGCGTGGAGTGAGCTGTCATTCGCTAGGGATTAACACTATTAAGTGCTCGCTTCACTTATGATTTCAGGGTGAGAATTTTACAGAATCGACCGGCAGGTTTGATATAATATATCGAATAGTAAGTGCAACAGCATGTCGATTCTCTAAAAATCTCACCGTGAAAACTTGCGTGAAGTAAGCTGTCAGTATCATCCCACTGATGCTAGGGATTGACTAAGCAAACATTTACAATCATAATAGAGATTTTAATAATATTTTTTATGCTAATTCTATTGTTAATTTTATACAACGTGTAACGTTAAATGCGCAAAACCTCAGACACCCCAACTGATTTTTAATTCAATTGACCTATTTCACAGAGAAAATAAGTCATTAAAAAAATTGTAAAGGTTTTATGTGCTGTTTTAGTTTTATCGGCCATTCTGATCGTTTCTTGCGTCTGCGACGACGCTTTATCGAGGGAGGACTCATCACCGGTCCGCTGCGCCGCACTGACATTGGGTTGCTTGACCTATTAATAAATAGACACGGCAACGTTTTTAATGAAGATTTTTTGAAAAATGTGACGTTTATTAAAAAGTGGTTCAATTAATTCTGTTCGTTATTCTGATCAAACTATTTTCAGGTTTTGCGCATTTAACGTTACACGTTGTATAATTTCAAAACTAGTATTTTAGTGGTCATAACATTACTATTTTGTTGGGTTTTAAAATAAAACAGCAAAACTTAGTTAGAATATCGATTTAGTTTTTTCATGGACTAATTCTTGTTTAAGGACTAGTCTTTTTTTCCTAGATTAAAACCCCATAAAATAGTAATGTCACACAATTACAATACTAGCTTTGAAATTCTATAAAAAGATCAATGGAATTAGCATAAAAAATATTATTAAAATCTTGATTATGACCGTAAATGTATTCTTGGTCAATCCCTAGTATCAGGTGGGATGACATTGACAGCTCACTCCACGCTCACTTTACCTAAGTTTTCACGGTGAGATGATTACAGAATCGCACTGCAGATGCTCGACTTTTGTATTTCGTATGACCGTTGTATACTTCAACGAACTTTCTTTTTCTCTTGGCATTTAGTAAAGCAGTGGCGACTCACAAGTTGTAAAAGACGGTTATGGGAACTGCCGTGCGATTCTGTAAGCATCTCACCGTGAAAGCTTGGGTGAAGTGAGCGTGGAATGAGCTGTCATTCGCTAGGGATTAACACTATTAAGTGCTCGCTTCACTTATGATTTCACGGTGAGATTTTTACAGAATCGACCGGCTGGTATCGGCCTCTTTATATTCTTATATTAGAACAGAAAGGAATAAAAAAATTAAGAATGAGGAATGTGAAAAGGATAGTTAGTCTATTATAAGAATAGAAATGTTACAGGATTACAAGATAAAAGAAGTTGAAAACATTTTTATGTTTGGGTTTATACAAGGAAAACCATGTGAGGAACCCGGCGTGTCCTAAAACCAAAAATTCGAAGACATGTGACATCTACCAATCCGCACTGGGCCCGCGTGGTGGATTATGACCCACTCTCTCTCACTGAGAGGAGGCCTGTGTCTCAGCAGTGGGAACATTATAGCATGATTATGCTATTTAGTATTTATGAAAGACTCCGTATGCATACCGTAATAAAAAATAGGAGCCAGTCAGGTGGGTTATAGCGGGGGCTTACTGTCCACTACGCGCCGGAAGTACAGACGCCAGCACATCAAGCTACTACAATCTGTCAGATTTCTTTAATAGATTTTCAACTTTATCGCTAAAGCATAAGGTTCAAAGTTGATTGGGAAAATCTGACAGTTTCGGGTAGCTTGATGTGCTGGCGTCTGTACCTTCTTATAAAATGCTTAAAAAAATACTACTAAATATCATGTAATAAATAACTCCACTCTATGTTATTATATACTAGCAGCGCACCGCGGTTTCACCCGCATAAGTTTCGATCCCGTAAGAATATCGGGATAATAAAGTAAAGTATCTTATGTGTTAATTCTGGTTATAAACCATCTGTGTGCCAAATTTCATCCAAATCCGTCCAGCCGTTTGAGCGTGAAAAACTAACAAACATACACAAACACAAACTCAAAAACTTTCGCCTTTATATTATTAGTGTGATCTTTCTACTAACAAATTGCAGACTCATAGAATACCCAGTTACAGTTGTAGCTATTTAATAATAAACAAATATAAAATTGATTAAAATCGAATGGCACTATCGCCTACACCTCAGCCTACATTCGCCTAGTCCGCCTGTCTAAAACTAGTCGGGTTATAATTAGAAGCAATTGTGACGCAAGCAATGTCAACCTCGCTCTGTCAGTGACCGGCAAGGATTAAGTACCTTCTAACCTGTCAACCTTTTGACTACGGACAGATGGGCTGTTACGCTAAAGGCTACCTGCGTGTCGTTTCTGTAAAAATCTCACCGTGAAAACTTGCGTGGAGTGAGCTGTCAGTGTCATCCCACTGATGCTAGGGATTGACTAAGCAAACATTTACAATGATAATCGCGATTTTAATATTTTTTATGCTAATTCTATTGATAACTTTATATAATTTCAAAACTAGTATTTTAGCTGCCAAAACATTACTATTTTGTGGGATTTTAAAATAAAATACCAAAACAGAAACTTAGTCAGAATATCAACTTTGTTTTTTTTTTTTTCCTAGTTTAAAACCCCACAAAATAGTAATGTTTTGACAATTATAATAAATGATGATAATGAATTAGCATAAAAAATATTATTCAAACTCAAACTCAAACTCAAAGCATTTATTTCAAGTAAACCAATTACAGGCACTTTTGAATTGTCAAGGGGTCGGTCAGTCAGAAAGATGAAGCTAGTTGCCCATTCCAAAGCGTAGGTACCTGTGGAGAAGAACGGGCAAGAAACTCCACGGACACTCTTTTGAATCATAAAAATTGTTACAAAATTTTGGTTACATCATTCAAGTTGAAATTATACATGTGAGAACGATGTAGAAAGACGTGCACGTTAAAAGCGTCCGTACTAAAAAAGATAAAAACAAAAACAAAAAAATAACAATTCAGAAATGAAAATACTTAGATTAAAATTAAAATAAGCCGTGGCGGCTAAGAGATGACCAGTCCCTACTGGCGGCGCCCGTTCACGAACATGACGTATGGATCAGCACCATTTAGCTCAACCATTTTGAAGGGAACTCAATGATCCAACACACACGCCACCACTATTAAAATATGGATTTATATTATATTAAAATCTGGATTATGATTGTAAAGTATGCTTGGTCAATCCCTAGTAACAGGTGGGATGACACTGAACGCTCACTCCAGGCTCAGTTCAACCAAGTTTTCACGGTGAGATTGTTACAGAATCGCACTGCTGAAGATTTCAACCCGTAATTACTATTATTTCTGTTTTTACATTTTTTTTCCTTGGCCTAGTCGAGTAGAATTGATAGGACTGAACTATTAGATTGCTGCTTCGTTTTTCGCAACGGACTGTATGGTAGACTAAACTATAATTCAGAGGGAGTGCGTGGCCAGTGATGACCTATAGTACTGAAAGGTAATCGCACCCAATGGGCCTCATTAGAAGGCTGAAAGCCATCCAAAGAAAGAGGGATATGCTTGGAGTTACCCTACGCAATTGAATCAGAAATGAAGAGATTCGTAGACGAACTAAGGTAACTGACATAGCCCGAAGAATTACCAAACATAAATGGTTTTAAGCACAGGCACATTGCTCGCAGAACATATGACCGATGGGCCAAAAGGTTTTGGAATGGCGACCGCCTACCGGAAGACGTAGCGTTGGAAGGCCTCCCACAACGCGGACCGATGAACTGGTGAAGGCAGCAGAAATCCGCTGGATGCGAGAAGCATAAAACTGGTCGAAGTGGCGGTGCTTGGGGCCTATGTCCAACAGTGGACGTTTTTCGGCTAAAATTTTCTTTCTACCTTGCACTGCCTTCTATAGCCGGTGGGAGGTGCTAGGTGGTACCTATGTTGAGACGATTAAGGTACTGATGAAGCTGTTTGGGTATTACTTTTTTTTTTTTGTTTATTATTCTCAAAAATACACTATTTTGGTGGTACCTATGTTGAGACGATTAAGGTACTGATGAAGCTGTTTGGGTATTACTTTTTTTTTTTTTTGTTTATTATTCTCAAAAATACTCTATTTTGGTGGTACCTATGTTGAGACGATTAAGGTACTGATGAAGCTGTTTGGGTATTACTTTTTTTTTTTTTTGTTTATTATTCTCAAAAATACACTATTTTGGTGGTACCTATGTTGAGACGATTAAGGTAGTGATGAAGCTGTTTGGGTATTACTTTTTTTTTTTTGTTTATTATTCTCAAAAATACACTATTTTGGTGGTACCTATGTTGAGACGATTAAGGTACTGATGAAGCTGTTTGGGTATTACTTTTTTTTTTTTGTTTATTATTCTCAAAAATACACTATTTTGGTGGTACCTATGTTGAGACGATTAAGGTAGTGATGAAGCTGTTTGGGTATTACTTATTTTTTTTTTGTTTATTATTCTCAAAAATACACTATTTTGGTGGTACCTATGTTGAGACGATTAAGGTAGTGATGAAGTTGTTTGGGTATTACTTTTTTTTTTTTTTTATTATTCTCAAAAATACATTATTTTGGTGGTACCTATGTTGCGACGATTAAGGTAGTGATGAAGCTGCTTGGGTATTACTTTTTTTTTTGTTTATTATTCTCAAAAATACATTATTTTGGTGGTACCTATGTTGAGACGATTAAGGTACTGATGAAGCTGTTTGGGTATTGCTTTTTTTTTTGTTTATTATTCTCAAAAATACATTATTTTGGTGGTACCTATGTTGAGACGATTAAGGTACTGATGAAGCTGTTTTCGTATTACTTTTTTTTTTTTTTTGTTTATTATTCTCAATAATACATTATTTTGGTGGTACCTATGTTGAGACGATTAAGGTACTGATGAAGCTGTTTGGGTATTACCTTTTTTTTTTTTTGTTTATTATTCTCAAAAATACATTATTTCGATGTTTTACAATTTTACTCGCCAAACTTTCGAGTTTGATGGTGAGAAGCGCCTGTTGCATACACATTTAAATATAGTACTTAAAAAAAAAACTAACCTTGAAAACTACCAACTATGCACTACATTACATACTCGTACAGTCAACAAAAGAGACAAGCATGCAGGTTCGCCGGACACAGCTGAAGTCTAACAAGAAACCGATGGATGTTTTCGAATGAAATTTAGTTTGATAAATGAATCTATTAATTATCTATTAATTAAATAAAATTTCATCCGAAAACATCAATCCGTCCCCTACCAAACCCCAACTACATCCGACGACCCCGCACACCTATCCCTTCCTATGACTGTTTGTGTGCTCACTCACACTCTTATTGTAGACATAACTATGAGGACTATTTATTATTATTAATCTGAACTGAAACGAAACTGCGCCAAATCGTTATGACCGGATACATATCCAAAATGATCGGATTGTTTAGTTTCAACAATTAGGATCAAATAATAAACGATCCTGTCATCGTAGGCGGTTGATCTTGAGTAACAACTCCGCATAGTATGGATTTGGGTTCACACCAGATTAACTGAAGGTCTGTCTTATTGCCTTCACGCTAACGGCGCAAGAAAAGTTTCCCTTGAGTTTTAAATTAATTTTGCGTCTGGTTTGATTCTGAGTCCTGTACATATTCAAGACGGATTCATTCAAAAGTTGTCTTTAGACTTTAGAGTCTGACCTAAACGAACGGTAATACGTTTTCAAAACTAATATAAAAACAAATTTTAAAAAATACGTAACATACCCAATAACTCTTTGCCCGACCCGGGAATCAAACCAGCAAGTAGCGCTTGTGAACACTAGACCTGCGAAGCAGTCAAGTGTTGAAAAAACCTCAAAAATACTGTACAACAATTTTTTATGCCAATATTCGCAAAATAGCTCAACAAAAACCACCGTGTACTCGATTCTAATTCTAATCGTTTACTTACTTCAAAGAAACGGCCAAATAAACATATTTCTATAGCCAAAAGTATTTGAACAACGAACAATAAAGCAGAAATAACGGAAAACATCTGTTTTCAATGTGCAGAACCTCTGGAGGATTATGATTTATCTCGGCACTCCGACTGTTGCGAAGACGAAACATTTCGACCGAGACTGTGTTGAAAACTGGAATGTATGTTCCAGATCTGGTGTTGCGTAAATTGTTAATAGATCTTGTAAAAGTAGCCTTGTATTCACCGGTCGCCAAAAAAACGCTTAATAAACATTTAAGAATTAGAGATGCAGTATACAAAGAAAAGAAATTATGTTGACGCCGAGAAAGAACACAAAAAAAAATAACAAGTTGGGGGAAAATATGCATCAATCACATCCACGCAAAACGGCCATCGCTCAGCATAAGGCTACGACCCTTTGCGAGAGCCTTAGCGCTGGTTTTTAGCGACAGACCAGAGCGTCAGCAGTGTGATGCACTGTTTCCTCTCAGCAGTTGATCCAGATTATTGAACCATTAGACAAGAAATACTGTATTTTTAACCCGTGAGAAGGCGCGCTATGAGCATTTTGCTCACACAAAAATCTAATTCAAAAATTTTTTGTCTTTCCCATGCCACACCAATTCAAGCACTTAAGTACCTTCCTAAATATTCACCCCCTCTCCCCTGACGCAATTCTCGATCCGCTCAGTGGCGTTGCGACCGCGCAGCAAGGCGTTTGTGGAGGCCGTGTACCAACGTGCGGCAATTTGCTCATCACGCGCCCAGCAATTACTTTGCACCGAACATGTAAAATACATGTGTTCAGTGTGTTTCGAGAGGCACATTAGTGTAGATTTAATGGATGAATAACACTTTTTAGTTTTTGTTATGGAACAGTTTTTATTGTGATTTTTATGAAACGTGCCAAAAAAATTAATTAATACTAGGTTGTTTTGTTATTTGCGTTAGAAGTTGCTATTATGTTTAATAGTTTTGATTAAAATACTTGTTTTCTTACTTACTAAACCTTGTGTTATTTATTTAAATACATTATAAGCCAATAAATATAGAAACACTAAAAATATAAACATTTATGATAGTGTGAGCAATTTGCTCGCACGCGCCTACTCGTGTAAGAAAATTAGGCGCGCCTTCTCACGGGTTAAAACTGCCTTGTTGGTCTATTATTAAGACTGCCTTGTTGGTCTATTATTAAGACTACCTTGTTGGTCTATTATTAAGACTGCCTTGTTGGTTTATTATTAAGACTGCCTTGTTGGTCTATTATTAAGACTGCCTTGTTGGTTTATTATTAGGACTGCCTTGTTGGTCTATTATTAAGACTGCCTTGTTGGTTTATTATTAAGACTGCCTTGTTGGTCTATTATTAAGACTGCCTTGTTGGTCTAATATTAAGACTGCCTTGTTGGTCTATTATTAAGACTGCCTTGTTGGTCTATTATTAAGACTGCCTTGAAGGTCTATTATTAAGACTGCCTTGTTGGTTTATTATTAAGACTGCCTTGTTGGTCTATTATTAAGACTGCCTTGTTGGTCTATTATTAAGACTGCCTTGTTGGTTTATTATTAAGACTGCCTTGTTGGTCTATTATTAAGACTGCCTTGTTGGTTTATTATTAAGACTGCCTTCTTGGCCTATTATTAAGACTGCCTTGTTGGTCTATTATTAAGACTGCCTTGTTGGTTTATTATTAAGACTGCCTTGTTGGTCTATTATTAAGACTGCCTTGTTGGTTTATTATTAAGACTGCCTTCTTGGCCTATTATTAAGACTGCCTTGTTGGTCTATTATTAAGACTGCCTTGTTGGTTTATTATTAAGACTGCCTTCTTGGCCTATTATTAAGACTGCCTTGTTGGTCTTGTCTTGCAACCGCAAGCGCTACTGGAGGTCCTGAGTTCGATTCCCAGGTCTGGCAAAGTATTTTTGGGTTATTCAATCAGGAATGTCTCAGTAGCAGGCTGGAGTCTGGATTTGTGCCTGGTTAATGGCATGGGTCATAAGCATATTTGGCGAAATGTGAGTGTACTATCCCAAGAACAAACTTAACATTGCAGTTGAAAATCATGTTCTCCCATACATTGCAACTGCAAATGTAAATTGGTCGACTATTACTCCTAATCTTGTAATGCCTACTTAGCTGTAATAGTTTTCCTTTTAACTTCGTTTTACTACTACCGTAAAAAAATTTGCACTTTAATGCTTAATATTTCACAAACGGATGCCTGAATCAAAAAATTGTTATGACACATCCGCCATATTTTTGAAAGACCTATCCAACAATACCCCACACGATGGAATAGATGAGAAAAAAAACATTTACGTTTAGAGGAGCTAACTACCCTAAAAAACATTTTTTTCAAGATTTTATTTTACCATTTGTGTCGGCGTGATTGATATGTATATCCATGCCAAATTCTAGCTTTCTACTACTAATTGTCTCTGAGCTAAGATGCGGACAGACAGACGGACATGGCGAAGCTATAAGGGTTCCTTGATTTGATTACGGAACCCAAAAAACGGCCTGTCCCAATTTTCATTAGCTACACTATCATGATTTGGCACACGTCTGAGTCAGTTTTCCAAGTAAACCTTCTTTTGTTACTTGAATTCTCTAAAGAATATAAAAGACTGTTATAAAGTATGCAAGATTTTCAATTCCCATTTGCGTGCCCAAAATTAACGTAAAAAGTTTTAAGTAGAGAGAGACAAAAATTAACCAGGGACCCGGGATATTAGTATTTGTAAGAAAAAGTTTTGAAATAAAAATTAAAGTCGAGACAATATTTGCGTTCATCTTTAACTTCAGAAGTATGTGTTGTGAGCACTGATATTAGAAAACAGCGCAGGATGGCAACCAGAAAAGAATTTGCTAAGTGATTTCTTTGACGAGCTCACATACAGATCCTCCCTTCGGTAAAGCGATGATATGGAGCTGTTGCAACCATAGAAATAATTACTAATTTTATATTACCATGGTTACCAAATCTCAAATTCCAAAATGATTTTTAAAAATTGTGGCCAGTGTGGGTCACTTAACAAAGAGAAAGCTTCATACATTCATAGGAGCACCACATCCAAGCGCTTCAGCTTAAACTTAGGAGCTTTGCTTCTGATGGGATTATTCCAATATAGAAATGCGAAGATTACCGAAGGGCACTTTCCTGGTTTACCTGTACATACGTACATAGTCGTATTTTTTTTGGTAAATACTAAATAACATTCGCCCTCCGCTTCCAGAGTTGGAGCCAGTGTTGGCTCCAATGTAACATTGGTTTTATCTACCAATATTCAATTTTATTCGAACACATTAGCAGCAAATCAACAGGTAATCAGTTTCCGAGCCTTGTCCCGACATGTTGCGGTCGGTTTCCAGTCTGCGGCCAAATCAATATTTTACATGAAACGACAGTAATATCCAGAACTGCACGATACCAATATTTTATGGTTTCACCAACCACTAAACGGTAATGTATATCTCAATAGGGATGTACGTACTTCTAGATGGGTCATAAATATTCTGGATGGGCCAAAATACTAGATCAGACTAAATCCATCTAAAGACTAGTCGATCAAAGTCAAGAAAGAGAGGTGAGTAAAAAAGCGAGCGAGAGAGAGAGAGAGAGAGAAAGAGAGAGAGGTGAGAATAGAAGCATCCTCGTGGATAGTAATCATCATTTATATTTTTCATATTTGAAGTATGCCAGTAGATGAAGTCTTTCGGCTGAATTGATGATGATGATCATGATTCATCCTGAACATCACATTTTTCGTTTCAACCACAGAAAACTTACTAATGTACCAGATTTTCATTTAAGCAAAATTATTGAGCCCCTGAGACCTGAAATGAGGAACAAAGTAAAATAATATTTCCGTGTATATCCCGGGAGATATTCCTATCTATTTGGGTAAAAAGTAGGAGCCTCTGAGGTTTTTGTTAAGAAACTTTCTTAGAAGTTTATTTTTTGATAGGTACTGTGGGGTGATTACGTAACACAATAACATTATTTTTCATTTTGTCAGTTCAACAACATTAATTGCGTTACTTACGTTGGTAAACAGACAATTTTTTCGAACGTATGAAGTAATGGATTAGCAAAATCCTTCAAAATTATTCATATATTGTGATTAAAATTGTGTTACGCTATAAGGGCGCTGGTGCTAAAAATAAATATGAATAACAGAATTTCGACTGAATAAACGTAGTGTCATTCGAATTTCTGTTCAAAATTTTCGAGCTAGCTGTAATATTCAAAATAATATTATGTTTCAAGTTTTAATAATATTAAAACGCGAAATCCGTGTTAAAACGTGTATGCTAACTAAGTTCCTGTTTACTTAACTAAGTACTTGACTAAGTTTCAGTTTTGATGTTTTATTTTAAAACCCCACAAAATAGTAATGTTTTGACAACTAAAATACTAGCTTTGATAAAGTGATGAATACAATATGCATAAAAAATATTATGAGAATCTCGATTATGATTGTAAAAGTATGCTTGGTCAATCCCTCAGACGATACCTCCCGATCCCTCAGATGGGATGACACTGACAGCTCACTCCACGCTCACTTCACGTAAGTTATCACGGTGAAATGGTTACAGAATCGCACTGCTGGAATTTAATTTCGTCTAGATTACACTTATTAAAGGGAATTTTCAACAGAAATAGGTACTGTGAAGAGTTGCTGAGCCCGTCTAAGAAATCAGACTAAGTTACGATTTCTTCACGTTTATTTTGACTGAACGTCTTCAAATAATGATAAATGATTTATTTTCTGTAAGTAGGTTTGTACAAACACTTTTACATGTCAATCATATTTTTTTTAAACTAGATGAGGTCGGCGTTTCCTATCTGACTACTCTGAGAAGAAAGGCCGAAACAAACTCAGAGGTCACAGTCTCTTTTAAAGTCCAGACATAATCTTGGTCAGATCATGTGAAGACCATGTAGATTGGTGTCTGAAATGGTCTTTTGAGTAAAGAACCACACAGATTGAGCGGACCTGTCCAGTCAGTGCACGCATTTGTCAAAAATCGTGCAGCTCAACTCAGAACTTGAGGAGCCTTACGATTCGACGAACAATACCAATGAAGGACATTTGGGTAGGCCGACTAAAGTAGCACTGTCTTTTCCTTAACATAAAATCCTAGTAAAATATTTGACACCCCTTTCTAAACTTGCTTGACTGTTCGAATGGAATCCGCGCTAAATTATAGCCAACCTGCACTACATAAGGTTGACTTTAGCGGACAACCTTTAGAGTACTTAAATTAATATTTTAACTTCTCTTATGGACCATGGATACTACCTATATTGTACCGTGTACATACCTACTTTGAAGAATACCTTAAAATAAAGTAAAAGACACCCACGGGAAATCATGGAACGGTTTTTCGAATAGAAACAACACGACAAATAAAACCTTCGTTGATTCGAAATAAAACAAAAGACAGGCAATACTTTCTTTATGACACTGATTAATTTGATATTCAAATAACGCCGGCAGTCTTTCTAAGGATAAATACAGTTTATTCACAGTAACTTTACCTCTGATATTGCGTCACTGTCAAAATCACAGTGATCCTTATAGTTGTTATGATAAGGTTGTTTTTAGGTTGCTGCAACTGACAAGTCTGTCAAAATCACAGTGATCCTTGTTTCGTTACCATAAGGTTGCTATTGGTTTGCTGCTGTCAGAGGTAAAAGAACCGGAGTAACCGACATAGCTTGCAGAGTAAGCAAACTGAAGTGGCAGTGGGCTGGCCATGTCTGTCGAAGGGCCGATGGCCGGTGGAGCAGACGAGTCCTGGAGTGGAGACCGCGTATCGGCAAGCGTAGTGCGGGACGCCCCCCAGCTAGATGGACGGAAGACCTAAAGAAGGTGGCTGGGGTAGACTGGATGCGGAAGGCGGAGGACAGGGTGTTGTGGCGCAGTCTGGGAGAGGCCTATGTCCAGCAGTGGCCTGCGATAGGCTGAGTTGATTGATTGATTGAGAAGTAAAGACTGTGAATGGACTGTAGTCATCGCGATCTATGAATATATAAGGCAATACCAGAGCTATCGCAGGAGTCCATGCCACTACTACATCAGGCAGGCCCAAATACTAGCTCCAAAAAAACCAGACATGCTTTCACATCAGCTACACCCGTTTTGGTGTTAACAACATCATCAGGCTAGCCTTTTCCCAACTATGTATGTTAGGGTCGGCTTCCAGTCTAACCAGATGCAGCCGAATACCGGTATTTTACATGAAGCGACTGCCTATCTGATCTTCACAACTCAGATACTGGGTAATGCGATACCCTTGGTAAGACTAGTTGTCAGAGTTTCGGGCTTCTGGCGACCCGTAACGACTGCCAAAGATCTACGATTGACAGCCGAGACCAACGGCTTAACGTGCTTTCCGAGGCAAGGAAGGGTATTGATACGTAAAAATGGTCACCCATCCACGGACCATCCGCGGCAAGCGTAGTTTAACCTGATCAATCGTCCCGCGCGGCTGTTATTACTTAGCCACAAGCTCTTCGGTGTTAACAACAAAGGTGCTTTTATTTCAAATGAACGCGACTCTAACATATTAACCCCATTATGGAAACGAGTATTAATTAAGAATGCATGATGTTTCGCGAAATGAGGCGAAAATGTTGAGATTTTGTGCCCTCCATACGTAGTTTCATTTGTTAGAGCTTTTAGCAAAATTGCTGCAGCTCTTGTGCCGTGCACGAAAAAGTAACTAAGTGATGGTTGTGTGTACAAAATTTCATCATGTTTTACAGATGAAAAAGGTGTATTTTGTTAAAAATTGTGAGTTGAAAATTCTTCCAGCACTAGTTTAATTTAAGAAAATTGTGTTTAGCTCCAGTCGTATTAATTAATTTTAATATTCGAGGTAGACCAAGGCGAAGGTGGTGTAGGGCCAACATGGCCAGAGATCGCACAAGTCAGGGAAGTTTGGAAGAAAAAAGGGGAGGCCTTTGCGTAGCAGTTGGACATAATATGGGCTAAGAAAAAAAAAAAATACTAACTAAAACATCCTGAAAATTATTACACGGCATGAGTTCACGTACCTTGAAATTGACATAAATTGTAGGTATATTTAATACTTTAAAAATAAAATACGGTATCTAAGTAAAAATAAAAATGTACCATTAAATTTATAAACAGCCCATTATAAAATAATCAATTACTCAAAACATTTATCCAACAATTACTATATATATGTACAGACACCAGCACATCAAGGTACCCGAAACTGTCAAATTTTCTCAATCAACTATGAACCTTATGATGTAGACATAAAGTTGAAAATCTATTAAAGAATTTTGACAGATTGTAGTAGCTTGATGTGCTGGCGTCTGTACAAACGCCAATACATCGAGCTACTACAATCTGTCAAATTTCTTTAATAGATTTTCAACTTTATCGCCAATGCATTAGGTTCAAAGTTGATTGGGAAAATTTGACAGTTTCGGGTAGCTTGATGTGCTGGCGTCTGTACATACTTCAATTATTATTTTAACTACCGAGATAACCTAACAATAAAGCGTTTATTAAGTTTTAAGAAAAACCTTATCATAATAATAGTAGCTTATTATGAGACCGTTGACCCATACAGACATAATGATAATATATAATAGTCAATCAATAGAAACATTCAACTCTGTTTATCTCTAACACCGTTATGGGAACTGGTATCGGTCTGCTTATATTTTTAGATTAAAACAGAAGGGAATAAAAAATTACAGAATGAGGAATGTGAAAGGGATCGTTGGTCTATTATAATAATAGAAAAGTTACTAGATACTTGACTATTTTTATTTAAAGAATTCATACATTTTTTTTTTATTATATGGTTTGAGTTTATATGTTATTGGGTTTAAATTTTAAGCATGCGCAGGCGGTGACAAGTTGTCACCGCCGCGCCGTCTAGTGACATTTATTTAATTATTTATTTATTTATCACACACATGTTTCCTTCGCCATTACAGATAAAAAATTCAATGCGACAAAGTAATTTACAATATTTTTTTTCTTAACTATACCTTACATGCTACACAGTACGTGGCCCTCGTGAACTCACCCAGTGTATAGGTGAATGTCTATTGCATCCGCCAGTGCGCAGCGCACGAGTCAGTGGTGCGCGCCCCAGCAGGTTAGTGCGACATCAGCCGGGCTAAGTATTTTGTAAAACACTCACCGTTAAAACTAAGGTGAAGTAAGTTTGAAGTTTTAAGGCGCGGTAAGAAGCAATAAAATCGAACGAACGACAATATCGCATCGCGGCAACAAATAAGGTCCAAAACAGCAATGCGTTTGATTTTAGTTGAATCGAATGAAATGATAATACTTTTGCAGTTTTTTTTTTAATTACATTGTTTTTTTTTATTGAATTCCCTTTATTGTAAAATATGATTATGATAAATAAATATGATTTTCTCTCTGTTTTATCATGAGACCGTTGTATTTTTGAATTTCAAAATTTACTCAGTTTTTTTTTGTGTTTGTATTATGTACCACTGTGTGACAATACAAACTCTTTTCATAAAATAGAAAAAATAACAACCAACTGTTCTAAATCAATCGAAAAAAAATCAAATCGTTGTTGTTTTTTTTTTATAATTTTTTTTTTTTTCACTTTTTTGTTGTACCTACCTACCGCACACATGATAATGATAAATGATAAATGATTTATTTTCTGTAAGTAGGTTTGTACAAACACTTTTACATGTCAATCATATTTTTTTTTAAACTAGATGAGGTCGGCGTTTCCTATCTGACTACTCTGAGAAGAAAGGCCGAAACAAACTCAGAGGTCACAGTCTCTTTTAAAGTCCAGACTTATGTCTGGACTTAATGATCTGACCAAGATTATTCTTGGTCAGATCATGTGAAGACCATGTAGATTGGTGTCTGAAATGGTCTTTTGAGTAAAGAACCACACAGATTGAGCGGACCTGTCCAGTCAGTGCACGCATTTGTCAAAACACAAATTCATTTAACACTACTTGCTATGTAAATATCAGTGACAGGAAGTTATTAAAACGTCATCAATATAAACTAAGTGGAAAATAAATCGTATTATTGAAGTTAACCCAAACACTACCTACCCAAGCAAGTTAATCTGTATAGAAAAAAAATCCGTCTACATATGAAGAAATTATGCCCGAATATACATAAAAATATACATATAATTATATATAAACATCCAAATTGAGAACCTCCTCCTTTTTAAGTCAGTTATTAAACTGAGCGTTTTACAGTGTCCTACGTTTGGGCAACGCCTTGAGATTTTTACATAAATACCCTAACTGAAGTATACATATAACAATATAACAATTAAAAACCATGTTAGTATCACTTAGTTGCACTAAGTCTTTGTGCGCTCCGGTGCCACTTGTCCGCGAAAGATTATGATTATATATATTAGATTATGCTTTACATGCGCTTTGTAAATTATTAAAGTGCACTATCTGAAATTCCTTTCAAAGTAAGTATAACACTAATATTATGAAGGCGAAAAGTGAGTGTGTTTGTTTTTGTGTGTTTGTTTGTTACTTCTTCACGCTCAAACGGCTGAACGGATTTGGATGAAATTTGGTACACAGATATTTTATAACCGAGATTAACACATAAAATACTTTTTATCCCTATATTTCCACGGGATCGACACTTATGCAGATGAAACCGCGGGGCGCAGCTAGATATATAATATTATTGTAGCGTGACGCACCCCTAGTACAAAATGACCCATTCTATTATGTACAGACGCCAGCACATCAAGCTACCCGAGACTCTCAAATTTTCCCAATCAACATTGAAAGTTATGCTTTAGCGATAAAGTTCAAAATCTATTAACGAAATTTGACAGATTATAGTAGCTTGATGTGCTGGCGTCTGTACCTAGTTATTACGTTTATGAAACTATTATTACCGATGCGTGTCAATGCATCATCTGTAACCAATTTGCCAATACTGAAACCTTTGCCAAACTAAACATTCCAATTAAAGATGGATACTATAGAAACTTACCAATAATATAATGGTCAGCAAATCGAGGGAGCTAAAATGTTTTTTTTTTTTCATTTCCTATCCAATACAGACGACATTTATAAGAAAAAGGAAATAGAAAAACCCACACACATTTAAAATAAATCACACCCTCCCAAATTTAAGGTGTCACAGACTAAAAATACAGCCTGTAACAGAAAAAAAAATCTGCCAGTAAGTGATATTTATTCTGCGAGTGTTGCGTGGCGTATGTTATGCTGTGTCATAAACCGTCGGAATAATGTCGTGTTCGTGACAATATGGGGCAGTAGCTCACGAACGAATCCGAACCGCTTCTAATTTTGAAAACCATGACATCATATTCCGATGCATCACTTTGTTGTACTTATGTATGTAGATTGCTTATTTATGTTTTTTTTTTTTTTTTTTATATTTCCTGGGCTAAGCATGGCTTGGAATAATTTTGTTAGCTTAATGGCTGCAGTGCATTGTGATTAGTTTAGATTAGACCATCATCTGCCTAGCCTTTTCCCAACTATGTTAGGGTCGGCTTCCAGTCTAACCGGATGCAGCTGAATACCAGTATTTTACATGGAGCGACTGCCTATCTGACCTCCACAACCCAGTTACTGGGTAATACGATACCCCTAGGTAAGACTGGTTGTCAGACTTTCGGGCTTCTGACTACCCGTAACAACTGTCAAAGATCTACGAATGACAGCCGGGACCAACGGCTTAACGTGCTTTCCGAGGCACGGAGGAGTCTCGGTATGTAAAGATGGTCACCCATCCACAGACCAACCGTGGCAAGCGTAGCTTAACCTGATCGATCGACCTGTGCGGCTGTAATTATTTAGCCACGGGCCCCTCCAGTTTAGATTAGACCATGGTTCACTATAAGATGTTTGAAAAATCTGGCCATAATGTCCCCACTGATGGGAAACAGGGTTCCTCTTATGAGAGCCCAACACTATAGTCCAACACGCGGGCTCAGTGCGGATTGATGGCTGTCACATGTCTTTGAAATTTGGGTTCTAGGATATGCCGGTTCCCTCACGATGTTTTCCTTCACCGTTGTGCCAGCAGTGGTGATGAATTAATTTCATCATCATCTGCCTAGCCTTTACACAAATCAAAGTGCTTGCAGCATAGAGAATATAACCACTAGAGAGCGTATGGGCCGATTTCTTCGAAGCACACGACTCACTACTGCGGGCCGGGGGATGAGGAAGAACGCGCGGCTGCAATTGGTCAGTTCAAGGTCAAGTTGCATCGTTAGGGCTGCTTTACTTCATTAAGAGAAAATAGTCGATATCGATAAAATGGATTTTAACATTATAATAAATACTAAATCAAAATCATAGAAATAATATTTAATCAAAATCAATCAATTACAAAAAAAAATCCCGGAAATGGACTGATCGGCCCCGGTCGGGGACAGAAAGAACTAAAAAATCCCGGATTATACAAAAAAAAAAAAAAAACCGACGAACTGACAACCGAGGAGGTTCTCAGTTCGTCGGTATTTCTTTTTTGAAGTCGGTTAATAGTAGATAGTTATTTTATTAAAGTATGTGAATTGAATAAAAAATGTATTCATTTTATTTTTCTCGATATCAACTTTCAGCTATTAAAGATAACAGCACTATTTTTTACGATAAACATACAAAAGGAAAGAAAGGGATAGAAGCATTAGAATTGTCTAATACAAGAACGAGACTTTTCCAAAAGACATCAACGCGCGACTCAAAAAGTGTGCTCGTTTACCCAGCTACCATTTTAAATAGACCCCTGCAGTGGCTTATAATCTGATTAAATCAAAAATATTTTTTCGTAATGTTTATGTACCGATGAAAATTTATGTCATCCTTTTTGTAACTAGATGTCTAAGAATGTTTCCCACACCACTTCACCGCGCATGAAGGCATTTTGATGCGTTATAATTGCATAAACGTAAAAAAAAATTATATTAATTTAGCGTGCACGCAGGTCTAACACTTGGACACAACTAAAATTGCTACTAGTACCGTAGCCTATACATAGGCGACAAAATACTAATAGTTTTCGTGCGTCGGGGCACTGTATACGCAGTCAAGTGGTTATAATAGTCTTTGGCTTGCAGCTTTGAACTCACTCCCTACAGTTCTAGGGCGTGTGATAAGTTGCAGTTGTTACCACTGGGCTACTGCTCACTGCCATAAGATGTTTGTGCATTCAAAAAGATGACTAAGAAGCTGCAATGTTGCGGGGGAGGTACGGTAAGGTTTAACACTTAGTAGACAATTTATCTTCATGGATGATGTCATTTCTAATAGAGTTATAAATGTATGATGCCAAGAAATTCTTTTCATGGGACATAAGAGCGACAATAATCCAGCATCGATTTTACGATTGCAAGTTTGTTTTTTTTTTATATTCTTACTAGCAGTTCGTGCGCGGCGTCGTCGCCTTGGTGAGTTTCATGTCTCACAGTGGCTTAGGCTGTTCCCTTATCCTGACTATTACGACCACAAACAAAAACAGCCGTTTTTAAATGATGGTCTTTCATACATGCGGTAAATGTTTTTTTATTTGTTAAGATAGAGGAAACCCAAAGCAATAAGAGTACGCATTCAACTGAAAGTGTACGTATCCAGAACTACCTATTAATAAATGATTTCCCGCTTTTCTTAGTCACCCCGTGTTTACTCTGATCTACCTATTTTTAGACTATTAATCACACATCTACTATATTCTCACGAATACTTTGAAACGGTCAGTTTGTTTATCAATTGTGGTCGAGCCCGCGAAGTCAATGGATTCATCAAGAGAACAGCTGATACCTAAATCTGTCGTGAGCATGAGATCATTCGAAATTCGAATAGTGTGCTATAAACTTTGTTTTATTTTTATATTTTATACGGCTGCTTCAGAATTTTACACCTATCCAGAACAAGCCAGTATTAAGTTGCTTTTCAAATGTTCCGTTACAGTGTAAAAAAAGTTATTCTCTTTTCTTGTTCCCACAAATAATTGTGGGAACAAGAAAAGAGAATAACTTTTTATTAGTCGGAATTAATAGAACTTGATGAAGAATGGTCCAATAGTTCCACCTATACAAGACCTAATGAAAAATCCGACCTGTGTCTATCTGTGTGTACTGTATCCTGCGGGGTAGTTGCGTAACGCACTACTCGTATCAGTAGCAATGGCTTTCATTTTGACAGTTCAATAACAGTCATTGCGTTATTTACGTTGATGAGCAGAGAATTGTTGCGGAGATAAGAAGTAATGGATTAGCAATATCTATCAAAATAATTCCAATTGAAGTTGATAGTGTATTATGCAATTAGACGCATGTATCCTGTGTGTGTATAACATGTGACCTTTTTGTATGCCACAAATGTGGCATGAAATTATCCGGAAAAAACCGGAGTTACCGACATAGCTTGCAGAGTAAGCAAACTGAAGTGACAATGGGCTGACCATGTCTGTCGAAGGGCCGATGGCCGGTGGAGCAGAGGAGTCCTGGAGTGGAGACCGCGTATCGGCAAGCGTAGTGTGGGACACCGCTAGATGGATGGACGACCTGAAGAAGGTGGCTGGGGAAGACTGGGTGCGGAATGCGGAAGACAGGGTGTTGTGGCGTAGTCTGGGAGAGGCCTATGTCCAGCAGTAGACTGCGATAGGCCGAGTTGAATGTGGCATGACAGAGATGCCTTTATATGTATTTTTGTTTCTTCACATAATTCCTGTAGAAAGGTACCAACAGAAATATTGCCAATACTGACCTTCGATAGTCAACGTTTCTTATTTAATAGGTAACAAATAACGCAGTAGTACGTTTTATTTGGCACTTACGACTTCCTCCATAAAATCGGCATCTGAACAGTTTTCCCGTTTCGTTTCTTAGGGTTCTGTTCCCAATTTGAGTTCCTAATGTAATTGGGTCTCTCTGGTGTATTCTTATTAGAAGTTTCGGAATCACATTGAGCTGCGTCAGTACATTGTAACTCGAAACTACTAAGGACCTGTGAATCTAATGAGTGTTTCGAAATTGTTCTGTAATTTCAGCCGACCCTAAATATGGTGCATCGAACTTTTGAAAGTAACTGCCACACCAGACCGAGACCACTGAACTTTTTCAAAATCTCCATGTGCCAATTAATAAGTACATTCCATGTCTTTATTTCTGGAGGGTCAAGCTATTTGTCACTTGTTTTGTTATACCATCCAAAAGCCTGAGCTCCAGTTACACTGCTGGAAAAATATAAATACAAAATCAGCCTATACTTTTCCCACTGCTGGGAGCCTGGGACACACTCTGTGAGGGGGAGTGGGGCATAATCCACCACGCGGGCCCAGTGCGGGTTGGTGGATGACACATGTCTTCGATTTTTTAGTTCTTGGACATGCCGGTTTCCTCACGAAGCGGGATTGCCTGCGACAAAACATTTGGCACCTGACGGTTGGATGAACACAGAATCTTTATTCCGATTGTTCTTATTATGTTGATATTAAAAGTTTTTTACTAGCCTTTTGCAATGACTACCCCTGTAAAGGGAGACTTTGACAATACAGAGAATTAAACGCTATATGTATACCTCTATTGTTACTTACTGTAATTTCATTACAGAACTTGAACTAGGACGGTAAGTCGTATTATATTGAAATTCTTGCCCCGTACATCGTAGAGCTTAGTCTGAACTGAACGTGATTGCTCTCGTTGATTGATCTATGTTTACTGAAGCGCGCACATAGATAGAAAATAGTACACCATTGAAATAGTATCCCGCCGTAAAATAGTATTTATAGTTCAAGCAATTATACGAGTATGCGACGAGAAGTAGAAGTGCTGGTTTTGAATGAAGAATAATAGCTGAAAGTTTTCAATGAAGTTGATTGTCTCGAAGATATGAGCTTATTTTTATAGCTTATATTTTAAGTACTTCTGAACACATTTTAACAAAAGTGTCCTGTAGCTATCACGCACTTTGTTATTCCGTAGTATTGGATTATTTCGCCCGAAGGAAACTTCTCGTTGATCGCTATCTTGTCGACCCTGTTTTTGTAATTAAAGATAATACAATTTTTCCTTCCTTATTAGTTTATCAGTAAGAAAACGTCCCATCGTGTTTCTGTTTATACACAGTCTAGCAAACTTTCCGGATGTCTGGCTAAATAAACTAGAATAGAGGCTATCTTGCGACCAAACATTTCGGTTGCTTGGAGAAATGTTAGCTGAATGTTGAGAAGAAAAATATTAGTACCAAATGTGAGCAAATTGAGCCAGTACTAGATCATCATCATCTGCCTAGCCTTTTCTCAACTATGTTGGGGTCGGCTTCCAGTCTAACCGGATGCAGCTGAATACCTGAGCCAGTACTAGATGATAACAATAAAACAAAATATTGTGAGGGACACTGCTGACGGATTAACTTTGTGTACTCAGACGCACATTTGTTTAAGGGGGGCCATTAGTCAGTTTGCTGGGCTGATTTCGTATAGTCCCTACAACTTGAAGACTGTAATAATGATTCATGACTGTCCTAAAGAAGATGGCCATCATTTTAAGACTCGAAAATGTTAGTGCGAGATATTACGGGCTGCACAAGATTATAATCATTTGTGAAAGACACATAACTACGATGGTGACATTTTTCCGCTTTTTACTGTGCGCAGACACTAAATGACATCACTACCCAACATTGGACTTGACCAAAATGGTTAACAATAAGACAATGGTAATCTTTCTAATAGGTATAATGGTGAGCTTTCTAATAGGTATAAGCCATTCCTTTGAACGTTTAGACACATACTAATAATAGATGTGATTTTTTTCGTATTATTTTGTTACCTTATATGCCTCATTGTGAAAGTAGTTTACAGTAATACAATATTGTTTACTCTATCACTTTCTTTTCTTCCATATTGGTTTTCAATCTGTCAGTGTTATTTCTAGACTCATTACATGAAGCATCGCGCTAGAATACTGGCCTTTATTTATGTTATGCTGCATAATAGGGCTTGGGTTGGTCTCTGGGTGCCTCAATAAATTAAGGCCTCCAGTCAGGGCTTAAAAATCTAAAAACTAAGCGACGTGTAGTCGCTTAGGTTTAGCTAAGGGCGCTTACTCCCAGTGGGGTACGGACCTTGGCTAAGGACGTCGCTGGGGGAGGGCAGCAAGGCACAGGCAGGATATGATTTAAAAAAAATATCTATAATAAATATCTACTGGCCTTTAGTCACCTCTTCCATATTTATTGTTACGGGAAACAAGATTTCTAATATTGCATTGTAACAAAGACTTTACACACGCCAAGAAATTGATATGTCAAGTTTAGTACTTCATTGTTTTATGTACCCTACGTATCCCTTTTATTATCTTACAAGCATATCCGTTTATCATAAAGAAAGTATTATTTTATTGCTCTTCCGGCTTTCGACACCATAACCTTAAAAGGAACATAAACTTAAAAGGAATCTACATTGCTTTTGATCACTCACAAGTTATTACTGTTAGCTAACAGTGACGTCGTGATAAATATTTCCACGCATATACACTTGCGTTTCATAGAAGCGCCTACGATTGTTTGGTTTACCTCTTTACAAGTTTCGTCATCGTTTGCTTTGCATTCAATTTAAGAATGACCTTTACCATATTGTGACGTTGTAGCTGCCCATAGAGAATATAATAGTCTTTGTAGCTGCCAAATATTACTTCAAGTTTGATAAATTCTACTTTAATAGTTGCTACTAGTACCTTTTATATATTAACATTGATGGTTTTTTTCTAGACTTTTGTTTCCCTCTACATGGCAAAGGGCTATCCCTTTTATTAATAAAAATGACATGAATATTTACTTTGTAAAGTAGTATATTAGGCACCTTAATTATTATGATTTTGAGGACTATCTGGATCATTTTTTTTATTTTATTCTTTCTTTCTCAGTTTGTTATGCTTCCTACGCAAAAGCTCTTTCTAAGGTAGTGTTCTGAGTTAGGCTACACGATTACTGACAGATTGCACTGACTTTTTATTTTATTATGACGTGTAAATGTGATTCCGATACTTATTCTATTTACAGATCGTTTAAAAAAAGAGTCATATCAGTGATTTCATTACAGTGAGTCTATTTTGAATGCATAGTGTAACAAGCCTACGATATTCTTAGATGTTACAAGATCATCATTATGATAACACGATTCAATTTGCGATGACAGATGTTGGGATTAAGAGACGAGATTTTGACATAACAGAGATTGAAGTTATTCATGAGACCTCTTCAAATACTCCTTGTTAAAGAAGCTACTTATATTATATCTGAAGAAGTTTTCAAAGTAATTTCTTCACATAAAATAATAATTTCATCGAGGAAAATGGTACAGACGCCAGCACATCAAGCTACTACAATCTGTCACAATTTTTTACTAGATTTTCAACTTTATAGCTACAGGATTAGGTTCAAAGTTGATTGGGAAAATTTGACAGTTTCGGGTAGCTTGATGTGCTGGCGTCTGTACAATATATCAAATTTGTGTCGGGGATCCTCAGTGTTACCATCAATCAATCTAAAGCAGGCTCATATCAAAAATCCAATTGCAGTTGCAATTTCCCACAGAAAATTGGTTTAGAACCTCATACCAGTGTACCGTAAAACGGGGTGAATAGGAACGCAGGGGTGAATCGGAACGAAACTTTAAAATGGATTTTAACGTTGATGTAATATAGTTTGTAGCCAACAATTACACTTAATCGTCAACTATAATATAGTATACACATTAAGAGACCTTTTGGCAAAAAACGATATTATTTCAATGTTAAAATCCATTTTAAAGTTTCGTTCCGATTCACCCCTGCGTTCTTATTCACCCCGTTTTACTGTACTGATTGAGACCGACAGGAAAACAGATTTGATGGACTTTTCAAATCAAGTTGCCATTTGAATGGATTTAACAGAAATAAAGCAAAACATCTCGTTTAAATCACAATGTTTCTTCTATACGTTAATCTTTATCTTATCCCCGGTTCCTATATTGAAATACGAATAGTTCTAACGACCGAACCTATTTGGCAATTTCAAAGTCTTTGTAAAGCTAATGACCGTATTATTAACAGAAGGCAAACAGTACTTAAGGCTTTGTATGTCTCTATTATTAGTGTCTTGTGGAATACATGTCCATTGATATGGTCGTATTTACCTGGATTTGTAAGCATTTGTTATACATGAATTAAAATTCTATAATATTGAAACCCATTGTATTCAAGCTGTTTGAAGTATTGTGTATCCCAAGAGGGATAAAAGGGGGAAATTATACACATACAAATGTACAGGAACGTTTGAGACTAGTCAAAGTGAAATTCCTTAAACATTGAAGTACGAATTTAGCAGCAAAACACACCAATGAAATCGGTTTCAATGACGATAGACTTTAGATCGAAAATGTTTCAAGGTGTGTGTGTGTGTGTGTATCCCAAGATATGGTATTGATGTTTTCAAAAACATCTTGGGACTCTCTCAGCACAAGAAATTGAAACTGTCGCAATAGAACGCGAAGATATTGATGGATTTGTAGCGAGTCTACAAAAAAGAAAATACTTTACTGTCCCGTGAGAATAAAGCTGAATGCTGAATTAAAAGAAAATATGATCCAGACAATTATTTATTTTCGGGCAAACTGGACATTTTAATCAATAAGACAGACGCAGATATTAAGCAACATCTGAATTTAAAAATCGTCGGGAATGTTTTTAGTATAAAATGTGGATGGCAATACGAGTAGGTGAAGACCAAAGAAACGATGGATGCACTGTGTTAAAGATGATATGGTTTTAAAGGGAGTAACTACCAACATTAAGACTAATAGAGAAGTATCGAAGAAAAAGATATGTTGCGCCGATCCCAAATAAGGGCAGGAGAATGATCATCATCTGCCTGCCTTTTCCCAAACATGTTGGGGTCAGCTTCCAGTCTAACCGGATGCAGCTGAATACCAGTATTTTACATGGAGCGACTGCCTATCTGACCTTCACAACCCAGTTACTAGGTAATACGATACTCCTTGGTTGTCAGACTTTCGGGCTTCTGACTACGCGTAACGACTGTCAAAGATCCACGAATGACAGCCGGGACCAACGGTCTAACGTGCGTTCCGAGGCACGGAGGGGTCTCCGGTCTCGGTATGTAAAGATCCCCATACACAGACCAACCGCGACAAGCGTAGCTTAACCTGGGTCCGTACTATGACGTGTTAATGCCATCGTTGTTCCAGTGTCAGACAGAGATACAGCTATACAGGATGAATAGCGCTATCTCTTTTTCACAACGGACCAACGATGGCATTAACACGTCATAGTACGGACCCTGATCAATCGACCTGTGCAACTGTTATTATTTAATTATTATAAATTGCCAATAGCACGATTAAAATATCTTACAGTTTCACACATTATTTATTGTTTTTATGTGTTTCTCCCTTCTGACCTCGAATATGTAAATAGGACTAAAGTAAATAAATGTTATGGACACGTGTGACTAGATGGTATGTGTATATATTTATACGTACTACCAAATGTAACGCCTCACTAATGTTGTTTGTAGAACATCTAAGGGTTATGTGTAATGTTTTTGGAATTTGCTCCAATAATCTCAACTGCATATTTTAAAAGTATATCGTCAGCACTACCTAGCCTGTTCTTTTTTAGGGTTCCGTAGTCCAAAAGGAACCCTTACTGTTTCGCCATGAACCAGACTCTTAGTACTAGAAAGCTATATTTTGGCATGGATATACATACTAATCACGCCGACAAAGTGGGAAAATAAACCCATAAAAAAAAACATTTTTTAGTGTACCTCCTGTACACGTTATCATTGGATAGGACTTTTAAAAATATTGCAGGTTTGTGAAAACAATTTTTCGATTCCGGGATCCGTTTGTGTGTAATTTTCAGTCAAGTGGTCACCCCCCCTCCCCCCCTCCGCTCTAACTAATAGTCGACCAACTTTCGTTTGCAGTTGCAATGTATATTATATGTCAATAAACGTTAACAATAACGTAAACATGATTTTCAACTACAATGTTAAGTTTGTTGTTGGGATAAATTCATTCCAACCACGGAACCCTTCATTATGTGTGGTCCTGCATGCACTTGGCTGGTTTTTCATGCCATTTTTCCCTGGTCTGTCCGAGTGTCATCCTCTGTAAATCATCCAACTAAGGTTTAAGTTCAGATGACAATATTATAGCTTGACTGGTCAAACATAAGTTCCTAAAGCTTTATCAGTAATTTTATTACATTTTAACGCTATTTTAGTGATCCTTGATAATATTTAAAAAGTCATAATGGTTAATCTTATTGCCATTTTATCATCTGATAAGAACAGCACAGCTTGTGGTAAAACTACTTTATCACCCCATACCGGGGGCCCTAATCGACTAATGTAACGTTTATTGGATCAAATAATTGTTTCTCACCCTTTTCCTAAACACGAAACCGTGTTAAGTTTGATGTCGTTTCATCTTTCACCAAAATTAATCTTTAATTTCAAAGAAACTTTGAAAACAAAATTAAAGCACCTTCAATTCAATCTCAAGTAGTGAAATAAAGCTACGAGTACATAAACCACTTATACCATTTTTACATAAAAGGCTTGAGTACTTCTGAAGAAGCACAGATTTTTATAACCTGGATACTTATCAAGTATTTTTACAGTACCAAAGCTATTATAATCTTGCGTACTTCCCATCCTGTGCGTGAGCGGTCTTTGAAACAATATTCAAAATCGATCACTATCCATTTGCCCTCCCGCTCCGCCCAGAGCGGGAGAAGTTATATGATAGTTTCCCAAAGAAAAAAAAAAATCACTATCCATTTGCATAAAATTTTAAGACATAATATAACATGGCGTAGTTTTGTTTATCCTAATTATATTTACGCATATTTTTTTTCAACAAAGTGAAAAATAAATTGCGGAAATCAGTGGCAAAAAACTAAAATACCGATCCAAAGACACTGACTTCCGAAATTAAAGTTATTTTCACTTTGTAGTGTTTTTTTTTTTTGGAAGTCGGTTGTTTTTTTTTTTTTGTTTAAAGTATTTTTGTCTATTTTTTTTTTTCTGTCACAGATCACTCAGAAAAATTTGAACATGTGTCAAGAACGCGTTCTCTCGTCGCTCGCACTGTATGGGACCAAACCTGAAATCAAGAACTAAAAAAAATTTACAAATTGCTGTTGCCTACATTTTGTCTAGTTATCCAAACATATGGAGAGAGTAGCTGTTTTTTTTTTCGCGATTTGAATTTTGGTCCTATAGCGAAAGATAAGTTCTTAACTACATTGAATTTTCAGGTTTGTAAACAAGGAACGTTAACAAAAATGATTCGTGCTGAGCATTATACAAGATAGATACTTAGCTGGATAATAAATAATATCAACAAAGTCCTCCTTATCCTGTCCTTGAGCAGATTTTGGAACAATATTAACATATCAAAAGGCAGTTCGCTTATTTAGTCCGATTGATGACGATTAAGCCCGTGTGCTGCATAGAAAGTGGGTTCCGTGCCAAAATGTAGATGCATTTGTTATGCATCAACTATTAATGTTGAACCGACAGTGTAAGGCTGGGACCAGATAGGAAGTGCTTTAAAATGTTTACTTGCAATGCATTTTGTAGTAGATGTGTCGAAGGAAAAGTTGTTTAGTTTTATACGTCGTTGGTGCCGATTTTGTTGTTCACAAACTAAACTAAATTTAAGTTCAGTGCATCTTTTTCTTTCTATTTCATTAAGAAAAGGACAGCAGATAAATATTAGTCTAGTCCTGTCAAATTAAGATACTCCATAGAAAAGTTTAGACGTGATAAAAAAATTTGACAGGACTAAACTAATATTAACTATCTTCTCTCCTTTTCATAATGATATATAAAGATAGATATAGAAAGAAAAAAGTGCACTGAACATAAATTTAGTTTAGTTTGTGAACAAAAGAATCGGCGCCAGTATCTAGGTATTAGGTACTAACGTTGTTGTTCTGGTTTGTGGAGGTCCGATAGGCATTCGCTCTATGTAATATACTGGTATTTATCTGCATCCAGTGAGACTGGAAGCCGACCCCAAAATACTTGCGAAAAGGTTAGGCAGACGATGATGATGATCAAGGCATACGAAGCTGGTCTTTTGTAGCAAATCTGTCATTACGCTCTTTCAAAATAATAGATTCTAATGTCAGTGAGATCAGTGGTGGCCCAGTGGTAACGGCCGTGACTTACCTACAAGTTGTAGGTCGTAGGTTGGAACCCTGTCAGGCAATTTACTTTGGGTAAATCATTTCATCATCACTGCTCTCAAAACGGTGGAGGAAAACATCGGGAGGAAACCGGCATGTCGTAGAACCAAAAATTCGACGACAAATGACATCTACCAACCCGCTCTGGGCCTGTGCGGTGGATTATGGCCCACTCCCTCTCACCGAGACGAGGCCTGTGACGCAGGTCTCAGCAGTGCAGAGCACAGATTACTAATTATAATCTGATTATGCTAATGTTAGTACCTAACTTTTAAGGGTTAAATAGACAATTGAAGTTAAAGGTAGAACAGGTAAAAATAATATTGTTAATCATCATTTATAAGTCTTGTTTAAAAATTCAGAGTTGACTACATACATATAAATAATTCAATGAGAAAAATCTTCGTAATTACAGTACCTACCAAATTAGTCTATACATAATTGTCCTTAAGCTGATTTTGTATGCCTATCGGCGGGACATGGTTTGTACAATAGACATTTATATTGAAAAACACCTGTAATCACCCATGTTTCACAAAATAAAATAAATGAAATAAAAAAAAATGAAATAAATATACAGTAACCACAAGTTTTTGTTGCGCATCATAAGTAAACAGATAACCCTATTCTCCCGCTGTGTCTATGCTTAAATCGCAATGAGTCATTCAATGACATAATGCACCACCGTTATGAGTACAATAAATAATTAATTCGATATGCAATGAGTGACTGACTCACTGACGGGATAGCGTCAAACCGCTCGTTTGCAAACAACCCATTAATTATTTATCTTTTATGCGAAACTTTAGTATGAAGACAACGCTAAATAATGTACAGAAATCCCACCTTCGACGTTAGCCTTCGACGATTCGATGTCAATTGACAATAATAATGTACAGACGCCAGCACATCAAGCTACCCGAAACTGTCACATTTTCCCAATCAACTTTGAACCTTATGCTTAAGTGATAAAGTTGAAAATCTATTAAAGAAAGATGACAGATTGTAGTATCTTGATGTGCTGGCGTCTGTACATATCTAAGCCACGAACGCGTGACGTAATAATACCAGCCCACTGTTGTCCCACTGCAAAACAAAGGCCTCTTTTCATACAGAGAAGGCCCAAGCGTTGATTACCATGCTAGCTCAAGATGAGTTGACAATTTCAGACTTATAGTCCAGCCGTGCGATTCTGTAACCATCTCACCGTGAAAACTTGGGTGAAGTGAGCGTGGAGTGAGCTGTCATTAGGGATTAACACTATTGACACTGCTCACTTCAAGCTCACTTCACTTATGATTTCACGGCGAGAATTTTACAGAATCGACCGGCAGGATTCGTCGCGATGTTTTCGTTCACCGATATCGGTAATTTCCAACATAAATTCAGAGAGTACATGACATATGAATTGGAAAAATCACTCAGGTACTTACCTGTATTTTAACTCACAACCGGAACTCACGAAAACATAACGTAAACTGAACGATTTTTTTTTATCGAAAATACAACTATCTTTTTGAACTTTGATCTACTCACATCCCAAATTCTAGCTACCCATTCTAAATATAGGCTAACCTTTGCTTACACTAATCTCCTTCACGCGTATCCTAAGTATTTTCTGCCAAAAAACGCTAAAATAAACTTCACGGAGGAAGCCATTATCACGGTAAAATAAATAGAAAAAGCGGATTTTGGAGCAATGTGATTATGAGTGTCAAACCACTTTCCTGTAAAGACACTTGATTTGAGTAAGCAAACACACACACACACACACACATGCAACACACACAAGATATAAGTAGGTCCTTAAGAGCGGTACTTGCGGATCAAAAAACAATTTACTATCCTAACCTCCTAACCCGATTGTCTTAAAGTTATTGGCACCGATTTCCTTGTTCAAAAACTAAACTAAATGTAAGTTCAGTGCATCTTTTTCTTTCTATTTCATTAACCTTCAAGCGGGCGCGCGGCGTCGAATCGACCGCGATGCGATCGATTCTCGATACATTTATGATGCCAAATTGCTTACAAATCCAAAGAAAATTAGAATATTATTTTGATTTTATAATTTTGTTTATGTCCTAACATAATGATAATGTGATAAATACAAAAAATATTAAATAATTAGTGTTTTAAATCCCTGAAATATCCTATAGGTCTTTTAGGTTACGCGCGACCGCTGGCGTTACAAATGTCCGCGCGCCCGCTTGAAGGTTAAGAAGAGGACAGAAGAAAAATATTAGTTTATTCCTGTCAAATTAGTCAGCGCGTGACGTAAATTGACGTATTTTTAGTAGCCAAATTTTTAATCGCGTCTAAACATGTGTATGGATCTTAATTTGACAGGACTAAACTAATATTACTTTTTGTTCTTACGTGTCTATTATACCAGACATACAAGACATAAGCTAACGTGGGCGTTTTGTGTGACAGAATCGCTTATCTAGTAATTTGTTCATAACAAACAACTTTCCGTACATGGACCTTCTGTATGCTATCTCTATTGAGCCGTTAATTTATATTTATGCGAACGTTTAATGCTAGTACGGTACTGCTATCATTCAAACTATGTCCAAAAGCTCACTAAAAACTTTAAATTGCTTTTTTATTAATGTGCAACAATGATTACTAAATAATTTACTATGACATTAGAATATAATAATAATAAGTGCATTGGTAATTACTACATATCATTTGAATAGAGCTGTGTAAACATTACTATACAACGTGTAACGTTAAATGCGCAAAACCTCAGACACCCCAACTGATTTTTAATTCAATTGACCTATTTCAGACAAAATAAGTAATTAAAAAAAGTGTAAATGTTTTATGTGCTGTTTTAGTTTTACTGGTCATTCTGATCGTTTCTTGAGTCTGCGACGACGCTTTATCGAGGGAGGAGTCGTCACCGGACCGATGCGCCGCGCTGACATTGGCTTGCTTGACCTATTAATAAATAGACACGGCAAGATTTTTTGAAAAATATGGCCTATATTAAAAAGTGGTTCAATTTTATTCTGCTCGTTATTCTGATTTTTAGGTTTTGCGCATTTCACGTTACACGTTGTAGACTGTGGCTGTTAGGGTGTCATCTCCGCTGTGAAAGTCCTTTATTAAATGATTCATTTTATTATAATTTTAATTTTGATTCTAACTTTCATTTTTCATTTTCATTTTCGTTTATGTAATATTGTTATTTATAATGTACCTATGGATCCTTGATAGCTGCATTATTATTTTTAATATTCTGTAAAAATCTCACCGTGAAATCTTATGTGAAGTGAGCTTCAAGTGAGCTAACCCCTAGAGATCCCTAGCACCAAGTGGAATTACAGCATACTTTACCTATGTTTTTACAGAAGAGAGTGAGATTTTTACAAAAGAGATTGGCCAGGATTTGGGTGAACTATAATAATAGGTACTCCTCTGCCTAACACTTCGAGAACACAGGCTTGATGTACTGGAACATAGTCTTTGCAATACTAAAACAAAAGACTATCGTAAATGGCGAAGAATCCTAGTTATAGTACGTAAACCATTTCTGTCTCATAGAATGAATCGTTTTCTATTAAAAATAAAATAAATCGGTCACCACACAAGGAGATCAGATAATAAATGGCTTACTAAACATAACCATAATAGTGAGAATGGTTTCACGTCACACCCCCGCAACTTAAAAATATAGTACGGACGCCAGCACATCAAGCTACCCGAAACTGTCCAATTTTCCCGATCAACTTTGAACCTTATGCACTAGCGGTAAAGTTGAAATACGATTAAAGAAATTTGACGGATTGTAGTAGCTGGATGTGCTGGCGTCCGTACTATATTTGATATTGCCTTGACCAATGGAATTATAGACAAAAAACAAAATACTTATCGTTATTTCTTTATGAATTAGAAAGGAATCTATATGGTGTACATAATAAAGAGTATTCTACTCTATTCTCTATTCTATTCATATGCGTGCTAAAATAATACTAAGTGCATTGTGAAATCTATCACAGAACTGTGCATACAATCAAGTTTTTAAGCAATTTGCTGGAAATTATTGCTGAACACGGTAAGAATCATTCTGCGCCCTAATTGAGTAACACATTTTCAATTACAATCTGAATAATTTTGAAGGATATTGCTCATCCATTGCTTTATATGTTGGAAAAATTTGTCTGCTCCACATCGTAAATAACGCAATGAATGTTGTTGCAAATTGAAACCCATTGCCCTTAGTGTGTTACGTTGGTTTGGCTTGCTACGACGTCAACGGATGTGGAGAAGCAAAAAATATAAAGAGACGTCATAATTTCATTTTCAGTGCCATCATGTTCTGCAAAAATCATAATCTTCTCCACTTGTCAATTTATCACGAACGACTCACAGGATGTAAATGTAAGAAAATCGTAGGTATAATTTTAATTGCTTTTCATTAACACCTAATTTGTGTGGGAGAAATCAGATATCCTCGACATGAACAGTAAATACTACACAAAGGAACCTTGACCAACATTTATTTAGACTCTCGTTAGCTGTATAGGTTTCTAGGCAATAACGCCTCATGCCGATTAGACTACTAGAGAAACACACGGAACGATTTTACGCCCGCACTCGTTTATTTATTTGCCTTTAAAATCTGAATGCACAAACCTGTAGTAAATCATCACACTATAAAAATCGTATTCGTAATCTCTAAGATTTATACAATCCAACTTGCAGCGGCCTTGGCCGTGTTATTCTATGTAGTATAATATACATGTTCGTTTTTTAAAATGAGGTCGGCTATAAAAATGGCAATCCATAATTAAAAAAAAAAAAAAAAAACAACATATCATTTTTTTATTTTTTTTTTGAATGGGCCCACTCTTGATTTCAATCACGCTTGATGGAAAGCGATGGATGAGGTCTATGATGGAACGAGCGTGCCTAGAAGATGCCTAAGGCACGTAACTCCCACGCATCAACGAAACACAGCAGGCTACTTAACGCCGGACTCCGGTGGGAGGGTGGTGGCAAACCAGGCGGGTGCTAGCCCTGCTACCGCAAGGGAAGAATTGGCCAGTTAAATAAAGTGTTGGCTGGCGGAACAAACTGCGCTTCTTCATGCATCCCAACAACAACATGACTGAAGAGTGCCAAATGAAAAACGTGTAAAAGAAACAAACATATCAATTCATAATAGGTAAATGATAATCCACTTTAAATTTGTCACCTGTAATACAGGATACATGACACATACATATTTTATCATCTTCATGCATCATTCATGGCAGATCCGGACAACCCGAATGCAAAGTTTTATAGCCTTACATCGCAGCTGAATAAAAATGAATGAGTAATGAACGACACCGTTAATGCAGCCGCAGCCGGCTTTGGTGATCGGTGCCATACAGTCTAGATACTCAAAACCGCGACGTGCCCGCGCCAAATGCTACCAAGAATATATTTACAAATATTAAACGTTGAGATCATCCGCTAAGAAGTTCGCCGACGTATTCTGAGAATGGCTGCATATAAAATTTAATACAGTACGTCATATTTGTGATAAAATTGAGGACTACTGAGGAACTTTAATTGATATTGCTGTTAACATATTACATGGCAAATGGTACGTTGCCATCATGGTTTTAGGTCAATTTCATAGTTCCACTTTTAGAGTGTTTCCTAGTAAACTAAGAACGTGATCGACTAAATATGATACGTGTATAAAATTGGGACCTCTATGATCCTTAATTTGATACTCAACAATTGTTTATCATGCCACAGATGTTCCAGAGAAACTTTATTAGGTAAATAAAGTTTCTCTGGAACATCTGTGGATGACTTTATCCATTCAGATTCCGGATATCACCCGCTTTGCAGTATGCTGTTATTGAAAGTGATAGAGAAAGTCTCTTGAATCAGTATCAAACAGAACTTCTCTTTCAGACATGTTGCACACTCGTACGGCGGGAATATTGCGTAACACACTAACAGCAGGAATGGCTTTCATTTTGACAATTCAACCACATTCATTGCGTTATGTACGTCATCGAGCAGACGATTTTTTCGAACCTGTAAAGCAATAGATTGGCAATATCCATCAAAATGATTCAGATTGTGATTGAGATAGTGCAATTAGGGAGCAGATCGGCATGATCGGGTGCAGCCGGATGGCAAAATATACTGCCGTCAATTCAAATAGCTTAGACATCATCAATATTGCTACTGACAAAATAAATGCACATTATCTGCCTAACCTTTTCCCAACTATGTTGGAGTCGGCTTCCAGTACAACCGGATACAGTTGAATACCAGTATTTTACCTACATGGAGCGACTGCCTATCTGACCTTCACAACCCAGTGACTGGGTAATACGATACCTCTTGGTAAGACTGGTTGTCAGACTTTCGGGCTACTGACGATCCATAACGACTGTCAAATATCGACGAATGACACGTACTTTCCGAGGCACGGTATTGGTATGTGAAGATGGTCACCAATCGACGGACCACTCAAAGACAATAAAGACCCATAGATGCCAAAAACAATGCTGGAAAATATTGCCTACGACGAGTTTTGTTTTCAAATCTAGGTTTTAGAATACAGCTCTTTAAACGTTCATACAGGTTTGCCTACACAAATGAATGACTTAATTCTCAAATAGTGTATCCATGTCCTTGATGACTCACTAGTCATGACAATATTCTTATTTCTGCCGTATTTATTGTTCTCAGTTCCGTCGGAATATCAATACTCCCATTTTTAGAAACTATTATGCCTTGTAGCTATTTATTTTCTTAGTATTTGTAAACGATATGGTGGAGTGACATCATTCGCGGTGTGTGGTTTGGTTTAACTATGAATTTATGGAGAAAAATACAGTTTATGTCGTTATTTAAATATCATGAATGTTGTCATGTTCATAACAATATATACAACGTGTAACGTTAAATGCGCAAAACCTGAAAATGGTTTGATCAGAATAACGAGCAGAATCAATTGAACCACTTTTTAATATAGGTCACATTTTTCAAAAAACCTTCATTCAAAACGTTGCCGTGTCTATTTATTAATAGGTCAAGTGACCCAATGTCAGCGCGGCGTAGCGGCCTGGTGACGACTCCTCCCTCGATAAATAATAATAATAACTTTATTTCGGATCAAAATAATCCATAGTATTAGTAAACATACCTATAACAGAAAACTTATTATCTAGTGTTAGTACCCATCACCCTTTGCACAAACAGTCTCATGATAGGAGAGCTATAGCTCTCACCTACTGTTTTCAGGATGCTGTTGCAACTGTCTCTCACTCTCCTCAGAAGTGATGCTGTTTTTTTGCGCAAGATAGCGTGAAAGCCATCTGTGCGAGCTTGCGCAAACATCTCTGAGGCACTACAGTATCGAGGCAGTCTCAAGCGCATCCTGAAAGCATTATTATACTGGATGCGCAGCACATCCAGCGATCTTTTAGTGTAATTGACCCATAGATTGCCCGTGTACATACTCTGGCAATAAGCCTTGAAAAGTGTGATTTTAAAGCGATAAAGCGTCGTCGCAGACGCAAGAAACGATTAGAATGGCCAGTAAAACTAAAGCAGCACATAAAACCTTTACAATTTTTTTAATGACTTATTTTCTCAATCAATTAAAAATCAGTTGGGGTGTCTGAGGTTTTGCGCATTTAACGTTACACGTTGTATATATGATAGCTTCATAATAGCTCAACTGCCACTATCGTCATCTCCCTAGCCTTTTTCCCAACTATGTTGAGGCCGGCTTCCAGTCTAACTGGATGCAGCTGAATACCTCTATTTTACATGGAGGGACTTCCTGATGAAAAAAACAAAAAGACTGCCTAGTTCAACTTTCTCTATTGTTACCCATCTTTGGAAGATTTCGCGACCTCGGAGCGGATATTCGTAAATGTACTAACTTTATGAACCATAAGTATAGCATAAACAGCTTGTAATGTTCCCACTGTTGGAACACAGGCCTCCTCTCTGTGAGAGGGAGTTGGTCGTAATCTGCCACGCGGGCCCAGTGCCGGTTGGTAGATTTCACATGTCTTCGAATTTTTGGTTCTAGGACATGCCGGTTTCCTCACGATGTTTTCCTTCACCGTTTTGAGAGCGGTGGTTATACATTTACACAAAGTAAAGCGCCAGTATGGGTTTGAACCCACGACCTACAGCTCGTAAGCCGGGGCCGTTACCACTGGGCCGGCACTGGGCACTCCATTCAATTTTATGAAAATTACATTCATCATCATATGCCTAGCCTTTTCCCAACTATGTTATGGTCGGCTTCCAGTCTAACCGGATGCAGCTGAATACCAGTATTTTACATGGAGCGACTGCCTATCTGACCTCCACGACCCAGTTACTGGGTAATACGATACCCCTAGGTAAGACTGGTTGTCAGACTTTCGGGCTTCTGACTACCCGTACTGTCAAAGATCTACGAATGACAGCCGGGACCAACGGCTTAACGAGCTTTCCGAGGCACGGAGGGGTCGCAGTATGTAAAGATGGTCACGCATCCACAGACCAACCGCGGCAAGCGTAGCTTAACCCGATCGATCGACCTGTGCGGCTGTTATTATTTAGCCACGGGCCCGTCATGAAAATTACATTGTATTATTAAATTAATCTGTTTACTTTCGATTTTCCTGATTTGCTAATAAAATGTTGTAGGGGGATAAAATAATTACTATTATTAGTAACGTGTAAATATTATTCAAACAATTAGCATAGATACCTGGTATACGGGAAGGAAGAAATCTAATTAATAATTTAACACGAAAGGTTATTTTACGCACGTGTAATTTGAAAATGTTTCACTCAAACTGGTTGTTAATTTAATTACCTACGTTACACCAGAAGCAGCCTCCAAAAATATGGCGAATCACTAATTAATACATCACTGGCGAAGTGTGGGTCCAAAATTCTGCTATATCATGTTATGCTGCGGATGAAAAACGAAAAAGAGAAATGTTTCACGACCTACTTCGTGTTTCTGACTCTATCCAATTGATGTCTACGTTAAAAACATAGAAACATAAAAAAACAGAAGTGGTTTGGTTGTTTGCGTCCAAGCGTCATGAACAAAATGAGCATGTACTAGGCAAATGGCCGTCTCCGTGAACTAGTGCGCTTTCGACCGTAATCGTGACAAAATATAAGAATACCATGTTGTTCAGTGGTTTCTTGTAAAAACCGAAGCCAAAACGAAAATGCTGCTCATAAAAGTGCTATGAAGTACGCTCCTAAGAAGTCCTTATTACCTACATCGTCTCCTTAGCGCGTCGATGGTTATCGGCCCAGAATTTGGCTACAACCTTGACAATTTCAGTTCGCGTCCATCAGTTCCAAAGGGTCTCGCCCGTCCAAAAGTAGTTAACCCCTCAAAATAAGTGACAAATTATATTTTCCGAACGGGCAAAAACATAACTCGAGTAGGGACAGCTGTCAAATCGTTGTTTTGTCATTCATTTAGCTCGGGCTCTGACTTAATCTTATATCCGTAGGTGATACGGAGCTGGAAACTCCCGTGACTCCGGCCGAAACTACGGACTTAGTGCTTAGGGAGTAGACCCTCTGTACCGTACAAGCAACCGAAAGAAAAATTGTTTATTCTACACAAATCAAACGCACATCACACTAATTACACTAATATTATAAAGGCGAAAGTTTGTGTGTGTGTGTGTGTGTGTGTATACTTCTTACTTTTTCACGCTCAAAGGCCTGGACCAATTTTGATGAAATTTGGCACAAAGATAGTTTATAACCAGGATTAACACATAGAATACTTTTTATCCCGATATTCCTACGGGATCGAAGCTTATGCGGGTGAAACCGCGGGGCGCAGCTAGTTACAAACAAAAAAAAAGACGTACACAAGCAACATAAACAAAAGCATAATTATAAAATGTTGACAATTTTGTCTATTGCTTGATGTCAGGGCCAGCATACGCTGGACACGATATTTCCCACACTGGTGGCCCCAATTAGGTATAGCCTGAAATAATTTTTCTGAGGTTTTTATACACGAGCACCCAATTAACTCACGGTACGTGGAACTTTATTGTACAGTAATTTGACAAATACGTTCAACTTTCAATGCAACACCTACAAAGAGTAAAGGGTGGTTCTGTTTGTCTCCAAACGAAGCGTAGGACGGAGCAATTACAAAGTGTAAATATAAAACCCACACGTTCAAGTTTGAGATCCCTCTTTGAAGAGATTTATTAAAATCCGGTGGGCCAACTTTTTTGGAGTTCGTGTATGGACCATCCTATTTCAAGTTTCCCTATTCTTTGTAAGGGTTTAGGTACCTGGTGAAATATGTTCGTTTAACAAGTACAAAACACTATTCTTGCTGAATTATTTTATGAGTGTGGTGTTAGTTAAAGTTGCGTGTACGGTTTTCAGTTGTTCAGCTACATAATTACGCAAAATAATGCATTAGCACTGTTTTTTAAACTACTTAATTTATTATTTGTACAACAGCATTCACTACTTACTTATGACAATATCTCAACGGAGATTAGCCCGGTAGGCTGCCATGACCGAAATTCGGCCGGGAGAATATTATTATTTTTACAAATATTTATTTATTTATTTTACCATTTATGTACACACATATATAAACAGACAAGAAACAACAGAACAGAAAAATAGGTACAAAGGTGATGCTTATTTCTTAAGAAATCTCTTCCAGCATACCTGCGATAGGACATTAGATAGAGAGATATTTTTTTGGAATAAATCGTCATCTATATCGATACATTTTAATATCTTTGTTGAGAGTAATGGCTTAGTACGCACTGCGATTAAATGAAGGCGGTTTGGAAATAGCTGAAATCGCTAAACCGCGTGCAAACACCCACTGCGGCTGGCGTTTATTCGACTTTATTTCAGTACCACCACGGATTTCTGGCGAGCAGCGTTTGTTGTGGCGTTGGTTTTAAAAAATAGAAAACTTAAGTACTTACGTACTAAGGTACATCCACTAACTGATCAAAGACATTTGAAAGGATACTTTTGCAAAACTTACAACAACGTGAGAGAGCATCCCAACAAGTTTTGTCGAGGTAATTTAGATAAATTATTACAAACTGTGGGCCAGTATCTACAATACGAAGACACGCATATATACATTTCGTAATGCAATATCACCAGAAACCGAGTGCAGCTAACCGCCATGCGTGCACCACCATACTATTACTATGGGATACAAAAAACGCACGTTTTCAAATCGCTAGCCAAATGCAGAAAATTACGTTTTTAAATTCAGTCATCAGTGCATGCAGTTGTAGGCTTTGTTACATTTTCCTGCAGTTTCAAGCCGCTTGCGTTTAATCACAGTGCGTGCTAAGCCTTTAAGGGGAACAATAGTTGGCGTACCTACAATCTTTTTTGATCAAATGAAATTAATGTTAACAAAAAATAAAATGCGATACAATTGTACAGACGCCAGCACATCAAGCTACCCGAAACTGTCAAATTTTCCCAATCAACTTGGAACCTTATGCTTTAGCGATAAAGTTGAAAATCTATTAAAGAAATTTGACAGATTGTAATAGCTTGATGGGAAAGCAGAAGTTGATCTCATTGAAAAAAAATACATACAAAAAAGACACCGGGTAATTATTATCATATAACGATTTATTTATACTTTTTTACACTTCTGACTTCCATATCGTCCTTACTATAATCATAAGATTAGTGGGAAAATAATCTCTAAAAAATTACTCTTTTATATTGAATTTTTTATATATTTTTTTATTGAAGAATTTTTATTCGTGGAACAAAATTGACGTCTAACACTTTTTTATGGAAGAAATGTCAAAAATTCTAAATTATTCCTCCGATAAAGTTATCTGGCGTTGGAAAAATCAGCCCTTAGATAGGTTAACTTTTAATTGAAATAAAGAACGAGGACTTTTTTCTTTTACTAAGGTCTGATTTTTCAATAGAGACAGTTTTGTATAGAAAATAAGACAAACTGTCATAATTATTCTTGAGATAACCGATATCTGTTAATTGAAAAATCAGCCCTAAGTATAAGAAATGTTAATCTTTTGTTAGTAAAAAGGGCATAAAAAAATTAGTCCGTATCGTTCGTCAAATTCGTTCGCTGTCAATAGTAAACGTCCCCAAAAGCCACATTGCCACATTAGCAGCATTGCCACGTTGTATGGCAATGCTGATTCTTTGGCCAAAAAATAGGCCACCCCACTGGTCGCGTGAAGAGTCATAAGTAAAAAAGATGTTTTAATACAAAATGTATTTTTTATTAGACGTTTTAAGAGAGCTTAGAGAAGTTTTTGTAAAGCACTATTTGAATTCGGAACTTGGAAGTTGGAACGACGTATAAACAACATTACGAGTAGTACCAAAAATCAAATTATTTTTTGTTTTAGGCATTAGGTTACTTTAAAAGAAAAAGTGTTGTTTTTAGTCTGCCTAATTAATTGAAACTAAACAAATCGGCCTGGAGTATTTGAAATATCATTATTTCAAATACTCCAGGCCGAAAATATAGTAATTCCATAGAAAGTACATAGATATGAATAATCTCAAACATAACCCGAAAAGCTGGCTCAGTCGAGAAGCTTTGTTCTTTTGATTCTGCAATGAATATAAATAAATCAAGAGTCCTCTACGTTTGTCTTTGTCCCCAGAGAGTTAAAAAATTGAATATCTGAATAAATAATCTGCTGCGTGCTCCTGAGTTTGCTGAAAAAGGCGCTTTTGGTCCATTGTGGCCTAAACAAGGCCAAGAAAAACTCTTTCATATTTTGTAAGTTATGCAAAATAAGTTGACCCAAAAAACTATGAAGACTGATGAAATGCCCTTTTTTTTCTTCACACAAACTTGGCTCTTGTGATCAGTTTCCAGTCTATTATTGTGGAAAGGAAGTAAGTTTTCTATGATAAGCTTTAAATGCTAACGATCTATGTGCTACTTCATTATTCAAATAACATTTAAATTTCCTTTTTTGCTCTTCAAGCTCGTTTTATTTTCCTGTTCTTATCAAAATTCTCCTATTAGATAGGCCTTTCATCTGTTTATTTTGTGATTGCAAATCTTAAAAAAACGTACAAGTCCTTTACAACAAAAAGTTTACTCAACGTTTCCGACTGAATAAAGATGATATTTTCCTACCTTTCAAACTGCGGCAACAGTGGCAACTCTGTTGACATCCCGCCGGTGGCTTTTCAATACAATAACCCAGCTCTGCACTCCCCCCGAGAGTATGACAACGAATTTAATTTAAAACTTTCGTATTTTTATACAACTCCAAGGTATATTGGATAACTTGTTGAATAATGGCTAGACAGACCTTTTTTTTCTAGTCTCAACAAAAATATCAGGCACAAACACAGGATTTATTAAAACTTATAGTGCTGAGAAGAAAATGTTACAAAACAAATCTTGGAGCAAAGTTACGTTGTTATTGTGACTTCGTTCTTGAAAAAACTGAAATGGCGACGACGTCCCTATTTACTCCCATATTTTACAAGGATTCTTGACACAGACAACAAATATAAAAACCGGTCAAGTGCGACTGTATCTCGGTGGGTGAGGGGTTCTGTTAGCTAGTATGAGCGTGCGTGACTTTCAGGCCTAAATCAGAACACTTTGATATTTCTTTTTGATTCCGCATGATGTGGTGAAGGCTTTCGCCTGACTAATACTTCTATTCAAGTTGCTTTAGAGAAGGTATATCTTATTGGGCATCGAACAACTACGTAACATTTTTTATCTTCAGGATTTTTAATGCAAGTTCCTGTGTTATTTTCTCGAAACCAGAATGTCAGATTTGATTAGGGTATGTGAAAGAGTATCCATGGAGTTTATTGCTCCTTCTTCTACGTGGAAACCTCCTACACTTTGGAATCAGCAACTAGCTTCATCTTTCTGAATGACCGACTCCTATACCATGACAATTCAAATGTGCCTATAAATGGTTTCATTGGAATAAATGCTTTGAATTGACATTAGCAACTCTTTTTGATATTAGCAACTCTTACTACTTATTTTATTCCAGTGTTTGTGTGTAACCCTAAAAACTTACTAGTTGGGCAGCCATCTTGTTGGCACCTTTGCTATACAAAGTAGTGAGTATCTTCCTATCAAATGTTTTTATTTCCAGTTTCCCACAAACATTTTATTGAAGCGAATGCTGTTACGAGTTTGTTGGGTGATGTAAAAATATTGGAGGCATTAAAATAAATTGGGATGTTCAATAAACTTTTCTCGGGCTTGAATAAAATAACAATATGTAATGTTTTATTGCGGACGCAATAATTCAGAGGAAAAATTGGTTAAGTATTACGTATTTTCGTAACATCTGCTCCTATCTAGATTGTATTTTTATTTTCTGAATTTTTAAAGTTAAGGTTTTTACAGACATTAATAAAATTTAATTAAATTAAACCAGGCAAGTTATTATGAAAGTAATTTGCTACTCACAAGATTGTTTTTCATTATATTTGAGGAAAAACATCTTCTTTATAGATTTACATTTTTGATTTGTTTTTTATATAAGTAGGTAAGTACCTCAATTTATTTTATTTTATGTATGACCCGTGGAGTACAAGTTGAAATCATGGATTTTATTAGAATTTCTAATGTTGAGTTCAGTGAATATTCTCACTCAATAAATTAAAAAAGCATGTACGTAATCAAACCTATAAAGATTCCCATTTTGCGCTCCTAAAAATATTATTGAACACTCTAATATATCTAATGATTGCGTTTTTTTTTTGTCAATATCAAATAATTCCTATTTTGAGATCCTGAAAAGCATTAAACGCGCAATAAGTTTTCAGAGGATCAGTTAAATATTTTCCATTAAAATATACCTGCAAGACACAACGACGACCACAACAACGACAATACATCCAACTAAACTAATTTCAACAACAAATGAAAATTATTTAAAGCCGGTCGATTTTGCAAAAATCTCACCGTGTAATCATAAGTGAAGTGAGCACTTAATAGTGTCAATTTCTACCATTAGGGAATGTGACAGAGCTCACTTCCCGCTCACTTCACCTAAGTTCTCACGGTGAGATTTTTACAGAATAGCACTGCAGCCGTGCGATTCTGTAACCATCTCACCGTGAAAGCTTGGGTGAAGTGACCGTGGAGTGAGCTGTCATTCGCTAGGGATTAACACTATTAAGTGCTCACTTCACTTATGATTTCACGGTGAGATTTTTACAGAATCGACCGGCTGGTCCTTACAAGATCATATCTAAGATAAATAGCAGTACATAGGTTTCTATATCAGGAACCATTAGTCGTCTCAAGAAGACAACTGGATCTCCTATCATTTATTATACGTCACACGAGATTAACTACGGGATAGGATATGATCAATATTTATTGCTAAACACATCCTTGATATTCTAGCCGTGAGTTCTTAGGGCTTTCACTGTTAGGTATAAATAATAAGTTACCGTCAAGGAGTGAAACCTGTAAAGTTGGAAGAATTGTGGCTGCCTGCAGGGCACATTGCTCGCAGAGGCCGTTGGGGCCGAAAGATTCTGGGAGTGGCGACCGCGTAGTGGAATATGTAGCGTGGGAAGACTGGGAAGGGCTCGACAAGTTGGACCGATGATCTTGTGAAAACTGCAGGAATCCAGGAATACAGGAGACATTCCTAGTGTCCGGCAACGTTTAAAAAAAAATGGCGTGATGCACAGAACCGGTCGAAGTGGAGGTGCTTGAGGGGGAGGGCTATGTCCAGCAGTGGATGTCTGCGGCTGAAATGATGATGAAGGAGTGAAAATCTTTAAGCCTTGGTTTCCTAAGAAGGCGGTGAACGGTCACATTATAAAGGCTGTCCAAATACAAAGGGTTTTGACACCTTAATGTCAAATACTAGTGAAAATTACAGATCTTCATGACAGTCGTTATAATATCACGGAACCGCTTACCTAGGAATCCAAAGCTTATGCAATTTTCAAACACATTCCTTTCCCCTATAGCAAGGGCATGCCACCGTTTCGAGCTAGTAGGTTATTTTCATTAAAAATGTTGGCAATACGTAGTCGGAAAAATAATAAGGTGTAAGTAAACATTTGTGGAGCCCTGACACAGCCAGAAGGTGACTCGGCAGACCCCGTAAATGATGGCGCGATGAGTTGGAAAAAACAAACGACCAGTGATCTACTTTAGTCCAGGATCGTAAGACCTGGAAGTCATGGGGAAAGGCAGCAGTGGGATGCAGACTAACATCACTACATAGTATAAAACAAAGTCGCTTCCCTGTCTGTCTGTCCCTATATATGTTTAGATCTTTAAAACTACGCAACGGATTTTGATGCGGTTTTTTTTTTTTTTTAATAGATAGAATTATTCAAGAGGAAGGTTTATATGTATAATACATGCATAATATAGTAGACAAACACTGATAATTTTGAGGTTTCTAATGTGATGTCGTAAATAAACACATTTTTTTGCGCTTACATTGTAAACGCTGGCTGAACCCGTCGAGATAGATCAAAATAATGTACTACAGTATTGTACACCTTAAAAAGGTCTACAAAAAAGTCTGCAATGGTATATGTCTATCTCTTAGGGATAACCCACAATAACCATTTTTATCCTATACTTTTTACGAAAAAAATTATCAGTGTTTCTCCATTGCACCCGTGCGAAGCCGGGGCGGGTCGCTAGTTATAAGTATAAATGAACCTAAAAGTGCTCAATATTGTAATGTCCTGACTGTGGAAGTGTACATTGTTATCCGTCTTGCAAGCTTTTGTTGCCAAGATTTGAAGACGAAGTTTTGTAAGCTTCAAAAAATATAAATGACCGGATTCACATAACTTATAAATTCATTTTGAAGAACTATGAATGATTTATATGCGTCTATTATTAGTATTTTCGGTTTATCTCTCTTATTCTTACCAAGTAGGTACTAAATCAAATACTCGTTCTTTGAGAACTTGGCCGAGATGCCTTCCTTATATTCTACGTCAGAGCTGAAGAGGATCTAACGCGCCATAACTGTCCAGGACATTTATTGAAATAAAGGCTTTAAATCACTGCCAAGAGTACTTATAATGTCATATGTGTTACATTGCCTTTATTAAAACGGAAAGTTTCTCATAAAAAATATGGTTTAGCAACTTTAGCCCTATTATTGTAGCTCTTATGACACTCAAGGGATCATAAACACAATTAAACCTTATTTTTCCATTTAAAAAACAAAAACGAAACACATTTTAATTTGTCTCGCGAGGTTTACATATTTGCTTAATTAAGTTTCAGTCCTCACTGAACGCTTGTCTCTTCACTTTTCCACTCGGGCGAAAATAGTTCACTGTGTGGACACCTGCCGCATATAGAACATGGAACAGATAACTCAATTTTGAAGAAGTTGTACATATGAAATGTTCTAGTTTTGAAGCACCATTATATCAGGCACAAAAGTCTGTCTCAAAGAAAAATGTGTCGTATAAAATAAATGGAAAATAAACGGTTTAGCGATTGTATCAAAAGATTGAAAATTACTCAAAATTAAATTCCTAAAGCTAAAAAGAACAGCCGCACGGGTCGATCGATCCGGGTCCGTAGATGGGTGGCCATCTTTACATACCTAGACCCCTCCGGGCATTGGAGAACACGTTAAGCCATTGGTCCCTGTCATTCTTGGATCATCCGTCGAGTCGTCAGAAGCCCAATAGCCTGACGACTACCAAAGGGTATCGTGTTACGCAGTAACTGAGCCAAACAGGCAGTCGCTCCATGTAAAATACTGGTATTCAGCTGCATCCGGTTAGACTGAGAGCCGACCCCAACATTGTTGAGAAAAGGCTAGGGACATCGATTGAGTAACTACGGAAGGTTACTCTAAGAATGGGAAACTGAAGAACAAGATGTATTTTTTTTTAATCTATGAAAAATTAAAAAGGTAAGTACCATACATACAAGTACCGCTCCACTCCACCCTATCGAGAATTTATAGCCTTGAAAACCCACACACCATAACATGTTGTTGATGTGTTGTTTGTCGATTTTCAGCTACTAGCTACGAACTATGGTACTTATTTTCCTCGTCCCTCCCATCAAGTACATGAAACTAGGTTCAGTAGTTCCAAAATTATAACTTTTAGTATTATTGTTTGTGAAAACGACGGCCTTAGTACCACATGCTCGAAATAGAAGACTATAACGTATTTACGTCATTTTGAAACTAAGCTTTAGGTCTCATATATGTTGAAACAATATATTTTCTAGCCGGGGGGAAAGAAAATATTTCTCTGGGGGATTTTTAGAGGGAAGTCTGACGTTCCTACCTACCCACTTCTAGTAAGCTTGAGTAATCATGCCTAGAAGGTGTTGGCGTTTAATATTTTAAGTTTAAGATGAACATTCGTAGGCCAACGTCAAATAAAGTACTCTCGCGAAATTTTGACTTGGCAAATTCTTCACAACAGCATAGTAATAGTGATTTTAAGACTATATTGTATAATATCATCGTACCTCTATTCCCCAGAGAAGGTACCTACTGTTGCTTACATTTTTTTTTCCACTCAAAATTTCAAGTAGGTATATACATACGTACCAGACTATAGAAAGCCTATTTGGAATATATGAGAAGATTATATGTATATGAGACTGGACTTAAAAACTAATTTAGGTACGATGAGTAACTAATCCGGAGTTGATGAAAAAGACCCTTTATCTGAGCCAATTTCATACTTAGATTATCATCTATTATTATTATTTTATATTGTCTGTTAAAACTCGTTTTTAATCATGTACTCCGTACTGACTAACAATTGACGAAAGTCGTGTTAATAACAAGGGTCCCCTTGAAAAGCTCTTTCTATCTTACGGCTGTTTGGTGCCAATAATGAGGGTTTTCACAAAAATTTACGCCACCAGTTGGCGCCACTTTGGCAAGAGGTCTTCCATTTCGACAATTAATTTAAAATATATGATGACGTTCATCATTCGTTTCATTCATTCGTTTTTCATTCAGTCAGGACTAAAGAAAATATAGGCGCTTTGACACTTTTGACAGGTACTCGGACCTGACGTCTCAGTGCTGCCACCTAGTGAACGTCATTTCAGGAAACCCTCATTCCTTAAATTTGATTTTTTAAATTCCGAACTAACAATTGACAAAAGTCATTATTGTAGCAAAGGTTCTACTTGAAAAGCTAACCAATAGAAAGAGCTTTTCAGCCCAATAGCCATAAAATATATCTTATGGCTATTGGGCTTCGGGGCAGAAATCCATAGTACGATGCCCATTCTCCTTTCTGACACGCACGCTAACAAAGTCACGGGCACAGCTAGTCATACGAATATATAAATTAAATGAGTATGTACAGACGCCAGCAAATCAAGCTACTCAAAACTGTGAAATTTTCCCAATCAACTTTGAACCTAATGTTTTAGCGATAAAGTTGAAAATCTATTACAGAAATTTGACAGATTGTAGTAGCTTGATGTGCTGGCGTCTGTACTTAAGAGGTAGGTAGAAGTACCTAAGTACTGTCTCACTGCAAGCGAAACTTAGTTCTGCACTATACGGGGTGTCCGGATAGTCATGGATTTATTTATTTTATTTTTTATTTATTTATTTTTTTTATTTATTTATTTTACTTGCTGATGCGTCACATTGGGATCTACCAATAAAAAAAAATGACAATGGTAAAAGTCTTATGGTTTCCGAGTTTATGATGTTTAATGAAATTTTGGAAAATCTCTACCTTTGATCAGTTTTTTCCATGCCATTTCTACGAATGAAAACTTTTTCGAGTAGAGGTTTATTTTATTTTCATCTTGAATCATCCTACTATCGATTGAATAGAAGAAAGTTACAGATATCATCTTTTAAATACCTAAAATTTAGGTTCAAACTTAAAATTTTCACCAAAAAAAATTTTACCTTATTTTTGATCGGCCCTGGTGAAAAAAAAAAATTATTGGTAGGTCATTTTTTTTTATTGGTAGATCTCAATGTGGCCCATCAGCAGGTAAAAGGTAATCCATGACTTTTCGGACACTCCGTATAGCTGCACTCACTCAATAGACTTAGGCCCATCTTCCAGGACGCTACTCAGAATTTATTACTCTCCTGCCCTTACCCCAATTTATTTGGAGTAAGGGCACAAAATGTATTTTTCTTCCATAACCCTCTTCCTATTAGTCGTCACCTGGACGCTGCTCAAAGGTCCCGATATCAAAGCACTACTATTTCTATGGACTTAGTATGTAAGGTAACATTGATTACAAAGCAAGCTTTCGGCATTTAGTAGCTCTCTCCAACTTTAAAGTAATTCAATATTCCATCTTCGTCTCGCATTTCCGTATCTCACCGAATGATTTTAATTAAAATCACGACGTTGGTTTCGGTGCGTCAGTGAAACGCCAAAAATGAACGTAGGAAGAATTTTTAATTATATTAAGGTTTTCTTTAGACGTCCTGAATAAATGATTGTGGTATTTATAAACTGCTTTAAAGGTCTTTGATATGAAAGTGAGTCTTGTATGTAGGTGTGTTTGATGCAGTTTCACAGCTACTTATACAGACTATCGAATTTTTTTTAATAAAATTAGGTAAAGAGGTGATTACATTCCATCCAGGAAAATTAATACTTCTAAGGCAGCCAGAGCCGCTGATATCTGCAACAGCAGGAATGGACTTGCTTATGGCAAAAAGAAAAACTATTAAGGACAAAAGGTCTCAAAATATTTTATGTGTGTGTATTACATAACAGAAACGTAAGAAAACAAGGAATGAATGAATAAAGTAAGAATTTACCGTTTGTAAAGTTACAACCCGTTCCTCCATAGCACTAGTTTTCCAGAAAATCCGGGAAATGTCTAGTTATTATTGAAAGTTATCGTTGTCAGATGTTCGGTATACATTTAGCGCAAGTGTTTGTGTTACAAAGACACGAAGCGCTTCAAGCACATAAAGCGAAGAAATCGATTTGGGAGCAATTTGGCGCGAACGTCGCTTTTAGCTGACGTAGTAGTAGTTGGCTAGACATTTATGCTGGAAACGTACTGTGAAAATGAATGCCAAAAATCTTTGAAAAAACTGTCTAGGCATATTGCTCAGCTCTTAGACGAAGTATTTCGAAACAAAGAAAACATCAAAATTGTTGTTACCAAAAAAAAAACATTCAGCGCTTTTTAAAATGGCTGAGGTTAGCCATTTTGTAAAACATACATACCTACTATACACTATCAACTTGGACGACTTTCGCTGGATCTCTGAAAACAGCCTCCATTGATATTACGAAACTGTCAAACAGAGTGCTAAAAGATTTCATTGTGAAACAATAGTTGCCTTTATAAGGCTCAGTATTACGTAATGAATCATCGAAACATTACGGTGACAAGTTTCCTTAACAAAAGACTCATAGGTAATAAAACCTGACGGATTGTATTAATATTTATACCGCCTTTTTTTACAAGTAACATGTTTTAATATCCAGATAAATTGGTCAAGATTTGAATTTACGTAGATGGTGCTATGGTGCTATTGGGACACTTAAGTAAAAATCTGACCACATACATCAACCTAGATGAAAATGCTTAACTATATTTAATTTGTACATAAGAACATAGAAGAATTGAATACAAAACATTCTCAGTGCTTGTCATTAGTCACCGAAGCAATAAAATACTAAAATGAATGCTTCTTCACACAACTTCAAAACAAGTAACATCATCAATCGTCCAACCAAACGTTTCTGCATCTATTGTTTTAACTGCTGCATTACTCACTGATACGAATCTATCGGAAAGTCACTGCTCGTTCAACTATAAATTAAGACTACAACGTAACGTATTTGCTACCAATTGAACTTACATATTGGCCAGTAAATTCGGAAGCTGAGGTCATGAACGGTCCCGAAATCGTGCAAAAGGAGTTACTTTGTTAGGAATTGCCAGCGGCAGAATCGAAGTATCTGAATGTTCTTTTCTCGTGTACGTGTGATGCCGTAGGTGGTCAAGAGAAAAAGTCAGTTAGCAAGGTTGTTAGCAAGGTTTTTAATCTGCCTAGTTTACGCCGGACGTAGGTTGTTAAATATTACAATGGGCTGTTCCAATCTACAAAGTGCAACTTAAATAGTATTTAACCTGAATAGAGGTCATTTACTCATCACTTTGAACAACTTATACAATGAGACAAACCCAGAAAATGCGAAAGAAAATTAGGTGCTCCATTCATTTTATATTCGCATAACTCGACAAAATGTACCCGGAGGAGCAGCTAGTTTTTTTCGGTATTTTAGCGTTAGTCCCCTTGTAAAACTTGTTCATGATGATGAATATAATGTCCCCTTTTCACGTCCAATACCATTTAAATTACATATGTAAGGGTGCATACGACAAAAAAATCTTTGAAACGTTAACGAACATAAAAATATGTAATCCACACGTACTTACCTACTTAAGGAATGTGTAAGTGTTCCACACCATATTTACGATTTTAATATAAAGCATTTCTGATGCATTTTTAACGATACACTATTGCAGACTGGGGGGATCGTTCCTCATAACTGACTAGCCGTGAACCCATTAAACCGTTTTCACGGGTCGTTAACCTCACAAAATATTTTTGCAGGAAATTTACGGCTGAAAATGCGCTTTATGGAGTGCAGAAAGAAAATTGACGCTAGAGTGAGTCAAAAGCGACTTTCACCTGTCCCAAGAATTCGTTCTATGTTTTAGCAAGATTTTTTTTTTATTTTTTAACACAAGGTGTCTTCTAAGGAATAGGATAATCCATGTTCGTGGGTATCGTGAAAGTTGAGTATGTCAAGATCAGCAAGGATAATTGCAATAAACATTCCGAGATAAAACGATGCACACAAATCGTCTAGATACCTACTGCTTACTATAAACCAGTCTATTACTGTCCCACTGACTGCAGAGCAAAGGCCCCTTCTCATACAGTGAGGCACGAGCATTAATCACCACGCTTGCTCAAGACGGGTTGGCGATTTACTCACTTATGTACTTATTGCATGTTAATTTATTTATTTTAGCTACCTTAAATCTAACATTACAGCAGTGCGATTCTGTAACCATCTCACCGTGAAAACTTAGGTGAAGTGAGCGTGGAGTGAGCCGTCAGTGTCATCCCACCTGATACGAGTACTAGGGATTGACCAAGCATACATTTACAATAAAAAAAAATAAAAAAAAAGTTTTTATTTCATTCACTTATGTAAAAAAGAACATTATATAGATAGGGAGTACCTAATCAAAATCAATCATAAAGAGAATCATAATCGAGATATTAATAATATTTTTTGTGCAAATTCTATTGATCATTTTATATAATTTAAAAACTAGTATTTTAGTTGTCAAAACATTACCTACTATTTTGTATGGTTTGAATCTAGGAAAAAACGAAAAAAAAAACAAAGTTCATATTCTAAGTTTCTGTTTCGCTATTTTATTTTAAAACTTCACAAAATAGTAATGTTTTGACAACTTCAATACTAGTTTTGAAATTCTAAAATGGTCAATAGAATTAGCATAAAAATATTATTAAAATCTCGATTATGGTTGTAAATGTTTGCTTAGTCAATCCCTAGCATCAGTGAGATGACACTGACAGCTCACTCCACGCAAGTTTTCACGGTGAGATTTTTACAGAATCGACCTGCTGGTATATATTTCCACTAGTTTGTCATGTTCAAAAATAGTTCAACCAAACTTCAGTGAAATTCGTTTACAAAAACAATCTGTCCTCCAATCCGATTGATGGTGCAGAGTTTAATGCAAAAGTCATTGGAAAGGAAATAACGCCGAATCAATTTGGGATGGAAAGTGAAAAATAAATCGCAGGTACAGCTGCCCCACATTGCCGTAACTCGATATCGGCGTGCCCCGAGCGACGCTCTGACCGAAATGTTCACATTATCGGGAATATACGTAGCTGCACGGTGCAGGAGATGTATCTGTTGGACTTAGATCTTTTATTCATTAAAGTGTTGAAGATGACAGTAACAATAGATCATTTAAAATACCTACAACTGTACGAGGATCTTTTGACGTGTAGTAGAAATGCTTCAACAAATCTTGGTTAAGATACTGCTATTGTTGTGAATAGCCACTGCTTTATATTTGTGTCTTGACAATTTGTCATAATAAACATTTACTGCTAATTTTATTATCTATGCAAAATCTCCGTGGCTAGGTACAGACGCCAGCACATCTACTACAATCTGTCAAATTTCTTCAATAGATTTTCAACTTTATCGCTAAAGCATAATGTTCAAAGTTGATTGGAAAAAATTGACAGTTTTACGTAGCTTGATGTGCTGGCGTCTGTACATAACCGCTAAGTGCATTATCTGATGCTACTACGAACAAGTATTACATGTTTGTATTAATATGGTAGCGCTGAGATTAGCACATAAAAAGAAGCTGATATCAATCCTGACACAAAAAACTCGCCTTTTACGACACCCGTGGGAAGATGTCTTCTAAGCCGCGCCACTGGGCTAAGAAATCGTACAATATTTTACAACATAAACAATAAAAGACTATTTTGATGGCAACTCTCAACAATAAATTCATTAAACGCGTTTACGATATTTTTTACGTTTATTCTACTATCAATAAACTGGGTCAACTCTTATTCTTAGTTTTTAGCAGAAAACAATTTGAAGCGAACAAATATAAATTCAGGGCAGATCGAGTGATTCATCAAACATATAATAAATTCTTGCACCTACGCTAGAAGTACGGTAAACAACACATTTCAACTACAAAACTCTCGCTAAAGCTACGGTTACACGGCTACCGCGATTCCGTCATTTATTACAAAGGCCATCATAAAAATCTGTAATTTTCACCAGAACATATTTGACATTAAGGTGTCAAAAACTCTATATGACGGACAGGGCCGTCATCTACCCCGTTCAACAAGAAGAGTGAAAATTTACAAGCGCGCTATGTTATACCCGAAGGCGTACAAATATTTATAGAGGTCATTGACATTAAAATTGATAACATAAATGGAATGCATGTAGTATCATTTGATTTTGACAAAAAAAAAATAATAATAAAACAAACAAAGAAAAATGTATAACTGTCAAAAGTAAGTGTAAGTTTACTACGTCAATATTCAAATCATGCTTAAACAAAAAAAAAAGAGCAAATAGTAAAAATAACAAATTAAAATAATACAAAATGTCAATTGCAATGTTAAATGGAATTGAACTTAATAACAGAGATAAGAGAGTTAATCAATATATAGGTATTATAAAAGAAAGTTTACAATGTGCATGCTGCTAAAACTCAGAAGTGAGTCTCAGTACGATCAAGCGAATATGGTGTGGTAACCATCTATCTCCTGTCCATGAAGAAGGTTCCCGTTTTAACCTGATGGGCATGCTTTTGAAGACATAAGGGCTGAAATTTTCGCCCTCTAGACATTTCTAGAACAGTTCAGAATATTCGAGAGTATTTGAGAGCATTCCAGAACATTCTGGAATCTCATATCAACTCCCTGAGCGAAGCCAGGTACCCCAGCTAGTTAAGAATAAGAGAGATGTCGTGCGTTGTCCCACAGGGATTAGTCCTCTTTGAAGAGTGGCTAGAGGCACCACGGCGTCCTCATCTTCCACCTGACGCAGGTCCTCGCCGGACACGGTTGCTTCGGGAGGTTCCTGTTCCGTATAAGGCGCGAGGACACGCTCGGGTGTCTCCATATTGTGGATCGCCCGGAGGACACGGTGGAGCATACGGTGGAGGTCTGCTCGGCTTGGGCGGAGTACCGCCGCGCCCTCACGGCGGCAATCGGCGGCGGCGATCTCTCCTCACTCACAAGGGCGTTGTTGGTAAACATTTGTGAAAGTGTCACAGAAATTGTATTGATAAATCAAGATGGCGGCGTTAGTTCCGATTTTGGCCACGTGCCAAAAGAACCTTGTAGCGTTGTACGAAATAAAGTCGCTGTCTGAACAAAAACTGACGAATTCACACGTTTTTCTCATAGCGTTGAACTCCATGGAGGTTAAACAAACATTTTATGAAGATACAGTGACTCATATGTAGGTATAGCTGCATATGATGATAAATAGCCACACATTTCGTCGGACAATGATCTGAAACCCAGTAACATTCCAGGAACAAGTTCTATCAAATATATAGGGTTACATCTTACGGTAGATACGATGGAACGTTTGAAGATTATTGGATTTGTCTTACAAACGTTCATGTCTGAACTAAACCGGGTAGGTAATACTAATATTTATTTCCAAAGATTTGTAACTAGGACAAAATTTGCTGAAAAAATCTGATTTTTGCGATCTGTTCTTGACAAAGTAGAGTTCACTACTTAACTTCATAGCCACAGATCTTTCGCAACGCAAAAACCGTCAATAACTCAGCATAAAACTTCATATCTTCAAGAAACCATAAAACAAACAAGGGTTATTAAACTCACGCACGTAATAACACTTAGAGGTAGCAAAGTTGGGTGTGCCGGAACATATATGGTTGATCCGTTGTGGCTCCCATGGGCGCAGTTTGGGAATCCAAACCCTAAGAGAGCTGTAACCGAACTGACCCTAAAACGCTTTGTGTAAATTAGACAAACACAAAACAATCAGTTTGCCGGACACTGATTAATAGATATTTTGCTTGTATATTTCAAAAAACGTGTGCGAGTGTATACTGAGTTGGAGTCCATTAGGTTTTTTTTTTGTTTGCGGGCTGACGAAAATTAACGTCCTAGCGAAACTCTCGGATATTCTCTCTCACATAACCGTGTCACAAAGGGCTATTAAGGCCTGTTAGGCATCATCATTAATGTGTAAGTAAAGATGCTGACATGCCGATAAGATAATGTAGGATGACTTAATATTCTGTGTGGTCCCTGAACATATTTAGGTCACGGAAGTCTTTGTGTAAGTGTGGCAAGACGCTATTAAAGGCACCTTTTAATGATATCTGAAATCTTATAAGTCGTTATAAGCCTGAAAGTCAGACAACCAGTCTTACCAAGGGGTATAGTATTGCCCAGTAACTGGGTTGTGGAGCTCAGATAGGCAGTCGCTCCATGTAAAAAACTGGTACTAGATTGCATACGGTTATACGAATACTAGATGCCGACCCCAACATATGTACTTGGGACGAAGTCACGGTTATACGAATACTAGATGCCGACCCCAACATATGTACTTGGGACGAAGTCCAGGATATCTCTTAACTTTGCAGCAACATTTTGGCAGCTCAATTAGCTTGGAATATCCAGTTTATAGTCCACAAAAATTTAAACACAAAAGAATACTGGCTAATAAATATCTAGTCCAATAAATTCCATAATTGAATCTCTTTTGTTCCCACACTAGTTTTTAGAGTCAATGGAGGTCAATAGTTAACAGGGTGCTGATTTAATCACTATGAGACAGAACTATTTATAGTGTTTCATGCCGATCCATGCAGGAATTACTTTATCGAACGATACAGCTAGGGTTTCGACAGTCGACTTAAGTAAGCTCCTTTTCCGCCAACGTAAGCCCAAATCCTCGCTACTAATTAGGAAAGATAGTAAATTCAAAAGGAAATAAAACCGTAAGCGAAAAAACCAAGAACTATTTAATGAGAATATTTGCTGCCATGTTCTTGTTCTACTTATTAGCAAAGACACAGACATAATCCTGGGAAGCTCTAAAATGTCACGTATACAGAGAGTTTAGAGCTCTCTTTATCTCAAAGATACACACAAATAATGGCTAATTAGGAGCTCGTTAGATGCCATAAGGCAGATGGGAAGTATAGATGCGATAAGCACAAGAATAGGAGAATGCGGGGAGGAAGAGAAAAATAAAGATTACGATAAGATTTTAGAGAACATAACATTGGATTTTTAGTTCAAATATCTATAAAATGTTTTGAGTTAGGACGTTTTTCCAATGAACAAACAACTGTTTTAACAGTCGTCAGATGCAGAATTTTACTGTGTATTTGATAATCATCATGGCCATCATCTTCCCCTTTCTTATGCCATAGTTTCCGGTTCCTTGCGTCCCTCGTCCAAGTGTTTCCCGCAACTTTGACGATATCGTCAACCCAACGCGCTTTTGGACAGTCCTGGTTTCTTTGGCATAACCTTGGCTACTATTCGGCTACAGTTTTACTCTATCGGCCACCTCCTCGTCTAACTAAATGTCCTGCTCAACTCCACTTGAGAAGCATCACCCTGTCTCCGACGTCTATTTGATAAAGTCAACCTAAATCGTAAATTTTATGAAGTAACATCCTAAGGTATAAATAGCAGTAATTGTAAACTTGCTACTCCATACATATCTTTGTTACTATTATGTTATTATTATTCTGCCTATTTTGTGATTTTTAAGTGTGTGTATCGTGTTATTTTATGTGTCAATGTGAACTAATTTAATTCTATGGACTTCAATGTTTGCAAATAAATGATTATTATTATTATAGAACAAAATATCTCAAACAGTGAAATTATGCGTCATATCTTGCCGCCAGAACCCAATATGAATAACTAGGCGACATGGTACAGACACTAACCACATTTCGATGTCATCTTCAATAGTTAAGTATGAGAGTGTCACTCTTCGTAATAACAACAACGTTGCGCTACGCCTAATCTTCGCACGAAGAAATATTTGCTGTGTCAACAACATATAAATTGTTGTTGGCAGTCAGTATAGAAAAGATGAACATAGAAGATCCGCTAAAACTTCGTAAAGTGGGAGTTTTCTGACCAAAAAAAAATGGAAGTTAAACCAAAGCCACCGGGTCAAGTACTCGCGCAATTTTAACGGACCACCTAATCGATAAGATTTTATCCTCACCACTTAATTTATACTGGATTACTTTCCCTCTACCGCCAGAACAAACACGCATTTTTATTTAATTTATGGATTGGAATACTGAATTTATATTTCAGTAAAATACCCAGAAAATATGGTAATCAAAAACCTTAGAAAACATCGTGAGAAAATTGGCATAATTATGTGCTAGGACCAAATATTCAAAGACATGTGACATGCAAACCCGCACTGTGCGTGGTGTGAGGACGCCTGTGTCCCAGCAGTGGTAATGTTATTGGCTGATTGTATTAGTGTACTTCTTGGGCAATCAAATCAGAATGATAATATAGTTATTATTGTTGTGAGTTTCCTCCTCAATGTCATATGTTTAGCGTGGTCTTACTCTCTACATATTTATTGTAACGTGTGAACGCTTAAATTACTTATCAAACGGTTGTGTTAAAGCATTGCACAGAGCGTATATTGTAACTAGGTAGAACCATATTTGAGTTTTCTGTTTGATTTGAAAGACTACATAGTAATTGTATTCTAAGGATATTTGATTTGGAAAATATAATAGGTTGAAAACAAATATTAATACTGTCGACATCGTTATGCAATTATCTAGCACATATCCAAAGATCATAAAATATTTCAAATTTCACTCAAAGCTAGCTTTTAAGCTGCCTTTGTGTGGTTCCAGCATTAATCTAGCAGAGAATACATTAAAACTTCGAGCTCAGACTTAAGTAACACCTGTGCAGGTCAAGCTATCATTCCATCAGGTTGGCTCTTTACTCTCGCAAACTTATAGCGAACTACTCTATTAAAAGTAGCCATAAAACTTTATGCCAAGTTGTTACGGCAGCTAAGTGCAGAGAAACAGCAAAATTAATTAAACAAAGGGACTTTGGAGTTGTGACGTCATGCTTTGTGACAGTAATTAAAATTTTCTGTGGGACTAATCAGTGATTCTGAGTAAGAAATCATTGAAGTGCTTTTTGTTGCAGTGTTTTTAGTTTATTTTATTTTTCATTACATAACTTCACGACTTTATTCGCCGAGGAGAGAGGCAGAGGGGCACCATAGTGCACCCACAATTCGGAGGTCATGTTCAAGTCTCGATTGCCATCAACCTTGCACAAATCTAGCCGCCAGGCTTGTATTAAGAAATTCCAGATGGAAAATTAACACTTTGCCCTAACTAGGAATCAAATTCATTATCTCATGCTCTGCAGTACTGCTTGCAACCACTAGACCAAAGAAGCAGTTTTTTTTTTTTTAGCCCTGAGAAAAGTATATTTACAGTGCCTTGGATGTAGTTAAAAGGCGACCGAAAGCGAGTGGGTGGCCATCAGCACTTATCAGTCAATCAATCAATATATCAACTCAGCCTATCGCAGTCCACTGCTGGACATAGGCCTCTCCCAGACTGCGCCACAACACCCTGTCCTCCGCCTTCCGCATTCAGTCTACCCCAGCCACCTTCTTTAGGTCGTCCGTCCATCTACATAGCTGGGGGACTTCCCACACTACGCTTGCCGATGCGCGGTCTCCACTCCAGGACTCGTCTGTTCCACCGGCCATCGGTATCTACTTATAATTACTTACCATCCACACGTGGTGTGATAATTACATTAAGTTTGACACACCTTGTACCACGCCAAATGACTATCAGCGACGTTCACTCTAAGGCTCAAATTCGTGAGATCGGTTTCATAAGCTGTCAAACGAAAACCGTCTCAGATATTAAACAATGCATCTTCTGATAACACAACGCCCTTATTAACATCAAACTATCAGTACATTGACCCCAAAACATCTCACCTAATTCCCACCGATGGTAACAACGTCCCATGTGTACTAAAGTGTCATGATACCCTTTGAACCGAGAGATTTCGTCTGTCGACCCATTTATTGTGTTAAATGGTGTAACAGCGCACAGACTGTTTAATTGTCCAAATTGATATCACAACGCATTGTACGCTTTTCATTAGGATTAAATTGGGAGAATATATTTGCATGGTCACTTTGCCTTGTGATTGAGGATAGACGTTTACTTGGATTACTTTTAATTCGGTGGTACTCGTAATTAATAGCATAATCAGCCCGTAAGTTGCCACTCCGGGGACACGTGCCTCCTCTCTGTGAGGGCATTCCCTCTACACGGCCCTGGGCACTCACATTTCACCAGTTATTTCTAGAGTTAGGTTTCCTAGCTATCTATCCCGTATGTTGCACCTATCATATTTTGTCTCCGCATCACCCTAAGGTTGACTGGTAAAAAATGCCTCAGGCATTAAGTCCGCCTTTGTACAGTACTTTTTTTACTTGTGCATAAAGTTTTAATAAATAAATAAATAAATTGGGGGCGAGCCTATTGTCATTACCAGACACAACCTAGACATCCTAGATGCTACTGAGAAATTTCAGATGGAAGAACCCAATAACACTTGGCTCGATCCGGGATTCGAACCCAGGACCTCATGTTCAGAAGTAGGGCTTGCGACCGCTAGACCAATGAGGCAGAGAGGAGCAAATAGAAATACCAGTATCTGAATGAAATTAAACAAATATAGTGTAATCAAACGGGAGTAATGCCCTAAGAAGGACTATAGGAAACAAAACCTGTTATGTTAAAGACGCAATAGCGCAATACAGCATGCTTTCAATATCTGATTCTGTTGAATATTGAAATTAAATGAAATTGTTTATTCTGTAAATAGGATATCGGAATCAGTTTTACACGTAATATTATATAAAAATAAGCTAGATGGAGTCAACATTTCCTGTCTGTAGAGAAGAAATGGCGAAACAAACTCAAGGGTCAAACTCTCTTTTAAAGTCCAGAGATAATCTTGGTCAGATCATGTCAAGGCAATGTAGATTAGTGCCTGAAATGGTCTTTTGAGGAAAGAACCGCACAGATTTGTGTGAACCAGTCCAGTCAGTGCAAGCATTTGTCAGTAATCGTGTAGCTCAAACCAGAGCTTGAGGTTTGAGGTTTAGATATTTTGCTTCACAAGTTGGATTAATGAAGTCTGATAAGCACATAGAAAACCACAGTCTACATTCAAAACCTTTTTTGAACATTTCATTAAGCACTCAGGCTTTACATATTTTTTACTTTTTTAATAAAGCCTTGCGCAAATATTCTTACATCTTTCTTTAGACTACAATGGTAGAAAAAACCCAAAATATATTTGGAAAATAATATTTTTACGGTCTCATAAGAATTCATGTTAAGAAATAATGCTCTTTGTCCATTAGTCGTAACTACATTCTGGCGTATAGTATCAAATTACTCCGTCACTGTTTCGCTCTGCATTCTAGATGAGACTTCTACAGCTTCAGCAACTTTAAGCAAGTTAATCCTGTACAGAGTGTAATAAGTCTAATTAGTTGTCAAACAAGAAATTCGTGTCTTAATTTCTTTCACATTTACGACACAATTTCTCGTTTGGATGAACACTGCGAATTGTTGCACCTTGTATTCAACTGTTCGAGCTGTGATATGGCAATTGACACTTTTTCGCCAGAAAAATGACGTCAGCTCATAGACTTCGTAGTTCTGTCTTATGTCACATACATAAACCTGAAATTGACAGCCCTTCAAACTTTTCTTGAAGAGAAAGATATTGTAACAGCCACTTGACATATTGACGATAAGTTAGCAGTGAAACAAAAAATCGGATTCTACTGGTTGTATCCTACTTATATTAAAAAATATGAAAGTATGTATGTTTGAAAGAAAAAATAAAGAGAGAATAACGTTTATTTGGAAACAGTTCGCAAACAACAACAAAACGGATGTTTTTTTTTACTCAATCACGCTAAAACGGCTGAACGAAAATGGATTTCAATAAAATTTGGCACACAGATAGAACCTGGATACTTTTGATCTCGGTAGTCCGTTCCCGTGGGATATTTTCTGACATCCATCCGAAGCCGAGAGCAAAAGGTGGTTGACAATATCTCTACTAGAAGTATCCTTAACACGTTCAACGCCATGTCGGACATTGAAATGCGCCATGTCGGACAGCAATGTCCGACATGGCGTTGAACGTGTTAATGTTCAAATTCCAAGGAGAATGTTAATCGCCTACATGGACCATAATAGATATAGCCTTTAATTTAACTGCTAATAAAACTGATATATACAATAGCTACTGCACATTAGTATTAATGTCACGCGTCAATTAAACATATTAGTACAAATTAGTCTACGAGATATGAAGGGCCGGTTGTGAAGGCCTTGGTCCGGGTAAATAGTCTTCGGAGGAAAATGAGGGCGTTAATTAGGTGTATGAAGGGAACTCTCGTACTTACTGGCGTATATGCCCGGCTATGGCCTAAAGGTCCTTAATTTAATGTGCGTAGTTCGTTGTGTGTAATTCGTGTGTAAGTATGAAGTGTTTGGGGAAGGAATAGTGTCTTATAGTTACAAGGAGTTGATATTTCGTTTTGTTTTTGTCGTGATTATTTTTAGTTGTTTAAAGGATCCGACTTATTATCTCTTTGTCTCCTATTTTCCTCTGCTATTTTTGTATCTGTAAGGCGGCCCCAACATCTACAATAAGTGTGCGCAATATTTATATTGCGCAATATTATTGAATCAACCATCGCACTCAAACGATTCATTATTTTCACGCAATAATATTGACAGCTCATTAGCTTCAATGTTTTTGCTTGAGCAAGACCTGCGTAGTACTTACCCTACACGGAGCAAGTAAAATTTAGTGCAATATAAATTAAACTTGCGCAATTCGTGATATTGTACAATATAATTAATCGTTTAATTCTCAATATAGCATTAGCCCATAATTTTTTTTGGTCCAATATCGACATCTATCTCAATCAAAAAAATCTAAGCTCCAATATTTATTCATTCTACTAATTTTACCACAATTGATTACTATATTACAGGCCGTACCTTTACCATTTCCTTGCGAGATCGTTTTATCTGCTAACCATTTTTCATCGGCCCACCTGAACATTAATCAATATATTCTTATAATAGCCAAATGTAAACAGGCCCACCCTTTTAGTGGGTATTTATTAGGAGTTATTTGCTAACAGCCTTCGTTCCCACGCTGAGTAGCGGCCTTAGCAAATGATGGACTTAAGTCATCTGTGTGATTGACGCAAATGATACAATCTTGCCTGTGACGTCAGAGTTTTCGTCAAGATGACAAGACAAGGGTAAGAAAATAGAATAACGATTGAATAGAAGAAGTACGTGAAGTAAGGACGTATGCGCAATAAAGCTAATATTTTGGTGGTATTTTACAAGCATATACATGAGCCTAGAATTACCTTATGATGGTAATAAGGCCAAACTTATTGACTCAGTGTGAGTTAGTGAATCATCTCCATCTACTAACATTTTTGAGATTAGGTGAAGGTACTTTATACATAACACATAAATAATTCGTGTTTTTTTACAGCAGCTGTAAATCGAACCGTAAATACTCAAAGTAGTGATGTAACACTAATGCGCAATCGTAAAAATATATCACAATAAGTCATAAGTGTCTTTCTGTCAGTAAGCGGTGACAAGACCATGAAATATAAAATCTATGAGTGTTTTGCTTACAGCACTAACACCTACACATTTTAGGATTATATCGTTTATATTATGGAACCTTCCGTAGTAAAATCGTTCATTATAATTTTATGGGTCTAAACATTTTTATATCTTCAGCATAAAACAACAGCGTAATCTGACGAAATGTAAAAAGTATATATAAACTTTAATGTAGGTACGCCAAATTGCTATTAACTATATAAAGACATATTAATGAAAAGTTCGCTGTGACAATGTTTAATGGTCTTGCTAAGCAAATAGGGTCACGTCAAGCCAAAACCTAAAACGAGCAATATGTAAGCCAAGCAACAGATTTGAATGACAGAATTCCCTGATGCATTAATTCAAGCGAATTATAAAAGCGCTATTCCCCGAATAAGTAATTCCAGTGTGCGTGTAGAAAGGATGGCTTCAACTATACTAAAATTATTTTAGTGTCTCATAAAGTCTTTCGCAGAATTAGGTAGCTTATATTCCCTCAAAATATTCTCACTTTTACGTCCCAAAATTTTAGCATACGCTAACTGAAGTGCAGACGACGAGATAGACTCTTTATGGTACCCGTTAAATAGAGCTTTACGAGAATTGTTTGGGATAAAAACTGTTTGTTCCTGTGACGGATAACTAGATGCGATAATTTTTAGTTGTAGCTATAGGTCACTAACAATAACTACTGTTTGTCTCTGCATCACCCAAAGGTTGACTGGTAGAAAATGCCTATGGCATTAAGTCCGCCTGTGTACATTTATGTGTTTTTTAAATAAACAACATTAACAGTATCATATTATGAGGACTTGAAATGAGAATTGACTCGGGAACACCGAACACAACCGAGATGCGTCCGGTTTCGCCACCGATTTTGTAGACATTTTACAATTCCCCTTATCATTCAGGAACATTATATTATGACATTAAGAGAAGCACGTTTATTTTTTATTATACCAAGTCTAACTTGTCTATAGGAAGACACTTGCAATTGTTCCGTTATACAAAATAGAACTTGAGATTGAAGTCTTAAGCAAGTTACTGCTCCTGTCTATGAATAGACCAAACACTCAGAAAGTCATCAAGGTAAATTTAGAAACTTAATTGCCCAAGCCAAGAGCCTTAAGTTTACAGTTTGATGAGCCAACTGTTGATTTTACGATGGATGCTGAACTAAATCCGCTGAGTGATTATGTCCGCAAAGTGACCAAAAAAGCCGAATGCTATAAATCAAACAAAACAGTCGTAAAATAACAATGACGTAATACAGGCCAGTATACCCTGCAGGGCTTTATGGGTGTTTAGTAAAACAGGTCACCGGAATGGAGGTCGTAAAGAGAAGTTTGCTAGATTGGTACAAGTTGGGAGATTTTGTGGCCACAGGATTAGGGAGCGTAAAAGAAAACTGTGCTAATAATTTCTCAGGAGTCTTTAGGGATTTTCTTAATAAGATAACATTGATGAGAAATCATGTGAATTCACCTATTCATATAAAATGCAGGAGCTACCAGATCAGTTCTTCTAAAAGCTCCTACTCAATCTATTCTAGTGCTTCCAGCTGAACTGGTTCCGTAGTTAACCTGGCAAAACATACTGAACAGACTAATTGACACATATCTGTATTTAGATAAAGCAAGACAACTAGCGAATGCATACAGTAACAATTACTGGAATTGCAGGTAACCATTCTAAAATGCATGAGAATACGTTGAGAAGGAGGCGAATATAAATAAACAGACATCTGGATCCAATAAACTTATTGATGAAGGGTAAATAACTAAAGCAGTTTCTATAGATGCTGCTTTACACTTTGATCCACATCAACGATCAAGTCTGAAGTAACTAAAAGAGTCTTCATAAACACGCGAATCATAAAACAAAGACTTTTTAAACTTTTGCACTTCTTTGTACCAAGCGTGAATTTGGACGGTAAACTTTTTTCGTTAGTTTTTAAAAACTCTTTTTTTATTTTGTACAGACGCTAGCACATCAAGCTACCCGAAACTGACAGATTTTCAAGATCAACTTTGAACCTTATTCTATAGTGCTAAAGTTGAAAATCTATTAAAGAAATCTGACAGATTGTAGTAGCTTGATGTGCTGGCGTCTGTACTTTCGCCTCAATAAACTTCGTCGGTGCCATTAATTTTGCCTGCCACAAAATTTTGTTTAAGCGTTGTGATCAAGCGTTTATTACTACGATGATACTTTAAATTGTTAATAAAGGAGCTAGGAATTTATGAAGGAATCATTCACTAGATGTAAGGGCTACTTTGGTTTATCAAAGCAGGTCATATTCTTGTATATCATCAGTAATAATCTACCCTAACATAATTTTTTACCGGAACTCAGCACTCTTATTCCAATTTATATATTTATATTATTTATTTTTGGTCGGCGCAGTACATATTTTTTAGTTGAACGGGAACTACGAAATGTAAAAGTGACAAAACTTATAATATCATTCTTATGGCAAGATAGGAGTTTAATATTTTTCATAGCTAAAAATAAAGTGTCACGTAGTAGTTTTATGACTACGATACCATTATTTCTCGAATTGAACTAATATTTCTAGTAAGTATGTGCAAATTATCAAGTATTGTCTTATTTTCGTTATTCACGTGAATTGTCCCTTTGCTCGGCTTTGAGCACCTTTGTTTCAATATGAGTTTAACCCGAATATCTACTACTTAGGTCCTTCACTTTGTATATTCCTTTAGGACAACTAGATCAAATATTCCGGGAACAATCAGATGAGAGGCTCTCTGTAAGGTAACTTTTCGCTTCACTTCAGTAGCAATTGCAGGTACTCCGCCACTTACAATCCGAGCATCGTTGACCCATGTTACTGCTCGACCTACTCCCTTTTTGTTTTCAGTCCACAACTTTTCTCTGCGGCCATAATTAGCTGCGGTTAGCATCATTAAGTAGTCACTTATTAATGGTAATAATGTGATGATTTGAAGATGGTTGTGTTAATTAGTTGAAATTTGCTAGTTAAAGTACCCTGCAGACCCTATTGGAGATTTTCTGTTTTATTTATTTATTATTTGTTTATTTTATTATTTATGTACACAGTAAAAAACATATGGATATGAAATAATTATAATTTGAGTACAAAGGTACTGCTTATTTCTTAAGCAATAAGCAGTACCTATAAGTAACTTGCCATCTGGCCAAGTTTGATACGACTCTTCCAAACCTGACCATATTTGATTAATCTAATTATTTTGTTAGTGTGCCCGGTCTTCTATTTACATTTCAGTTCTTAGGTAGGAATATCAATATGCCTAGGATTTTAAGGAGTAAGTACCTACCTCGGAACCTAGATTTCATAAAGCTACGTCTCTCTCTCTTCACTTTTTTCAAAATCAAACACCCTTGAAAACAAACATTGTTTACAATTTCAAAAGCTCCTTTCTGCTTGTAACAGACCACGTTGCGTAAAGTTTAATTTTAACCTTATGTTCACAGATTCTCGGTAACTACATGTTACGGATATTTATTAACTGATAGTTAACCCGTTGAACCGTTTTCACGTGTTGTCTAACCATTGCGTTAGTGTTTATTTATATTTTGTGTATTTTGTTTACAGTATGGTTCGGGGAAGAACGTGGAGAGCTGCTGTTTCGTGTGTAAGATAGCCTAAAATAATAGCACAATTATGCTATTGTCGTGTTTTTAACGGAACTTGTTTGTGTTATATTTTATGGGCTGGATGACAGTTGGTTGCATTATGTTCTGAACTTTTAATTTTTGGCTTAAAATGGTATGGGCCCGAGGCATAACAGCGTTATGGTGCATCATATATACCTGTAATTATTTTATCTTATGATTTGAAAACGATTTCTTTGACGGACTTGAATACCTTTGCCCAGCAGTGTGACAGTATAGGCTAAGTAAAAATAAAAAGAATAGAATGATTAGTGAAACTTAACATATAAATAATTAAATTGATTAGCATATTAAAAGTTCCTTCCTAGGAATCTAATCAAAGAAGGAGCCAAACTTGTACACTATTCATAAACATCTATAAACCGTTCGTCTTCTGTTCTCCAACAACGTAAACAAAATTCTAAGTACAAAATAAATTAGTAATTAATTTTATCTGTCAGTTGCCAGAACTTGAATCCGTTATCTGAATACAAAAGAGATTTTGTTGGTGGCTACTGTAAAAGGTCTTATCGCTTCACAAGCGTGTTATCATGGACATACTTTTCTCTCTATTCCAACAAATATGCGGCATGTACTGATATGAGTCATAAAGTTTTATGTGGAGCACGATACGTTAGAATAATCATCATTATTTTTTGCCGGCAAGCGTAGTATGGGACGCCCCCCAGCTAGATGGACAGACGACCTCAAAAAGGTGGCTGGGAAACACTGGTATGCGGAAGGCGGAGGACAGGGTACTGTGGCGCAGCATGGGAGAGGCCTATGTCTAGCAGTGGACTGCGATAGGCTGAGTTGATTGATTGAACTGCTCTGTACAGACAACGCGGCTTAAAGTAACACTTCAAGTTTATATTTAGAAGAGATCTATGGATTTTTTGTTCCAAGTGGTTGCTGGCAAAGAATACGCAACACACGAACCCTGGTCATGGGCCTTAGCAATGGCAAGTAATTAAGAAATAACGCCTGCACTGCACATAATTATAGGTTGTACTGTTAACTACAGCCATGATAACAAGAGACTTGAATTACCCATCTGGCAAGCGTGGTGCGACTATGGCACTATGGCACTCCTAGTTTTGTATTTCATTGTTAGAGAATTCCAATGTACAGCCGCCAGCACATCAAGTTACTACAATCTTTCAAGTTTCTTTAATAGATTTTCATCTTTATCGCCAAAGCATAAGGTTCAAAGTTGATTGGGAAAATTTGACAGTTTCGGGTAGCTTGATGTGCTGGCGTCTGTACATCAGTGGAATCAAACGGGCTGATATATGAAACGGAAGTAGGTTTTTACAGATTTATATTTTTTACTTTTTATTAGTATATTTTTTGAATCCTACTAATATTATAAACGCGAAAGTATTGAGTTGGCACAAAAGTAATAATAATAATAATAATTTATTTATTAATTTTGACAACACTGGTCCAATGGTTAGTACAGCAATAACTTATCAACTAAGGGTTAGTAATTAAATTAAATTAAAAATCAAATCAAAATAATAAAAATAATCAAAATAGTAAAAATAATCAAAATAAAATAATCAAAAATAAAAACACTTTCTATTCACCCTGCCGCACGAGCAACCGGACAGCGTGTCTAAATATTTGTGCATCGTGTTTTTCAGCTAGGGTTTTCAGAATGCTGTTGGTGCTAGCCCTCACTCTGCTTATCAAGGAAGCGGTCTTTTTCCTCCGGATGGCAAAGAAGTCGTCGGTTTGCTCTAAAGCAAACATGCCAGACGCGCTGCAGAATCGGGGCAACCTCAACAGCACCCTGAACCCATTATTATATTGCACCCGCAGGGCATCTAGTGCCCTCCGCGTGCAGTTGACCCACAAACTACCCGTGTAGAACGCTTGACAGTATGCTTTAAACAAAGTAGTTTTCACCTCGTTACTACAACGGGCGAATCTGTGAGCCAACATGTTGCATCTAGCTGCTAGTGCCCTGCGTTCCCGTTCAATGTCTACCTGATCCCTGAGGTCCTCGGTGACATAGTGACCCAAGTACTTGAATTGGGTGACCCTCTTAAGTGGTCGTCCATTTAGGGATATTGAGGGCTCGTACTTTAAATGTTTCCCGGGAGCAACAAAGATCAGGTATTCACTCTTCATCTCATTATATAACAGGCCATGGGTTGCCGCATACCTCTCACAGACGCTTAACATCTCCCTGATTGAGCCAGCCGTTGGACCCAGCAGCACCATGTCGTCAGCGTAGCTTAAATTATTGACGCTAGTGCCATCTATTTTGCACCCAACTGGTCTGCTGCTGAGTTCAACGATCAACTCATTCACATACAGATTGAAGAGCTTAGGTGAGGTTATCCCCCCCTGTCTCACTCCACACTCCAACCTGTACGCTTCAGACAGAACGTCTCCCCAGCGAACTTGGTTTAGCTGGTTAGAGTACCAGTACTGGAACAAACCCGTCAACTCAGGTGGTACCCCTGCTCCCCTGAGCTTATCCCAAAGGACCTCATATGACACAAGGTCAAATGCCTTTGAGAGATCAAGGAAGCAGGCATACACCGGAGTACCTCTCTCCTTATAGTATTGGACCGTCTGCTTTAGACAGAGGATAGCACTCTCAGTGGAGAGTCCAGGCCGAAACCCAAACTGTGCGTCATGTAAGGTTATCCATTTGTCAAGTTCCTTGTCAAGCAGACCGTCCAACACCTTAGCAATTACAGTGGCCAAGGATATCGGTCTGTAATTCGCCTTGTCCGACATATCCCCAGTTTTATTTTTCACGATCGGTACCACTATTGTCTTCAGCATATCGGGTGGAAGGTACGAGTGGCTAACGCAAAGCGTGAAAAACAGCGCCAGCACTCTAGGTAGATGTATCCCGGCATACTTGAGATGCTCGATGCTGAGACCGTCGTGACCTGGGGACTTCCCCTTAGCCTTAGCCTTAGTAATGAGACACTCTACAAAACTCTATAGGTACATTTCCTTTTTCAAGTTAATTGTTTTCGATATTATTCTAGAATGTTGCAGAACATTCTAGGTATGTGCCGCCCTCGCGACCGGTTCAGTCAGTTTGAAGAAAAATAGACGAGCGACAAATTCATACACTATACTTATACGAGTACTTGTTAGGCCACAGCGCGCGGACTGCGGCTGACAATGTCAACACTGCATTGTACGCTGGAAGGACAACCATGCTACGGTGTCCTGATGGTTTGACCGTTTTAAATCAAGAGTAGAAAGTCAGCTACGCTCAGGACGACCACCCGCAGTGAATGATGACGATTTACGGCGCGAACTGCAGTCGAATCCGAATGCTACCACTCGTGAATTATAGCGGTAATTATTAATAATTATAATTATTAATTATATATTATAGCTCATGGCTAAAACAGTCGACGGACTGTTACCAATAATTCGCTTTGAAAATTATCGTAATGCTCGAAAAGTCAGTTCACAGCCCACTTTTCCTATCATTACCTATTCTTGCTAACCTAGCACTTTAGGACCGGATCGCCAATAAAGAACACGTAATGGTGTCTAGCGGCTTTCAGCTTTTAATATTTGAAACCAAATAAATAGGTCTCTTTTTTGAAAAAGAAGACAATAGATTTTTTGCAAGTTTTTACTAAAGGAGTTCTTGCAAGTGCGTCGTCGGGGACATACCTTCTTGCGAGGACTTTAGACATCCACTTACATAAATGATGATGATGACAAATCAAAATCGAATGCAATTACATATCTTTCACAAGCATCCAACATACATCGGGTAGCATGCAACCTATTCAACAGAATCAGACCAAACAAATCAATTGTTGCAATCAGCGGCGTGCGAAAGAAGAGATTGTGCTTGATGCGCTTAGCCACGCGATGTCAAGCTTCATTGCATTCTTGATAACGAAGCCTGATTAGCAAAGGGCGGGTTACGTCACCTTACACATACGAGTGCACGAAGCTTCAATGTGTAGTTACTGTACCAAAGTGTCCAATACTACCGAATGTTATTTTTAGTCCTTTTCTTACCGAAAGACTATATAAATTACGAAGAAAAGCTAAACACAAGGCCAGCAATGGTCAGTACAAATATGAATAAGATCCTACAACCCTGTTTGAGAAGTAGGAAACTATTCTTATGGAAATTTCAAGAACATAAACGTACATTAGTTAGTAAAAAAGTACACATACCTAACACTTTCACAGACAGGAAAAGCAATCAAACCAGTTACAAAGTTTGTTTAAAATTTTCAAAATCCTTGAGTAAAACCAATATGCTTTGACTTCACATTTTTAAAAGCAATTTTCTTGAAGCTTTATAAATGACAACTTTATATTATTGAATAAAAATCAGATCACAAATAAATAAATTGATAAGCCAAGGACTTCAGTGTCTGAGCTAAATAGGTTCTTTGCAATGCAGGCAAGCGCGAAAAAAATTATGCAGTGCAAGTCTTTCATTTAAAATATACTTAAACGTCGGTCGTCGGTCTTCCTGTATTTACTCAAGTGTTTACTTTCAGTAAAACTATACTGACGAAAGGAAGGGTCGGAACTCGGAGTTGTTGTTGAGTTGGTTGAAACTGGGGCGATGCATGTAGGTCAGCCCATGTGGTCACAGGTTAAATTATGCATATAAACTGCAGCGGCTGTCGATAACTCGGTACTGGCCGGGATATATTGAATGAAACCCGTCTTTCAAGCAAAAAGGACTACATATTTATATCAGGGAACATGCTGCTAGAAAAATCAATAAGGCTATTTTGATAGTAAAATCAAAAAGGCTATCATACAAAGTTTCACAGCAAAACCTTCGTTTTTCATAAAGGTCGTTAAAAAAGGTTTTACTTACGTAAATATTGCTAAAAGCAGAACTTAAGGCTCCATTCACCATAATTATGGCAATTCAAAAGTTGATAAAGCGCACTACACAGAGCACTTTTCCAATCTGGTTTCATGACTTGCTTGAAATTAAAAGGAGCTGTAGACGTGCCCCTATTGTTCAATATGAATTGCCAGCTAAATCTTTTATGTATTTGGATGAGAATTCATGAGGCGAATATGAAAATGTCCATTATGCTCAATTTGGGAGTGGCCTCCGCCCGCGGTAGACGGTTTTTGGTTAAGATGATATCCAACTAGACGATAGGTAAAGTGGCTATTCATTTCTATAAATTTAAATAATAAGTAAATAAGACTATAAATTAGAACCACATTTACCGTTAAACTTGGCTATTGATGGTCTTGCAATTAATTCAAAGTCTTTAGCAAACCATCCGTCTATGCCCAAACTCAGCACAATCAAAAAGATAGATAGTCCTAGTTTGCAGAATTCCTTCCCAGGCGTAATTTACGAGCTATCGAGATTCCGGAACTATTCGACAAGCAGAATTTTAAACAGGAATAACTAAGGTAATAAAATTGTAGCGTTCCAACACTTATACTCGTATATATCTAACGCCATTGTAACAGAACGCGTCTCTTTGTGAGATGTTTTGAAGTGGCGTGGTTTCAATGTGCGGAACTCCACTTTCAGGAGTTCCGTAGCTTTGTAGGTACTGTCATTTGTATGAAATATACGTTTGTTAAAACTTGGATAATGAGCAAGTACCGTTATTATGTGTGTGATATTTTCTGCTTTGACAAAAGTTTTCATCATATTAATTAACATAATTTATATTATTACGTTTTTACTCTTCAAATAAATTACATTGAATTGGCTATAGCAATTTTCCGCATGATACAAGTAAGGACTTTTATTATAAAATAACTTCACTAACGAGGGTTATGAAAGAGCTTTTCTTAATAACTCTGTTATGAGTTATGATACTCATTTCAAATAGGTAAGTAACGTTACATGTTCCTGTCTCATACGATACAGTTAAAGCTCTCTAGATTACCGCAATAAATGTGACCTACGCTAGAAAATAAGACAATGCAGTCGCCAAGCACACGACGACACACGACGGAAATTAAAGTTTAGAGAATATTTCGCTCATAATATCAACACAAAAACATAACATAACACCACGACTGTATTACACAAAGGGTTAAGAGGTGCACCCTTCTCCATTTGAAGGGTACAGGGAAAGAAAGATCATTGTCAGATACACCTCATTAGGAGATAATAATAAAAAACTGATTAACTAATTAATGCACTTTATTAAAAAAATGAATAAAGCTTATCTTAATACTATGATAACAGGGCATTACTATGTATTATATTTTATACCTATTACATATGCCTTTATATAGTTAATATTTTTTATAATTTTTCTTACATAAGATTTTTTGAAAGAAAGATCAATGTCACATGACTATGATTCTTTTTACATGTTTCTAAATGTAGTTCTTCTAAGTAACTTAAATGAAAACACAAAAAAATATGTACACTTTGATTTTATGCCTTTGAATAACTTACTATTATTTACTTTTTTATTAAATTTGTATTAATATAAAAAAAAATAATACAAAAAAAGTTTAATTAAATTAAATTATTAAATTGACAATGATCTTTTTTAAAACAACAGGGATGACTACGACCTTTCTTTCCTACCTCCATACTAGCTTTTAAAGGCTCTTGTGTGTAAACTGATCTATTTATTCGTTTTCGGGTTACAGGGCCTAATAGTTCAGTAGGGTTTCTACTAGATGGCATTGTTATTTGAATATTGAAAAAAATTGACAATGATCCTTCTTTCCCTGTACCCTTCATTTATGTCTAAGTCCCATTTAATAGGGGTGAGATCTATGGGGATGAGCCTATTGCCATTATCATCTCCCTAGCCTTTTCCCAACTATGTTGGGGTCGGCTTCCAGTCTAACCAGATGCAGCTGAATACCAGTATTTTACATGATGCGACTGCCTATCTGGCCTCCACACCCCAGTTACTGGGTAATACGATAACCCTTGTTAGACTGGTTGTCAGACTTCCGGGCTACTGACAACCCGTAACGACTATCAAAGATGCACGAATGACAGTCAGGACCAACGGCTTAACGTGCTTTCCGAGGCACGGAGGGGTCTTGGTATGTGAAGATGTTTACGCAGCCACGGACCAACCGCGGCAAGCGTAGCTTAACCTGATCGATCGACCCGTGCGGCTGTTATTACTTAGCCACAAGCCCCTCTCAAACTCCCTCAGCCTATTGCCGGGCACAAATCCTGAATTGAAAAACTCAATAAAGCTTTACTCGACTCGGGAATTGAACCATGGACTTCATGCTCAGCAGTAGCGTTTGCAACCAGTAGACCAACGAGGCAGTCATAATATCATCTCATTTTATTTCACCCGCTCTTACAAACAGCCTCACTCGTTAAAACTTTCAATTTGAGGAAAAATTCACCACTTATTTTTATGCGAAACTAGCGTTGGTATAACTCTTCTGGTGCATTTTTGGGCTCTTATTACGGTACGAAAAATATTTCCTTGGGTGTCGTAAAAGTCGACTGAAATTTTTAGCTAGAGAATCGGCAGTAGTTTCCTAACATGCGGTTATATTATTCTTAGTGTGTTTATGGCGGTCTTGATAGAACGGCGGTCAATGCCCCAGAATTTGGCTACGAGTCTGGCACCTTCAGTAGCGTCCAACAGTTCCTGTAACGAACGTGCAGACAACAGGACACGCTGAACACTACATTAAGTGTCCCATTGTTTGTAGAACAGTACCACATTAACACTCCAGGACGGAGCCATCTGTGAACCTCCACCTCAGCAGGTTTTCCTTAATAGTGATGATGGACCACCTGCTTATAGTGTTTATTTTTCTGATTGATTATGCAACTCACGTTAAACGTTAAATCTTTTTTGTCTGATATAACGTCGTATACTAAAAAAATGTGAATAATATGTATAAGACTGTTGAGGGGCCCGTGGCTAAATAATAACAGCCGCACAGGTCGATCGATCAGGTTAAGCTACGCTTGCCGCGGTTGGTATGCGGATGGGTGACCATCTTTACATACCGAGACCCCTTCGTGCCTCGGAAAGCACGTTAAGCCGTTGGTACCGATAGTCGTTACGGGTAGTCAGAAGCCCTAGTCTGACAAACAGTCTTACCTAGGAGTATCGTATTACCCAGTAACTGGGTTGTGCAGGTCAGATAGGCAGTCGCTCCATGTAAAATACTGGTATTCAGCTGCATCCGGTTAGACTGGAAGCCGACCCCAACATAGTTGGGAAAAGGCTAGGCAGATGATGGTGTATAAGGCTGTTCAATAACAACGGGTACAAGATTTTCTTCAACCTTATATTTGTACTACAATTAATAGAACTTTAGAACAACAGAGCTGTCTTTTAATGACGCCATGATCCCAAAAGCCTGGACAAGTAGTTTTTGCACACCATTGTTTGTTACAAAATGCAACCCAAAATAACCATACAAAACATACAGTTCATTAAAATAAAATGGATTGTAGGCAAGGTGCCCGAACAATCACTTGAAACACTTGAACCGTCTAGGTGGAGTACCGCGTGGGATACGAGCTATTCGACACATAAGTAGTTCAAGTATTCACTATTACTACAAATAGACAGATACATAAGAACCATAGATTTAATTGACAGGTTGTGAGAGTGAAATCCAACTATGCATGGCATAATATGCATAATCAGTCCATAATATTCCCACTACTGGGATACAGGCCTCCTCTCTTCGTGGAAGTGGGCTGTAATCTACCACGTGGGCCCAGTGCGGGTTGGTAGATGTCACATGTCTACGATTTTTTGGTTCTAGGACATGTCAGTTTCGTCACGATGTTTTCTTTCACCGTTTTGAGAGCAAGGGGGATGAAATTATTTTATATAAAGTAAAGTGCCTGGGTTTGAACCCGGCTACAACTCGTAAGTCGGGTTGGTTACCATTGCGCTTGATAACACAATGACCGAGTCATGAAAAATGTGCTTACTTCAAGTGCGACAATATTCAGCGTAAATAACTGTCTGCAGAGACGCAAGTCAAACCATCTCCGTGATTCGCTTAAATTTGTTTTTATCCTTCATTAAGAATAACCAGGTTCTTATTAATAAAATTAATTACAATCTAGCCTATAAGACTAATAAGCAAATTAATGTAACTTATTATTTTACGTAATAGTTATTTTAAAACTTAGAATAGTGTTGATTCTTCTTTACACAAGTCAGTTTCACTTTCTTAGAGATTCATAAATGGTTCAACCGACAAGGCTTGCTAACTTACAGCAATGACTTAGTTCTAGAAAATTCTCATACGGTTTGAAAAGAAAAGCTCAAACAAAACAAATGACAGACCAGCTTTCAATCGTCTAATGCTCGGTTCCACGGAGCTCGGTTCCTATAAACGAAAAAAAGAAACGACGAACGAACGAACGTTTTGCTTACCAATGGTGCATTTTTTATTGCCAAACTGGGTATACGAGTACATGTAAATAGATTCGTAAGCTAATTTTACCTGATAGCTATTTCCATGTGGGAGGATCTAATATGCAAAGCTATGAGGTCTTTGCTTTGTCATCGGTAAAGATACAAGAATCTTAAATTTAACTAACAACGGTCCGTAAATTCTAGGAATCGGCCATAAAATACAGACTAATCCTTCTGACTGTCTTCGTTTTACCTATTACCAACCTCGACGAACAATAAATACTCCTAGAAATATATTACGTGTGTGATAGAAAGGAACGTTTACGTTACCCTGCTTTCTGCATTGTTACTCTTGACATCTTATTTCCTAGTTCTTTTCTTTGAAGACGCAGGAAAATAAAAGTTAGACAAGAAGGAAATGTGACGGAAATCGCGTTCTAGAACCTAATTTTACGCGAAAGATATTACCGCGTTTGTTTGGCGATGTTGTATGAGCTTTTTGTGGAAGAAAGTTTAGAGTTTTTAGAATCAAAGGATCAGTAAATTAGGACAAACTGAAAACCAATTCCCGTATCTAACAATCAATAACTAATCTATTGTCTTCGTTCAAAATCTAGCCGTAATCTCATCTCAGTGACAATCAATGTCAAAAACTTGACAAAATGTATGGAAATTAGAAGTATTTTAGACAGATTGAGAATGAGATCGGACCATGATCGGACTGTGAACGTTCATAAGATTACGAGAATCGCCCCGTGTTATGGCTATGGTAAAAAATACATTGAACCTTTTCCGTCTTATTCACTGCAAAAAGTTTTCACAAATCACGTGGTGTTTATAAAAGCCGCCGGAATCAATGGGACCCTGAACACAGACAATACGAGTAGATTCTTAAGAACATACGCAAACCGTATTTGCTTGTTATCACAACATTTTCATTAATTTCGCAAATTGTACGGTGGGCCGCATGTCAGTGGTAACAAGACCAATAAAAGCTGATATCTTACATCCTCCTACTCATAGGCCTCCTCTCTTCGAGGGGGAGTGAGCTACAATCAACCCCGCGGGCCCAGAGAGTTTGGTTCCTGGACGTACCGGATTCCTCACGATGTTTTTCTAGACCATTTTGAGAATAGTGGTGATACTGATGAAATTCTTTACTAAACACAAAGTAATGCATCTGCCTGTGTTCGAACCCACGACTTACAACACGTAAGTCGAGGCTGTTACCAGTGGGCCACCAAAGCTATTTTGACCTCTTACTCTATTAAAACCCCGTACTACGCTAGGCCAGCTCAAGTTCCAAGTGTTACTACCATCGAGCGGGAATTCTTTTAGAAGAATCTTAATGGAAAGGACGGCTTCCACATAACAGTATCATTGTTTCTACAGTCTGTAACGTAACAATGAGCGAGAGTTATTTGGCGTGGATACCACCGCTACCCCACAATATGTTGACCTATCTAATCTAACTTGAGGAGTTAAACTACTCTCTATATTTCTCAAGACCCAGTACTATTAGCGATATCTTCACAAATAGTGTAACTCAGATAATTTTGACAGAAAATTGCGCTGAATCCCTTGTTCACAAACTTAATTAAATTTAAGCTAATTGCATCTTTTTTTTTCTATTTCATTAAGAAAAGGACAGAAGATAATAGTTTAGTCCTGTCAAATTATGATACTCCATAGACAAGTTTAGACGTGATTAAAAAATTGGCTACTAAATATACGTCCATTTACGTCAGGCGCTGACTAATTTGACAGGACTAAACTAATATTTATCTTCTGTCCTTTTATTAATGAAATAGAAATAAATAGATGCACTGGACTTAAATTTAGTGTAGTTTGTGAACATTGGAATCGGTGCCATTGTGTGCCTACCCACCCACTTATATGGTACAATAATCCAGTGTATAATACAGATTGCTCTTTGCATTGCATTATCTGGAACTGCCGTGCGATTCTGTAACCATCTCACCGTGAAAGCTTGGGTGAAGTGAGCGTGGAGTGAGCTGTCATTCGCTAGGGATTAACACTATTAAAAGTGCTCACTTCATTTATGATTTCACACTGAGATTTTTACAGAATCGACCGGCTGATCTTTCGGAACCAATTGGCTAACAGAATTAAGACAGAAACAGGTATTTCGACAGATAAACTGATAGTCTTCTTGCTTTGGGCTTACAAATACAAGTAGTGCACAGGAGTTGTAATTATGTAAAAGGTACAGACGCCAGCACATCAAGCTTCTACAATCTGTCAGATTTCTTTAATAGATTTGCAACTTTATCGCTAAAGCATAAGGTTCAAAGTTGATTGGAAAAATCTGACAGTTTCGAGTAGCTTGATGTGCTGGCGTCTGTACAAAAGCAAAAATCTGTCAAAAATGTCTAGGTATAAGCGCACGTTTTATGACTGCGTATCACCATAACAATAAATATTATTATCATTGAAATGGAAGCATCTATCATTGCCGATATAATTTTATCCTAACCGCAAAGCTATTTTAATCACAGTTTCCTGTAATATATTACGCTATCAATAACAGTTGTCAGACATACTGGAAGCTAGCCGTAGGTGGATAGTTAGCACGAAGGTCAAAGGATATCCCTTCAAAAGTTGTGTTTGAATCACCTGCTTATAAAACCTGGTTATTTACGCACTTTAGAAATATTTATTATACAGGTATTACTAGGTTCCGTCCTCGACTTTGTCCGATTGAAACGGCCCCCGACTCATCGCGTCGCATGCCATAGTTCGTTCGTGCTATTTCTGCCGTGCGATTCTGTAACCATCTCACCGTGAAAACTTGGATGAAGTGAGCGTGGAGTGAGTCGTTAATAGTGTCAATCCCTAGCATCAGCATGACTCATAGCTCACTCTAAGCTCACTTCACCTTAGCCTGAGGCCAAACGAGCGTAATTTTGTGAGTTGTGAGTCGCGTAATTTGAGTTGCGTAATTTCTGCTGCATTCGGTTTCATACAAAAAGGCAGTTGGTGCCACACGACGACGCAAAATGAGTTGCCTTTTTGTATGAAACCGAATGCAGCAGCTATTACGCAACTCAAATGACGCGACTCACAACTCACAAAATTACGCTCGTTTGGCCTCAGCCTTAGTTATCACGGTGAGATTTTTCCAGAATCGACCGGCTGTTACTAGTTCGTTTTCGCTTGGCGTTGTTTCTTTTTATCCTTTTTGCTCGGCTCCTAAGAGTCGTAGCGTGATGTTTCTTGCCGTCCTCGAGAATTGGCCTAACAAATGTAATTTTTTTTCAAATCCGACTGGCAGTTCTGGAGATTACCCCCTACATACAAACAAACAAACAAACAATCAAATTTTACCACTTTATAATATTAGTATAGAAGTATTGATGTAAAACAAACGTCCTTTCCTACAATACAGTCGTTTAATATTACGGGCTCGCAAAACAATCGTTTTGAAGTTTTATTTTTGTAAAGCTGATTGCACAGCGGCGTTTGAAAACGCCTTCTTTGTTTGAACAAAAGGTCTGTTTTGACTTTGACTGCACTGCATGTTTCCCGATAGTACACAATTCACAACATTGTAGAATTTATTAACTACTAGCTGTGCCCGAGACTACGTTCGCTTGCATGTCGGAAATCAAATTGATTTTAGAATAGAATATAATACTCTTTATTATGTAAACCATATAAATTACAGACATAAATATAGAAATTTTACAAAGGGTGACACAATGGGCGGTCTTATCGCTAAGAGCGATCTTTTAAAGACAACCTTTGGATGGATTGGATTCTTTTTATAAAATAAAGGTAAAAGGCCCAAATTACTCCTTTTAAAATCAGCTATCTGCCAGTGAATGTCCCGTCAAAATCGGTCTAGTCGTTTTGGAGATTAGCCGAAACAAACAAAAAAAAAAAAAACAGACAGACAATTTTTTTTTTAATTTTTTATTGTTATTTATACCTAAGGTACTTATAATACTATACTTTTATTTATGTATAATATATACTTTCATATGCATTTAGTAAAATGCTGTTATTTTGACATTACAAACAGACACTTCCATTTTATTTACTTCGGCTGCCCAAATTCAAAACCTAGTAACAGGTGATTTGAAAAAAAAACGGTTTTTGGCATTTTTCGACTTACTAGACAGTTTCAAAATGATGTGTACCTTAAAACACCCAGTTTCATACGTAATTTAAAAAAAATAATTTAGTATGTCTAAGCAATTTGGCATGATTACGAAAATTTACTTGAAGTACAAATTTTAAACTTAGTATGTCAAAATCCAAATTTAAAACCCTAGCAGCTCAAGCGACTTACTAAGTTATGAATTTGAAATACCAACTTGCTATGTTTTGAATTTGACGCCGATTGTAAAATAGATGAAATTTCGTTTAGTAAGTCCAGTGTCACCTTAGCTTAAGTTTATTTATATTTTTTAGTTTTTGTTGACTGTTGAGAGCGTGTGTCATGTTTTAATTTAAGAGTCCTTTGAAGTACGTTAGTAAATATCTTTTTATAAGTCAACAGGATTTTTATTCAAAATCCAGATTTTGAATAAGCTCATAGGTATGTACTTTAGAATATTTTTTTAATCTTATAAACAATGTATAATGAATTTGTTTAGTCTTCACGTTTACCATAGAAAATCAAATTGATAACCTAGTAAGCAGACTTACCAAGTTTTTATATTGTTTTTACATTTATATTTGGGTAAATTCACAAATAAAAATAAAGTATGAGCGATTCAAGTGTAAATACTCTAAAAATGATTACGAGTATAACAAACTAAAATGTCAACAATATAGCACAACTTTTCGCCAAACATCCAAATCGCTATCTCTTCTGGTTTCTTCGGGCGAACGAATCAAAGTAGCCGACCAGTTTTTTGGCTCTCCTGAACATTTTTGTGGGAACGAGTTACTATGTTTTGATTTTAAGCAGCCGACTTGTATAGATTGTGTTTAAAGTCGGATCAGACCGTGACGTATATACGTTTACGTATTTATATTCAGTAGTGCTATTCTATGTATAAAAATCTCACCGTGAGAACTTAGGTGAAGTGAGCGTGAAGTGAGATTCAGTAGACTAATGCTAGGGATTAACACTATTGACTGCTCACTTCACCTATGATTTCACGGTGAGATTTTTACAGAATCGACCGGCAGCACTGGTCCTTCGGGCGAATTAGCTCAAACTAATATCGCTAGTGGTCCTAAGAGATGAGTGGGATAATATCAACATGGGTAGCGGCGTCTGCGTCAGTACTAATAACATTATGCTGCGGTCAGCAATCCAATCAACCGAGGGGATTATGCCATGCCAATGTCTCTCCAGGATCGTTTGCTGTAGTGGTCTACTCGGGGCTTTAGTACAAAGTAATGTATATTGAGATGATATGAACGCTGACAATCATAAGCTTCGTGTACCTCAAAAACTTAGTTTGCTGTTACCTTGTTGTTGATAAAAATAAAACAATCCGTCAACTTGAGAATAAGAAGTACCTATGTATGATTAAAAATATTTTGGGTTTGAGAAACCAATTTTTAATAGATTAATATTATTTAATATTAGCTTTAAAGTGCTAATTTGTCAAGTGTCGTCGTCGTCGTCGCCAAGCCTGCTAAACTTTTTTGTTTGACATGTTAAAAAAATATATAGGAGTATATGATTTTCAACTACATTTTATTTTATTGAGGTACGCTGGAAAAGATTTCTTTGGAAAAGTAACCATCTTTGTATTTATTTGTTTAACCGTTTATGTACAGACGCGCACATCAAGCTACCCGAAACTGTCAAATTTTCCCAATCAACTATGAACCTTATGCTTTAGCGATACAGTTGAAACTCTATTACTTACTTAAAGAAATTTAACAGATTGTAGTAGCTTTATGTGCTGGCGTCTGTACCTATTTTTCAGTTTTTTTTTTTCTTATCTGTTTATTTAGGTGTGTACCTACATAAATGGTTAAAAAAAATAAATAAATAGTAAAGAAGATTTGGAAAGTCTCAGAAACTAATTTTAATAATACCATCAAATAACATAAGTAATTAATTTATAAAATTGAAATCGCCAACCCGCCTTGAACCAGCGAGATTATCAATACTCCTCATGCGTTCTTTGTCTGCGAAGAAGCCTTTGCGAGCAGTAAGAAAATAATAGACTGGTATTATATTTTAATACCACCAAATGGTTGCGGTTCCTCAAAGTTTGACCTACCTAATAAAGACAAAGATTTAGTTTCAAATAAAAATGGACATTTGTATGGGGTAATTACTTGTCTATCAGTGGCCATCAAAGAAGACAGTGAGAGCCTAACCTAATTACTTCCTTGCCTGACAACTGGCCATTGATGTTGAAAAGTAGGTAATAAACCTATTTCGGTTATTCCATCTTCCAATCCATTAAGGGAAATGACCATATGAATGGAGCATTCATTTGCGAAATAACTTACCCCAATTAATATATTTTGGAATATTATTTATTTTCCTGTCAGATTTTTTTATGGAGTTTCGTACCTATAACTAGGACACCGCAACAATTTTTCGCTGCACGGAGAGAAAAAACTTAGAAAAATTACTGTGATGTCTCATAATCTGAGTGCATTTGAGTGGTAATGGAAAAATTACCCTAGCACAGTCAAAATTCTTATGCTGTACAGTAAAATTCATTGGACAAAAAGTGAATTTTTCCCAATCTCACTCAGAAAATTTTATGTAGATGTCACTTGCACTCACTTTACAGTGACGAGCACAGTAATTTTTCTAAGAATTTTCTCTCCGTGTGTAACAACATTCCGAATTTTGAACTAGCTACAAAAACATTTTCAAAAAAGTACGTCACTAATCTTTTCGAAGCTTTCATAGCTGTCCGAAACAGCCGTGCGATTCTGTAACCATCTCACCGTGAAAATTGGGTGAAATGAGCGTGGAGTGAGTCGCCAATAGTGTCAATTCCTAGCATCAGCATGATTCACAGCTCACTCTAAGCTCATTTCACCTTAGTTATCACGGTGACATTTTTCCAGAATCGACCGGCAGGTTTCGTCGTTATTCTGGACAGCTATGAAAGTCGGACAGATTCCTCACGAACATGAATAAAAAACATCAGGATGTTTTTTATTCATGTTGGTGAGGAATCTGTCTGTTGCAATCAAATTCTGAATCAACTCCAAATTTTCCGCGCACAGAAGTTTTCCGTAATGCAGTGTTGCATATAGAACGTGTTTGCTAATGCCATGGATACCGCATTAACATGCGAATTCACGAAACGACAATTTCTGCTTCATTTCCAATAAATTTCGGAGATTTTATAGTAGGGACTATCTACGACGTATATGCCACATAGGCATGGCCAATTAGAACAGATGGCTTTGCAGTCACATTTTGCTGTATCAGCTAGACCGATAGTTTTACGTCCAAGACTTTTATGCCTCACTTTTATCACTTTTATCACCCGTTAGATAGATATAGACCCATAGGTTCTCAACGTGGGCGATAACATACCCTCGTGGAGGCAGTAGAAGACCCAGAGAAAATTATAGATCCTATCTTTCGACTATATAATATTACACTTTTACATATAATCGTAGCAGTAGTTGTTTCAGATTCGTGACAGATCGTAAGTAAAAATAATGGGAGCTCTAGAAAGAAAAAAAATCTCAAATTGGGGGGTGGGCAAAATAACGTTGAGAACCTATGATATGACACTGTCATGTAAAAGGGATAACCATTTGAAGCTTATGCGTGAAAAAGGCTTTTACCCCTCGTAACTCTAATAGGCGGTGATACCGTTTGAGATATTAACTCTTTCAGTCATGGTGGTTAGTGTCACTAACCACCTCTTTCTGAATTTTCAAATTAAAATCCATGGCATATAACGACAATCGCTTGAATTATCAAGAAAGTTCGAACCATGCTTGACAATATGGGACCGATTGGCGGAATGTTGAATAAATGACAGTTCATTTGCGTCGAATTAAATATTGCTCTAACGTACTTTTATTCGCGTGCTTGTTAAAAAAACTGTGAAACGGGTAAGTACTTATGCTTTTTTCTTTAATGTTTTTTACTCACTGTATTATCATATATCTATTTTATACGTTTTCACAAGAAAATAAAATACAGGATATTTTTTCACTTCCTTGATTGTTGTATTGTCAATGCATTTTTGATTTATAAAGAACTGCAATCCTCTTGACACCCGGACGGCCGGACCTATGCACATTGACTGAAAGAATTCAGACGCAGTCGCCATCAACCTGTTAGAAGTACTTCGAGAAGATACTGCAAATGTAGCACTAAAATATCTCCAGTGCGTACTATATGGCAGTGCAATACATGTAAAGTGCCCCTTTGTATACGCTAAGGAAAAGCATGTTTTTCATAAGAAGTCATTTTTATGTTAGTTTTGCCTGTGCAAAATTGATTAAATAAATAATATACATAATTCATCATAGTTTTGTTTGTATCAATAGTCATGGTGGTTAGTGTCACTAACCACCTCATTCCTCGAGAGCCTTTATTACCTAGATTTTTTTTTCCTACTTTCTGTGATTATTTAGTTGCAAATTATGCTAAAACTCTAATATAAATGCTCAAAATATTGTTAATGTAAAAGCGTGACTGAAAGAGTTAACAAAATATGAAAAAAACTACGATACATCTATTTTACGCTTAGATTTGTAGCTATGTGCTTACATCATTTTGAGTGAAATAAAGAAATTGTGGCGCTTATTAGTTCCTATAGTAAATAAAAAAACAATAAAACAAAAACTCCCATTACAAGTTTTATTGTAAATACCAGTAATTTGTGTCAAAAATCTTTAGACACCCAAACACCCAAAACACCCAGAACAGAGCAAAATAGAGAAATAAAATCCCTAACTACTACAAATAAATTCAACTGTAAATTAGATTAAGTGTGGCGGAAAAAATTGTTAAAATAAATCTCCTTTCTCATCGTGGCGGCCATTTTTTAATTAAAATTCTGCTCCCGCGATGCACTGAATGGTTCCATTTTTAAATTAATTTCTTTCACCATCTTATCGCTGACCTGACACCCGCTTACCCGCTCTTTGCATTAGTTAAATGAATGAACGAACTGTTAACTTGTCTTTACGTAATCAAGAGATCTCATTCATCACATAACTGTCTCGTAAACTGCTTGAATGAGTACAGTGACGCAAAATCTTGTTGAATAAACGAATTAATTACTATGCGTTATTTTTTCATTTCTTTCTTTTCACGCTAGCCATTCATTTAAAAACCTGAAACCAGGTAGAATGCAGGTAAAAATAAGACTGTGAAATAGAAAATTCTTGGGCTATTTTATCAAGTCGGACCGCAGATTCTTTTCATTTTCCCAAGGCATTAATTCAAAGAATAATGAGATAAACTTAATCTTTCCAAGTTAATTAATTATTCAAAGTAGCAACTTCTAGAGACTCCTGGATTAGGTATCTTCTTCGACGTTTTCCAACATTATTAGTTCCATCATGTAAACTATTAAATTATGTTCTGCTGGACTCTTAATTACGTACAGGTACATAAATTCACGTCCACCTTCCATGGGGATAGACAGAAACTATAGAACGCCACCTGCTACGATCCTAAATCACTCCTTTTGCTTCGTTTACGTTCATACACGTATGGCGGTTGCGAGTATTACACATCTGACCTTTCTGATGATCTGATGAACATCACCAATAAAGTCACAATACGTCTTTTTAGGGCGTCCCCACTCCCACAGTTTCCACACAGATCTGCCTTTTAAATGATTATTTTTGTTAGTCGGCTTTTTGGTTATTATGCTTAACATGAGGGGCTTGTGATAAAATTATTTTTTGATTTTCCATTCGAGGGTACATTGAGCCACCTTCCTGCAGAAATGGTTATGGGGGCTGGTTATACATAATTCAAATTATACATAAGTAATACTACATAATTCATATTTTTACGAAGAAATTGTATGAAACTAGCTAATTATGTACTTATAAAGTTTGATATGATGGTTACTTTATTCTGTATTTTTTTTTTCTTAAAATAAATCTGTAACTCGTAGCATCAAATGACCATTGTCATTTGATGCTATGAGTTACAGATTTATCAGATATTTAATTTAAAAATATACCATTTTGCCGAAATATCCCTTTACTTTTTAATAGGAGACATCTGGCCCGTTCTACTAAACTGGTCCGGGCGTTTTTAAAAAAATGACATCTGGCCAGTTTTTGGGTGGGCGAGATGTCCCTTAATCCGTTGTAAGCTGGGGCGTGTGCTGTGTGTTAAGATGCGCTTGCCACGGTTGGTCCGTGCATGGGTGACCATATTTTCCGTGTCTCGGAAAGCAGGTTAAGCCGTTGGTCCGGCTGTCAATCGTTGATCTTTGGCAGTCGTTACGGGTCGTCAGAAACCCGAAAGTCTGACAACCAGTCTTACCAAGAGATATTGTATTACCCAGTAACTGAGTTGTAGAGGTCAGATAGGCAGTCGCTTCAAGTAAAATACTGGTATTCAGCTGGATCCAGTTAGACTGGAAGCCGACCATTATTCATTACCAACCTTGTTGGGAAAAGGCTAGACAGATGATGACTTAGCATAAAGGGTTTTTATCGACTTAACAGAATGGGGCAGCTGTAGACTGTAGATTTTCAGATGAAATGTCCAAATTCGGGCAGTACGCAAGTACATTAACTAGAGATGAGATAACCTAGACACATTTACATTTTAATTCAAGAATAATACTATCTTCCAAGGCTATTTAAGTTAGCGTTACAGTTGGAAACACGAGGAAGTTCAGAAATGTAAATTGGATACCTGTGAAGCTATGCTTTTGAATGTAAAAAGTTAAGCCTCAAAGGTGTGCTTGGAGCGGTAATTTCATATCCCTTATTCATCTTCAGCCTAGCGTTTTCAAAATCAAGATTTATATTATAGCGGAAGAGCCATGTGGGCTGTGGCTAAAATTGTTTCACTAACTGGAGCAGCCTTACAAAACTCATTCATATCTTCCATTATACATTATTATTCCTTCATTTCAGTCAAATACTTATAAATTATATTTTTAAATATTTTTATATACAAAAAGATAAAAAAAACATTAAAAAATATAAAAATAGTAGCCCACCGGTATTGGGAACAGGGTCCAAGCTACCGGCGGTCAGGGCTCCATAGAGAGGAACCTCCTGACAGTGCGAGACGTGTCCAGAAGTACCGCTTTCTGAATCAAACCCTTGATCCAGCTGCCCAACGATAGCCTCCTCAGGTGTTGGTCGAGGCTTTTTTCTATTAACCCATTGGCTGTCACGACTATCGGCACAATGATCGCTGAGTCCACATCTCAGGGATTATCCTGGCTACAAGGTTGTGTCTATGCAAGTACTCTCCGTTAACTAGACGAGAAATATTTTATTATTATTATTATTATGTGACAGTAACTCTGTCTGTCTATCTGTTACTTTTTCAGACATAAACTAATGAATCGATCGTAAAATTTTACAAATAAGTACCTATCCCGGGCGCTGGAGAAGGACATAGTCTACTTTTAGTCTTGAATGAAAGTAGACAATATACATAGGTACCTCAACGCGATTTGAAAACGCTACATATAAAATATATTTTTATTCGCTGGATAGTAGATCGGGACATTAGGGTAAGTTAATTCTTTATTCACACATAACATACATAAACTCACGCCTTCTTCCCATGGGGGTAGGCAGAAACTTCAAAATGCCATCTGCTAAGATCCTTACATACTACTTTTGCCTCGTTTTCGTTAATCGCGTGCCGGTTGCGAGTACCACGCACCTGACTTTTCTGAAGAATATGACCAATAAGTTCACTTTATCAGCTCCGATGTCGCGAAATTTCCTAAGGATCGGTAACAGCAGGAAAAGTAATGTTGTCTCTTTAGTGACAGTTGAGCTAATATGTTCTTCTAGGGCGTTTCCTCCCGACGTTTTCACTTACATCTGTCTTGTAATACTTTATTAAGTCGTGTCTTTATGAACCTATCTCTTTTTGCCTAAGTAGGTAATAATATTTTATAAAGCCTCAGGACCTTTGACCCTCTGAAACTTACTTTTAATGACTTTTCAACGAACTTTCAAGCTTTGCATATTTCCAGATGAAAAGGGAACCAGTTAGGTACCTATTTGTTTCGGTAAGTAATCACATAAAGCCTGTATGACGACCTCCGAATAAGCTCCGGTTAACTTATCTGGGAGATAATTTCACAAATTATTATTATCTTAAGAATTAATTTTATACTTTTTGCTGTGCCCTACAGGGTCCATAAGTATACCTTAGCTTTAAGACAATGTAACACCTCTATATGGAATGCAAATAAATATATGAATATGAAATTCTGTTCTGTTTCTCAGTTTTTAAAGTAAGTATGATACTTAAATGAAAAAATAAATCTCCCACAATAGTGCATAATCCCGACACGGGCACTAAACCTTACCGTCGGAGAATCCTCGAAATTCAAAGATTTAGATACGTTGGTGAACAGCCTACCTACCCCACTTCTAAAAATACAAAAGGTGTTAGATACGAAAATCCTGCAAACTGCTTAGTGAGTGCTGAAATTTTTCTGGCTGCGTAGTTTTCTTCATTTTCCAATGGAACTCGCTACTCTAAAAGCAAACAACAAAGGCTTGAAGAACGCAGAAATTACAAACACTAGAAAGATTTTAAAGCGTCCATAGGTTTGTAACTACACTTTAGCTTTTAAATTAATCTTTGAATTTTATTTCTGTAATTTATATGGTGTACATACGAAAGAGTATTATTCTATTATATTCTATTCTGCGCTCCGTGGTTTCACCCGCATAAGTCTCGATCCAAATATTTTCTTCGAGCGTACAAATATTTTCTCTTTATAATATTTGTTTAGACTAGCTTCTGCTCGCGACTGAAACGTTGTTAAATTTTGTTTTGTCATAAAATATACCTTATGACAATCGGCAATACTGAAGCTTCTCATTAATGAAAGAATTATTGGAATCGGATCAGTAGTTCCGAAGATTACCCCCTACATACGAACCCTACATTTTACCTCTTTATACATACATTTAGGCAGGTAGGTAAACTAGGGAGGTACCTACAGGGTTGTTGTTGCTGTAAAAATTAAGACAGAGGCGTGAAACCATACTGTTTTACGAGTATCGATGTCAAGTACACATTGTGTAACGATATTTTCTGTTCATTAACAAGCCCATAATACGAAGCGCATACATTGTCATAAAAGCTACTAAATATGTTTAATGCAATATTGAAACACTCAATTTTGTGAATATTTTTGATATAATTAAAAACAAGACTTAAATTATTTTTTTTTTAATGTTCAGTGCGTGTATAAGGTATCTTCCTATTTATAATTTTGAACTTGAGTTTTAATGGCCCATCGGCGTAGGTAGATTACAGTTAGTTATAGGAAAGATTAAATCTTCCCCAAGAAAAAAAAGTTCGCGAAATTATATAATCTCTACTAAATAATTTTATAAAGTAGATAATTATTTATAACTTCACTGAGGGATATTTTGATTCAGTAGGTGTTTTATGGTACGAGTATGTAGGTTAATATTAGCTTTATGTCTTGAGTAGAATTACCTTTTTTATTACGACTAAGAGTGAAAATAAAAATGAAATTGTAGAAATGTACAGTCGTTCCTAAAAATACAGGAACGGAATATTGTAGTTCATTTAAAGGAATACTTTCCTAGTCAAATAAAAATATGGATTTTCTCAAGATATCTCGATACCATGAACATCAATGTTTATCACAAAAACACCTGAATATGGTCGGCTTAATTTATTTCACGAAACAGTTTTTTTATTTTCCCGGGACCTGTCCTAGAAAATTGGACTAGGTCGATATCTTATCTAATTACGTCAATATTTTCTTCTTTCCATTAAGTAACTCCTGTAAACTAGTATAATAAATATATGTATATTATGAATGAATGGGAAAAGATACTTACAATATCAAAGTGAAATCCTTCGGACTCCTTTCGCACTTCTTTTTTTTTCACATCAATCCACTGTCCAAATAATTTATAGTCATTTCATTATTAAAAATAAATTAATGGCACATAAAAGGTGTTCATGTATTTTTTCCGGCACCCTATTGTCCAGACCACCTGTTCAACAATTCAACTTTCGATCTTGCAAGAGGAGACCCGGCGACACACAAGCAGCGTCTAGCCGGCGTTTTTCAAATGCCGCTACAAACATTCCCGCGATATCCATTTTCCCGCCAAATTAATGGTTTTTACACCTCCGAATTCAGAAGGCATACTTGGTAGCATAAATTAATAGTTCAAACTAGCTTTTTCATTTATCCGCAATATAACAGTTTCATTCATACTTCAGTATAACCCAGTCAAAATCAGGAGAAAGATCCGTTCTACGTTAATACTGCAAGGAAGTTATAATTTTCATTTTCGTCACATAATATAGCGCTTTCAGCGACATCTAGCGAAGTAGTAACATATTTTGTGGCACAGTTCACAGCGTCATCTATGAAAAATTGTAAGCATTTTAATGTTTAAATAAAAAAGCAATTTAATAATAATAATGAAAAATCGATTGAACGAAAGTTCTATTTACCTGAATAACATTCTTATCGTGAGATGAAAAATATTATTTTATGTTCATTGTATGCAACGTGTTTTTATTTGTTAGAATAGGTGCTTCATTTTTGTTTATAGGCAACATTAACCATTCTAATTTCAAATACCGATTTGTCATTGGTCAAATGGCTATTGTGCTGTCACTTTGACCGATAGTGAAGTTGACAAAATTGTTTTTTTTTTTTAATTTTCGCTAAGGGAATCTTCATTCCTCTTTTTCGTCAAATTGTGAATTCAGACGAAATATTTGAGCAGTAACAAAAATATAGGTACCCTTCACAATTATTAGTTTAGCACAAGTCCTAACTTCTAAACTCTACCATGTTTCGACCTGTTTGCACAATCGGCCAAAGGATTTCATTCGAAAGGAAAAGTAAAGAATTTATCAGGAACAAAGTGGTTCGACCCGCTTCTATCTTGAGCCCGGCAGAAAAAATTAAACTTTACAACAAGGAGAATAAGGAACTGTTCGGGCCTTTGCTCGAGACGAATAAAGAGAAGAAACAGCGCGCACAGAAGGCGGGTGAGTGGTGATTTGTTTGTAAGGTTTCAACAACCTTGCTACTGAGCGGATTTACTACTTTCTAAATGGCAGGCAGCTGTATGAGGAAGCCTCTAGTGTCTCACTAGTGCACAATCTGATCCCATTGTGTCGGTAATATCTGTCGTGTTTACACTCTCGTGTTGACTTTCGATCTCTATTTGTATGTACTACGTATCATAATAGCGTCCGCGTAGCATACTTTGCCAATTAACATCATATGACATTTCAGTTTTGGCGCCGCGAGATACACGCGCACGCATAACGCCGCTTTAATCTGTTTGTTACAGCTAAAAATAGAGCTTCACATCAAAACAACAGCGCAACTGCTTCAAACGAAAATACATTGAAGTGCTTAGAAGGTACAGAGAGAAATGGTAGTAGACAGAGTCAGACGTTGACTGGCTATGTGAAGTATAACCCTGTGCTAGCTGTGAATGTGTTAAAGAACAAAATGTGGCAGAATACGAGGCATTGTGTGAATTTCGTTGGTGTTGTCTTGAATAATACAGTGAGAGGTGTAGCTACATCTGCATCATTTAATGCAGCCCGTAGCTCTCCCGCACAGCCGGGGTACGCCAGTGAAGACAAGATCCTTCAAATAAGGCAGCATGAGAATGACTTCGCACAGCAGTATCCTTCTGTAACCCTAATCTTGAACAAAACTATGACTGATGAATCTAAAGCTGCATTAGAGAAATGGAAACAAGAGAGGATTGCTGAAATGGGAGAAGAAGAGTTCAATAAATTCTATGCAGGTATGTGTGACCCCATTCTCTTACATGTAGTCTAGTATGTTTAGCACTAAGTACTATGGGTAAGCACAGAACCGGTTGAAGTGGCAGTGCTTGGGTGTCCAGCAGTAGACATCATTCAGCTGAAATGGTGCTGATGGGAATATTTAGATCACTACTAGATAGTAGTTAGATACCTAAATAAATAAATAATAATAGGTAGATACCTATTTCAATTATAAGCTTGCCTACTTGAAATAGGCAACTGCATGATACCTAATAAATCATTTCATAAGAGGCAATAAAACAATATTCATAACTAGTTCTCAAAGAAGAATGATTCATTAATGCAGGCCTGTAACATAAAGTATGATAAAGTGTGCACATCTCAAGAATACCTAGAAATGTTCCATCATAGACCTTATCTATGGCTTTCCACCATGCATCATCAAAGTCAAGAGCAGGCCCATTCAGCTATATCAAAATGACATAACATCATTTTGATTATTTATTACAGTGGGGTTAAAATGTATATCACAATAACTGAAAACTGCCAGTCGATTCTGTAAAAATCTCACCGTGAAATCATAAGTGAAGTGAGCACTTATTAGTGTTTATCCCAAGCGAATGACAGCTCACTCCACGCTCACTTCACCCAACCTTTCACGGTGAGATGGATACAGAATCGCACAGCTGTTTAATATTTGAGTACTTTGGCTTTTGTGGGTGCAGCAAGTAAAGCCAACACTCTTGTGGAGAGCCTGCAACATGACCTACTAGGTTTATATACTAATCATAAGCTGAAGAGTTTGTTTGTTTGAACATGCTAAACTCTGGAACAATTGTTAGTCTAAATGTCACTCTGACGAAGTCGCAGGAAGAAGCTAGCAACTGATAAAAGTAACCTATATCAAAGTAATAAAGATTTATGACAGTGCCATGACAGTAAAAAAAAAACAAATTCAATGCTATCTCATAACAACAACAGACTTGTTTAAATATAAACCATACTGTTGTCTTTGGCACAAAACAAACAATTTTATAAGCATGTTTTGCATTCTATTGACGTTTTTTTCTTCATTTGTGACTTATCTTCTCACTCATTAAAACTGCTTCCAGAATAAAATATTTGGTAGTGGTGGCTTTACACGCAATGCAACAGTGTACCTGACAGATTCACATGTAGATAGCTATCCCGGAATGTATATGTGATGACATTGTGTAGTTATCCCACAGGGATCTTCAATGTTCAGAAACATGTTCAGAATAGAATACTCTATTATGTATACCATAAAAGTTACAGATATAAATGTAGAAATTTTACATAGGGTGACATAATCCCTAAAAGTGATCTTTTAGAGAAAAACCTTTATATGGATTAAGAGAGAAGGAGAGACTATACTGCAGGTAGTCTGGTGCAGGTAACTGGGTTGCATAGTGTTATTGGGTTTTTGGTTAGGTAAGGGCTCAGTAGCAGGGGTCTAAGCTTGTTTCTAGAATTCTGGATAGGATTATGCATGGGACATAAAACAGGTATTTATTTAGACTAAGCTTTTAACACCAATAGCACAATAGTGCTATTGGTGTTAAAAAAAAAAATTGGCATGATAAAATTTCTTAATGATGATTTTGACATTAAGCAAAGCAGGCACCTTGACTATACTCAACACAAGATTGTTAGTAATTTAATGTAAAATAGCCTTCAAAAAGATCAGAGAGAATAGTAATTGTGTCTTTATCATTGCATAATATATACACCATCACATATGGAGTCTATGTAGTATCTTGATTTGACAGGACTAAACTAGTATTTATCTTCTGTCCTTTTCTTATTGAAATAGAAAAAGGTGCACTGAACTTAAATTTAGTTTGTGAACATTGAACAAGGAAATTGGCGCCAATGTCATGCATACCTGTTATTTGCATGGTTAATGAAATGCCGATTTTAGATAATATTTCATTTGAATTGTGAGCACTATTACTATGCTATGTGGACCAATTAATATGATTCGTGGATATCAAATGCATTCATAGCAACATAGCACATGCTATGCTATATTGCTCTGGTGGAAAAGGAGCATAAAACTGATGGCATTGACCACACAATTTGAATAAGAATCTTCCAAAGTGAATTTATTAATAGTAGGGATGAAATAACTGCACACATGTCCCCAGCCATTTTGTGTTATAAATATCTCAAATATAAATAAGTAGGAGCCGTTGGTCTGAACTGCCCCTAATTCCTGCCAAGAGAGGACATGTGATGTATAAAAATGATCTAACTAGAGCTAATACTTTTTGGCGGTCGTCACTGGCGCCATGAAGTTTCGTCACATGATTTTGTATAACCCTAAAAATAATAATAAATTACCATTTAATGTTGTGCGCTTTTATTATTTCTAACGTGACGATATTATCGTGGACGTCCACGGCATCGCGATAGGGAAGTAAAATTTATGGAAATATGTACCTCTATGAAGACGCGAAATTGCCGTACACGGTAACGTTAAACGTGCACGTTGTAGCAGAATCAAATCAGAGGAAACACTTATTTCGATATTTTCTCTATGGTTAATGATACATTTTTTTTTCTAAATCTTTTATAGTTACGACAAAATAGCGTCATGGCAGTGGTAGATAGATAATAGATATACATTATGTCGTAAAAAATATTTTAATTTATAATTTAAAACGTTCAAAAAAATGTAGGGAAATTAGAGGTATTTTTGACAATTGAGACTGAGATCAGACTGTGAACGTTCTTAAAATTACGAGAACTGCCCATCAGGAATAAAACGCAGGACTACATTAGTATGGAATGAACGCTATTAAAGATACCTTTTGATGATGATGATGAAGTAACAACATCATATTAACACATTGAACGCCCTGGTGGTCACCGGTGACCACCACTGACCACCACTGAACTTTCCATATGAGCTGACGCTGATTCGCGATTTCGACAAATTTTACACATTATATTTTATTGGCTCATACGGTTCAAAATAGTCAAAAACCCCACTCTAAATAATTATTTCTTATTACTATTTAAAGAATTAACAAAATAATTGCTGTCGCTCATACCGGTGACCACCATGGCGTTCAATGTGTTAAAACAATATTTCTTCTATCATCCACAGCTCAAATGGCAGTCGGCACCAAATTCCACAGCACGCTAAAGAACTACTTCACCCAACCACAGACGCAGCTTCGTATAGAGAAGGAAGTCGAAGGAGTTTGGGTGTCAGTAGCAGATGTTTTGAAAAGGATATCAACACCGAAAGCGATAGAATCGAATGTTATACACCCTGTGTTGAAGTACAGGGGGATATTTGATGCGATTGCTGAATACGAGTGAGTAGAGAATTGTATGACTTATTTCTTTAACCTTAGGCCTTAATTTGTGTTGGAGAATTTTGTAACCATCGTGCTTCTTCTTAGCGGGTCGATGGCAATCTAAACTGAGTCTGCCCACTTTAGGGGTTCTCACGAGACAAATCAGAAATTCCTTCCGATGTCTACCGCAGAACTTACTGCGACATTCTTTGCGTCCAAGAGTCACATCGGGATGAAGCCCAAAGCCTGGACTCCCTAAGAGCCTGGAATCCCGAGACTTACACTTATCGCCGAGATCTGCCATACTGCTAAATGATTCTCTTTAAATATTTAAGCTGTTATCAATATAGATGGATGGTTTCTCTGAGAAATGATATGAAAGAGAAGGGAGTGAATGCTAGCGTGACGGTTGACAGGGGAGAATGGAAGAAGAAAACGTGTTGCGCCGACCCCAAGTAACATGGGACAAGGTCAGGAAGATGATGATGGTCAATAAAGACGTGCTTAATTTGTACCATCAGTTATCAAGTGCTAATTTAATATACCCCGTATTTAGTATAATTCGTAAGCATTGAGGAAAATTGTTGCCTAAAATATACAGGTTGAAATTGAAAACATGCGACAAATTGAAACGGGAGATTGTACTCATCATTATGAACAACTTTTACCATGGGACCAAACCTGAAATTGCGAAAAAAAAAAATCACCTGTTCCCTACATTTTGACGAGTTATGCGAACATAAATGTAGGGAACAGCTAATTTTTTTTTCGCGGTTTCAGGTTTTATCTCATATTAAAAGTTGTTCACAATGATGAGTACAATCTCTCATTTCGATTTGTCGCATGTTTTCAATTTCAACCTGTATAGGATAGGTAGCAAATGTTGAGGGGCTTGTGGCTAAGTAATATAACAGCCGCACGGGTCAATCGATCAGGTTAAGCTGCGCTTGCCGCGGTTGGTCCGTGGATGGGTGACGCATCTTCACATACCAAGACCCCTCCGTGTCTCGGAAAGAACGTTAAGCCGTTAGTCCCGGCTGTCATTCGTGGATCTTTGACAGTCGTTACGCGTCGTCAGTAGCCCGAAAGTCTGACAACCGGTCTTACCAAGGGGTATCGTATTACCCAGTAACTGGGTTGTGGAGTTCAGATAGGCAGTCGCTCTATGTAAAATACTGGTATTCAGCTGCATCCTGTTAAACTGGAAACCGATCCCAACATAGTTGGGAAAAGGCTATGCAGGTGGTGATGATTAATGCTTTATACACGAAATAAATGCTCTAACTACTTAAATGATGGTGAAAACCGGATCAAATTGTAGAAGTGTGTGTAGTTTCGAAGATCTAAGCGGTCTCAGAGACAGACGCGAAAAACGCCCTTGTTTTATACTATGTATAGATTCGATGTGCATGACTGGAAAACATAGTCGATTAATTAATTAATTTAATTTATTTTCAAATAATCGGACAACAGGGATCCGTAGTGTTAATAAAGTACCTTATACCTAGTGTTAGTATATACATAGATTAAGCTAACAATTTGGGTATGAGTCACTTTGTAAAGAAGACGAAACCAGTTTCTCAACCGGTCATCTTCTCCACCAAATGCCTCATAAAAGGGGAAAACACATTCTCAGTCACTGTTTTTAGAATGCTGCTGGCACTGGCCCGGGATCTAGCTGCCACAGATACTATTTTCTTCCGCACAATTGCGTGGAAGCCGTCAGTACGGTTCTGAGTAAACATCTCTGACGCACTACAGAACCGGGGCAGTCTCAAGAGCATTCTAAAAACATTGTTGTACTGGACGCGCAGGACATCTAGCGACCTTTTGGTGTAGTTGATCCACAGACCACCCGTGTACAGACCCTGACAATACGCTTTGAAAAGCGTTATTTTTACCTGGTCCGTGCAGCGGGCGAAATTAGCCAATAGCGCAATGGTCTACTTCAGCTCATTTACATATATTTATCTCAGGCCCCAGACATATTGCGCAAAGTCGTGTAGGTGTGTTGGTGTGCGACCGGTTGTGTTTAACGGAGCATAAAACAATCTCGTTTGAAGAAGCCCTCGGGCTAGGCCACGCTCAAGGTTGTTAAACTGCGTCACTTATTAACAGGGAAAGTGGAAATGATCCCGGAGAGAGATTTTATTTTGGATATCGTGGCCTTACGTTAGTTACCGATCGATCCGAATAGGTTAATTAGACTGACCGTCCTTGTAGTAAAAATATTTGGATGATGTATACCCTGGAGAGTATTTTCAAGCCGTAGCAGAGGCAGTAAGAGTTCTTCTAATGTTATTTAATCACATAATGAAGTTTTTGTCATGCTTATACCGGAATTTCATACGTTTAAAATAAGGAAATTCAGATTCTACACTATGATCACTCTGCCAGGACTTTGCACTAAAATGAGACTGGTTTTTACGAGTTTAGCATAGATTAACGGTAAAACAAATCTCATACAACGTCATCACTTATTATGATAGTTTATCAGTATCGCCCACACAATGCCTTAGATAAAGAAGTCACTGACATCCACGATTCGGAATAACAGATTGCTAATGTCAAGGGAAAACTCAAGGTTATCTCACTTTATAATAATCTTTAATTCAGACACTCGTGCCAAAACTCTTCGGATACCAATGCAGCAAAGTGATAAAAAGATATTTCATGTTCTATTGTGTACCTATTTCAGAATAGCTTGATGATAGACCAATAGTTCTGTACATTGTTTTCTGGATCGCTTTATTGATTTGAAAAATGAGCAGGTAATCTTTTGTATCGGCACGATCTATAGTTTTTATGAGAAATTCTCTTGCCATGATAATATTAGCCAGTCAGCTAGTTCACCGATGCTGACTGTGCGGGGTGCCTCAGACGTAAACAGAGTCGAATTAAATAAGCTAGCGAAACTCTGCAGACGTGATGAGTATATCTAAACATAATAAAACAAAATAAAAATTTATTTATTTATTTTTTATTTATATACACACAGTAAAAACCATATTATGGATATGACATAATTGTAATTTGAGTACAAACGATAAAATTGATTTGATATTTTTTTTTTTGGGTCATTTTGAGTACAGATCAAACTCGGAAAGTCTGTCGAGTTTCGCTAAATAATTAAATTTCAATATCGCCATTGGCTTGGTATTGCGTTGTAAGTAGCTATTATAAATCGATACAAATAAAAGATATTTATGTTAGACTAGCAGCGCCCCAGTAGCCTGTGTTAATCCTGGTTATAAACAGTATTTTTGCCAAATTTCGTCCAAATCCGTTCAGTAGTTTTTGCGTGAAAGAGTATGTAATGAAAGAGTAAGTAACAAACATAGTACATCCATCCATCTATCCTTACAAAGTTTTGCGCTTGTAATATTATTAGAATATTAATCAAACGATCCAAATAGGCTAGGGATAGCTGATAAAAGTTCTAACTAAAGAACAGTTCACGTCACTTTAAATCGTAGATAACAATTATGAGAAACGTAGTATTCTTACAAAGTGACGTCTAAAGAACACGTTCTACGGAGCTACGACGCAATTCGCTTGTTTTCTTCTTTTCGTATATTTGTTTATGTTTCCATCAGAAATTGCAAACTGATATCTGAGTGGGTTGGGGACGCTAATAAGTACAGTTATTACACAAGAATAAAATGATGGTTATAAAAGCTCATTTAGTTTTGTTTATCGAAATAAATGTTATTATAAAACTCGTCGTGACTATCAAAACTGGTATCAACCACCAGTTATTTCTCAAATCATTTACACGATATTACAAGCAGATGTTTTCAAAACACATTCGAAAATTAATACCTTTCTTCTGTACATGACATTCCTGTCATCATCTGCCTAGCCTTTTCCAAACTATTTTGGGATCGGCTTCCAGTCTAACTGGATGCAGCTGAATACCAGTATTTTACATGGAGCGACTGCCTATCTGACCTCCACAACCCAGTCACTGGGTAATACGATAAGCCTTGGTAAAACTGGTTGTCACACTTTCGGGCTCCTGACGACCCGTAACCACTGTCAAAGGTACACGAATGACAGCTGGGACGAACTTTTCGAACACACTTTTCGAACGTCAAAATTAAAAAAGACAGTCCCCCCAAAACGCCCGCCCTTCACCACTTCCTAGTGCTTTCGCTGGGGAGAAGAAGTGGCGCAACAAACTCCCCAAGTAATAAGAAAATTGCACAATAATAATTTAATTATCACACAATATAACATACATGCATCTATTTTCCAGAGACAAACCAACACTAATCGAATGGAAGAAATCGGACAAACCTCGCAAGTCTATAGCGAATACTTACGACAACCCCGTCCAACTGGCCGCTTACTTCGGCGCGGTGTGCCACGACCTTAACTACAAGCATTTCAACGTTAAAGACGCTTTGCTTGTCATAGCCTACACCGACGGATCCAAAGCTGATGCCTACCACCTCCCCCCTGAGAAACTAAGGGAACATTGGGCCCAGTGGCTCTATAGGTTAGAAGAGTACACGAAGAAGTTCGGAAATAATGAGGAAAAGAATTTGAAAGGCGGGAAAAGATTGTTTGAAGAAGATATCGGGAATCTCCAGTAAGTTACGGTATGTATTTAACTTTTTGATATTTATTTTAGCATTTGTAAGCCTTGCTACATCATCATGGCCGCCTCGGTCGAGCATTTATTAAAATATCGTTCTTCATTCAATATCGTCGGCATAATATTAAGACAGAACGTCTCCTGATTCTCATGAAAAAATCATTTCCAAGGGGCACCGTGACTATGACAAATGGCAAAAACAGTCTACGTCACACTGCGATTCATAATGTCGAAATGTCGAGATAACGACTTGAATCTCGCGTTCAGATTAAACGTGGGTACCTTACGTTCGTACGTAGCTATGCTACGTTTAAACTGAACGCTACGTTACGTAGCTCGTTTTATGCAAATCATTAAATGTGTTTTAGAAGCCTTAAATGTTTGACATTTACTTACATGTTTTTTTTTTTTTTTGCTTGTTTCAGTGGAGTCGGATGAGAAACCGAAGATGGATGTATAATTTACCTAAAAATGACAAGTTTTGGTAATGATTACTATGCTCGCCTTTTCACATGTTATTTTTAAATACACATTATAAAGGCATTATATTAAGAAACTATCACCCAAGTTCAAGTGGCTTACAACTTTTCAAATTATTAATATTTTAAAAAGTTACACTCAACTTGGAAGTACTTACTTATGTTAAACGAATCATTCTGTAGAATTTGAATGTTCCTAATGGAATACTATTGAATGTAAAATACTGGTTTCAAACTTTGATTGCAAGCTAGCTAGCGGGTGAATTTCCTGTCTCTATCTTTTCATGAAAATTTCCGGTGGATTTCCCAAAAAAAAAAAATCTTATCATCATACAATCCTTTTCGAACAAAACAAAAAAAAAGGAAACAGCCAAATCGGTCGAGCCGCTCTCAAGTGGTGATCTTTCATACATGCGAATATCGATTTTTATTTAAATAGATTAAACATCTGAATAGACATGTTTGCTACTTTGCTTCTACGGTGACAATACGGCGCATATACACGATTTACACTTAAATGCATATTATAAGTCTTCTTCTATACTTAAATCAGCTCCAACACAGCTTGAACTGATGCGTTATACGACATATCACCACATTATACAACAATAATCTGATTTGCTGCATTCAATATCGATTCTTCGTTATATTTAGACACCGACCAACCTACAAACGGTCGTATACCGTTTCGTATAGAATTTCATATATACGAAACTATTCGGAACTAAAAGTTAACGAACTTAAAATAGAGCAATGTACGGGGCATTTCTTAAATATTCTGGTCCGTTTAGATTTGGCCATGTGACATAGTTGGCGAAATGCCTATTTCCATCATAACTATCTGACGTTGTCAAGGATGTATGGCACTTCAAGATAGTTTTCTTTTTGTACTAGACGTGGCGTCAGTATGAATGAATGACGAAATTTGTTTCCTTCGACCTTGACATTGACAGAATCATAGATAAAACGATGGAACCTACAAAATTGGAATTGGACGAAATGCTATTAGGATTTGCCTAAGTCTCGTCTGTTGACATTTTAATCTTACAAAAATGTGACAGAAACAAAAATAAGATCAATAGTTTGAAATCAGTACGTTGTTAAGTAATTCGGCTAGAAATGTTTTGAATGTATAACAGACAGTAAGTGTCGAATGATTGTCATCTTCATATATAAGTTACTGTAGATATGCCATTTTAGTTAGACTGATCAGCGAAGAAACGCAAATATATATTGCTTAAAGCGTGTACTTTTTACATATAATACAACTCGCAAGCACATGCAAAACGTGCTTCAAGCGTTGTAAGCCGAATTTAGACCAAAAATGCTATAATTAGACACTTCAAATACCCCTAGCATAAAATGCCTGACTTCACAATGGTGTATCTACAGATATACAACGTGTAACGGAAAGGGGGTATCAACCCTGAAGGAGGTGAATGTGCTCATGAAACTCAACAACTTTCCCCAAAGAACATAGGTCGAAATATGAAAAAAAAAATTGGCCCTCCCATAGTAAATCAATCAGCTGGTAGTCAGTTTTGTAAGGGAGGGCCAAATTTTTTTTTCATATTTCGACCTATGTTCTTTGGGGAAAGTTGTTGAGTTTCATGAGCACATTCACCTCCTTCAGGGTTGATACCCCCTTTCCGTTACACGTTGTATACATTTTCTCATTATTGTATCCCACATTTATTTAGTTTACAAAAAAAAAAAAACTTCACAGACGTGATTGACCCAATACCCTCTGAGAGGCTTCGAGGGCTAATTTAATTTGAACATTTGTAAATTATTATAATCACAATTTAAGTGACTTATAATTTATGACTCGAATTCTCACATGGTTTTATATCTGTAGTTTTAATATCTGTAGCTCCTTCAAGCATTTTGTAAGGGACACTTGCTGGCTTTATTACAATACTATGTTATTATATGTGTATTACGTCTATATTTACTTGTTAATTCCACATGTTATATTAGCTTATTTTTGCCATACTGTGTATTGATATTTAACCAGTTACAAGACATCAAATAATAACCATATAGCCCCTGATTCAAAAGGTCGATAGTGACTTATTTTCATGTTTAAAAGATAGAAACGACAAACGAGTAATAATTGTCAAGTTATGAATCAGGAGACTGCAAGTCCAAAATACCTATAAGGTTTAGTTAGCAAATGTATTCGGCTTTGACTATGTAATTGTACTGCAGAACTGAAATACTGTCGTATGTTAAGATAAGTCCTACGAAAATGTTATCACAAAACGTCTCGATAAATTAATGTTCGAACGAAGCTTCCAATAGTACTTATGTTTTTTTTGTCGAATTTCTGCTGAATCTGAAACAGATTTTTATAAGTAGATTTATCTTTTAATTGCCAAAAAATGTGTTAGTACTAGTCCATTATTGGTAGGAATTGTGTTCAATTTACTAAAGATATCCTTCTGTGTATTATACATATACATAATATATAGTATAATAGTCTCGGCTTTTCTTCTTTGGCCTCAAGTATCTTTGTTATTTGATTATTTTCTAAGAACTTATTATCTCTCCAATGCTGTAACAGAGAATTGCTTCCTAAAACGTTTCGAAGTGTTTTACAGGCGTTTTTTTAATGATTTATTATGTTCGTGTAATGGTTAGTTTCCACGTACCTGCATGAGATGAGGGCTACTAAATACGGGACACTAAAAGTCCTACGCGTAATAACAGTAAAACTTCTACTGTGGCCCGTTCAATGTCCTTCAACCTTTTAACCCATTCCCTGTCCCATGACCCACATATAGTTCAGGTTGATTATTTTACTAATGCGTCTACTTAGTGGACAGTGGAAGTGTAAACCTTAAGGCCTATTCTCGTAATTTAAAACCGTTCAAAATCTAACCGTAATCTCTTCTCGGCGACAAATAAATGTCAAAAATGTAGGGACATTAGCGGTATTTTTGACAGGTTGAGAGAGGTCAGACTGTGAACATTATTAAAATTACGAGAATTGCCCTTCTGGTTCACAAGTTTGAAGTCTCTCGAATGAACGTAAAAACATCGAGCAATTTTGTACGTGGAGGCCAACCCTTAACGGGGCTAAAGTATGAATCGCGATCCCAGAATAATATGTTCAAGATGAAACTTTCTTAACATACGTTTTAAATTGCATTTATTACTTTTATGCCCAGAGAATGTTTAAGTTTGTATTATGTTTACTGAATTGCCTCGATTTCTCTTGTCAGACGATTTTGTATCACCACGTTATTAGTATAGTATTTTGTTTAAATAATTGAACAAATGGCTGTTCAATTATTTTATGAAATGATTTTCTTTTGGATATCCTAAAGCAAGTCATTTCGGTCCGTATTTAATCTTCAGAACTATTCAAAGGATATGTGTATCGTACTTTTCTTAGGTAGGTATATTTTGTATAATTTTATGTGCTCTTTATTATTTGACTGCTGATACTCCTTAGCCGTCTAAAGTAAGGTCTGAATTAAGTTTATAACACTGTAATTCTCTGATATTAAATAATCTAGAATATGTTTATGTATTTTTTTTTTTACATCCTGTATTTATTCCCAACGCGAACTAACAGACATACAAATAGTAAGTAAGAGCTTTGTTCTACCCACTGCTATATATCAAGCTACACATTTCCAGTATAAGCTTACCTTGCATTGGTTCGGCTTGCCTTACAATAAGAGGTCAGCTTAAACTGGAAATGTATAACTTGATATGTCGCTGAGTGTACCATGTACAGACGCCAGCACATCAAGCTACCCGAAACTGTCAGATTTTCCCAATCAACTTTGAACCTTATGCTTTAGTGCTAAAGTTGAAAATCTATTTAAAAAATCTGACAGGTTGTAGTAGCTTGATGTGCTGGCGTCTGTACCTATAATTTTGTAGGTATCTGACTGCACCTCTGATGCGAGTAGTATGTATTAGATTAAGTTGCGACTGGACCACGAACACAATAACGTAAGTGGGCATTTAAAACCAGTATGTAGCATCTCATGTCGTGTTTCTTGATTTTCTGAGAATGGAAGTCTACAGTTAAATTTTCCCATAAATAACTTCACCCACGCTCAGCCCGCCCTCGTTCCGCAATTATTGTCTGATGCTTGTTAGTGCGCGACGTTGGATAATTTACACGTACATTAATAACATAAATGAAATACATAATATACTTGCCTATGTAGTTTAAAAGTAGTACCATTCTGAATAGATTTATGATTATTCATGCAATTTTTAATTTTTTAAGTCAATACGAGAGAAACATGCGTAAAATGAAACGTCAACCAGCTGTTATCGCATTCCCTTGCAAATTCAAAAAGGTCAGCGGAAAAGTACGTAATAATACGACCTCTCTTTCTCACTTGCACGATACGCATACGCACTAGCGCTCAGCTTTTTTAATGTTTACCTACTTCGTATATAGTCGGGTTATTCCTACACGAAAACAAAGTGAAAGCCCGGTTGGTCCATAGTTCCTTACGCGTTGTTTCAAAGTCCAAGGGCACAAAGATTTAGAAGTAAACTAAGTTTCCCACTATCAGTGCTATTATCGAATTAAACAACAGAACGACGTATGTGCTGTGTGTGAATATTATTATTATTTATCGGTGATTCGGTGCAGTTTAATTCAGTTGTCTGCTGCGGCTTATCAGCAATAGTTGTGTCGAACGATATGAGTCAAAACTCGTAAATATTTTTATTGCTTCTTACACAATTTTCTTAGGTAATTTTACTGAGAAAGTTTAGAAACTCGATAATGCTGTCTTTCTACTGCTTGGTTTTATATAATATATTTTTTGTTACATGCTTTCCGTTTGTTTCTACCTACGACAAATTCGATTTTTATGTTAGAAAATTATTTGCAGCTTTTAAACAAGGTTTACGTTCAAGAATATCAGGTTCTACAAATTAGTATTGCGTTGTTTTGAATAAATTAAAAGTTGATGTTCCAACAATAGGATGTTTCTATGTGAACTCTTGTACACTGTACGTTTGTTTTCTTTTAATGATTTTAAATACTTACTTACAGTCAGTTGTATAATTCATTGCTTTTCCATGATTCTATTTTTCATGCTATTCCATTTAAGTATGTAGGTACCTAAGTACTTCTTTGTTATTTTTCAGTTTCTTCCAAAGTCCAAAGATGGTAGGTACAATGAGAAGCAAAGTGTTAAAAGTTTTAAATAAACAGAAGAATGGATTTATATCTACAGTGGTCAGACAAAAGAGTTCCAATGCTCCAGAAAAAAATATTCTGTCGTCTATGTTTAAAGATGTTCCTGCTAGTAGTTACACAGTAAATGACTTTGTATGGCAGAACTTGGACCGGTGGCCTGATAAAACTGCAACGGTGAGTTATCTTTATGGATTTAGTACTGCTTTAAGAACTTACAATTGTGATAAGTAATGCCATAATAATCATTCTATTGCCCGTATTCCAATTTATTTGGGGTCCATGTGTACTTTTTCTTCCATACTTCTCTTTTAGTTGTCATCTCGGTAATGACCCCCTTCCTTCCCCTACTCTCGTAGGCTGAAAACTCACATGAAACCTATATTTTTAATATCTGGGCTATTTTCAGTAGGCTATACCTATACTAAGCATTGCTAGACAAAGTCCAGTTTTATAAGAAAATCAGTATCATAAAAAAAATATTAAATAGACCAGACCTCTTTTATGGCTACTTCACCATAACTTGTATATCCCAGTCCATCAAATTTACTTTATTTTATATGAGTACCCATTAAAATAGATGGACAAACTTTTAGAAATCATTCAGACCACCAAAATAAGGGCAATGGTAAAAAAATATATAAGAAAATCGCATTAGATACTTACAAGAAAAATAATCAGCTAACGAAAATATACTAATGTGCCGGCAGTTTATTATTTTAGCTCAAAATAAAATCACTTTAATCAGTGTTTTTTTTTTTTGCTTAGATATCTTTGGTTAGACGTACTGAGCGCTGTGTTAAAATTTGTCCATCTATTTTAATGGGACCCTGTATATAGCCTTTTATTAGAGTAATAGTTGTATAGCACAAAAACATTCAATATCATTTCTAAGTATGTGTGCCCGTTAGCAGAGGCCTCCTCCAACCCTTCTAGTTCTCCCTGTTCCTTCCCTGTCTAGTTCATGTCCAGCCGTCCTTAATGAGTCATCCTGCCATCTGTTCAAGGTCCATCCAATATGTACTTACCAGTTATTAATTATTGAACATGAAAATCAAACAGTTGAACTAAGTATTAAATGGGTGTAGGAATTACCTATACCTAAACCATTTCCTATACTTATTGCCAACAGGAAAATTAATAATAAAAAAAAATATTGCCACGTTGAATGACAATGCGAATTCATTGGCCAAAGAACGACCCAACACTGGTAAAAAAAAATGTTATTCTAATTTATGCATGTAGGCCCCTCTTATATAAATAAATTAGATATTCTATCTAATTTATTTATATAAGAGGGGCCCGTGGCTAAATAATAACAGCAGCACAGGTCCATCGATCAGGTTAAGCCACGCTTGCCGCGGTTGGTCTGTGGATGGGTGATCATCTTTACATACCGAGACAACTCCGTGCGGAAAGCACGTTAAGACGTTGGTCCCGGCTGTCATACGTGGATCTTTAACAGTCGTTAAGGGTAGTCAGAAGCCCGAAAGTCTGACAACCAGTCTTACCTAGGGGTATCGTATTACTCAGTAACTGGCTGTGGACGTCAGCGAGATATTCGCTCCCTGTAAAATACTGGTTGGGAAAAGGCTAGGCAGATGATGATAATTTATTTATAGAAAATTGGATTGGTTAAATTAAATTAGCATCTATAGGTACCTACCTACTTAATAATAATAAGAAGAGGTAAAATTCGTGAATTTGTATCACAGAACAGAAAAGAAGTTAATAAAGAAATAGTTCCTGATTTGTATTAGAACGCGTGTCGCCGCATGTCTCCCACTCTTTCACTCCACTAAAAGCAAGAGATCAATACGTACGCGCATTACGCACACAAATAAACCACATGCACTTAAATCGCGTGTTTGCTATTGGTTGTCACACTAACACAAACACTACGCTTGACGTACACTCACACACGCGTAAAATCATTTTATTTCTCATATAAAATATATGTAACGGCGACCAAAAGGTCGATCAACTATATCGATAAAATTACTGTAATGTTGTTTTGCAATTTTTCGCTTTCATTTTTGCGAAAGAAAGAAATTAAAGCGAAAAGTTGCGGGTGTGGTACGAATGTGGACTTCCTAAATACAAATAAATAATAATGTCAAATTAAGGGGGAGCATCCGATACTGACGCGAAATAAAATTTTCTTTCCTTTTATGCTAGTTGGAGCGCTGTTTTACGTCATAATAACGTTGTTCTTAATGTTGTTTGCGCAAGTAAAGATAAGATTTACTTACTAAAAATAAACAATAAGGTTATTTCTATCATCAAACATCATGATAATGCTCTAAAAAATGTTTTTATCGGAAATAATCCTATATTCGAGCATTGTATTTTTTTTATTTTTATTTATGCTTTTATCATAAATTATTGCTAACTTCAAACCAAATTTTAGACTAAAAATCCACTCAGAAACTAAATTAATAAACAAAGTTATTTTAATTATAATGTTACTGAAAATAATCATTCGTATACACATACTTAATATACATAGTGTTGTACCAAATTGTAAACAATGTTGATACCTACGCATAGATTTACCTGAATTCAATCTTTGGCTCGGCGCACGCGACGATCGCGCAGTGAAGGGAATATCTTAATTTGACAGAACTAAACTAATATTTATCATCTGTCATTTTCTTATGGAAATAGAAAGAAAAATATGCACTGAAATTAAATTTAGTTTAAGTTTGTGAATAAGGGAATCTGCGCCAATAATCAATTTATCTCTGAACTTTGTAACTGAAGTGTAGGGACAGGTGGATAAATATTGCCTCTTTTGATTCTAATCTCACGGAAACAATTGGCTATTGTTACATTTTAATAATTTCTATTGCCACTATGTGTGAAACAATCATATTTTGCCCTATTGTCATTACATTATTAGTAAATATCTAACGTTCTTGTAACTTCACAGACAGTTGTGCTGCTGGGGAGTTTTTTTGCGCCACTTCTTCTCAGCTAAAGCACTCGGAAGTGGTGAAGGGACTTTTTGGAGGACCGTCTTATAACTTTGACGTTCAAAAAGCGATGATTCTCAGTCCAATTTGAATGAATGACTTCTTTTTTTTATTATTTATCATTGCCTCGTTGAATTTTAATTAGGTCATATCTATCTACTGAGCAATCCCAACCAATTAAAATTAAATTAACAAAGTTTATTCAATGCAGTTGTCGCGACTAGTCCGAAAACATCGAAACAAAGATGCAGTGTGTAAAATAAAACCTACCTAAAATAAACTGCTTCAGTCGCTCCATGTAAATACTGTTAATGCTGCATTCAGTTAGACTGGACTCCAACCCTAACATAGTTGGGAGAAGGCTAGGCAAACGATGACCTAAAATAAACTATCTGATAATGTGATAGTTTCAAAACATTGAAAAAGAACTTTATATCCGATAGTTACGAAAAAGAACTTTATATCCGATAGAACTTTATATCCGATAGTTAGAGACCCTGAACCTGTAACCTACAGACCTTGTGAGTTGAGATTGATAAATGATAAATGATAAATGATAAATGATAAATAAATGATAAATGATAAATGATTTATTTTCTGTAAGTAGGTTTGTACAAACACTTTTACATGTCAATCATATTTTTTAAACTAGATGAGGTCGGCGTTTCCTATCTGACTACTCTGAGAAGAAAGGCCGAAACAAACTCAGAGGTCACAGTCTCTTTTAAAGTCCAGACATAATCTTGGTCAGATCATGTGAAGACCATGCAGATTGGTGTCTGAAATGGTCTTTTGAGTAAAGAACCACACAGATTGAGCGGACCTGTCCAGTCAGTGCACGCATTTGTCAAAAATTGTGTAGCTCAACTCAGAACTTGAGGAGCCTTACGATTCGACGAACAATACCAATGAAAGGACATTTGGGTAGGCCGCATAAATTACTCAAACTGCCAGACCATGATTAAAACTAACTAAGAAGGAAAAAAAGAAAAAAGAAATGACCCACATAGTCTTCACACTCACAATAATAATAATAAAAATAAGATACTATACAAAGTAAATATCCATGTCATTGTTTATATAAAATTCATTATATGTATTCAGATTTATTTATTTACGTAAATCTTACCTACACTACCATTACAGATCTGCGATCCAATGCAGTAGAGTGGCCTTACATGCTAAATCCTTAATCTACATCCTATAAAATTACATAATATATCATAAATCGTAACCTACATCTAAATAACATATTATATACAACGTGTAACGTTAAATGCGCAAAACCTGAAAATATTTTGATCAGAATAACGAGCATAATTAATTGAACTACTTTTTAATATAGGTCACATTTTTCAAAAAAATCTTCATTAAAAACGTTGCCGTGTCTATTTATTAATAGATCAAGCAAGCCAATGTCAGCGCGGCGCAGCGGCCCGGTGACGACTCCTCCCTCGGTAAAGCGTCGCCGCAGACGCAAGAAACGATCAGAATGGCCAGTAAAACTAAAACAGCACATAAAACCTTTACAATTTTTTTAATGACTTATTTTCTCTCTGAAATAGGTCAATTGAATTAAAAATCAGTTGGGGTGTCTGAGGTTTTGCGGACTTTTGCGCATTTAACGTTACACGTTGTATAATGCAGCTTTTGCGAGTTTACTAAAGTTGCACCACAATACATAAATCCTCTCGTGGACCCCGTTCACCACACGCATGGCTCTAGTGAGAGGAGTCATCGCCAGTAGGTTGGTTCTGGCTGCAGGCACAGCAAGCAGGGGCGGGCGTCGCCGGCTCCGCACGTACCGGTCAGGCACGCAAAGTTCCAGGTGCCGCTGCACTCCCGGATTATCCGCCCCGCCACGCAGTAGCTTCACTACATACGCTGCGAGTGCAAACTCTCGCCGCACCTTTAAGGCGTTGTACCCTACCCAGTACAAATAGTGTATGGTACATCAATGGGTAAAATGGACATACCCCATACAGATTGAAATACAAGTGTCTATTGAACTTATTTTGGACACGTTCCAACATGACACTATATTTCGCCTCATGGGGAGCCCATATGACTGCACTATGCTCAGGGTGACTTCTGACGATTATGAGATGGTTCAAAGTCCTAGAAATATGCAGTTTTCGATTTAGATGATAAGTATATACATTACGGATTTAACGACTCATAACTTAATAAAGCTATCGAATATAAATTGTCTGATTATTTTAGTGCAAAAGTAGATTAAATTCAAAAATAATATCGATAAATTAATACCTAGGTACTTTATGATAAGATGATAACTAAAATCTGACTGAAATAGCCTAATGTCACCCAGTTTGAAGTATGTATTTGGGGATCCCATCTTTAAGCTTAATGCTTTTTAGGCAAGGAACACTTGCCTAGGGCTCAACTTAAACCGAACCCTAAAAATATAAAATCAATCTGCCTAGCCATTTCCCAATTACGTTGGGGTCGTCTTCCAGTCTAACCAGATGCAGCTGAATACCAATATGTTACATGGAGAGACTGCTATCTGGCCACAACCCAGTTACTGGGTAATATGATAAAATTTGTGCACTCTGTATGTGGACATGGTGGCAAGGACATCGACCCGCAAAGAGAAACCATGAATTCAGCACATGATTCTAGAACCCCTAGCGTAGAAATGGGTTGCCGGATAACAAAAAAAAAAAAAATTCTGCTGTTTCATAGAAAAGTGCAATGCCTACACGGTCAAAATGTATGGAAGAGCAAATGCATTTTTTAATTTCAACGCTGCTGGTTCAGAATTATATACTGAAGCCATGATAACAGGTTGCGCATCGTTGTCCCTGCCACCCTGTGTATCACTTAGGCCCGGCGCCACTGGCGGCATGGCAAGGTATTTTTAGGCGACGAATAAAAATATAACTTATAGAATGGAAATATAGTTGAAAGGACTTCACACATTCTGGGATATTTTTTTTTATTGGCGGCCATCAATAATAATTACATATTTTTAAAGTACACATATAACTCATTATTTTTTACTAAGGTGTCAAAGTCGAGAAAATTTTTCTATTCGGAGGCGGATCGAAAGATAAGATCGTTGCATATCTTCGGTCTCAAATTCATTACAGCGTTGTCGCCAATTCGCCATACAAATAAATGTTTCTACCACTGCCGTGCCGGGTCCGTGGAACGCTTTGACAAACTTCGGGATACCGCGGCAAGACAGCGCCCGCGCGAACCCCGCGGCCCCGCGCGTAGCTTCATTAGCAAGGACGCCTCGGCATGCCTAAGGACGCTTCGGTATGCTTAAGGACGTCGCGGCATAGTTACCGCCAATGTGCGCTTACATGTAGGGATGCCGAAGGATCCCCTGCCGTGCCGTGCCGCCAGTGTGCGACGGGCCTTATTATGCTCTCCAAACTAATTAGTCACTGTCTTTTGTTTCATAGGTATGCGCAGTAACAGGCCACGGGTACACTTACGCACAAACGCATAAGATGTCCATAGCATTCGCCGCCTCTTTGAGGTCTAAGCTCAAGTTGCAGAACGGCGACAAAGTTGCCATAATCCTGCCGAATTCACCAGAATATCCTGTCACGATTCTGGGGATGCTACAGGCTGGCTGCATCGTTAGTATGATGAATCCTGTTTATACTGCAGGTAAGGTCCTGTTTTTCTGGGAAGGCTACGGGGTTGAAATGCCTATGGTTTTGCAGATGTTCGTAGGTCGCAGTGATCACTCGAATCAGATGCTTGCTCTCTCTAATATCATACATACATACATAATCAGCCTGTATTCGTACCCACTTCTGGGACACAGGCCTCATCCATGTGAGAGCGAGTGGGCCATAATCCACCACGCGTGCCCAGTACCGGTTGAACAATGTCACTTGTCTTCGAATTCTTGGTTCTAAGACATTGCATGTTATCCTTCACCGTTTTGAGAGCAATAATGTCTCTGGGTTCGAACCTCCGGCCTACGACACATAAGTCGAGGCGCGAGTCGTTACCACTAGGCCACCACTGCTCTCTCTCATCTAATATCACAAAGAAAAACACTAGTAATTTTATTAACATGTCTATTCTAGATTATAATTTAAATTGCAATGACTTCCTTTTATTATACTTTTGTTAGTGGAGATATTTAGTTATTATTGGGAATGGGGGAATCCATCCTAATAATATGTAAATATCTACACAGGCGTGTAGTCTTTAGGTCATATAAAAAATAATTCCTAGTGAAACACTAAAACTATTCCTAAGTACTGAGAAACAACTGGCAAGGAATATACCTACTACTCTATAACAAGAGGCCTTGGTAGATCGAAGATTGATTGAATCGACACAATTTTCAAATTGCATGAGAGCCATTACTTACGGACGTACTAACTGTAAGTTGCATGCCATGAAATGGGTACAAAGTCTAATGATATCGCAAATATAAAACATTCGTTTTAGTATATAATATGCGAAACCCGAACCACGTGTCTAGTTATTTATTATTTTTATGTAAAGAATCTATGTACACAAATTGAAAACTGTATCATGAAAAGTCATAAAGTTATAAGCTTGTTATGTTACCTGCTTGTGCGTACAAAAAGATGGTTACCACTTACCACGCGCCGCTGGCCGACCGGCCGTGACCTGTGTTGTGCGCATATGATTGCGTATAAATATGTACTTAGTGTCGTCCAACTTTTAACCTTTTTTAAATATTTTTGAGACAAAATATAACATGGTGTAAAAATTATTGGAATCGATTCAGTTACTTATTCTGAAAAAACTATATTTAGGTTTGCAATATACTAAAAATAATGTTGTATACTTAATCTCAGCTTTATTTATTATGGTAGGTACAAATAAATTATTATAAAGTCACAAATGCACGTCTGACTCACCTTCGGATGAGCTCAGATTCAATAAAGGCAGACAGGGGGAAAAAAGGTGAGGCCTGTATGCGTCCCCTTTTTTCGGCCATACTTCCCAGTTCCCTCGTCCAGGTGTTTCCCACAACTTTGACGATATCATCAACTCGACGCGCTTTTGACCGGCCCTAGTTTCAAAAGAAGCCTTTACTCTGCAGAAAAATCTAAAACAAATGAATATTTAAAAAACTTTTTGTTTCCTTTTCAGACGAACTCAAACGCCAAATACAACTGATTAGATGCAAAGCTGTAGTTACCTCAAAAATTTCGTACGCCAACGTAAAACAAGCCTTAGCAGAGCTTAAGCTAGACATACCAATAATTTTAACAGACAATGATGGTTTACCTGAAGGCACCATAAAGTTCGCGGAGTTTGCTGAAGATTTTAGCCTAGATACTAGTTGCTTGAAGTCAGTAAATAGGGGGCCTAAAGACGTGGCCATATTGCCGTTCTCGAGTGGAACTACAGGGTTTCCGAAAGGTGTAGTACTGACGCATGGAAGTGTGGTCGCTATGAACCAGCAGATCGCTGACCCTGAGATTATTGTTATTAAAGAAACCACGGGTAAGTTATCCAAAAGATTATTTTTGTTGCCATAATGCCGAAATGAGGAAATTGTCGTGAGGAAAGTTTTGAGTATGAACGGCTATAAGAGTAGGGGAAGACCAAAGAAACGGTGGATGGACTGTGTGAGTGATGATATGGTTAGAAAGGGGGTTACTACCGAGATGACGACTAATAGAGAGATATGGAAGAAAAAGACGTATTGCGCCGACGCCAAAATAAATTGGGTTAGAGGCAGGAGAATAATGATGATGAATGATGAATGCAGCAAGTCCGACCACCAGTCTTACCAAGGAGTGTCGTTTTACTCAGTAACTGTGTTTTGGAGGTCAGATAGGCAGTCGTTCCATGTAAAATACCGGTATTCAGCTGCATCCGGTTAGACTGGAAGCTGACCCCAACATGGTTGGGAAAAGGCTAGGTAGATGATGATGACGTTTTTTTTTAGCATATGTGGGAAAAGTCTAGGCAGATGAAGGCCATGAAGAACACACCGCTTTGACTTGAAGCACCCACATTCGCCGCTTATCATTTTTTTAAGTCCTATGAAGTAGGGGGCGAAAACACTGCCTTTAACCGAGCACAAATCCCGACTCGAAGCTGCTGTTGAGATTGGCATGATAATATACTTAACCAAATAAAAGCACTTTGCGTTTGACCTGGGGATTAGATCAAGAACCAGCCGGTCGATTCTGTAAAAATCTCACCGTGAAATAATAAGTGAAGTGAGCACTTAATAGTGTTAATCCCTAGCGAATGACAGCTCACTCCACGCTCACTTCACCCAAGCTTTCACGGTGAGATGGTTACAGAATTGCACGGCAGAAATCGCACTTGCGACCACTAGATCAACGACACAGTTAATTAGCCCAGCGCAGTTACTGTCGTTTTCACACAAAAATATTGATTTAATTCTAATAAAAAAAAAAGAAAAATTGTTTATTCTGCAGTAAACAAAACGCACATTAATTAAAAAGCTAACAGACTTAAAATACTAATAATAATATGTACAAGTATATACAACGTGTAACGGAAAGGGGGTATCAACCCTGAAGGAGGTGAATGTGCTCATGAAACTCAACAACTTTCCCCAAAGAACATAGGTCGAAATATGAAAAAAAAATTTGGCCCTCCCTTACAAAACTGACTACCAGCTGATTGATTTACTATGGGAGGGCCAAATTTTTTTTTCATATTTCGACCTATGTTCTTTGGGGAAAGTTGTTGAGTTTCATGAGCACATTCACCTCCTTCAGGGTTGATACCCCCTTTCCGTTACACGTTGTATATTGCTGCCAGCCCTTTGGGCACGTTTCCTATTGACAGCGATACGGACGAATTTTTTGATGCCCTTTCATTATTTGCGCTCCTTTTTATATACTTGTACAAACGCACATTAAAAAAAATACATAAAATACTCTTCGCGAGTCTAAACAAATTCGAAAATTGAATTGGTTTTTTTCTTCTAGCAACGAACCAGGCGGTGTTGCCAGCAATCCTGCCATTCTTCCACATATTCGGGTTCAATAGTCTCATGTTGAACCAATTTGCATTGGGCGTCAAACTGGTCACTTTGCCGTATTTCAAACCTGAACTCTTCCTTCAGACCCTCGTTCAACATAAGGCTGAAGTTTTGTTCTTGGTTCCGCCTATGGGTAAGATTTTTTTTTTCAATTTTATTATAGGTATGAAAAACCAGAGTACAAACCCGAACAAACAGTCACGGCTCTCGGGTATATTTACGGGAACTATTTGATGCATTTTTCCCTTCTCATTAAGTACTACACATATAAGGTCTATCTATTCATACACGAAATATCTCAAGGGGTCACTTTACTCATCATTACGAACAACTTTTACTATGGGACCAAACCTGAAATCGCGAAAAAAAATTATGCTGTTCCCTATATGTATTTATGTTCGCATAACACGTCAAAATGTATGGAACAACAGATTTTTTTTTAATAAGTAAAAATAGGTTTAATGAATTATTTCAATGTTAAAAAAGTTATAAATTATGTGATTGATACACGGTGCTCACATATGATTTTAACAAACATTGTAAAAATGAGTTTCAATGTCATAAAAATAATAAATTTTACAATTATATATACTACCAACTAGTTTGCAGCAGTATTTCAAGTATCCTATGTTCCCTTCTAACATAATTACCTACATAATATTACAGTGGTATTCCTGGGCAAGCATCCAGCAGTGACTCCCAAGCACTTGGCGTCGGTCTACGGAATAGTAAGCGGCGCCGCACCCATCTCGAAAGAAGACGCCGAAGCTGTCCTGACTAAAAATGTAAGTTTCATGAATGAGAACTTAATAAATGCTCTAGACGTCAAGACTTGTAATTGGCTGTCAGATTATTATGTTATCAGAAAAATGTGTCTGCTCAATAACGTAAATAACGCAATGAATGTTGTTGAACTGTCAAAATGAAACCCATTGCTACTGCCCTGCAGATTCTGCAGATCGTGAATAATGAACAAATAATTGCGTGAACATAACTCTAGAGAGTACTAAGATATAATCGGTCAGTGAATCAGTCCGTCCAGATAATATTATTAGCATTGTCTGACATACTTAGTTACGTCATTGACTGTAGGTCATTGAACTAGGACATAAATGTCTGATAATTATGTCTATAACTATTAAAGTTGCGTTTCGTGTCTGTGTGACCGCTCAGCAGGGTAATTGCGTAACACACTATCAGTAGCAATAGGTTTCATTTTGACACTTCAACAACATTCATTGCATTATTTACGTTGGTGAGAGTCACATTTTTCGAATATATGGAGCAATCGATTGGCAATATGCTTCAAAATGATTCAAACTTATAGTAATAACAATTAGGGTGCTGATATTCTAAACTACATACTTATTGGAATTTCATGCAGGTTTGCTCATAATTTAAACCGCTTATTCTGGAAGGCTTAAGGCTCCCGTAAACAGATGCGACGCAACGGTGTGACGCGAATCTGGTAGAGCAATTTCCATAAAGATTTCATAGAAATTGTTCTAATGGCGTCGCGCCACGCCTGTCTGTGGGAGCGTTTATGTGTATAATATTAGTAACTCATCTGAACCCAAATTAAGACAAGAATTGAGTCTAAGGATACCTGGAGTTACTGTACGTATAATAAATTACGTCCTTACGTTACTCTTGACATTACAACGTATTGTAATGTCAACAGTATTTTTAAGGTAAAAAAAACCGGCCAAGCGCGAGTGGAATTCGCGCACGAAGGGTTCCGCACCATTGTCTATAAAAACGGCAAAAAAATCATGTCTGTTGTATTTGAGCCCCCTTAAATATTTATTTTTTTCTGTTTTTTAGTATTTGTTTTTATAGCGGCAACAGAAATACATCATCTGTCAAAATTTCAACTGTCTAACTGTCACGGTTCATGATAAATGATAAATGATTTATTTTCTGTAAGTAGGTTTTTACAAACACTTTTACATGTCAATCATATTTTTTTTTAAACTAGATGAGGTCGGCGTTTCCTATCTGACTACTCTGAGAAGAAAGGCCGAAACAAACTCAGAGGTCACAGTCTCTTTTAAAGTCCAGACATAATCTTGGTCAGATCATGTGGAGACCATGTAGATTGGTGTCTGAAATGGTCTTTTGAGTAAAGAACCACACAGATTGAGCGGACCTGTCCAGTCAGTGCACGCATTTGTCAAAAATCGTGCAGCTCAACTCAGACTCAACCCATGAGATACAGCCTGGTGACAGATGGACGGACGGACAGCGGAGTATAGTAATAGGGTTCCTTTTTACCCTTTGTGTATGGAACCCTAAAAACTGAATACAAATAAATAAATAAATACTTACATAAATTACCTATTTCAGTTTTTCTTATTTGTCAAAATTATAAGCGTAACAGAACAAATGAAGTGTGTCATAGTAAATATTTTATTATACATATTAGTTTCTATCTTATTTGAAATGTATGTTGCTAAATAAAAATGAATTGCTGTTCGTTGTTTTAAGCTCATCACTTGGGAGCGGCTGGACCAATTTGGCAATTTTTAGGGTTCCGTACCAAAAAGAAAAAACGGAACCCTTATAAGATCACGTCGTTGTCTGTCTGTCTGTCTGTCAAGACCCTTTTTCTCAGGAATGCGTGGAGCTATCAAGTTAAAATGAATATCAAATTCTCCCTTGAAGTAGTGAAAAAATCTTGTAAGTCAACGCAATTTAAAAGATACGGGCGTGTATCTTCTGAAACTGAAGGTCCTTTTTTCTGTGGGATTTTTTTTTATAAACTATTGAAATTTGGACAACGTGTATACAAGTGACGTCACTGAACTAATTTTAGCCGCCGGCGAAATTATCAGCTACTGCGACCTATTTACATCACTATGCATCACAATGCTCACTCAGTATAATAAATAAATATAACATTCAATGCAAATGTAAATTTTCAGTTTTTTACATGTTCACTTGAGTTTGAGGATTTTTTTAATTTTTTTATGTATTTCAACACAAAGTTGGTTGAAACAAATAAATCAAATTAAAAAAAAAAATCAATTACACTAAATTAAAAATTATTAATCAAATAAAAAAAAATACATTTAAATTGAAAATTATACATTGTAATAGTAAGTAATAAGTATTTATTTCACAAATAACATAGCACTTTGCACTGTATACATTGTTTGACATAATATTTACATTATGATGCAATAGTAGACTCTATCTTTTAAACTAGGACTAGCCTGTATCTTAAAAGATAGGGTTCAGCCAAGTGGATTCTGTTAATATTCACAACCAAAACAAGTGAAGAACATTAAGAACATTAAGAATTAGATACAAATTTAAATTGAAAATTATGCATTAATGTTTCAGAAAAAATTGAATTTTGAATAGATAAACAAATTCTGTGTTTACCTAGCAGTGGTGACCCAGTGGTAAAGGTTCCTACTTACGATTTGTACTGCAGTGCGATTCTGTAACCATCTCACCGTAAAAACTTGGGCGAAGAGAGCAGGAAGTGAGCTGTCAGTGTCATTCCACCTGATATTAGGGATTGACGTATATATTGAAGTATACTTACATTCACAGTCATAATCGAGATTTTAATAATTTCTTTTATGCTAATTCTATTGATAATTAATATTATTTCAAAACTACTATTTGGACTGTCAAAACATTAATATTTTGTGGGTTTTTGGGGTTTATTACAACCTGATTTTTCGGTACCTGTAGGTTCGACATTTCAATAATGAACGCAAGGTAGAAATAAATGTTACAGGTAAATGCTCACTCGCCGTGAGCATTACGTCAAACGCAGCGTCGAGCATTCGCAGGAACGTTACATTATATGGAAATGCTTTTGGAAACTGAGCTTTTGCCATTTTGTACCATTTGTAAGAACGTTACATTGCATGAAAATGCTCGAAAAAATGCTCTAGCTAGTGTATACTCACCTTGTGAACGTAGGTACTTGTGCACTAGGTTCAGAAATACCTACAAAGATAATTATTATTGACAGAAAGATTAACTATCTGGCTTTACATAATTATTTATCGTAAATATCATAAATGTAAATGTAATCTTATCTTAACTATATGTACAGGTGACACCAAAATCCTCTGTTGACTTAGATAATGAAAAAAATACTCTCTTAAAAGGACGCTTGCTTTTTGGACTTTAAAAAAGAGACTTTGACCGCCGAGTTTGTTTCGCCAATTCTTGTCAGGGGTAGTCAGGAAATGTGGACTCCATCTAGCTTAATTTTTTATTATGGTGTAAAAGTAATTCCGATATCCTATTTACTTACAGAATAAACAATTTTATTTCATTTGATTTGCTTAAGTTTTACAAAAGTATCTTGGCATATTATTTTTTTTTATATCCACGCAATCACAGTCCATTCCAAGGTTGCCTGGAAGAGATCGCAGAAAGCGATAAGGCCGCCCGTAGTGTTTTTTTTTTTTGTGAACCACTTTTTTTATATGGCCCACTTTTTCAAAAAATCTTCATTAAAAACGTTGCCGTGTCTATTTATTAATAGGTCAAGCAAGCCAATGTCAGCGCGGCGCAGCGGCCCGGTGACGACTCCTCCCTCGATAAAGCGTCGTCGCAGACGCAAGAAACGATCAGAATGGCCAGTAAAACTAAAACAGCACATAAAACCTTTACAATTTTTTTGATGACTCATTTTCTCTCTGAAATAGGTCAATTGAATTAAAAATCAGTTGGGGTGTCTGAGGTTTTGCGCATTTAACGTTACACGTTGTATATAAATGAATAAATAAGTCATCATAAATTATAGTAATTAATATGCAGAAAATACAGACGAAGAGCTCCAGATGACTTAGGTTCCCAGACTTTTGTACAAAGTGAAGAAATCTCATTGTTACCTGCCTAAACGGCTCAACATCTAGGTACAAAATCTTATTATTTACTGTTTCTCAAGGATTTACAGTTGAAAAATCTGCGCAGTAAAAACTCAACAAAAGATATAAATTAGATAGGTATAATTAATTTCGAAAACATATGAATAAATCAACTTTGTTTTCGCATGTCTAAAACATTTAATTCCTTAATTTTATTTAATTTTCATTTTTTACTGTTGATGTTGGACCAACCTTAAAAAGGAAGTTATTAATAAAATTCGTCTGAATAGATTGTTTATACAGCAGGCTTTTTTTTTAAATCATCTGTTTCATACATTTTGGTCAAGTAGGTATTGAACTTTTGTATTAAACAGCTGATTTTGTTTCCGTGATTTCAGAGTTGGTCCCATAGTAAAAGTTGTTCATATTCATGAGTAGAACGCCTTGTAAGAATTTGGATCCTGAAAAAAAAATCATCCAGTATTTCCTATTTGCTGTGCCTGCGATTTTGCTCGCGTGGATTTCGGAAAACAATAATGTGTCTAAACTAATTCTTCTTCTTTTTCTAAAATAAAATTAGCCTCAGTTACTCCTTATAACATCAGCTATCTGCTAGTGAAAGTCCCGTCAAAATCGGTCCCGCCTTTTCGGAGATTACCTGGAACAAAGAAACGGACAGACAGACAAAAATGCTTAATGTTTTTTGATGCAAGTAAATATATAGGGTGACTGGTAATTAGTGATCGATACTTAAACACATGATTTTACTCATAATTACAAACAACTTTTACTATCGGACCAAATCATACATACATTAATGTTCGTACGAGTCGTCAAAATGTAGGGAACAGCTGATTTTTTTTCCGCGATTTCAGATTTGATTCGATAGTAAAAGTTGTTTGTAATGATGAGTAGAATCATGTGTTTAAGTATCGATCACTAATTACCAGTCACCCTATATACTTCATGCTTTTGTAAAAAGTTTTATTTTGACATTACAAACAGACACTTAAATCGTATTTTTTTGTATAGATAAGAAATAAGAAAAGTCTCTATTTATTATTAAATAGAGACTTTTGTTATTATAAAAAGAAAGATTTGTTGTAGGTACTGTACTGTACTGTACTATTGAGTACACTAGTATAGTAAAGTACCTACGTACTTTTAAAAAAAATGTTTTGTAGTAGGTCCGTATGAATTTAGATAAGTTAAAAAGAAATATTTGTTGTATACTATTGAGTACACTAGTATAGTAAAGTACGTAGGTACTTTACACTAGTATAGTAAAGTACGTAGGTACTTTCTTAGCTTATCTAATAAATACACATATTACATTCTCATCAGACTTAAGTTGGGGATAACAAATACCTGTCCTCGGCCAAAGGTAGCTTATTAATTTCGCTATCAAGGCTCAATGCACTGTGGGTGCAATGTATCGTCAGTAAGAAAAAGGTTCCTAAAAAAAAATGTTTTGTAGTAGGCACGTATGAATTTAGATAAGTTAAAAAGAAATATTTGTTGTATACTATTGAGTACACTAGTATAGTAAAGTACGTAGGTACTTTACACTAGTATAGTAAAGTACGTAGGTACTTTACTATACTAGTGTACTCAATAGTACAGTACAGTACAGTACCTACAACAAATCTTTCTTTTTATAATAACAAAAGTCTCTATTTAATAATAAATAGAGACTTTTCTTATTTAGTATAGTAAAGTACGTAGGTACTTTACACTAGTATAGTAAAGTACGTAGGTACTTTACTATACTAGTGTACTCAATAGTATACAACAAATATTTCTTTTTAACTTATCTAAATTCATACGTACCTACTACAAAACATTTTTTTTTAGGAACCTTTTTCTTACTGACGATACATTGCACCCACAGTGCATTGAGCCTTGATAGCGAAATTAATAAGCTACCTTTGGCCGAGGACAGGTATTTGTTATCCCCAACTTAAGTCTGATGAGAATGTAATATGTGTATTTATTAGATAAGCCGTAGTTGTTAATTCACGCTTCATTACCATTATCGCATTCTGTTGTTTTTGGCTTGTGCCCATATCCGCTAATATCAACAGACTGTGTTTGTTTGCCTTTACTTTATTAAACAACTGCACCTCGCCTATCAAGTTTCATCGCAACCGGTTCATTAGTTTTTGCGTGAAGAAGTAACAAACATATTATAAATTTCCCGCTGCGCTGCGTGGGGCCACACCGGTCACTTTTATGTATATTGACATTTTTAAATTCGTAATATCTTTTGAATGGAATGACCGATTTGAATCATTCAAAAAGTAATCTACAGGTTTTGAAACAGTCTTGAATGATTTATTTGGATAAGGATTAATACAAAGGTATGGATAACATGTTCTGATTTTGGTTGGCATTTCTATCAACTTTTAAAATGTAAAAAAGTAGTCATAGTGACATAATTACAATAGTTGGACATATGGTATCGCGAAGTTTTTTGTAGATATTGATATGTTCTTTTATATTGTAGAACATTTTTTAGTTATCTCAGAAACAGTTTCCGCAGCGCATACGAAGAAATACATTTTATGGATATTTTTTTTTACACCTTGGGTTACATTATTAAAGTTTTAGTAGAGATCCATAATTTTTTCTAGTAATAAATATAGCCTCTGTTACTCAGGGATAGTGTAGCATTCTAATGGTGACAAAATGTTTTAAATCGGTCCAGTAGTTTTTGAGTTTATTCGTTACAAACATACATACATACAAAAGTACAAATCCTGCCTCTTTATAATATCAGGTTGGCACAAAAGTAATGAGACACTTGGTTTACGTTTTATATTTTTTATTATTATTACAATATAAAAAAGCTTAGTCAATGATGTAATCACCATTACCATCTAAGACTTTTTGCCAACTATCCGGCAAAGTTTGGATGCCTTTCGCGCAGAATTCGGATGACTGTGCCTCGAAAAAGTTGTTCAACTCCGCCTCTACATCAGAGAAATCATTAAATGGTTTACCCCGCAAATGTTGTTTCAGGGCTCTCAACTCAGCCTATCGCAGTCCACTGCTGGACATAGGCCTCTCCCAGACTGCGCCACAACACCCTGTCCTCCGCCTTCCGCATCCAGTCCACCCCAGCCACCTTCTTTAGGTCGTCCGTCCATCTAGCTGGGGGGGGGGTTTCAGGGCTCTAAACAAATGATAGTCTGATGGGGCGAGGTCTGGGGAATAAGGTAGGTGGGGTATCGTCTACCAGCCCAAGTTTTCCAACTGTCAGCGAACGGCAGATGCGACGTGAGGTCGAGCGTTATCGTGTACTCGTAGTAAAACTACATTGACTCCTCTTCGTCGTTTTTTCTTGATAGCAGCAGATAGTTTGGTGAGCTGGGTTGAATATTTGTCACTGTTTATAGTTTCATTGTGTAATCACTACATAGTATAAAACAAAGTCGCTTCCCGCTGTCTGTCCCTATGTATGCTTAAATCTTTAAAACTGCCCAACGGATTTTGATGCGGTTTTTTTTAATAGATAGAGTAATTCAAGAGGAAGGTTTATATGTATAATACATACATAATATAGTAGAGAAACACTGATCATTTTAGGGGTTTCTAATGTGATGTCGTAAATAAACACATTTTTTTGCGTTTACATTGCAAACGCTGGCTTAACCCTACGAGATAGATCAAAATAATGTACTACAGTATTGTACACCTTAAACAGGTCTACAAAAAAGTCCGCGATGGCATATGTCTATCTCTTAGGGATAACCCAGAATAACCATTTTTTATCCTATACTTTTTAAGAGAAATAATGGCTCTAAAATTATCAGTGTTTCTCTACTATATTATGCATGTATTATATGCATATAAACCTTCCTCTTGAATCACTCTATCTATTAAAAAAAACCGCATCAAAATCCGTTGCTTATTTTTAAAGTTCTAAGCATACATAGAGACAGACAGACAGCGGGAAGCGACTTTGTTTTATACTATGTAGTGATAGTGATCAGCATTGCACCCGTGCGAAGCCGGGGCGGGTCGCTAGTAGTTCATAAAACAGCATGCCTTGCGCGTCCCAGAAACAGCAAAGCAAGACAAACAAACACTTTTAAGCGGTTCTTTTGACTCAGCTGCGGTTGAGTTGGTGGCGTTTCTTCTCAAGGCAGCCAAAAAGCACGACGTGTATCGTTCTCGTAATGAATTCATGATTCATCTCCAGAAACCAGATCAGACAAAAACTTTACCGGGGGAAATCACGTTATGCCGTTGGACCCGGCTGTCATTCGTGGATCTTTGACAGTCGTTACGGGTAGTCAGAAGCCCGAAAGTCTGACAACCAGTCTTACCAAGTGGTATCGTATTACCCAGTAACTGGGTTGTGGAGGTCAGATAGGCAGTCGCTCTATATAAAATACTGGTATTCAGCTGCATTCGGTTAGACTGGAAGCCGACCCCAACATAGTTGGGAACAGGCTAGGCAGCCGACGCCCGGTGCGCCTGCTGCGGGCTGGGTGTGTGGACGAGATCTCCCTGTACCTTTCCGTAGCCTCCTGCGAGACGGCTGTTTCGCAAAAGGAAACCACAGGTAAATACCAGTATTTTACAAGGAGCAACTGCCTTTATAACCATCACAAACCAGTTACTAGGTAACACAATACCCCTTGGCAAAACTGGTTGTCAGACTTTCGGGTTTCTGACTACCCGTATCGACTGACGGGACTAACAAATGACGGTCAAATGTTACACTTTTTTCGGTCTAGCTCTCATTCGCCAAGTGTGCAGAATATAACGTGCGATAGTGAAGTTCGTTCCAAAAAACATGCGGTTTATATGTATGTGTAAAGATTTAATCTCTTTCCAGAAAAACATCCTATTCCGCCAAGGCTACGGTTTGACGGAGACCAACGGAGCAATCTCAGTGGGAAAGAACGATGACACCAACCATGCGTCAGTGGGCTATGTCTTAGGTAGCAGCGAGGTGAAGATCGCTGACTTGAACACGCAAGAAGCTTTAGGACCGGGACAGGCAAGCATTTTATATTTTTAGTGTTGTATATAATAGAGGTACTATTATATACAACATTATTTTTAGTATATGGCAAACCCGAAACACGTGTCTATTATTTTTATATAAAGAATCTATGTACGGAATTTCAAAACTGTATCATGAAAAATCACGAACTTATAAGCTTGTTATGTTACCTGATTGTCCGTACAAAAAGTTGGTTACCACTTAACACGCGCCGCCGGCCGACCGGCTGTGACCTGTGTTGTGCGCAGATGATTGCGGATATTATTGTGTATTAGTCGCTCGGTGTCCAACTTTTTACCATTTTAAAATATTTTTGGGACAAAATATAACATGGTGTAAAAACTATTGGAATCGATTCAGTTACTTATTCTGAACAAACTATATTCAGGTTTGCAGTATACTAAAAATAATGTTGTATATAAATTTTAAGTAGCAGCCTGTAATCTATGTTCGGACTTTTAATTAGCTGCAGTAAAATGACAGCTTATGTGTTACCACTTTTTAATGAAATTTAAATAGTGATGTGACAAAAGAATCGATTAATTTAAGTAACATTCAGTTAATCGATCCATGTTAAATTGATTTTATGAAAGAGGATAATAATTATTAGAGGATGATACATTATAAGTAATGAAATTCAGGATAATATAAGTTTACAACAAAAACATTGAGCAATGCCTAATTATTGTGTTGTTATCACATCAGTGATTGGATTGGATTTATGTACATATTCACACAAGCATCCCGTTTACATTATCTGGAAAACAGGATGCTTGTGTGAATAGATATATTTAAACACGTACACTGCTACACGGGATCCTGCAAAAAACCGTGACTGCGAAAAACGGGATCTTGCCGTGGGAAAGGGCCCTTAGGCGTGCTACACACTTGTCGGGTCTATATGATTGGGCACGAGTCGGCACAGTCGGATACATAATTATAATTGACTAGCTTCTGTTCGCAACTTCGTTTGCGTATAATTCGGAATTCCCGCCGTTTAAAAATATCGCACCTTCGGTGCAACAGTCACAACAGCTAATTTTTTAATTTTACAGGAGAAGACTTTTAATTAATTTTTTCGCATTTATTTCCTCATTTCTGGATTACTATTTATAGTAGGTTTTAAATCTTTATAAAATTTAAAACCTACTAAATTTATTTTGTTGGGTATAGTTTTACGTTAAAAATCTTATATTGAATTATCAAAAAATCCTAATAAAAGACATAACAAATAAAAGTGTCCTGAATTGTGACTTTGTTGCACCGAAGGTGTGATATGTTGCTTAAATAATGTGGTTAATGTAATTTGTTTATTTATATATGTATAGAAAGATAGATTAGGTAGGCTTAATACATTCGTGTCTGTGAAACCATAGAAATACACATACAAAATTTCAACCCAATCGGTCAAGCCGTTTAGTAGTTGACGTACTGACAGCAGCGCCACCTACTGGGTCCAATTGTATTTTTAAAATAATCCAGCAAACCATCTAAATACCCATATACAATTTCAACCCAATCGGTTCAGCCGTTTAGAAGTTATGTGAAAAAGATAAGTACTGAAGGATAATTCATACTACCCGTTGTCCTATTACCCGTTTTCCCGTAGGAATGAAGCATTTTCCCGCGGTAAAAAGTAGCCTATGTTCATCAGGGATAATGTCGGCCTCTAATGGTAGAACAATTTTTCAAATCTGTCCAATACTTTCGGAGCTTATTCAATACAAACAAACGATCAAATCTTTCCTATTTATAATATTAGTGTAGACTAGCTTCTGTTCGCAACTTCGTCCGCGTGACATTTCTTGTTACCCCGACCCATCGCGTCGCATCGCAGCGCTCGCCCGTGGTATTACGTTTTCGCTTCGCGTTCTTTCTTACTTTTTTCTCGGCTCCTAAGAGTTTCAGCGTCATGATAAATAGACTGTAGCTTCCTCAAGAATCGCGCTGTCAAATAAAAAAAAAAATTTTTCAAATCCGACTGGTTTTTATAGAGGTACAGCGTTTAAACAAATTTTTCACCTTTATTGTTAGTATAGATTTTGCCATCCAGCTATGCAGAGCCGATTACGTGTGTCTCCCCTAACTTATCAAAATAACTTAATGGTTTTGCAGGAAGGCGAGATTTGGTGCCGTGGTCCCAACTTAATGTCAAGCTACTATGAAAATGAGGAGGCGACTAAGGAAGTGTTGACGGAGGACGGCTGGTTCAAGACCGGGGACATAGGGCGATACGACGAGAAGAAGTACCTATACGTTACTGATAGGCTTAAGGAACTTATTAAGGTAAATAGAATTTGTTATGTCGTGAGCAAAAGACTGAGGGACTGAGCAAAAGAAGAGGGGCCCGTGGCTAAATAATAACAGCCGCACAGGTCGATCAAACAGGTTAAGCTACGCTTGCCGCGGTTGGTCTGTGGATGGGTGGCCATCTTTACATACCGAGACCCCTCCGTGCCTCGGAAAGCACGCTAAGCCGTTACTGGGTACCGGGTCCCGGCTGTTATTCGTAGACCTTTGACAGTCGTTACGGTAGTCAGAAGCCCGAAAGTCTGACAACCAGTCTTACCTAGGGGTATCGTATTACCCAGTAACTCAGTAACTGGGTTGTGGAGGTCAGATGGGCAGTCGCTCCATGTAAAATACTGGTATTCAGCTGCATCCGGTTAGACTGCAAGCCAACCGCGATTGTTATAAATAATAACAGCCGCACAGGTCGATTGATCAGGCACAGACGCGGGCTCCTCTTTTAAAATGACAATTACTGTTCGAAAAATTGGCGGGTGCCCAGTATACGAATAAAGCACGTGTTTAAAAACTATCTAACTCTATACGTCACCGTGTGTGAATTTCTACATTTATAGTCTGTAATTTCTTATGGTGTACAGACACCAGAACATCAAGCTACCCGAAACGGTCAAATTTTCCCAATCAACTTTGAACCTTGTGCTTTAGGGATAAAGTTAAAAATCTATTAAAGAAATTTGACAGATTGTAGTAGCTTGATGTGCTGGCGTCTGTACATAATAAAGAGTATTCTATCTATCTGTATAGTCTGTAAGTGGTTCAGATTCCCTTGTTCACAAACTAAACTAAATTTAAGTTCAGTGCATCGTTATCTTTCTATTTCATTAAGAAAAGGACAGAAGATAAATATTAATAATTTAGTCCTGTCAAATTACGACACTCCATAGACAAGTTTAGACGTGATTAAAAAATTGGCTACTTAAAATACGTCAATTTACGTCAGGTGCTGACTAATTTGACAGGACTAAACTAATAATTATCTTCTGTCCTTTTCTTAATGAAATAGAACAAAAAAGATGCACTGAATTTAAATTTAGTTTAGTTTGTTAACAAGGGGATCGGCGCCAGTGTCTGATTACAATACAAGGAATGATAATAAAACATGTAATCCTTAGTCATATAAAAATATCCCATTTACAGGTCAAAGGCTTCCAAGTACCCCCAGCCGAACTAGAAATGGTGTTACGAACACATCCGAAAATCCTCGACTGCGCTGTCCTAGGAATACCGGACCCGATCTCAGGAGAATTGCCCAAAGCGTTCATAGTACCACAGCCAGGCCAAACAGTAAAGGAAGAAGAAATATTAGAACATGTTAATAGTAAAGTCACTGTCTATAAAAGGATAAAGGAAGTCCAGTTCGTTGGGGAGATCCCTAAGAATCCTGCAGGGAAGATTCTGAGGAAGAAGTTAAAAGAACTGTACTGTTAGCATTTATCATAAAGAAGATTTTGATGTGGTTGTATAGACGAGATGCAAGTACGTATTGATCTTTGCGCATTTAGACTTTGTACAAGGTTTGAATTTTATAAGTCGTAAAGCAGTCGAGTTAAGTTTTCTACTTTCGACGTAAGCGGTCATCGTAAAATTGAATTTATATGTATAATTAAGTATCAAATGACCAATGAACTACGTGAATGTAGTATATAAATGCTTTTTTCAGTAATTATTAATATGGAATTAGTTATTGTGATAGCACAATCTTGCCGGTACAAATACCAACAGCATTGATGGATAGTTCCGCAGCGCTTCGATAGATGGCGTTGTACATATGACGCGCAATCCTGAATCGCGGTGTTAAGATTCTCCGCGGCTGAATGACCCTCCTCGATTTTCCGTGTTTCGGTATCGCTTCTCGGCCTTTTGGCTAAGATCAAAGTGTAGTATCTGTTCTTTTCAGCTTAATATCTGAAAGTTCCCTCAATGAGGGACCAGTATATTAAACTGATTTTTGTAAGCTGACGGGATGTTCGGGGCTCGCTCCACTCCCGTCGCGGGTCGGCCCGGCATTGCAGTGCCGCCGGGATCGGCCCACAGAATTTATCTATCTCTTACTTCATCTATTTGGATGACTGTACTGATTGGTTAATTTAATCATCAGTGCCGAAATTCCTTTACTCCCGTCAAGCTACTGCCTTCCTTTACTACTGTTGTTGCACTGTGAAAGAAGTGATATCGAAGAGACCCCTCTTCTTAGAAATGTAAATAAAAAACCAAACAGCCTTTTGTACGCTATGTAACGTAAATACAGCAGTTAATTATGTATGCTACTCTACTAAGACCATCATGTGACTTATATTATATTATCTTTGATTCATATTTTGTTCTTCCATAAGTGAGATACGTACACTCAAGTGCAATTAATAAGGCAGATTCTGTAGATATTTTGTGTGGTTTTTTTATAGCGAATAAAACAAAGCGGGGACATTGACGATACTTTACATTTTCGCTAGGATTAAATTATACAAAGCTAGTTTAACTTTTATGAACTTCAGTGCAAACTTAAACCTTGCCAGTTATTGTATTTTGAACTTAATTCCGTACAAAAACTGACTTTAGAACCGAGTAAATTTTAACCGATTTACAAAAAGGGAGGAGGTTATGCATTCGGCGAGTTTTGTTTTTCTTTTTTGTAATAAGAAATTTGTCGGAATAAAGTTCAAAATACAATAACTAACTCGACGGTTTAGTCTTGAACTAAAGTTAGAACTCGTTTTTATATAAGACCGAGAATGAAGAGAATGTTTGTCAAAATTCGAGTTTTGTAAAGTAATGTTATGTTGATATTAAGGAGTAGATGTAATTAATTATAAGGTTATATAAGTCAACGAAATGGAATATAGTGAAGTTTTTAATCACAAAGACACAACAATTACAATATACAAGCTAACACTAAAATATATATATTATATACAAGTATATAACAAAAAAAAAAGAAAAGGCAGGAGCTCATTGGGCATCAAAAAATTTGTCCGCATCGCTGTCAATGGGATAAGTGCTCAAAAGGCGGCAGCATTACCACATTGGATGGCAATGCTGATTCTTTGAGCTCAAAATAGGCCAGTCCTCTGGTCACGTGAAGAGTCAACCAACCGCTTGGCGATGTCCCGAAATATTCGATGAGCACTCGGACCCCAAGGCCCTAGTGTTTCAACTCCAAGCGGCTCAAACGTATAGGTTCCAAAGAAATTGGAGTATTTGCGCCGTTTGAGGTTTTCCGCACCTGCAGCAGCCGCTCCAGCACAGCTCACCGTGCTTGGAAGATAGGATGGCGCAAGGGTGTCGACACAGGTTGCATCCCACACCAAAGGCCTACCCAACTTCCAAGGCATTATAGTCATTCCAACTGGCCTACGATAACTATTTATAATTTGTATAGACTATTCTTTCTTATGGTATTATTTTTATGCCAGTATTTTCTCAAAGTACCTACCGACCTAGTAGCTGGCAATAAAACAACTAGTCTGTAGGTACTTGTTAAACAACTTGTTCATCGCTAAGACGTTTTTTTTTTTTAATATTTGTTTAAATGTATCATACTTGCTTGAGAAAAGCATAAAATTAGATTTTCAGACAAGTTTCCAAAAAATGTTTTAAGTACGTTTTTGCCAATCAAATCAGTCCCGAAATATTATAATTTTATTGTTCTGTAGAAAAATGATGCTTAGAAAGAAAATAATTATGAGATGATAGCTAATAAGTAGAAACGTAAGTAAGCAGGAAATAAAATATAGTTAAAAGAAACTAAAAACAACTGTTTTGTTTTTTTAGTTTTTTTTAAACTATATTTTTATTTTTATCATTTTTGTTTTTTTTTTAACTAGATTTTTTTTCAACTTTTTTTTAATCAAAATATTGTATTGTCGTCGGTCGTTGATAAGTCTACAACGTTTAAAGTAAATCTGTTCGCTGAAAGTGGGGCAGAATCGAGCCCAAACGAGTCAGTTACATACAAACAAACAAACATACAGGTGAAACTAATAAAAGCGTGTTAAAAAGACGTGTTGCACCGACACCGAAGTCAAAATCGGTTGAACGGACTATAAAAAATGTTTATTTAAATCTCTAATCTTATTTCAAATGGAGTATAGGAGCATGGAAGTAAAATAAAAACCAACTTTTATTCAGACCGTCCATTGAAAATCTATCATGTCCCTTAAAGGTAAATTATGTAAAATGAATATTTATGCATTTGTATATACAAACATCATCTGCCTAGCCTTGTCCCAACTATGTTGGGGTTGGCTTCCAGTCTAACCGGATGCAGCTGAACTTTTATATGGAGCATCTGCTTATCTGAGCTCCACAACCCAGTTACTGGGTAATACGATACCCATTTGTAAGACTGGTTGTCAGACTTTCGGGCTTCTGACTACCCGGAACGACTGTCAAAGATCTACGTATGACAGCCGGGAGCAACGGCTTGACGTGCTTTCCGAGGCACGGAGGGGTCTCGGTATGTAAAGATAGTCACCCATCCACAGACTAACCGCGGCAAGCGTAGCTTAACCTGATCAATCGACCTGTGCGACTGTTGTTATTTAGCCACGGGCCCCTAAGATTTACAAACATTTATATTAAATCTAGTTGTTATGGTATGGGTACATATACTTTATTATTGTTATTTTATTACTATGGTATTAAGAGGGTTTATGCGTTAGAGCCATGCTGGAGTCAAAATTGATGATTTCCGACGGACAATAAAACCATAATATGTTTAATTTATAGATGAGATATTGACGTCATATTATTGGGAATTTTATAATCTAGTGCATGGCTGAAAAACATTTTCAATTTTTTGTTTAGTTTTCTCATCAGAACCGTTTTTATGCAAGCCTTTTTTAAAACTAGCGATCGACGGTCTAAGCAGATGCTAGATATTAGTAAAACCATATATGACAAACTTATTACAACATTACTTTATAAAAAATAAGAACATTTTTTAGTGCATGGCTGAAAAAAAAACACGATTACTGTAAGTTTTCATTCAAGAAAAGTATATTCAAAAGTGTCAATTGTAGCCACTTTTTGAGATATTAAACGTGTTAGTTTAGGATGAAATCTGAAATATTTATATTTTCTTTTAGACCTATTAAATTAAGACATTTATGTTCTAAAACATGGTTCAAATATTTTTTTAATAACTTATATGTTTATTTTACTATGAATTATTTAGTATTGCTATATAATCGGCGCGGATTCACGCCACCGCTCATTGCCGGCTGAGGCCTTTCAGAGGCAGGACGTGTGTCGCTCCCATCGCTGCGTGTCGCGTAAAATATTATCGTACTTTCGCGAGTTTTTAGCGCGACTGGGACATATTGATACTTTTTATTATAATATATTTTTATTATATTACAGAACTTTGGTGAGTACATATTTTAATGTAATGGTATTCAATTAACTTAAGAAGATTAAATTAGACTTCTTTATGTATGTTTCGATTTTACTTTTTTTTAGATATGGCTAACAAAAGGCGCTATACGGGAATAAAACGAAAAAAATATGAAAATTTAGCCAAGGCTAATGAAGCTAAAAGGTAAGTTACCGAGGAGCCACTTTTTAACTATGTAACAGGTTATAGCCAATTCATATTTTTCTTACACGGGGATAGAATTCGTAATAATTTGCGTTTATTCTGTCTTATAATCTCATAAACTGAATTGACCATTCTGGGGTTGTCAGTTTTGGATAGTTGAGAATATACCACTGAAACGAGGTGGGTTCTCTACTTATAAAAAAAATATCTATATTAGGTGTAATTAGTAAACCATAAGAAACAATATTATACTTACTACTTTCTGAAGTCAATATAATTTTTTCAAATTACTTTTTGTCTGGGTATTTTTATGAAACACAGTAGTAATAAGATAAAATTAATATCCGATTCGTTGTTATAGGCAGAAAAGAGAAGTTCAAAAATATTTCAAAATGCTGTTGTAAGTTTTATTTTTTTTTACTTCTTTATATGTTATGGCAATTTTTGAGATTTTATATCTAAACAGACACGTGTTTCCTTTATTTTGAATTAGCACCTATTAAACCTAAACTAAATAAGACATTTCTTCGTTATTTATTTATCTCAAGCCGACAATCGATCGCCTGTCGTGGTGCTTCTTATGGTTTGTGTCACTTCATATTATACTCTGCATATTATTTTCAGACTCAACAAAGAGAAAAAGTCACTGAAAAAACACTGGAAATTCAGGAAAACTTGCAGGCGTTAGAAACGGTTCCAACTCAAGATCCTGACGCAGGAAATCTTGTAAGAATGACTTGGACATTTGTAAACATATTTTAGCACAAATAAAACATTGTTGTGTCTCAAGCCGACAATCGGCCGCCGGACACGATGCTTACGGTTTGTGTCACTAACCGACACAAACCGACCAACATGTTATTTTCAGACTCAACAAAAAGAAAAACTCAGTGAAATAACACTGAAAATTCAGGAAAACTCGCAAGCATTAGAAACGGCTTCATCTCAAGATCCTGACGCAGGGAATCTTGTAAGAATTACTTGGTCGTTATATACATATTTTAGCACAAATAAAACATTGTTGTGTCTCAAGCCGACAATCGACCGCCGGTGTCACTATGTTATACCTACCTGTTATTTTCAGACTCAACAAAAAGAAAAACTCAGTGAAATAACACTGAAAATTCAGGAAAACTCGAAAGCATTAGAAACGGCTTCATTCCACTATACATAGAGTACTCACGGAGGATTTATGTCTGGTCAATAAAAGTGCAGTGTGGGTGCCTCACACTCTGAACACGGATCAGAAGGAGTTTCGTTATGAAACTGCGCGTAGCCATTTATCGTGGTATCGCCGTAAGAAAAATATACTTAATAGATTCATATGCCTTGATGAAACTTGGGTCGAATTTTATACTCCTCGTCAAAGACATCAGTCACGATGTTGGGTGGAACCGGGCACTTCAGCTGAACATTTACCACGTGCAGAGCTACATGAACGAAAAATACTACTAATAGTACCTATGGATGTCAGAGGCATTGCTTTTTGGAGAACTTATGATGAAAATACAACTATGACTGGAGAGCGATATAAGTCATTTTTAGAAGAAAATATTCCTATTTGGGCAGACGAACATCATATAACGAGTCCTATAATTTTACATGATAACACCAGACCGCACAAATCAAAAATAGTTCAGAATTTAATTGAAGGAAAGGATGGATTGAAATTATTCAGCCGCCATATTCCCCGGATATGAATCCTTGTGATTTCAATTGTTTTGGCCATGTGAAGAGGAAATTGTCGGGTACTCGATACAATAGCAAAAAGGAGTTAGATATTAAACTAAAGAGCATTATTGATGAATTAAATGAAAGTGGTACTTTAAATGGTGTTCAAGATTTGCCAGCAGTCTGGGAGCGAGTGATTAATAGTGGTGGAGATTATTGATTAGTGTCACAAGGTTATATAATATAGTAGTCAGTTTTTGTAACATAATAATAATAAAAAAATATGACACCGGAAGTGGGATGACCTAATATAATATTAATCGTTGTAGAACTTTACATTTGTACTACATTTCTAACTTTTCACCCCTGATTAGTATATATATACTTTACTAGCGACCCGCCCCGGCTTCGCACGGGTGCAATGGAGAAACTGATAATTTTAGAGCCACTATTTCTCGTAAAAAGTATAGGATAAAAAATGGTTATTGTGGGTTATCCCTAAGAGATAGGCATATACAATCGCGGACTTTTTTGTAGACCTTTTTAAGGTGTACAATACTGTAGTACATTATTTTGATCTATCTCGACGGGTTCAGCCAGCGTTTACAATGTAAGCGCAAAAAAATGTGTTTAATTACAACATCACATTAGAAACCTCTAAAATTATCAGTGTTTCTCTACTATATTATGCATGTATTATAGATACAAACCTTCCTCTTGAATCACTCTATCTATTAAAAAAAACCGCATCAAAATCCGTTACGTAGTTTTATAGATCTAAGCATATATAGGGACAGACAGACAGGGAAGCGACTTTGTTTTATACTATGTAGTGATTTCTCTACTATATTATGCATGTATTATAGATATAAACCTTCCTCTTGAATCACTCTATCTATTAAAAAAAACCGCATCAAAATCCGTTACGTAGTTTTATAGATCTAAGCATATATAGGGACAGACAGACAGGGAAGCGACTTTGTTTTATACTATGTAGTGATAAAGTATCCAAAACTGCCTATTTATTTCACAAGGTTGTAATAAAAATAAGAATAGTAAATAAAAATCAACTAACGGTTAAATAAGTATCATTATACATAACTCAACGGATCAACATGGGTTAGTTTGACTATAATGACAGAGAGCACACCAACTCTACGCACACAGACACGCGCGCATCTGTGTGAGTGCAAAGAGCACTGCAATTACCTAAACTTGGTGCCGCGGATTTGGCGTTAACGCTCTTAAAGTTTTACTCAAAGGTTTGAGGTAATTTTATTAAGTTTAAACACCATCTTTATAAGTTATTCAAATCCTGGTTTCCAATTAACATTATTTCCACTTAAACAAATAAAACATTTTATGTTAGTGTAAATTACTTAACCCTAAAATGCATTATGATGGAAATTTCCATCAACCAATTCAATGTCATATTTTATTTATGTAAGGGATATTCAACTACACCTACATCGTTCTAAATGTAATGTTATTAGCACGGACTAGAAAAAAATAATTATTTCAACAAATACCATAATGAGTGAGTTTATTATCTCACTGCACATTTTGTTCCCAGTAGGTTAGTTCTGATTTCATAAAGATGTAAATTTCCACAATTCCATTAAAAAAAAAAAAAAAAAATTATGAATATATATTTTTCCTTACAATAGAGCTAATCTTACATACAAATAAATTTAGACAGCTTAAAAATAAAAATTATGCATTTAAGGGTTAAGTTGTTTTCAGAGTGACTGCGATTACTATTGAAAAAATCATAAAAAAAAAGCCTCGGGTTGTAGCGCAAACTGAACTTTACATACAGGTAATAGAGTTATTTTTCCTAAAACTCATAAATCTGTTTACATGTTTGGTAGCATACCTACTATCGATTGTTTTCCTCCGCCGTGTAAGCAAATTGAATTCAATTACTACAGTTTATGTTGGGCTGTAAATTAGTTTCGGACGTGTAAACAAAATTCCAAAGTTGATGACATCAACAATGTTTGTAATTGCTGCGGGTCGAATTTGTTCAACAAATACTGCCGAATCGAATGTACTCGTACAAGTGTGTCTCGCCAATAGAAACATCATCTACCTAGCCTTTTCCCAACCATGTTGGGATCGGCTTCCAGTCTAACCGGATGCAGCTGAATACCAGTATTTTACATAGAGTGACTGCCTGTCTGACCTCCACAACCCAGTTACTGGGTAATACGATACCCCTTGGTAAGACTGGTTGTCAGACTTTCGGCCTACTGACGACCCGTAACGACTGTCAAAGATCCACGAATGACAGCCGGAACCAACGGCTTAACGTGCTTTCCGAGGCACGGAGGGGTCTTGGTATGTGAAGATGGTCACCCATCCACGGACCAACCGCGGCAAGCGTAGCTTAACCTGATCAATCGACCCGTGCGGTACTAATAAACCAAGAACCAAGGAAATATAATTAAGTACCTACTGTAGTGTACGTCTCGGTCCACCGTCTGTCCGATGACCTTGTGAAGGCCAAAGGAATCCGTTGGATGCGGGAAGCACAGAGCCGATCGAAGTGGAGCCTACGTTCAGCAGTGGTCGTCTTTCGGCTGAAATAATGATGATGATGATGATGGTACGTACGGTAGCTGCTGAAATTACTAGAAACATGGAACTTCTTCTTCTTATCGTGTCGATGGCAATCTAAATGGACTCGGCCCAGAATTCGGCTACGTGTTTGGCGCCATCACTAGCGTCCATCAGTTCCTGTAACGTGCAGTACACAGCACACGCAGGACACGATTCCATCGTTTCTGGAACAGCACCGCATTTGCACTTCAAGGCGGAGCCGTCTTTCTCCACGCTGCGGCCAACCTGCTGGCTAATTGCGTAACACACTATCAGTAGCAATGGGTTTCATTTTGACAGTTCAACAACATTCATTGCGTTACTCACGTTGCTGAGTAGACACATTTTTCGAACATATGGAGCAATGGATTAGCAATATGCTTCAAAATTATTCAAATTGAGAGTAATAGTGTGTTATGCAATTAGGGTGCTGATCCAGGTCACACGAGTTACCTTAGCTAACTAAGGCAACTCGTGTGACTAGTTGGGCGATCCTCAGCAGGTGGAACAAATGGTATGGATCTATTGTCGGGGTATTCCTCGAAGCGCACCAACTTTAAACGCACCATTGTTTTGAGGAATACTTTTGATGCACTTTATTTGGTGAAATAAAGTGCATCAAAAGTATTCCTCAAAACAATGGTGCGTTTCGAGGAATAATTTTGGTGTGCTTCATTTGCATTTCAAAGTTGGTGCGCTTCGAGGAATACCCCTATTGTCGTTTCACTGACTTCCAAACTAAGTTGGTATTTACTTATTTCCATAGGTACCAACACCAGAAATGGACGTAGTTAAGTAGAAAGGACTCAACCCACAATAAGTCACTTTTGAGATAATTGCGTTTGAAGTTTCAGCTGTATTTTCTCCAACAACAAGTTAGATTTTTTTTAAATACTGCCCGTCGTTATTAAATAGATATTTTATATTTTATTTGTCCATCAATATAATGTTATATTTTACCATAGATTTCGAGATAATAAGTGAAATGTGGGTTGAGTCCTTACAATTAAATTTAAGTTTGTTAAGACAGGTATTTTTTTTTAATTTCTCAGAATGGACTCAAAACTACCATCAACTACAAAATAAGTTAATAAAAAAGATAAAATAAGTATTATTATAAAAAAAGTTATATATTTATTGACCGTAATTATAAAGCTAAAAAAATGACGTAATAACGTCATCATAAAAATTAAAAAAATTGAAAAAACATCGCAAACTGAACGCTCTTATCAATTTCCGTCATCCTCAAAGTTAAAATCAAGAGTTGGCCCGTATCCATCAACATCCTCGTTGATATAGCTGTTTCCCTTAAGGCTATTATAAAATGTGTGACAGTCTTCGGGTATTAAAGGGAACATACATCTGAGATCATCGAGCTTTGCTTGAGGAATGGCTTTTGCCTGGGGCCAAAGAACTTCAAAATCTTCTTTTGAAAATTGGATTGAAATCCCTTTGCTTTTTTTCAATTTCTTAACTATTTTTTTTATGTTCAATTATTTTTGTAGTTGAAAAATGTTGTTTTTTATCCTAGTAACCTGAAGGGGGTTTTTTTTTTCATTTTATAGATTTTCATGAATTCTTCTACGGTGTAAATTCGCTCGTGATGCTTAAGCTCACATTAAATCTTGCTGAAATCAGTGTCATTAGGCAAAAATGAATCGCCGCTCTCTAAATATTTAAAAGTTATTATTTCAAGATTTCGGTGGCTGTTGAGTACAATTTTTAGCATCAGGATTATTTTAATATTTCTGTTTTGTCCTCCGCAGCAATCGCTCCAAAAAAACCATGAGAGGGATGGCGTAGAGAATTTAGTCATTCTCTACGCCATCCCTCTCATGGTTTTTAATGAAATTAATGAGGTACGAGCCAACTTCTTGGGCTCCTCGTCCGGCTTCCCCTTCAACCCAGATTTGCATCGTCCTTGATCGTTAGAGCCAACGTGGATCCCGGCGTTATATACCCATAACTGACGTTTATAAAATACTATGTTAGTAGGTATACGAGGCAAAAGTAGTTTTTTCGAGATCGTAGGTAAGACATTCCTTAGGATCTGTTTTAGCACGCGCCAAGTCAAGACATACGATTCCGCAGATCTTCTGCTCTCATTTGATGAATATCTCGTTGTTGGATCAAGTTCTTTTTCTTCTGGTACACAACACGTCTTAATCTCAAGGGCTAATAAATCACATTTCTTACAAGTATCTTTCTTCAAGGATTTACAGCGGAGATAGAAATTCGTATAAAATACGCGCTTCAGAGTAGAAAAAGAGACGTATTTCTTCTCGCTGCCGTACACTTTTTTGAATTCTGTAAGATAGATGTCGTAAATTTTTGGACAGTCATACCTAGTTTTAAATATTGCGTGCCATTGTTTCGTTCTCTTCTATAATGAGATTTGTATTTTGGGAGGGAAAGAATGACAGTTCTAACAAAATCGATATCTTCTTCAGGGGTCTTATTCCAACCACCTTGTTTTCGTCCCCTCTTGTTGTAAGTTTCATCTATTACCAGAAGAAAAATAACTGTTGATCCAACAAAGAGATATTCATGAAATGAGAGCAGAAGATCTGCGTAATCATATGTCTCAAGACTTGGCGCGTGCTAAAACAGATCCGAAATTTGAATGTCTTACCTACGATCTCGAAAAAACTCTACCTTTGCCCGTATACCTACTAACATAGTATATTATAAACGTCAGTTTTGGGTTTATAGCGCTGTGATCGTTGGCTCTGACTAGAGCCAACGTGGATCGTGGATCGTTATCAAGGACGATGCAATATCTGGGTTGAAGGGGAAGCCGGACGAGGAGCCCAAGAAGTTGGCTCGTACCTCATTAATTTCATTAAAAACCATGAGAGGGATGGCGTAGAGAATGACTAAATTCTCTACGCCATCACTCTCATGGTTTTTTTGGAGCGATTGCTGCGGAGGACAAAACAGAAATATTAAAATAATCCTGATGCTAAAAATTGTACTCAACAGCCACCGAAATCTTGAAATAATAACTTTTAAATATTTAGAGAGCGGCCATTCATTTTTGCCTAATGACACTGATTTCAGCAAGATTGAATGTGAGCTTAAGCATCACGAGCGAATTTACACCGTCAAAACAACACAAAACGGAATAATTTTATTTCAGACAATTGTTTTCAAACTCTTATACCTACTTGACCTGATTCACAAAAAGGAGATAGGTAGTTTGAGTCCTTCCAACTAAAATAGAAATTGATTAAATATGACCTATACTTATAACACTTAAATAACACAAATGTTTTAAATTGTTTCAATTTAATTAAAAGTATATGTGTCAGTCATTAGATCATCTTGGGTTGATTTAGGTTGTTTGATATTTAAAGTGCTAATCTTCGAAAACTGTTTTTCTGAAATATCTCAAGTGTTTTGAGTTGTTTCTGATAAACAAAAAGAAAATATATTTTATGTCAGTAAAACTATATCACAGAAATGACCCAACCTGTTTGAGTTGTTTCAGTTATTTGATAAAATGGTATTTCCTATCAAACTAATATTCTTAGAAAGGATCCAGACTGTTTGAGTCTATTCTGGTTTATCGACCTTAAGAACATACTCACAGAAATGTCATTACTCAGAAACAATTCAAGTGGACTGAGTTCGTTCAGCGAATACATTTTGTATGCTCTTCGTACTGTGGGTTGAGTCGGGGTAGTGAAAAAACTAGTTTCCGTATACATTTTGAAAATGGGGTTTTCACTACATGATGGATTCGACCCTTAGGAGTACGATGGCATACTTAACTCAATTTTGGCCAAAGTGTGGGTTGAGTCCTTTCTGCTTAACTACGTCCAAATAATCAGATGCACGTTTTAAAATACGACCTCTCGTGTTTTACAACATGGGTCAGTTTTGCTAATTCGATGCAATGAACCTTCACAATGTTTACTTTGCAATTTTAACGTTTGTTGACCGGTTTTTCACAAAGTCAAAGACGGATCATTTATTTCTAATAGGCACGTAAAAGGCACTTTCGAAAGTCAAAAATTATCGTTATTATAAGGATCAAGTACGTTTTGAGTATCGCCGCAGTTGAGGATTATTATTTTAACTTTTTTGAATCGTTAAAATCACTATTTGAATAAAGTTTTTCTTTAAATTTTGATTAAAAATAGAAAATCAACTGTCAATCAGGATCCTCTATCAGTGTGTAATGGGGTTTTTACAAAAACATTACAATTTCTGCATCGGAACTGAAAAAAATTGCGTTTTGCTATTTTAAATCGATCTGTGGCTAACGTAATATTAGACACACCCATAGCACAGAATAGATACCTAAGTTCAGAAGGCTGGCTCCACACAACGACAGAAAACAGGCGCACGCACGTACGTACGGCGATCTCAAACGAATGCCAGTCGCGATTTTCGTGAGTGCGCTTGCACTCGCTGTAGGTACAGACGCCAGCACAACAAGCTACCCGAAACTGTCAGATTTTCCCAATCAACTTTGAACCTTATGCTTTAGCGATAAAGTTGAATATCTATTAAAGAAATCTGACAGATTGTAGTAGCTTGATGTGCTGGCGTCTGTACATGAAGCGTGTGTGTGTGTGTTTTTGTTATATGGAGTTGACCTTCTGTAGTCTGTACCCATCTAACGTTAGATGGCCGTCATGCGCTCGACCTTGGCGGTATTCGCATAAACTACGTCATCTGAACCACGCCCACTCACGTAAACCCGGCTGTTTGTTTACTCGGTATTTTGACGAGAACAAGTTGAGATTTGAATTGAAAAGACTTCATTATATCTTTTTCATGGGTAAGGAAAAATATTTTTATTATTTACTTTTATTTGCCTACAAATAGTCAGGCCAAGCAGTCATAACTTGGCTGATACAGTTTTCACTCGTTCTATTGTAGACATATATCGCTTACCGTCTGGCGAAATCTGAAGGTATGGTGAATGATGATATTTACCATAATCTGCCTAGCCTTTTACCTATGTCGGGGGTCGGCTCCCAGTCTAACCGGTTACAGTTGAATAATGCACCTACTTAGGTATACTTAGGGCATTTCAATGGAGTTGCTATCATGCTTTATTGGCGCCCACCGTTCAGCGTATGTGGCCATTAGCACCATGCATTTTTTGTATCGTTTCTAAAGCAATACTTCCAGTTTTCGAATTTGTTTCAAAATGTTACTTCACTGTACTACGGTACTTACTTACCTACATATCTATCATCATGATAATAATTATAGTTACATAGTTACTTACACCCGGGAGTATTGCAGCACTTGAGTCTGTGTGTGCCAGACCGCTACGTGTGGAGCTGACCGTGCCGGTTGCTCGGACCCAACTTCTCCCGAAAACACCATTGACCATCTTCACGTCAAGATTGGTATATTTACATGCCATTTTAGTGAATTCGCAAGAATACTGAACTGTTATTTATTATTATGTGTAGAATAGAGTAAGCTAAATGTTGTTGTTTTTTTTTATAATTGAAATATTATGTTTTATAGTTTTTATAAATACTACTTTCCAGTTTTTTTTTTTATAGTTTTAAAACCGCGCTATCGCATTAGGGATACACATGTAAAGATAGTTGTAAGGGAGATTTTTAATAAATAATAATAAAAAAGTAGCAGTACTGGAACATTTATTCCAGGCGTGGCTTACCATCTTATGGAACGTGTAGATACTCGTACCTATCCAAAATTTACTATGGCCGGCACTAGCAAAAGACAGAATTGTGTGACCTTTTCCAAGCAGTGGGGCGGTACATTAAACCTTCCGGAATAGATTCTCTAAATGATGGTGATAACTGCATCAAATTCCGTTGCGAAGTTTAAAAGAAAAACGCTGTCACACAGGCAAACACGAAAAGCGACTTTAAATTTATAATAACTATAAAAATAGATGTGTAGCTAGCTATAAGAAAATATGTAATAATGCACTATGGTACTTTATCGTAACTAGATATATAACAGTATAGCAACTCGAGGCCTTGTACACATTCTCTAACGGAGTGCAATGAACTTTGCGCTTTTCCGAACTATTTTGAAACTGCCGTGCGATTCTGTAACCATTTCACCGTGAAAACTCGGGTGAAGTGAGCGTGGAGTGAGTCGTCAATAGTGTCAATCCCTAGCATCAGCATGATTCACAACTCACTCTAAGCTCACTTCACCTTAGTTATCACGGTGAGATTTTCTCAGAATCGACCGGCTGCTCTTGTTTTAGTAGAAACACGATCTAGCGCATTCGATTTGGTGGGTGTGTCATAGATAAATGCGTTTGTTTTTGCGTTGAAACGTTTCATAGCACAGACGGTGAATTTTTTTTTTATTTGTTACTAGCGACCCGTCCCGGCTTCGCACGGGTGCAATGGAGAAACACTGATAATTTTAGAGCCATTATTTCTCGTAAAAAGTATAGGATAAAAAATGCTTATTGTGGGTTATCCCTAAGAGATAGACATATACCATCGCGGACTTTTTTGTAGACCTTTTTAAGGTGTACAATACTGTAGTACATTATTTTGATCTATCTCGACGGGTTCAGCCAGCGTTTACAATGTAAGCGCAAAAAAATGTGTTTATTTACGACATCACATTAGAAACCCCTAAAATTATCAGTGTTTCTCTACTATATTATGTATGTATTATACATATAAACCCACCTTTTGAATCACTCTGTCTAGTAAAACAAACCGCATCAAAATCCGTTGCGTAGTTTTAAAGATCTAAGCATATATAGGGACAGACAGACAGGGAAGCGACTTTGTTTTATACTATGTAGTGATTTGTAGCGGTTGCATGGCTGAACGAAGTATAGACGAAGAAGACACGTTGCGCCGACCCTAAATCAGCTGGAATAAGGGCCAGAGAATGATTATGATGATATTGATTGAATGGACAACAGTGGAGCATGGGGGGGCAATTACACATCAGCGGCCAGCCTACCCCATTCCGTAGTATTTATGGCATTCCACACAGTAACTTTAGGTGGTAGGTTCTGTAGTACGAGTAGTGTTTGGTTTCCCGATTTAATTAAAACTGCACAGATACATGCATTTGCTTTTTTTACGTCCCATATCATACGTACCTTATATACCTATGAACCGAGTACCAGTCAGCGAGGTCAAGGTGGTACTTTTTGACAGGCCTACACTGCCATCTCATCTGTAATTTGGAAATATTATAAAAGCCAATTATTTTTAAAAGACTAACCGCGGAGTTTTTTTTCTGACGTTTCATAAGTGCCCATGTAGGTTTATGAGAAATAAAATATTTTGATTTTGAAAAAAATACTTTCTAAGGGCAATGGCTTTAGAAAGTCTCTAGTGAAACGAAACCTGTTTGGACACCATCGCTAAGTCCCCGCGCACACGCAGCCAGTTCTCAGTATCTATAATGCATCCGCAGGCTGATTGCGAAACACACTATCAGTAGCAATGGGTTTAATTTTGACAGTTCAACAACATTCATTGCGTTATTTGCGTTGTTGAGCAGACATATTTTCGAACATATGGAGATAGAAGAAGAAGTGGCGCAACAAACTCCTCAGAAGCACAGCTGTCTGTTCAGTAAGAAAATACTTGATTGAATACAATACAAGCCGGTCGATTCTGTAAAAATCTCACCGTGAAATCATAAGTGAAGTGAGCAGTGTCAATAGTGTTAATCCCTAATGACAGCTCAGCTCACTCCACGCACTTCACCCAAGTTTTCACGATGAGATGGTTACAGAATCTCACGGAAGGTATGCAAAGTGATTAAAATTACATGACACAGAACACTAAATTAAATTATTTGCCACATGTCAGCTAGTCACGCCAATATACCAATAAATACAATAAAAACTATACGTACTCAAGCAAAAAAATAATAAATCAAAATTAAAATGTAAACAAAAACTTACTATGTAAATAAAAGCCTCCAGGCATATAGGGCGTGACCGCTTACATATAAGCTATAAGTGTGTTTAATTATTAATAGGTAATTATACCATATTCTAGATTCTACAGTTGTCTAGGCTAACATTTTTACTTCAACTTGCATGGTTCGTTTAAGATAACTTGTAAAGCAGCTACGCTACGATCGATCTTATGGGACGTCAAGTTGTAAGTACCCGCACAATCATAAGGCCCTTCTTACACAAATGTTTTCCTTACCGTGAAAAAGTACGGTTTGTTCGTGTGTGGGCACAGTCTTCAGCGTTGTATGGATCACTTTGGAAGCTTGATGACACATTTTTTCTACGGAGCGGCTTATACGCCGAACCGTAATGAAACCGTGCCGTGTAAAAGGCATTAGCGTACCTAAGCATCTACAACCAAATGAAGTTAAGTTATTGATTAAACTCATACAACCTAACTACTTAGATATTAATTAATTACTAATTTATACTTTAATACTAATTATATTTAATAGATGTCAAGTAGATACCTACATCTTATGTACTGAAGTAATTATTTATAATTGCTCTTAGTCCATTGAATTTCCTTGGAAGGCTGCTTGCCATATAATAATGTAGCGGGGAGTAAAGCTACTGATAGCGAATATTCTGGTCGGTCAGACTGAAAGTCGGCCACAGTGAATATTTAATCAGTCTGTTATCGTAATCCCGACCTTTGTACAGACGCCAGCACATCAAGCTACCCGAAACTGTCAAATTTTCCCAATTAACTTTGAACCTAATGCTTTAGTGATAAAGTTGAAAATCTATTAAAGAAATCTGACAGATTGTAGTAGCTTGATGTGCTGGCGTCTGTACATACTTTGAACTTTTTTTTTTTCTGGAAGTACTTAGGTACTGTAGCGCTATTCTGTAAAAATCTCACCGTGATAACTCGGGTGAAGTGAGCTTAAAGTGAGCAGTCATTATTGTCAATCTCTAGCATCTGTTGGGATAACAGCTCACTTCACCTAACTTCTCACGATGAGATTGAGATTCTAAAAGAATCGACCGGCCGCGGCTGTAGAGGTTGTATTTATTTTGTATTGACATGCATGTCAATACAAAATAAATACAACCGTCCGTGGTCTTAATAAATAACCTAACAAGTTCCGTGTTGCTGGAGGCAGGAGGAAAGAGCGACCAAAGAGAAGATGAATGGATTGTGTGCGAGATGGAATATTAGAAAAGGTGACGGGAGAATGGCAGAGGAAAACAACATATTAAGTAACACAATTTGACACTGACAAGACAAGGACAGAAAGAAGAATAAACACCATTCGAGACTGACTGACTTAACCGCTGTTATATGATATTTGAAACACAATTATGTAGGGTACGTACGTACTGTAGAAGTGTAGTTTATACTTATTTAGCGCTTACATGCATCCTCAGCGAGTCCGTAATTAATAATTGGCACAATTTCGAGACAAAAAAACGGTCAAGTGCGTGTCGGACCACGGACAATGAAGGGCAAGTTTAAGTTGATTGACTATTACTCGAAGCCTACTTAGCTGTGATAGTTTTCCTTTTAACTACTGTGAATAGTTTTACATTTTTTTTGTGTTTTAAAGTACGCTCTTATCGATAAGACCACCCATTGTGTCACCCTTTGTAAAATTTCTATATTTATATCTGTAATTTATATGGTGTACATAATAAAGAGTACCTATTCTGTTCTACTCTATACCCAAAAACTACCGTTTAGCTGGCATACTTAACACTTGGCTGTAACAAAAATTTGCACTTTAAAGCTTAATATTTCACAAACGGATCCCTGAATCGAAATATTGTTTTACAAACCCACAATATTTTTGAAAGGCCTATCCAGCGATACCGCACGCCATGGGGTAGACGAGAAAAAAAAACATCCCCGCTTTACGTGTATCCTAAAAATTGGTCATTGGTTCACCTTGCCTACCTTACCTACTGGAAGCGTATCTGATAAAAATATGAAATAAATGAAAGTGTTAATTTAAATCCTCTAGCACAATAAAATAAGAGAAAACCGTGGATAAACATAATTAATAAAAGATAATTATTTCTTATGAAAAATATAAACATCATTATCTCGCCGTGCGTCCAACCAAACTGTATCCAGTGAAAATTAGCAAAATTATCAGTTCAAACTTCGAAGTAGGTATTCTCGTTTGGTAACTCAGAACATTTTGTACGCTCGACAAGACAGTCTAAACACGCAGTCAGTGCGACAGTCGTTCATTCGCTGCCGGCAAATTCGCGCGCGAACATGCAAAATATGGCGCGAAAACTTCTCTTACGGGAAATTAAAAACTTTAAATGGCAAAGGAAACTGTCTACTAGTGTAGTGTTCAGAAATGATGATTTTATAATTAAATCGACCCTTCCTGATATTGTTGTGCCTAAAACAAGGTTTATTGACCTGTTGTTTGCTGATTCGGCTAGATATAAGAATCATGTTGCTCTTGTAAGTATTTTGTTTGTTTTTTTTTTATTAGGCATTATAAACACGTCACCTCGGGCATTAAAAATCGAATTACAATTATTTGTAGTGATGCGCTTTAGTCGATTTAATTTAAAATTTAAATTGAAAATGTTATCAAATAAAATAGCGGTTAAAAAGTCTACGAAAATCAAATTGCGGTATAACATTAGACCATGAAATTCTATTTTATACCCATTGGACATTGGACTATAGAAATGTACACAGTGAATCGTGTTCAAACATTTTAACTAAGTAAGTATTCATTTTAGAGAGGAGCAAAACATCTTACTCATCAATTACAATTGCTCCGCTTCGGAATTTGAACTAGTTACGCATGATTGTTTTATTATAACCGTCATTGTCTTATTGTTTGAAAGTAGACATCATGCACTTAATTATTTAGTTTTATACTTAAGTAAGAGCCTACGTAAAATCCCTAATATGGATTTCATATTGACAGTTCAACAACATTCATTGCGTTATTTACGTTGCTGAGCAGACACATTTTCTGAACATATGGAGCAATGGATTAGCAATATCCTTCAAAATGATTCAGATTGAGACTGATAATGTGTTACGCAATTAGGGTGCTGTCCTCATTCACTGTCAAATTTGAAACGTCAACAACAGCAATCTTATTATGTCATAATTTATGCTACAACCTACTGTCAGATCACGGCTTACTGAAAGGCACTAGTCAAACCACATAACTGACCGCGTTAATGACCGTAGGGTCAGCGTGTCCTCATTACCTATTGGTCACTGTTTTTATTGGTTTGTGTTGTTAACTAGCTGTTGCCCCTGACTTCGTTTGAGTAACGATAGCCGAGCTTTACGAGCTCTCAGTACCGGGACGAGTAAATTTGTCAAACCAGTTTGTCACATTTATCCAATTAAATTATTCCTAGAACACTAGAAGATGGTTCTAAGCTTTTTCATTTGTATCACTTGGTCAGCTAATCTGTCCCTTATTGTTTTTTATTATATTCTTAAACCAAATTACCTAATGTTTGTCTTGTATTTGTGCCAGCTATTTATTATGGACTCGCGGAAGGTGCATGTAAGCACCAAATAAGTATATCCTCTACAGTACCTAGGTATTTGTATTCCAAATATCATCTAGATCTACCAGCGGTTTAGTCAGTCAGTCTCGAGCGATGTTTATCCTTGTCTGCTCTTATCAACATTGTGTTAAAATATTTTCCTCTGCCATTCTCTCGTCAAAGTCAAAGCATGTATTTCAATTAACAAAAAAACATCCAGTATAAGTCACTTTGAATGTCAACATTTACATACAATAAAATAGAATTGACTCCAGTAGAAGAATGGGCAAGAAACTCCACCGTTACTCTTATAAAATATTTTATACAGGTACATTAGCTATATAATTATATGTGGAGACAATGCATTTAGAGTAAAATTACTAAGTACCACAAAAGGTTAAAAGAAATAGAAATTAAACAATGAAAGATAAATTAATTTATGTGATAGACACATGGTGCTCACATATTTACAAATATTGTGAAAGCACGAGGTTTAAAAAAAAAAATACAAGTAAAAATGACTTTTTACTTGTAATTTTTTTGTTTTCAGTGTGTTAGTTAAAGTAATCACAGAATGTAAATCATCACCGCCACCTTATTGACTCCATCACTCACACAATCCATTCATCTTCACTTTGGTCTCTCCCTCTTCTTCCTCCATCAACACGGAAGTTGTATCTAAGGTTAATAAGCTATTAATAATCGTTTTGTTGTACCTATTAGGTATTCTTCAAGGTCTGTGTTTACTATGTTGAACATTAAGATATGATTTGTTATGTCTATCTCTTGACAGTCTTAGCATTTAATTTATCTATCTACTTACATATAATGTGTTATTTTTCACCGCATAGGTACTCAATGTACTCATGCCGTGAAAGATAACACATTACTCCTACTCGTGTCATGAATTGCCGTTACTTTTCTGAGCTTTTGACTTCAACTATCATTTGCACCGACCGAACCTAGAGCCTAATAGGTGGCTCATTAAAGCACTTACGTCTATGTCATGATAGCAGCAAACGTCCAAATGTCAGTTTGACGTGTGTCAATCTGACATTTGGACGTTTGACACACGTCGACGTGTGTGACGACAGCACTCCAATTACTCAAATGTCGAAGCCGATATCCATCGATCTGCTCATCAGCTACGTTACAAATGCTTTTAACGTCGTTGTATCCCGTTTTTCGTCCAGTGGTTTTAATTCTGGCGCATTTTTTACCAAGGAAACAATGCATAATCTATTGATTATTTAAATAGCACAATTTTCACAAGCATTAACGACACTTCCTCATAAAGGTTATCAATATAATATGACGTAGACCATGTTAGTAGAAACTACATAAGCTCATTATTTATTATCAATTTATTATGATTTTGATTAAGGTCCCCGGCTCTGTACTTTTGTTAAAAATATTGTTTTACATAAGTAAGATACAAATCGTCATAAATCATGATTTTGTTTTTTTTCGACAATTTTTTTGTCGACTCGAAAATTTGGCGCTAAGCGCATCACTATCCACAACAACGTTTAGTTCTGCCATCGGTAAACAAGCATAAACAATGTATCCATGTCACCAACCTTACAACAATAGAGCTTTAAATATAACGGGAGCTGTTTCAATGCTGTAATCGTAATACGAAATACTTTAACGTCATTGACTTATCAGCCGGTCGATTCTGTAAAAATCTCACCGTGAAATCATAAGTGAAGTGAGCTTGAAGTGAGCAGTGTCAATAGTGTTAATCCCTAATGACAGCTCACTTCGCGCTCACTTCACCTAAGTTCTCACGGTGAGATTTTTACAGAATACACTGCAGTATAGACTTTTATTGATCAGCTTCTTCTGCTTACAAACAAAGCCAGCAATGGAGCGAATACAGTTAAAATTCTGGCGTATACAGTCAAAAAATACTGTTGGGTGAGAGCTAGTGTTTAATGACCTAATAGGTAAGGCATCGTTTTGGACCTATTCAGGTCCGACATCCTACAAGGTGAAGAGTAGGTACTATGGACCGAAAATCTAGTGAAAAAATCGCGGAAATCCGCTGGTGATGCTTGGACCTATTTGGCCTATCCTCAGCATTGGACGTCTTTTCATTGAAGAACGAAAATGCTGCTATTACGCAGTCCGGATTTTTTAAAATAATGAAGCCCTTCTTTCTTTTGCCTCCAACCAAAATACAGGCGTGACATAAACGTCACGCTTTCCGTGATTTTATTTCCATTTTCATTTCCATGAATCACGAACTTCACTCTTCACTACCGCGCATCATCTTCTAATTGAGAGTGTATTTAGCGCAATCGCTTCAATGTAAGTACTGTAAGCAGTCCATGCTAACTCAATATTTATTTATTTATTTATTGAGGATCTCCAACAAAGGATACACATAAACAATAGAAATTTACAATGATAAAAATGTTCTTTTACGTATGCTCCTTCAATTGCAGGAGACCACAGCGTGCACATATAACTAGGTGTAACACGATAAAAACAGAGAAAATAAATTATGAATACAAATTATAAAATTAGAAGGGAAATAAATATAAAATTAACATGTCAAGATTGAGCATTCATATATAAATGGTGTAGGTAGGATAAAAATAAGATATAATTGAGAAATAACATTGAATGAATTTGAGGAAAATAATAATGATTAAAAATTAACATGTCAAGATTGAGCACTAATATTCCAATTGTTTAGTTTAATTATAATTAATTGACATTTCAGAGAGTAGTAATTTAATTACTGTCGCGATACATTACACATACATTATGTTACCCAACGTAAATAGATATGTAGACCGTATATATAATAGATATGTACAGACGGCAGCACATCAAGCTACTACAATCTGTCAGATTTCTTTAATAGATTTCAACTTTATCTTTTTTTTTTTTTTAGGGTAAGGTTCAAAGTTGATTGGGAAAATCGGACAGTTCCGGGTAGCTTTATGTGCTGGCGTCTGTACAACGTAAATAGATATATAGCATGATCATCCTATAATGTTCCCACTGCTGGGACACAGGCCTCCTCTCTTTGAGAGGGAGTGGGCCGTAATCTACCACGCGGGCCCAGTGCGGGTTGGTGGATGTTCCATGTCGTCGAACTTTTGGCTCTAGGACACGCCGGTTTCCTCACGATGTTTTCCTTCACCGTTTTCGAGAGAAGGCGTGATGAAATAAATTACACAAAGTCAAACGCCTGCCTAGGTTCGAACTACTGGCCCACCACGGCACGTCATAGTAAAAGTTGTTCACAATGATGAGTAACTTTTACTATGAGATAAAACCTGAAATCGCGAAAAAAGAAATCAGCTGTTCCCTACATTTATATTCGCATAACTCGTCAAAATGTAAGGAACAGCTGATTTTTTTTTTCGCAATTTCAGGTTTGGTCCCATGGTAAAAGTTGTTCATAATGATGAGTACAATCTCCCATTTCGATTTGTCGCATGTTTTCAATTTCACCCTGTAGATATGAGTAAGACATTGTAATTAATAGCATACACAAGCATCGCATCTCTTGCATCTAGTTCAGCAAATTATACTGCGTCTATCCAGTCATGGTCGCCATTGACGTACCTAAATCGGTAATATTAGATTTTGAACCAAGGTGGATGCCTGTAGATTTTGTTGATGCATTTGAACTAGGACAAGGCTGCATTGTTAGATGAAAACCTAGTTGTTTTTTTTTTTTGTAATTCTATAGCGATGGCAAAGAAGCTAACGGCTCATGGCATGTAGGTGTCAAGTGGTCACCGCCGTCTATGGACATTCTGCATTAGAATGTAAAAATATCGCAGCGGGATTTTATCGCGTACTGGATTTTCAACTCTCGATGTTGAGCCGAGCGTTGAGAATCCAATAGAGCGCATCCCAGTGCGTATATAGGTGGTCCCTCACTTGGAGCATTCGCCTGTAATGTAACGTTACAGCAGTCGAACATTAGCTCAGTGAGGGAGGAGATCCGAACATTACAGTACGCAATCTGTAATGTTACAGATTCGAGCTTTACATTGGGTGAGGGAAGAGAATTGAGCATTGTCTGACACTGTGGAATCAACTGAATGCTCAAAATCGAATCTAATGTTGCATTACAGGTGAATGCTCGGCAGTATTTTAAAGTAATGCTCAATGTATAATAGAATCTCAAATGTTACATTACAGGCGAATCCACCAGGTGAGGGAGCACCTTTAGGCTTGGTTTGTCTGAACGTTTCATTGGGGAGGTTTAACTAGGTAAATAGGCGTTGATTCACGGTAAACATCGAATTTTATCCAATGACCGTGAATAATAATATGACTTGCGAATTTATTAACCTCGAGTTAATAAGTTCTTATGTAAACATTGTAGCGTAATAACAATATGATAACAGAGAAACATACAAAAATAGCAAAAAAAAAAAATGGAAAAATAATCTACCTAATTTTGGTTTGGTAAATATTATGTGTATGAGAATGAGAATCAGTCAATTGAACCATAAACCCATGGTTGTTCGGAAACGGTGGGGTAGCAATGACTTTCATTTTGACAGTTCAACAACATTCACTGCGTTATTTACGTTGTTGAGCAGACAAACTATCCTAACATATGAAACAATGGATTAGCAATATCGTTCAAAATTATTCAGATTGTAATTGAAAGTACACTATTATGGTGCTGGAATACGCTGGTTCTTTTATTTATGGGTGGGCGGAGCTCGGTTAAGGGCTCTTTCCCACGGCAGGATCACGTTTTTTTCAGGTACGGTTTTTTGTAGCATGCCGTTTAGTGGTGTACATGCTTAAATATATATAGGTACATATATTCACACAAACATCCTGTTTGCCGGATACTGAAAAACGGATGCTTGTGTGACAGAACCCTTAGTCAATAGACCACATCCATTGTAAGATTGATCGATTGTATGTACAGACGCCAGCACATCAAGCTACTACAATCTGTCAGATTTATTTAATAGATTTTCAACTTTAGCGCTAAAGCATAAGGTTCAAAGTTGATTTGGAAAATCTGACAGTTTCGGGTAGCTTGATGTGCTGGCGTCTGTACAAAGTGCTTCTTGTATGGGTCATTTTTGCTATGTAAATTGGAACAGTCAACAGTCATGATTGAATGTTGACATACTCAATTGTGTGTAGACTTTGGTCGGCATTCGGCAGGGTCAGGTTCGGCTGTACTAATATTGTTTAGTTTTTAGGGTTCATTTTGTGAAATAATGGCTTAAGGACCCCATCGGTATAATAACGTGACTTCTTTGGATCGTGGTATGTGAATGGCATTCGATAAGAAAGAGCCACATTCAACTGGGTCAAAAGAAAAGGCAACTGTGCGGAATGTGGAGTTATTGAAGACTTACGCCACTTATTGATGGACTGTGTTCGGTATGAGTCTGAGTGAAATGATTTGTTTAGGGCCTTGAGATTGAACAGGCTTGAAGTAGGCACATTCCATAAAGTTCTGCCTCAACCAAATGGGAAGAGTCTGTTTAGGTTCATGTACCAGATAGGACCAATGTGTATTTAGGGTACGATGTGACTGACATTGCGATTATAAATGTCCCTAAATAAATAAAAAAAAAAGAAAACGCGGTGACGATGAGTCTGAAGTAAATCCTTAAATCGGAGGGGCCCGTGGCTAAATAATAACAGCCGCACAGGTCGATCGATCAGCTTAAGCTACGGTTGCCGCGGTTGGTCTGTGGATGGGTGACCATCTTTACGTACCGAGACCCCTCCTTGCCTCGGAAAGCACGTTAAGCCGTTGGTCCCGGCTGTCATTTGTAGATCTGTGACAGTCGTTACGGGTAGTCAGAAGTCCGAAAGTCTGACAATCGGTCTTACCTAGGGGTATCGTATTACCCAGTAACTGGGTTGTGGAGGTCTGATAGGCAGTCGCTCCATGTAAAATACTCGTATTCAGCTGCGTCCGGTTAGACTGGAAGCCGACCTCAATATAGTTGGGAAAAGGCTAGGCAGATGATGAATCTGAAGTAGATACAAGGTTTGACGTAATGTCTTTTGAGTCGTAACAACTCTGTGAGGTAGTAGTATAACGTTCTATATCATTCAGGGCCCTATTTATAAAAAATAAAAACAAAACTGGCAACGCGACATACCTAATATTTGTCAAAGATTTGCAAAGTTGAGATAATTGACTATTTTTATTTAATATAGCGGAAAATGTGTTAAAAAACTTGTAAAATTGCGGAATGGTCGCCTGTCACCTGTCGGATTATTAAATATGCCCTAGGAAACCTAAAGTCATGGAATAGAGCAGCTGTCTCGCTGTCACCAATCCACCTACTGATCAGCGCAGTTTAAGATAGCAGTAAAAAATAATAATAATAATATTCCACAACTTTCACACAACGCTATCTAGTCACAAACTAAGCAGAGCTTGTGCTATGAGTACTAGACAACTGATAAACAGATAAACATAACATAATATATTTCTAAATACATGCATATTATAGATAAATTACATCCAGACAATAATAATAATAATAATAATAATATTCCACAACTTTCACACAACGCCATCTAGTCCCAAACTAAGCAGAGCTATCAATGAACAAATGATCGTGCTCATCACACAAACATTTGTCCTGTGTGGGAATCGAACCCACGACCTTGCGTATAATAGTCAGGGCCACTGATCACTAGACCAACAGGCCTGCCGAAGTAAGTAGAAACATTCTGCGCAATTCTTACAATTAACCACGAGTCTTTCACGTCCCAGACGACATTGTGATTAGATTCGCTAACTGAATCATCTCTAATTAATAGACTTTCCGATATCAAGTACTCTGTTTATCTAGGTTACATACTCTAGACTAGACGATTAATTACAGACTTACACGCTATCACTACTTCATGAGAGAGATAACATTGAAAGATTGCTTGAGATACAGATGAAGATCGCATACATTGAATGTACTTAGGAGGCAGTGATAAATAGATTGTTCAGCATTTGTTGATTGTGTATCAAGCTAACCGAAACTGTCAAATTTTCCCAATCAACTTCGAACTTCATGCTTTAGCGATAAACTTCAAATCTATTAAAGAAATTGGTAACTTGATGTGCTGGCATCTGTACCTTGTTTAAAGACAACTTGGGGTTTTATCGGGTTGTTATATAAGAAAACTAGCTGCTATCCGAAGCTCAAGCGGCGCCGGCGTAGAGGTCGGAAATTATCCTAAAAAAAAAGTACTACCGGGAAAAAACTATGCTAAATCCTAACCCAGGTCACGTCTATCCTTGCACCACCTCCAAATCCGGTCAGTCGTTAGGCGTGAAAATGTAACAGACGGAACAGACAGACAGAGTTACTGCTGTATTTATCATTTTAAGTGCGGATTATGATGAAGATACAGTTTACCATCTAAACCATCTCAAGCAGAATGTACAGACGCCAGCACATCAAGCTACCCGAAACTGTCAGAACCTAAGGCGTTAACGATAAAGTTGAAAATCTATCAATGAAATTTGACAGATTGTAGTAGCTTGATGTGCTGGCGTCTTTACATATAGCACTCTACTGAGACACGCTATAACGAGACTAGACTGCCATACTCGAAATCTTGATACACTGCTTGAAGCAGTTTTCTAGGCTGTGATCAAGGTTTTTACACAAAAACGTAGTGTCCCAATAAAACTGCATTGGTCATGATTGTCTACGTCAAGATGATAATTATTGGTTGCCGGTTCATTGTGCTAAGCAATCAATGGCGCCAGTGCAGTCTGTTGTTATTTAACTGATTACGTATTGTCTGTGGCACGTTTTTCATGCTTCACGAAGTCTTATTTTGTACCGTGTTCTTCGTAGTTTTAGTATTGCATAAGTATTGTTGTAGTTTCTGTTCTTTTTATACATGACAACTTACTTGAAATAAGATATGATGGTTATTCATAACTAGCTTCTGTCCGCGATTTCGTTCGCGTGACTCTTGTTTTAACATAAAATATAATCATCATATTACAGTCGGCAATATTGTAGCTTCCCATTAGTGAACTAAAGAATTTTCAGAATCGGATCAATAGTTCTGAAGATTACCCCCTACATACAAATACCTCTTCTTCTTATCGTGTCGATGGCAATATAAATGGACTCGGACCAAAATTCGGCTACGTGTTTGGCGCCATCACTAGCGTCCATCTGTTCCTGTTAGGGCCCTTTCCCACGACAAGATCCCGTTTTTTGCAAGTACGGTTTTTTTGCAGGATCCCGTTTAGGGATCTTGCCGTGGGAAAGGGCCCTAATTTGTAGTCGACAAGACACGCAGGACACGATATTAAGAGCGTTTACGCCGCGCGCCGTACGGATGAAATACCGTACGGCGTAAACGATCTTAATAAAACGCATAAGCAGGATACAAAGGTCTAATAAGTTAGTAAAAAACATTTTCTAAATTTCTTATTTAAAAAAAAGATAAATGGAAATCTCTGTTTCTATGGAAAATTTAAAATCGGTCTAATTTGGCTGTAACATTATTATTCAAAAATATTCTTAACTAACTTTTTAGACCTTTGTATCCTGCTTATGCGTACGAAGTTTCATTAAAATCGGTTCATTAATTTCGAAAAACAAGGGTTTGAAAGTTTGTATGAAATGGCGTACGGCGTAATGTCCTATCGTTTGTGGAACAGCCGGTCGATTCTGTAAAAATTTCACCGTGAAATCATAAGTGAAGTGAGCACTTAATAGTGTTAATCCCTAGCATTAGGGAATGACAGAGCTCACTTCCCGCTCACTTCACCTAAGTTCTCACGGTGAGATTTTTACAGAATAGCAATGCAGCACTGCATTTGCACTCCAAGGCGGAGTCGTCAATGAATCTCCACCTGAAAACAGGTTTCCCTGTTTGACTACTATAGATTTCTGATTAGTAAGATTTTATTGTAGTGGTACAACCTGTCCAAAATCCTTTAGAAAAATCCCATGGCATAACTTAAGGTCGTTCTTATCTCGTTTGGGGTGATAAAACCTGAGCTAGGATTATCTACGTGTGTGTTTGCCTTATCACAATCTGAGACTGTACATTAATCTCTTGCAAGGAAATGACTGCAAGATGTCTTGACAAACCGGTATTTACCCTCGTCGTCAATAGATTTATAAGAATAAGTTTGATCAACCCAACGTCAGATTTCATTGTCTCTGACCGACTGGACTGTCTAAAATTAAAAATTAATCCTCGGACAGCCCACAATCAGGATGTTTGGTGTTAATTACTGTTTAATAACTATTATTAAAACGTAATTAATCCCAAATGTCACAACCGCAGCAGTGGTGGCCCCGTGGCAACGGCCGCGACATACGAGTTGTAGTTCGTAGGTTCGAACCCAGATAGGCACTTTACTTTATGTAAATTATTCCATCGCCACTGCTCTCAAGACGTAGAAGGAAAACATTGTGTGGAAACCTCCATGTCTCCTAGAACCAAAAATTCGAAGATATGTGACATTTGTCAATCCACACTGGGCCCGCGTGGTGGATTACAGCCCACTCCCCTCGCCCGTGTTGTCCTGTGTCCCAGCAGTGGGAAAATTATAGGCTGATCATGTGTCCCAACTGCTGGGATTTCTTACGCCTTCTGTCCGTATGAGGGAATGCACCAAAATCCATCACGCGCGGTTAACGGTTTGATAACTATGGCTTGGTTATTCATCATCAAGCTAGTATGAAATTCAACATCAAAATTATTTTTCTTTTCAGGAAAGTGCAGAAACACAGAAGACCTACACGTACGCGCAGCTGGAAAAAAACGTATCAGTCTTCGCGACTTCACTACTAAAAAAGTTTGGTTTGAAGCCAGGAGATGTCGTGGCAGTTATGTTGCCGAATTGCCCCGAGTTCCCGGTCGTGGCGTTCGGGATCTTACAAGCGGGATGCGTGCTTACGACTGTCAACCCTATTTATAAAGAGTGTGAGTTTACTTTTCTTTGTTGATGGTTTGGAGGGGACGTTTTTATATTTTTTTATTTTTATTTTCAGCTTTTATAATATTGTTGAGCTGTAGACGTAGTATTATTATTTCCTCTGCGGCAGTAGCATTTTATGTAGTTATCAAAACAATACACGATCGTGTAAAAATTGCTTCGATGCAAACCACCTATTTATTAGTTTGTTAGTCACAGGCACGCCGCGCCAGTCTGTGCTGAAAACTTTACGAATAGGTCGTTATCTTATAAGGACATTTTGACACGGAGGGATACCATCAACATAATTTAAATCCATCCGCCTTCCAGTACTAGCCACCATATTATATTGTCGTAATGCCGTTATACTCGTTGCTGTTGTACTGAATTACTTACTAGGGAGTTATAAGGCCAATTACGGCCGTTCAAAAATTGCCAACGCGGACGGTATTTCACGTCCACACGGCGGGGTATTGGTAAAGTTTTCAACTAGCAATAATCGCACCTCGGATTAACCTCATTGGTTACGATATTGCCTCTGCGCAAAGTTAACTTCGTAGATTTGTTCGGTCAACCCAACCAAATCGCGGTAACGAAACCATAGCGAGATCTAATTCGATCCCAACGCCATCTATCGAGGTGGGAGGTAAACTTTTATGTTGCTTGTTTTCATACAGATTTGGTTTCAGTCCCACCAAGAATAAACAATGTGTTTAAGTAAAAACGATCAAATATAAAAATATATGATTTAATTTCGTAGATATAACAAAAGAAATATTTTGGCGATTGCTATACAATTCATAAAAAACTCAGCGATCGTTACATACCTACATGTTCAGGACAGAAACATGAACATTGAGTAAAAACCTACATAACCTTTAAAGTTTGACGTAGATTCAGAATAAGTCATTGACATGGCTTAGTTTATCTGTTTGTCACATGCTTAAATTGCAAAATAGTTTGATAATGATAAATTGCATGTATATGTATAATATTACACATGTTTACAAATAAATATATCTTTATCTTTATAAGCGACCATTTTAACGCTTCAGATTAAATATTATTTGTTATAATTTTTTTCGGTATTTGTAATGTTTACTCAGAAACCATAATATGTTGAACGATTTTCTCCAAAGATTAAGAAGAGTTAATAAGGAATTAAAATTAATGAACCGAAAGCCGAGCATGAGATTCGATTCCCTGGTCGGGCAAAACATGACTGAGTTTTTCGATCTCAAATTTCTATAACAGAACGGAGTCAGGATTTGTGCCTGGTTGAGGCAAAGGGCTCGGTCCCTATGACATGGGACTTAAACACGATTGGTGAAATGTGTTTGTCGCAATTACGCTGCAGGAGACTTTTGCGAAACCAGGAAGTGGCTTTACAAGACTAGATCGAAAAAAATACAGCCGGTCGATTCTGTAAAAATCTCATCGTCAAATCATAAGTGGAGTGAGCACCTAATAGTGTTAATCCCTAGCGAATGACAGCTCACTCCACGCTCACTTCACCCAAGCTTTCTCGGTGAGATGGTTACAGAATCGCACGGCAGGGCAGCGGGGCGTCCGCGTCGACGCGCAACGTTACCATGGATTTAGTACAAGATTCTGAACCCTCCTGTATAAGAACATTATAATTTATAATCCATGTTTATTACGGTTTCTGGTTTTTTCACAAGTCATCATGATGCCAAAGAAAAATATTGAAGTAGAGAGCAAAGAGCACTTGATAAACATCATGTATTGATGCCGTGCCCCTGAGATAAGATAATATTTTCTTTATTATCGCAGACATTTATTGCACATTACGATAAATTCGCCGAAGAATGTCACCAGCAGCGTTGATATCACTTTTACAACTTTAACAATAGGAACTGATAAGTTTTTATACTTTTATTATCTCAGTATCCTTTTGTAAAACAACGGTGGTGTTTGATAATACCGGTTATTGCTTTTTTCGTGCATGTTATTACGTAGTTTTTTTCCGCGAAAACTTCAGCAGTTTATTAATAGGTACATACAGCATGTATCAGGAAGGGTTGGTCATTTAGGTATGGTTGTGGTACACACAGCGTCAGTATGTGCTAACCCCACAAGTTACATAATGTTCCACTGCTACAACATTGAATTCGTTACGAATACAACAATTTTTCGAAAGTATGCAACAATGTTTCGAACTTGGATTCGAACCATCGCATCACCGAACGTCGTCATACTCATACATATACTTCGTTATACATAGTTCGTTTCGTTCACATAGTTGAACGAAATAGCCAGCGAACCCATGTGAATTGTAATGAAATTGTTATCTACTATCGTCCGAGTCACTGTATCTTTAGGTCTCTGTCTAATCGATAGATATTATAATTTGAAGGTATCCATCCATTAATTTTACTTACTTACTTTTTCTTTATAAAATTAACCCATACCCTCAACTTAAACTACATCGTTTGATGTATACGAGTACGTTCACTGTTTTCACTTTTTTTTTATTTCTTTTGTTAATTTTTTTTTACTATATCTAATATTATGAGAACAAAAATAGATGTTCATAACTGTAAAGTCATAACCTAGCCTGAGGGCGTCCTATCCTACCTTACGTTTTCCGTTGCTAGACATCTTAAATATTATTTAATTTCCTCCAAAATAAATAGCGGTATGTTAGACACGGCAACTCCATCACCAACTCAACACCCTGTGTGTGTCCTGCGCCTTCCGCATCCAGTCTGTCCTAGCCACCTTATATATGTCTTTGGTCTATTTAGCCACGGCAACTCGGTGCCACAACATAGTAATTTATTTACATAACTAACCAGGTACAGGATGATTGCACTACAATTTTAAACGGTTTCATCTATCAACTCAAGATGTCGCAGTGCACTGCTGGCTATGACCTGGTCAAGTGTTCAAACCACAGAACATAGGCCATCTGGCTATTTCATCTTATTAAATCAGCAGTAAGCATTCTGAAAAGAAGTTTCCATTAAAAATAATAGGTTTAGCGGAACTAATGATCGAGAAGAAACGTTTTACCTCGTTAGAATTACAGAATATGAATCAGAATAAGTAGTCACGTCCAACACATAATACAGACTATGACATTGAAATTGACAGCGAGTATCATGTTTCAAGGAAAAAAAAACAATATTTTTGTAATGCAAATATCATTGCTCACCAAAGAATCAACTTACTATCGAACATTTAGGTCGTTAATAAAATCTATTTCAAAGACATTGAACCTAGTTTGTATCTATCTTCCAAATGAATTTTTGATGAATGCTTAGCTATTACTTTGTTAGTGATTTCTTATGCCTAGGGTATTTTAGTTTTCGTTTGTGCTCAAATAAACTTATATTCTTTCTTTTCTCTTTTACTTATTCAATGTTTCTCTTTCTTTACAGACGAACTTGCCCACCAAACAACCATCACAGAGCCAAAAGTCTTCATAACGCTACCAGAATGTTACGAAACCGTCTCGAAATCTCTGAAAGCAGCAAAGATACACGCCAAAATAATCCTAGTTGATAATCCCAGCAAACCAGTTCCTAGTGATGTAGCAAGATATTCAGAGGTAGCAGAATCGGGTGAAGCTGATTTTAGTCTATTAGATAAAATAACTAGGAAAGGAGATGATGTGGCTTGTATACCATTCTCAAGTGGAACTACGGGGTTACCTAAAGGCGTTGAGATTACTATTGACAATCTATTGGCTGGAATGAGGCTTATGCATCAGAAAGAGAACTGTTTCCCGAATATTGCACACGGTAAGTTTGATTTTCGGACTGTTATTACTGCTATTGAAAAAAGAGTCGCTTCGTACAGATTTAATCAAGAATTCGATATTAATCATTCATTTGGTCATTCAACTACTGAACAATGGCCTCTACATAAGTCTCAATGCTTATTAATGAAGGCACACAAGTACGTGAGAAATAAATTTTAATAATTTGTTTAAAATTTTAGATAATAACGTTAGGGAAAAAATAGGAGGTTTTTGAAAAATAATATGAATACATAAATTGCATTCATGAATTAAAACAATAGTCACTTGTCTATGATGGTGAAAGATAAATGTTTGATATTTGAAGTACCTACCGACCTAAAATGATATATAAGCGACTCTTTTCATGATATGTGACATCTACCAGCTCGCACTGGGCCCAGGATTTGGATTACGATCTACTCCATCCTACAGACAAGAGGCCTGTGTGTTAGCGGCTGAAAAAATCTAGGCTGAGTGTGATGTGCTATTCATGACGCTCATTGCTCACTTAGCTCTTTTATAAACTCAAGCTACTTCATTGATTATTTCTGATATTTTCAGATGGTTTCCAAGATATTCTCCCAGCATTCCTGCCCTTCTTCCACATATACGGCCTCGTGATTAGTCTCATGGGACATCTGTCTAAAGGCTGCAAGTTGGTCACTATGGCTAAGTTCTCTGCCAATACGTATTTGGACATCTTAAAGACCCAGAAGACGACCTTGCTATACATCGTACCTCCTGTTGGTAAGTACATTTGTTTTGTCTTTCATGTGATCTATAGTGAACATGGTTCTCCCTGTAGCCTCTTCTTTACCATTTTTATGGCGTAAGAGATCATTAAATACTTTGTTATTAAGAGGGCAGGTAGAATCATTGGTATCTTCCGTGCCAACTAACAAAGTTGTGATCATTGTTGCACATTTGCAATATAATTCTGTGATGCGTAGCTACATATTATTATGTCGTTAAAATATTCTGGCAATGCTAATGGGATGTTTATATAAGCAGCGGTTTAAAAATAAACTACACAATAGCGAAAACAATTCGCACATTAGGCATGATAATTTATATTATAAGAAATACATTTTGTGTACATAATTTACGCAAATCTTGTAATAAATATTTATTCATTAATAAAAATAACAAAATTAAAACCTAACTTTACTAAAACAATAAACAAACTTTTTTTTTATTTTTTTTTTTGTTATTATTAATGATATTATAATACAGAGGTGTTACTTCACTCTAAACTCGCCAAACTTTTACGTTTGATGGCGAGTAACTGAAATATAGCGTCGAAAAAATCATCCGCATCGCTGTCGACTGGTAATGTACCCAAGAGACTGGCGGTATTACCACGTTGTATGGCAATGCTTAGCCTCTGGCCAAGGTAAAAGCCAGCCCTTGGGTCACAGGAAGTGTCAACCAGCCGTTTCGAAAGTTCCTTAAAAAGACCACGACCCACCTGGACCCAACGGCCCGATGGTTTCAACCAAAGATTATAATAATACTAGTTTCAACCCCAATCGGTTCGAAAATACGATTTCCGATAAGTCGTATAGCAAGTGTCACTGTGACACTTGCTACACACCCATAGACTAATCATAGAGTGTTTCGGGTAACGCTGTGGAATGGGCGTTCTGAGTTTCATGTGTAACTTGTCTACCATGTTCAACACGCTAACGTCAAGTCCTCCTTAGCGTGAACAGAAAGCTCATGTATGGAAAACGCTTGGATTTTGTCTAGGCCCCAAGGTTGTTCGAATTAAATTTGATGTTAGGTTTTTGTTGAAGAGCATCAACAAATTAATGTTTGTGCAATTCAATATAACCAATGTTTAGTACCTACATTAAACGTTAATTGTAAAGTTTTACCAGTTTTCGTGTATTTTTCTTTACCTAACTTATAAAATAATTTCATAAATTCAATATTTTTTTCATTACAGCGATCCTGTTAGGCAAGCATCCAGACGTGAATGAAACGCACTATCGTCACGTTAGACACATCATCTGCGGCGCCGCGCCCTTGGCCGCCACAGACGTTGAAGCTATCTTGCAGAAGAGTAAAGTAAGTCTACCGTGGATTTAAACTTACTTTACTCTGTAGAACTCTGTTTAATTTATAGAACCGTCTCCGACAAGTGGGAAGATGTAAATCCAACCTGGTGGAGCTACCTCGACGGAACGGCATCAGGGTGTGGATATAGAGCTACGTTGCAAACTATGCTCCATCTTTTCCTGCCCTCTGTCCCAAAACGACGCGCTGCCACTGACGACGCCGTTTTGAGCCAACAAGATCTGAAATACAGTCGTGGTAGCGACACGAAGAAGAAGATTCTCAGTTTCATCTTTGACTTCCCTTATCCCAGTTTACTTAGGGTCATCGCAAAGTATTTCTTCTCCCAGTCTCCCCCAGTCAACTACCACGCTCTCATGAATTCCTTTTTCATTCATATCATCTTTCACGCAATCTATCTCTTTTTTCTTTGATTTCCCTGTCCCGTCACTTTTATTTTGACAGGCCTGTTGGTCTAGTGGTCACTGGCCCTGACTGCTATGCGCAAGGTCTTGGTTTCGATTCCCACCTAGGACAAATGTTTGTGTGATGAGAACGATCATTTGTTTTGTCTGGGTGTCATTTATCTATAATATGTATGTATTAAGAAATATATATTGTATGTTTATCAGTTGTCTAGTACTCATAGCACAAGCTCTGCTTAGTTTGGGACTAGATGACGTTGTGTGAAAGTTGTGAAATATTATTATTATTATTATTTTTGCATTTTTGATTATTTTTGTTGCGGTCACTTGCATCAGAGATTGCACATTACATCTCGCCTGTATTATCCGAAAGGTTAGTCAGAGGTTTACCCTATTACTTTCACATTTCGTCAGATATATTTAAGTCCCATGTAAAAGATGACTAAGGCCCGTGGCTAAATAATAACAGCCGCACAGGTCGATCGATCAGGTTAAGCTACGCTTGCCACGGTTGGTCTTTGGATGGGTGACCATCTTTAAATACCGAGACCCCTCCGTGCCTCGGAAAGCACGTTAAACCGTTGGTCCCGGCTGTCTTTCGTGGATCTTTGACAGTCGTTACGGGTAGACAGGAGCCGGAAAGTCTGACAACCAGTCTTACCAAGACGTATCGTCGATAGGCAGTTACTCCATGTAAAATACTGGTATTCAGCTGCATCTGGTTAGACTGGAAGCCGACCCCAACATAGTTGGGAAACTAGGCAGATGATGATGTTGTAAAATATGACTAAGAGATTGTTCAGTATGAAATACTTATATGATGGATGGAGAGGGCGAAGAAGATCACAGATGAATTGTATGAGAGGATATGTAAGAAAAGAGAATGAAGGTGACAGCTGACAAGAGAGAACAGCCTATTCTGTAAAAATATCACAGTGAACACTTATGTGAATCGAGCTTGAAGTGAATTGTCAATAGTGTCAATCCTTAGCATAAGCTGGAATGAGAGCTCATTTCACCTAAGTTTTCACCTCACTCAAACATGAGGCACCGACCTCAAATAAACTGGACAACCAGACGAAGAGGCATAATTTATATTTGCGTCATTTGAGCCTTTATATTTATCGCTCACTTATATAGGGTGACTGGTAATTAGTGACCGATACTTAAACACATGATTCTACTCATGACAACAAACAAGTTTTACTATATATATCTGAAATCGCGAAAAAAAAATCAGCTGTTCCCTACATTTATGTTCGTACGAGTCGTCAAAATGTAGGGAACAGCTGATTTTTTTTTCGTCATTTCACTTTTTGTCCCATTATAAAACTTGTTTCTTGTCATGAGTAGAATCATGTGTTTAAGTACCGGTCACTAATTACCAGTCCTATACAGCGTGTAACGGAAGGGGGGTATCCACCCTGAAGGAGGTGAATGTGCTCATGAAACTCAACAACTTTCCCCAAAGAACATAGGTCGAAATATGAAAAAAAAATTTGACCCTCCCATAGTAAATCAATCAGCTGGTAGTCAGTTTTGTAAGGGAGGGCCAAATTTTTTTTTCATATTTCGACCTATGTTCTTTGGGGAAAGTTGTTGAGTTTCATGAGCACATTCACCTCCTTCAGGGTTGATACCCCCCTTCCGTTACACGCTGTATAAGTGTCCATTGAACTCACGACATCTTGTCCTGATATATTGTTCTATTTGATCTTATATTTTGTTTTTTAACACCTTCCATTGTTATTGATAACGCCTATCTGGTTTTATGAAGACCTCCAACCAATACTTGTACCAGTGTCTGGTAAGGCGCTATCTACCAGATAACTCTCCTTAGTAAGCCGATATATTATGTTAATCTGGAGTTTGGAAAAACAGGCCATAAAAGTTTTATCTTCGATAATTACAATTCAACTATTTTATCGACCACGCCTACTAAAATTATTAAAAGAACAGTTTCTGTCCGTTACTTCGTCCATATAAAATTTCTGGTTCGACCCACCCCGTTCCATCGCATCGCCTGCCCGCTCTATTACTTGCATTCTTTCTGCCTTTTTGTCTTCTTTCTAGGCTCCTAAGTTTCCTAGCGCGATGTTAAATAGCCTATAGACAAATGAATTAAATTTTCCCGACGGCATTTCCAGAGATTGGCGCGTTCAAACAAACTAACTCTTCAGCTTTATTATTGACTAGCTGCGTCTCGCGGCTTCATCCGCATATGTGTCGATCTCGTGGAAATATCGGGATAAAAAGTATTCTATGTATTAATCCCGGTCATAAACTATCTGTGTACCAAATTTCATCCAAATCCGTTCAGCCGTTTGAGCGTGAAGAGGTAACAAACATACAAATACACACACTCACAAACTTTCGCCTTTACAATATTAGTGTGATATAGACAGATTATTCTCTTTACTTGACATCAAAACTCACGCACGTAACGTAATCAACCTTTGGACTGATACCTAATTGCTTGTTAAGGAAAACGTTACCAATACCAAGTATGTTCTTGTCCCAATTATTTAAATCAGGATCCATCAACTTTAACTATGTAGACGTGCCTATTACCATAACGAGATAGGGCAATAGGTCTGTCCTTGTCCTACAGACCATGATATTAATACTGTGACATTGCTTCTTGAGATTTACTGTAACAAATATTGAACCTGCGGAGTAATTCCGCAACACACTAACATTGGGAATGCCTTTCATTTGGACAGTTCAACAACATTCATTGCGTATTATTTACGTTGTTGAGCAGACTTTTTCGAACATACAAATATAAAGGAATGGATTAGATATTGTTTTACGCAATTAGAATGCTGGGTGTTTTAAATAATACTTGGGCTCAATTATCGAAATACTTCTTTCATAGTCAGTAAATATAATTTTGGGCCTGCCAATATTTTGTTATTGATTATGATGATGAAAAAAAAGGAGTCAAAAGAGAAAATTAATGGATTAAGCAAGAAAATGTAGTGAACGAATACGCGACGGCTGACCCAAAGTAGAAGAGAAGCTTGCTAATCTTCTCCATGTTTCTACCAAGATTTTTTTTTTATCATTGTTCGTCTCAACCAAAGCACCTGCCATCTAATCTCTTCACCACCCTTGGTTGACTGGTAGAGAATGCCGAAGGTATTAAGTCCACCTTTGTACCTTTTTGTGAGCGAAAAGTTTAAATAAATAATAAAAAAATAAAATAAAAATTACCTTCTTGTATATTTCGCTTCCAGCGTGCCATCGAGTTCAACCAAGGCTTCGGTATGACAGAAACGACTTCATTAGGTACATCTACCTTCAAGGGCACACAGAACTTAAACTTCAATGCCTGTGGAGTTCCCATGGCCAGCGTCCAGCTGAAGTTTGCTGATCCAATCACTGGAGAGCCCGTGCCTGTTGGACAAGTAAGTAGTTTGAATAATAATTAAATTGATATGTGCAATAAACAGCTTTTGTATGCGACTTTGCCTCCATGGAGGTCGGTAATGATCCTACAAGACCGTATTGCAGGGTTTAAGTATGGTCCATCCGTGAGCTTAACATAAGAATCCGTTCAGCGGCTTAGGGGTAAAAAGTACATATACACACACGCACTCACTCGACTCACCACGCCAACTCACCTCATTCTAATCTGTTTGATTCAATTTTAATGTTAAGATTTTTGCTTTTGTGCTTTGTTTTTTATTAAAAACAAAGTTTTTACTTTTTGTCTCCAAAAGTATTATACATGATTAATGTGGATAGGGAGTTGAAACTGTCTCTCCTAAATACATATTACTCAGTAATCTAGCTAGGAGAGCAGTGATTCACCCAACAATTCGTTGTACAGACGCCAGCACATCAAGCTACTACAATCTGTCAAATTTCTTTAAAGGATAAGGTTCAAAGTTGATTGGGAAAATTTTACAGTTTCGGGTAGCTTGATGTGCTGGCGTCTGTACCTACACCATGTAATTAATAATGCATACTTTCTAGGTATTAAAAACCTTTATGTACCTTAATAAATTTATTATTATTATTTTTGGTAAAGGTAACATACAGACAAACAGACAGACAGACAGATTTACTTTCGCATTGACAATATTAGTACCTATGGATTGTGATTTTGAATGGAGACTTGTTCGATACGAGAAATTAAATTAATGAAAATATTTAAATTGCAGGAATTGCTATTTCTTGCTATTCAGTATTTGCTCCCTAAACAATTTATTTGCTTTTGTTTTTAAATCCTTATAATTTTTTATTCTCGCATTTTCCACGTATATTAATTGTTATTTAATTTTGTTTCTAGTCCGGAGAAATGTACATCAAGAGTCCAACTATAATGAAGGGATATCACAAAAATCCTAAAGCAACTGAAGAAACCATGACCAAGGATGGTTTCTTCAAGACTGGTGACCTGGGCTACTTCCAACCTGGTGTGGGATTATTTATTACTGATAGGATTAAGGAACTTATTAAGGTAAGAAATCGAAATCAAAATCAAAAGTCATTTATTCAAACTAGGCTGAGAATCAGCACTTTTCGAACGTCAAAATTACAAAAGACAGTCCCCCAAAACACCCACCCTTCACCACCAAGAAAATACAGGCATTTGATACATTATTGTCTTGGAAGGGCGCTTCTGTATTGTGTACTTATTTTCGGCTGCTTATCTGGTGACCCTTAACGGCCTCCTTTATTTAAGGCTCCATTTGGGTCTGTTATCAAGAGGTCACATTCACTCACGTATATGGTAGCAATGACAATCACAGCGCCTTTATGTCGTGTCAGTAAGAACGGTTTTCGTAGTTCAAGTGCTGCCTCTGACGTGCGGTTGGCTGTACCGATAATTATTGGTATCTGTTCATGTTGATATACTGCCTCAGCATCTACTACTTGAGAGAGAGAGACAGAGAGAGAGAGAGAGAGAGAGAGAGATATTTATTTGCTCAAACATGTGTACACATACAAGAGTAAGAGAAAAACTTGCATGCAGGATAGCATAAAAAGTAAAGGTTCAGACATGTTTGCATACTATAGCGTGCAAATATTGTGTGTGTTAAAAAATGAATTAAAAATAATTACGAAATATGTCAATAGTAAAAAAAAGTTAGAAAATATTCAAGCCAAAATATGAATTCAATTTAAATGCCAAATGTATATAAAAAATAAAATAAAAGTAATTTCTGAGAAATATCAATCAAATGTGAATAAAACAGTCATATAATAATAATAATCTATGTCAAATTTACCAAAGTTCAATATCAATTAAATGTCAAAATTATAAAAGAAAACCTAGGTGAAATCTATAAATGTTAAAATTAATAAAGATAAAAACAGCAAAGATAGTTTGTTTTTTTAGATTGATTATTTCTAATACGTCATGTCAAAATAAATGATTCAGCTAGGAATTCACTGACATTACAGTAAGCTTTGTCGATTAGAAACATCTTTAGTTGCTTAAACTTAGCTCTCTCCAACTTTTCGGGAACTTATTATAAATTGGAGCCATGCAGAAAACACTTTTGCGCATAAGTGCAGTCCTACTCCTACGCAGGCAGAGCTGACTTTGATCTCGCCTGTTTCTAGGGAATTTATCTGCCATTCGCGAAACTTTTACCAACAAAGCGGAGTCTAACCTCTTTTTTCTTCATCACCAGGTAAAAGGCATGCAAGTTGCACCAGCTGAACTAGAGAGCCTCCTACGGTCACACCCTGCAGTACAAGACGCGGCCGTCATCGGCGTCCCTCACGAGTTCTTCGGCGAAGTACCCAAAGCGTTCATCATCAGAAAGAATGGTTTGAAGATTACTGAGGAAGAGATCCAAGACTTTGTCGCGAGCAAAGTAGCAGTGTACAAGAAAATTGAAGAGGTCATGTTCGTTGATGACATCCCTAAAACACCGTCCGGGAAGATCTTAAGAAAGGAATTGAAGAAAATGTATGCGTAGAAGAAAAGGTTTACTAACTCATCTGCTTTATGTGAGCATTTTAAGACCAGGGGGCCAACCACCAGCTCTTATGGTAGTATAATTTCAGTCTTACCTCAGTGTAAGAAAGAAATAGAGCTATACGTCGACGTATAGCTCCAACTCGTTCCCACTGTGAATGGATATTAAAATAGTACTGCTATTTATGAGGTGGTGGTTCAGTCACAGGAGTTCGCTTTGGCAAAAGGTTTTACGGTGGTTTTTAAGTTTTTTTTGTTTTTTTTTATATGAGGGACTCCTTGAGGTAATAAGTTTTTGGAGACTGAGATATACAAAATCTTGGGTGATCTCTTCTTAGGAAAAAATCACTTTGAAAAGCCATAGCGGATTTATACAGTAGGCTCTAGTTCTGATCGAACCCTAGATAATAGATATAGTGGAAGAGTTGTTTTTTTCTAAAGTGCCTTATTGTTGTACGTTTAGTAAATGGGACGTTGCTGTTATTGAGGAATTGTTGAATATTTTTTGTAAAGTTTATCAAGTTTAGTTGAGGTGGTTCAAAAAATGTGTCATACCATAAATACTGAAATACATAATTCTCTTTTTGTTCGTGCCCGTTCAAGACTGAGGGCGTACCTATCCAATAGTCTACTGACGGCTTCATGATATGGTTCTCAGCATAATTATATTTTGTGTCACTTTTAGTTGATAAGACATGATTTTTGACTACTTCATGTTGTAAATACTTATAAATATTATAATTTTAATGAAGAAACATCACCAGAAAATAATTATGTGTCTATGGATAGTCGTAGAATTATCTTCAAATTATAAACGTGCTAATCGCGTAACGCACTACCACAATCAAAATCACAATTTGAATCATTTTAAAGGATATTGCTAATACATTGATTCATATGTTCAAAAAAATGGTCTGTTCAACAACGTACCTACATAACGCAATGAATGTTATTGAACTGTCAAAATGAAAACCATTGCTACTTTTAGTGTGCCACGCATTACACTGCAGGTATGACTATTAAAATTAAGATAGTTGATTAGCACTCAGGATCTTGAGAGCTGAGGGGCAAATCTCGAATAAAAACGATTGATTTAATTTTATTATTGTCTGGTTTTTAAATATTGATTATGTAACGATTGATCTCTACGAACAAGAGACAGTTAAAAGGTCTGCTTAGTGTAAAAATTTCAGAGCAGCTATTATAATAAAATAAAAAAAATGCAATTTGTAAAAAAGAACCGTTGTTAAAAAAAAAACCTTAAATAATGAGTGCCTTATTCTAAGGAGAATTTATTATCTATTGATAATGCGGGTATGTGCAAAGTACTATTAAGGTAATCGTTGTTATAATTATTGTAGTTTTTAAGGAATAAATTAATTTTTCAATATACTCCATTTTTTATTTCAAAACATCCCAAAGATCCCAAATCCCAACCAGCGAAAAGAACATGGTCCATTTTTTTTTTTTTTTTGTTGGGTGGTTAAATAAGACTTGCTGTGTTTGTCAAATGGATGGGAAAAAGGGGTAGGTATAGGTACTCAGTAAGTTAGAAGTTTAGTTGAAGTTTTCAAAAGCAGATTTACTTAGTTTCTATTTGGTTGCATGAACGACGTAATTGGACAATGAATTCGTAATCTCGAAGTAATACATAGTCATTTACTTTTTAAGTATTTTGTCACTGCGCTGTGATACAACCTTGGCATTGACTCTGAATATAGGTTTACGATGATGAGACGCAGGTTCGAACTTTGTTTACATTAGGTACAATAATTACCTACTTATAGGTGACATTCATTACGATGAACTTTGGTCATGTACCTACGTCATAGATAAACTAAATTGGCCTTAATTGGTCACTTAAGTGGGCAGAGCGATAAACGGATAAAAGTTCATGAGCATTCCGATGGTTCCGATAGCAATATTTTGTAAACACCAAAAATATTGGTGTTAGTTGCGCCATCTAGTGGTTCCAGTAGTAAACACTGTTGCTTGGAACTTCTGTGAAATTGAACTAGATGTCGCTAGTGAGCAATTATACAACATTGTAACGTTAAATGCGCAAAACCTCAGACACCTCAACTGATTTTTAATTCAATTGACCTATTTCAGAGAGAAAATAAGTCATCAAAATTTTTTTAAAGGTTTTATGTGTTGTTTTAGTTTTACTGGCCATTCTGATCGTTTCTTGCGTCTGCGACGACGCTTTATCGAGGGAGGAGTCGTCCGGGCCGCTGCGTCGCGCTGTCATTGGCTTGCTTGACCTATTAATAAATAGACACGGCAACGTTTTTAATGAAGGTTTTTTGAAAAATGTGATCTATATTAAAAAGTGGTTCAATTAATTCTGCTCGTTATTCTGATCAAACTATTTTCAGGTTTTGCGCATTTAACGTTACACGTTGTATAGTCGAGTTATTGAAGAAAAACAAACGAATTTAATTATTGTAATTAGACTATGTATGTATTAGGTACCTATCAGTAACGATAACAACAATCTTTGCGGCAGATAACAATTTATAAGTAATACATTATTTACCTGTTGATTGACCTCCCAGCGAATAACTCCCAAACGCAACACTGTTACAACACCTGACAACACTGTTGCCAGGTAGGTGTTTAATATTCCTGCCATGGATCAATCAATCAACTCAGCCTATCGCAGTCCACTGCTGGACATAGGCCTCTCCCAGACTGCGCCACAACACCCTGTCCTCCGCCTTCCGCACCCAGTCCACCCCAGCCACCTCCTTTAGGTCGGCCGTCCATCTAGCTGGGGGGCGTCCGACACTACGCTTGCTGATACCTACGCCATTCCTGCCATGACCTTCTTTATCATAATGAGTCCTTGACCTGTAGTTAGTGTCAGCTGACTTTAAAGTGTCTAACAAGTGCACAGCTGATGTTAGCACTACTGTTAACTTTTATTCATCGCTTTATCACGGTACAAATTCCATTCACGTTACCTAATAGCATAAACAAATTGTAAACAATGCGGAGTATTTAATGAATGGAGTTTTAAGGCAAGCGTCCACAGTTCCGCATCGCGCGCACTGCATCAAACGGATTCGTTTTTCATAATGATTACACTAGTTTATAAATAAATAATAAATAAAAATAAAATTTGTTTATTTCATGTACCACAAGACTCATACCAACAGAACACATAAAAGACAAATTAAAAAATAAAAAAAAATTTATAACTTTTTATACCCCGAACAAAATGTACTCGTATAGAAATATGTATGTTTACCTACCTTCCTTAAACTTAAATGTGTTAGCAACAATATTATATCACGTCACAATTTCTTCCTGCACTCAAATGTTTTTTTTTTTTTTTTTCAACATTCCAGCGTGCTGACGACAGTTTATTGTTTATTCGTTCTCTTCAAACGACAGTTATTTTATGGGTTGTTGCATAATTAATTAAAAAAACATAACATTTATTTTAAAATGATTAAACTTAGGAAGTATGAGCGACAAACAAGGGGAACGTTTCCACCAAGATTTAAAGGTTTTTGAAGAACGACGTCGAGGATTTTTGAAGATTATTGTTGGTCCATTATAAAAGAAACTGATTCAAATAAATATAAAAAGAAGGCACAAATTAATCTTCTTATTCTTTTTGTTTTTTTTTTTTTTGTATTGATACCAAAATTATGTAGTCCAGTTAAGTAAATAAATATTTCTTAAAACAGATGTGACAGAATTTTTTTATTACTTTTCCTGGATAATTCTACCTAAATAAACAATAAATTAACGACTTTCAGCTGGGGTATGAAAACCGTGTAAACTACTGTTACTAGCAGATTATTGCGACCCGTACGATACGGATCAGTGGACGCACTTGTGTTACTTTTTAAACAAACAATACTAAAATCCGTTACGTGCGATGCGTCCGATGCGAAACTGTGGACGCTTACCTCAACTCAATGAAGACGCTGCGCAAATGCACGCCATACCTATCAGCTGACGAGAACGTAGCTTTATTATTTTTTTTTTTTTTATACAATCACGTCACTGCTAGCGTTTGCGCCTACGAAACGTCGACGCAGCGTAGGTATATTTTTTAAGCGAAGGCCTATGCGGCTACAATGGACCTACTACGGCAATTGTGAAAAGTCTATTATGTAAATCTCTCGCTACGTGTAGTTGTTCATAAGGATACCGTATTTATGTTTATGATAATAACAAAAGCACACAATCATGCATAAATAAAATGAAAAACGCTCAAAAGGAAAAACGGAACCCTTATAAGATCAGTTTGTTGTCTGTATGTCAAGACCCTTTTTCTCAAGAACGCGTGGAGTTATTAAAATGAAATTAATATCAAATACTCAAGGCTGCAATTTCATGAAGTAGTGTAAAAATCAAACTTTTAAGTCAACGAAATCAAAAGATACGGGCGTTTATGTTCAGTTTATGCCGCATATTTTGGCATTCGCTCGGGAATCAAAACCTACAGGGTACTTTCCGTTGACCTAGAATCAAGAAATTTGGCAAGTAGCAATGTCATGTAGCACACGTAAAGAAAAAATCAGAAGACCGTAAAGTAGTTACATTACAAAAAAAATCCCTTGATAAACTATTTACACACCTACAAATTTGTACGGAATCCTCGGTGCGCGAGTCCGACTCGTACTTGACCTTTTTTTTTAATGCGATAAGTAAAACTTATGGATTGTAGAAGAAGGGCACGTCACAATTGCAGCGAAAAGTCCCCTCTTTGAGGAGTGTAGAGGCGCCACAGCGTCCTCGCCTTCCGCCTGACGCAGGTCCTCACCGGACACGGTTGCATCGGGAGGTTCCTGTTCCGTATAAGGCGGGAGGAAACGCCCGGGTTTTCCCATTGTGTGGATCGCTTGGAGGACACGGTGGATCATACGGTGGAGGTCTGTCCGGCTTGGGTGGAGCACCGCCGCGTCTTTACAGTGGCGATCGGCGGTGGCGATCTCTTGTATCCGGCCCTGGTTCAGGTCATGTTATGGAGCGAGAATGCAGGCGAAGCCGTCACCTCCTTCTGCGAAGCAGGAATGCTTGTCAAGGAGAAGGCGTAGCGCATGAGGGAGAGGCAATCTTGGCGCCCTCACGCCCCTAGTCACCGCAGGGGACGCCCTGGGCGTCAGGAGTCGAGACCCGATTCCCTGCCACCGTAGGCGCGGGCTTGCGGATGGCGAGCAATAGACAGTTCGCCGTCCAGTAAGGTCCGGGTCGAAAGCGCGTCGAGTTCTACGCGCGCCTCAATGAGATGTCAGCACAGTAACTGACGGGGTCCGCTAGGGCCGATGCCTGCCAGGGTCGCGGGTTGTTCGAAAGAGTTACCCGTGGCACAAGCAACTGAAGAAACACGGGTGGGTTTTAGTCAGTAAAAGTCTGACATGCCCTCCCGCTCCACCCAGAGCGGGAGAAGATATTTGACAAAAAACAAAAAAAAAAAGGGATTGTAGAAGAATAACTATTATCTCTATTACTTTTGAAAATGCAATTCATCACGCATAAACACTCCATTTCTTCCTCCTCCGTGGCACCTAAGTGATTACATGACGGACTTCACGCATAACCATTCATATGCGGACAACGTCGCCCGTACACTATCGAGGCACAGAACCGGTGCACCGTGTTCCAACTAAAGGCACCGTGTATCAGTGAATTAGAATAAGTACAGATGAGGCGCTATTAGCTTAAAGCGAGTGTAGTACTCACCTATAATATGCCACATCGAGCTTTAGAACGAGGCTGGCATAGATTTGGGTTTTAGAAGAATCCTCAGCCTAGGAGTAACCTCCTTAGATTAGGTTAGCAACTCTCAAATTGTAACTATCGTAAATAGGCAAGTTTTATTGATACCTACTGCAGTCTGCTTCTTCGTCTTTTAGTTTCGACGGTACATCATACGATTCATACGGTTACTCATACTGTTTGGGCCCAGTAGGTGGCTACGTTGGGTTGGGCCAGAGGCGTCGGGTGTGGGTGACACCTCCACGTGAGCTCGGCGGCTGCTGGTCCCCTGCGGATACGTCCGGGGGGAAGAGCAGTCGCTGGGCCTGGTGCACCCTGGGTCACGGACAATAATCTCTTCGCGGGGGGTAGGGTAGAGGAGTATTATTGTCCGGAGCTAACTTCTGCAGGAGGGGTCGCTCCTGATCCGTCGACGTAGTCGATCGGGCGAGGACGCGACCACACCCGCTTGGGTGCAGGCGCATCTAAGCGGGGTTCGTACGTTTGTCTCCTCATTCATTGAGGAGCAAACATTTCGACGGGTCCGCTGAGTCGGCATGGCCGGACAGCGGACGGAGGCATGCCTCAATGCCGCCGTCGGGGGGCTTGGCTTAACCGCCCGGCCCCAGAGGAAGGATACCTCTAAGATAAAAAACCACCCAATCCCAAGTTTCGGGAGCGCGGCGAGGGGATGAATGGCCGTAGGGGGTACGGTCGTTAGCGCTCCCACCTGCTGGTACCTGCCGCCCCCAGCAGTATGTAGGCTTGCCCGGGTACTTAAGCCTCTGCCCGGGTCGACGTGTATTTGCTTTACACTCGTGGGAATTACATGGATTCTTATAACCAAAAAACCCAAAACCCAAACCCATCCGACGAACCTCTGCCGTCGCAAGAACAGGAGCTCCGGGTTAGCCTGGAGCGCCTGGGTGACGCAGGAGGAAAGCCGCTTGCCGTCGTGGACGGCAACAAGAGCCGAGGAGGCTCAGGTCCTGGTGAGGACCACATGTCCGACCAGGACACGCGCGGGCGCAACTCCAAATTTTGGAGGAAGCGCCCGCGCAGCGAGGATTTGGGGTCGATGGGGCTCTCCTCTAGCGAGGAAGACCTGTCGGCCGCCAAAATAGGTACCGCGCAGAGGGGGCGAGGTCGTGTGGTGGGGGGCGGAGCTTCCGCTCGGCTACCTTCCCGCAACTCTCGTGGTCGCTTTTTGCGGCCCGCTACGCCGGCACCAGTGCGCCTGGAGAGCGCAGATAGTGATGGGACCCAGGGGGACCCAAGCGAGGACTCCGCAGCGTCCCCGCTGATGTTGCAAAGCAACAAGGCGGAGGCGAACGCAGCGAAGCGGGCGCAGCGGAAGGCGGTGGCGGCTGACGAGGTCAGCGAGATGGCCCGGCTAGCCCGAGAGCGACGCTCTGCTCAGGCGGCTGCCGGGGAGAGCTTGTCGGCGGTGGCGCTCAGTCGCCAAGTTTTGGACGGCGTGGACGTCGTCCTGAAGGTTGCCACTAAATCTGGCAGCCTGAAGGGCACGTTCACGCGCGCCCTCAAGGAGGCGGCTAGCGACATAAAGGAGGCAGTTGGAGTCCTCCTTAGCCGCACAAGCTCGGAGGAAACGGCGAGGCTGTGGGAAGAGAACGCCCGTCTCCAAGCCAAGCTGGAGAACCTCGAGCGGGAATTTGCCGCGCAGAGGGCGGAATGGCAGCAGAGGCGTCCTGCGGCCACCGTTTCCGCTCCTGTCGCGGCCCCGCCACCGTCGGCCCCGTCGGCCCCGCCACCGTTGGTTCCGCCACGTTCGGCCGCGACGTCAGTCCCTACCCCCACAGCTGCGGATGCGGAGATCGAGAAGATCGTTCGCATCTGCATGCTGCAGTGTGGGGGTATGATGAATGCCCGTCTGCAGGGCCTGGAGTCGAGGCTCCTCCCGGCAGAGACTCTCCGGCCGCCGCTTGCCGCGGATAGCCGGAGGAAGGAGGAGTCCGCTAAGCCGGGCCCGGCGGCCGCAGCTGGGAAGCCCAAGGGGGCCAAAAAGGCGGCTAAGGGGGCCAAAAAGCCCCTGGAGGCGCCTGGGAAGCCCGCTGGCGGTACATCCGTGCCCCCGGCTGTGACTGCGACCCCAACTGCGACCGTTCCTGCCGAGGGAGTGTGGACGACGGTCGGCAAGCAGGGCCGCAAGAAGAAGGCGGTGGCGCCGGCAACCGCTCCGCCCGCACCCGCACCCAAGAGGACCCAGAAGCCGCCTAAAGTGCGTGCCCCACGCTCCGCGGCTGTAGTGATTACGCTGCAGCCCGGAGCCATCGAAAGGGGCCTGTCGTACAAGGCGGTTTTGATGGAGGCCAAATCGAAGGTCGCGTTCCCCGACCTCGGTATACCGTCCGGCCTCAAAATGAGGCCGGCGATGACGGGGGCGCGACTGCTCGAGGTGTCGGGTGCCTCCAGCGGTGAAAAGGCGGACATCCTGGCCGCCAAGCTGAGGGAGGTCCTCAACCCGGAGGACGTTCGGGTTTCCAGGCCTATGAAGACCGCAGAGCTGCGTATCAGTGGCCTGGACGACTCGACGACCCCGGCTGAGGTCGTGGCGGCCATCGCGAAAAGCGGTGGATGTCCGCCTGATGATGTGCGGACGGGCGAGATTCGCGTCGACGCTTCCGGGCTCGGCACGATCTGGGTGCGGTGCCCGGTGGCGGCGGCGAATAAAATCGCCGACGCTGGGCGTCTGTTGGTGGGATGGGTTGCAGCGAGGGTTAAGTTGCTGCAACCCAGGGCCACACGGTGTTACCGGTGCCTGGACATTGGGCATGTCCGGGCACGGTGCACCGCCGAAGTAGACCGCAGCGAGCTGTGTTATCGCTGCGGTGTGGCCGGCCACAAGGCGGCCCAGTGCTCCGCGGCGCCGAACTGCAGCCTCTGTACAGCTGCAGGGAGGCCCGCTGGGCACAGAGCGGGCGGAAAGGCCTGTGGCGCACCCGCCCAGAAAGGGAAGAGAAGAGGTGCCAAGGCTGCCGGGGGCTCTTTACCCCCCCCTCAGCCTGGCTCCTCTTCGGCCGACTCCCGGCCTAGGAATGGTGCGGAGGGAATGGATTGCGCATAATGGCGCTCTACCATTTCCTCCAGGGCAATATCAACCACTCTGCTAGAGCTCAGGATCTCTTGCTCCAGAGCATGGCAGAGTGGTCGATTCACGTGGCTGTGGTCGCCGAACCGTATTTTGTCCCCCCCAGGAATAACTGGGTGGGTGACTTGGACGGTTTGGTGGCCATCATTGGCGGGGCTCTTGCCAACCCGTCCCGAGGACACGGCTGGGTAGCCGCCCTCGCGGACGGCATTGGCACGGTTGGGGCGTATTTTTCGCCCAACAAGACTCTCGCCGACTTCGAGAGGTTCCTTGTCGAGTTGGGTGCCGTCGTGGGCCGACTCCACCCTCACCCTGTGCTGTTGCTGGGTGATCTCAACGCCAAGTCTGCGGCGTGGGGATCCCCTGTGACCGATGCTAGGGGCGAGGTGCTGGAGGAATGGGCGGTCGCGACTGGCTTGACCGTCCTAAATCGGGGCTCGGTGCACACGTGCGTGCGGCAGCGGGGCGGGTCTATAGTGGACGTCTCGTTTGCTAGCCCCGCTGTCGCGAGCCGTGTCCGTGACTGGCGTGTCGCCGTGGAGGTGGAGACGTTGTCGGATCATCGCTACATCCGTTTCGACGTCTCCGCCCAGACCACTGGCGGCCGCGGTTCGCCAGTCCCGCGAACGGACGGTCCGCGCTGGGCGCGTAAGCGCATCGACAGGGAGCTTCTCGAGGAAGCTGCTATTGTCCAGGCCTGGGTCCGGGAGTCGGCAACGAATGGACCCGTCGACGTCGAGCAGGAGGCGCTGTGGTTCCGCGGGGCGATGACGCAAATCAGCGACGCGTCCATGCCCCGGGTCCACACACAGACAGGAAGGCGCCAGGTGTACTGGTGGACCGCCGAGATCGCGCAGCTGCGCGTCGCGTGCGTGGCGGTCAGGCGCCAGTACACCCGATACCGGAGGAGACGTCGTCGGGTCCCTGACGAAGAAGCCGCGCTGTATGAGGTGTACCGCGCGGCGAAGGAGACTCTGTGGCTGGCCATCGGCGAGGCGAAGACGCGAGGCAGGGAAGAGATGTTGGAGACTCTGGACGGAGATCCGTGGGGGCGCCCGTATCGAGCGGTTCGAGGCAAGCTTCGAGCCGCGGCGCCTCCACTCACGGAGAGTCTCCAACCCGAGCTGCTGGAGGAGGTGGTCGCAGCCCTCTTCCCGGCCAGAGCGGAACATACTCCGCCGCCGATGGCTTTGCCCACAGCCACGGAGTCTACGGAGGAGAACGCCATCAGCGTCCCAGAGGTGACACAGGCAGAGATGGGGGCAGTCGTGATGCGGCTCCGGGCCAAGAACGTGGCTCCGGGGCCCGACGGGATCCACGGCTGCGTGTTGGCCCTCGCTCTGAAGGAGCTTGAGCCCCAACTGAGAGGACTCTACACAGCGTGCCTGGAGCAGGGCCAGTTTCCCACTTTGTGGAAATCTGGTCGTCTGGTCCTGCTCAGGAAGGCGGGGCGCCCTGCGGACTCGGCGTCCGCGTACCGGCCCATAGTGCTGCTAGACGAGGTGGGCAAGCTGTTCGAGAGGATTATCGCAGCCCGCCTCGTCGGTCACTTGTGCAGAGAGGGGCCGGACCTGGACGAAAGCCAGTTCGGCTTCCGGCATGGGCGCTCCACCATACACGCTGTGTCGCGGGTGAGAGTCCTGGCGGAGGAAGCGGTGTCCCGGGGTGGGGTGATGTTGGCGGTGTCCTTGGACATTTCCAACGCCTTCAACACCCTGCCCTGGAGTTGTATTCGGGAGGCACTGCGGTATCACCGGGTGCCTCCCTACCTCCGCCGCATAGTTGGGGCTTATCTGTCCGAGAGGTGTGTCACCTACGTGGGACGTGATGGCGGAAACCAGCGCCGCATGTCGTGCGGTGTTCCACAGGGCTCGGTCCTGGGCCCGCTCCTGTGGAACATCGGGTACGACTGGGTGCTGAGGGGCGAGCTCCAACCGGGCGTGGACCTAACGTGTTATGCCGATGACACGCTGGTCACTGCCCGGGGGAGCTCGCACAGGGAGGCAGCGTTGCTGGCGACGGCTGCGGTCTCACAGGTGGTGGGCCGCATACGTCGCCTAGGCCTGGAGGTGGCCCTCAACAAGTCGGAGGCCATGGTGTTTCATGGTCCCCGGCGGGCGCCGCCGCCCGGCTCACACATCGTGGTCGGGGGGGCTCGGATCGCTGTCGAGTCCACCATGAAGTATTTAGGATTGGTGCTCGACAGCCGGTGGAATTTCGAGCCCCACTTCCGGCGGCTGGCGCCCAAGTTGTTGGGCGCTGCGGGGGCGCTATCAACGCTGCTTCCCAATCTGGGGGGCCCGAGCGCCGCCTGTAGGCGGCTCTACGTGGGGATCGTGCGATCCATGGCCCTGTACGGGGCCCCGGTGTGGGCTTCGGACCTGACGGCCGGAAGCATCGCAGTTTTGCGAAAACCGCAAAGAGCGATGGCCGTCAGAGTCATCAGGGGGTATCGCACGATCTCCTACGAGGCGGCTTGTGCACTGGCCGGATCCCCGCCCTGGGACCTCGAGGCGAAAGTACTCGCGTCACTGTATCGGTGGCGCGAGGAAATGAGGGCGCGGGGCGAGCGACCGATGCAGCGACACTGGGAGCTGCGTCGGTCTCAGCTCCGCGAGGTCCTGGTGGCGGAATGGCGGGACAGGCTTTTACGCCCTACCGCCGGCCTCGCTATTGTCGGGGCGATCCGACCAGTGCTCGACGAATGGCTCGGGAGGAGGCACGGCTCCCTGTCGTTTCGGGCGACGCAGGTGCTCTCGGGGCATGGTTGCTTCGGGAAGTACCTGTGTCGCATAAACAGGGAGCCGGACGCTCGGTGTCACCACTGCGTCGACTGTCGGGAGGACACGGCGTGGCATACGCTGGCAGAGTGTGCCGCTTGGGAGGAGCCGCGCCGTGCCCTCATCTCAGGAGTAGGCAGTGACCTGTCGCTGCCGGCCGTGGTCGAGTCTATGATCGGCAGCGAGGAGTCCTGGGACGCGGTGGTTTCCTTCTGCGAAACAGTCGTCTCGCAGAAGGAGGCTGCGGAAAGGGAGAGGGAGATCTCGTCCCCTCACCCGGTCCGCAGCAGGCGCACCGGGCGTCGGCGGAGGGCGGACAACGCCCTCTTCCAGCCCCCCTAAATGGGTCCAGGGGCGACGGACTTGGGGACGTCCGTCGCCCCCCACACGTCAGGACCCGAGGCGGCGGCGCGTAGTGTTCCACGCGCGCCCCTCTTAGACGTCGCGGGGGGAGTTTAACACCTCACTCCCCCCCTGACACGAGGAGAGGCCCGCTGGAGCGGGCCAGCACCAGCCGGGGGTTGCGGAAGTATCGTTCGTTCCCGCGACCCCCGGTGTAGGTGAGAGAGGGAACACCGGGGTGGTTTTTAGTCAGTAAGAGTCTGACAGACCCCGCCGCCCGCCCCAGGGCGGCGGACATCCATGAGGATTTTCCACCCCGAAACAAAAAAAAAAAAAAAAAAGAGGCGTCGGGTGTGGGTGAAAGGATATTTGGGTAACTCCAGCAGATGGGACATGGTCTGTTCAGGAGTAGGCAGTAGGGTAGGGACATTCTGCATCGCAGGATCTGCTTTCCACAATAAATAGTCGGTATTTATTGTGGAAAGGAGTTGTTTGCTGTGTGGCTAATATATTATATTCAGGGTTGACTGCCCTGGGGTACGTGGGTCGTATTAGAGTCGTAGTTATACAAATATTCCCAGAGAATCTCCGCTCGTAAATGCTTTTAATGCACCAAAGAAAAGAAAAAAAGAAATGTCTTGAGGACGCGTGAGCGTGCGTGATCCATCGCCGCCCGTTCGATGTCCACCGCGCACAGGATGGATGGAAGCCAGCACATGAAGTGATTTTTATCTCCGTTGGTGTAATTGCTGAATGGCGTTCCAGTGTAAGGATAAATAAATAAAGAAAAGAGAGAAGGGAGAAGCCTTCTCTTTTTTCTCTTCTTCTTAGTAGATCCCGTTTCCGTCTGCAGGCGTCATCGAGAGGAATGATTGACAGAGGACGATTATGAATCAGAGGTGATTACTTGAAGTTTTCTTATACAATTTTCTACCATGATATTAACACAACCAACCGTTTTCCAATTTCAAGACAGAAATTCTGTGTTATTATGTAGGTAGATGTGTGCGTTAGATGTATTTTCATGGAAATTAACCAGCGGGGTTGTTGCGTAACACACTATCAGTAGCAATGGGTTTCATTTTGACAGTTCAAGAACATTCATTGCGTTATTTATTTTGTTGAGTAGACACATTTCCGAACATACGAAGCAAGGATTAGCAAAATGATTCAGAATGAGAGCGATAATGTGGTCCGCAATTAGGATGCTGTTATGAAATACGTGGGTTGAAATTTCTACACTTATTCTGTTTTGAACAAGAAGACACTTGATTAGATTTAGGTATAAAATAATGCTGAATGTATACAACGTGTAACGTTAAATGCGCAAAACCTCAGACACCCCAACTGATTTTTAATTCAATTGACCTATTTCAGAGAGAAAATAAGTCATTCAAAAATCGTAAAAGTTTTATATGCTGTTTTAGTTTTACTGGCCATTCTGATCGTTTCCTGCGTCTGCGACGACGCTTTATCGAGGGAGGACTCGTCACCGGGCCGCTGCGCCGCGCTGACATTATCTTGCTTGACCTATTAATAAATAGACACGGCAACGTTTTTAATGAAGATTTTTTGAAAAATGTGACCTATATTAAAAAGTGGTTCAATTAATTCTGCTCGTTATTCTGATCAAACTATTTTCAGGTTTTGCGCATTTAACGTTACACGTTGTATATGATATAAGACTGTACCTATTGGTTTTGTTGCCTTACAAATAAATCACAAAAAAAAATAAGTCTACCCAACCAGCGATGTAATTGCGTAAAACACTATCAGTTGCAATGACTTTCATTTTGGCATTTCAACAATATTCATTACATATTTACGTTGTCGATTAGTCTAATTTTTCGAACATAATTATGAAGGAATGTATTAGCAATATCCTTCAAAATTATTCACATTGAGATTGATAGGGTTACGCAATTAGGGTGCAGAAAATATTAATAAGATAATATCAATGTACAGACGTCAGCACATCAAGCTACTCGAAACTGTCAAATTTTCCCAATCAACTTTGAACCTTATTCTTTCGCGATAAAGTTGAACATCTATTAAATAAATTTGACATATTGAAATATCCATTACTGCATTGCGACTCTCGGTCTATAGCGGAACGAGTGGGAAATAAAAAGTGCCAATCGTCACCACTGGGGAGGAACGAAACTTTTTTTTCCATCTCGTACCCAGTGGGGTCGACCGGGTGGGGAGGGGACGACCGGGAATAAACGATTTTACGCAGCATGATCTGCGCGACCTCCTAGAACAGTGTAAACAAAAAAAAAAAACATAATTATGTTAGAAAGTTATGTTTGTTTTTCTGATAATGTTCTTGCATTAATAAAACAAAAAGTCGATTTTTTGTCAATTTTAAATGTTTTGTGTGGCTTATAGGGAAAGTTAAGTGTCCCCCAGCAATGTCCGACATGGCGTTGAACGTGTTAAGGGTTAAGTTTACCTAGCTCTGAGTTAATACGTACAAATATCTACTCTATGACCACACGAAATTGTTCTATCCAAATAACAGTCACAGAGTCACACCTACGAAAAATGCAGCATTTATAGGCATACGACACAATTGCACCTAGGCTAGTAAATAAATGCGCCGCATAAACATGTTTTTGGTAGATAGCTGTCTCATAATGTACAGACGCCAGCACATCAAGCTACCCGAAACTGTCAAATTTTCCCAATCAACTTTGAACCTCATACTTTGGCAATAAAGTTGAAAATCTATTAAAGTTTGACAGATTGTAGTAGCTTGATGTGCTGGCGTCTGTACTACTACGATACCAGCCTCACGTCATGTATGTAGTTAACTAATAGTTATTTGTATTTTTTAGTCTTTAGGACTTTAGTAGACCACGCAACCTCGTCGCGATCGGCCGTCCCGTCCGTAATTTCTCTTCCTCGAGTTTTAATATTTATTTATACATCTCTCGTGCGTGCTTCTGTGACTATTTGAATAGTGATTACATATTTGAAAGTAGGTATTGTTATGTATGATAATGTAGAGGATATGGGTACTTAGAAATTTAAAAATAAAGGAATAAGTGCGTTTTCTATTTCAACTTTTGACCGCTACGCATAGTTAACTGTCACCCAGTAACCCAACTAGTGACGATTAATCAAAACATAGGGTTTTATCTTTCTAATGTCATTGCAAACCAAATGACAAATAGATAAGTGTAGGCGTTATCACTTCCTCAGTGCAATATTTTGAACTTTGACGCGCCAATCAGCATTATGGGTAATTTTCCCGGTAGGTGAGTATGGAAAATTGTAGAAGTGGGATAGTATAGACAGTTTGTTACTGTTTCACTGTCACAATTTTCATCACTCATTACCAAATAACTAATAGATATGCCTGTCCCTGTCTTATAGACAGTTATTTGTTTTTCACAAGAAGATAGCTTGTTGTATACCATTGCATTTTATTCTTTTAATTGGTTTATACATTCATTGGTTTATACATATATACAACACACACGTTTGTATACATTTATTTATTTTTTTATTTATGTACACACAGTAAAATTCATATGGATATGACATAATTATAATTTGAGAACAAAGGTACTGTATTATTGTGTCTTCTCCTATAAATCTATCCAAAGGATGTCTTTAAAATATCGCTTTTAGCGATAATATCGGCCATTGACCATTATGTATGTCAGCCTATATAAAATTTCTACATTTATATCTGTAATTCCATGTTGTACATAATAAAGACTATTTCCGTTAGCTGTACAGTAAATAACCTTATTTATATAAACGTCTATTTTTAACACTCCAGTAGGCGCACGAGTGCTCGCTTCATTTTAAAGATTTTTGAAGGAAAGCTTCATGAATAGTTAAAAATATGCTTTCTTTTTCAAGAAGGCTTTATTATGAAACAATGAGTCACAAGGAATATGCAATGTAATGTAATGTAGATGAATACTATGAGTGTGTCCGTGAGTGACCTTCTTCAATTTGCGCTCAAATTTTAGGAGTGCGTTCTACAATGATAGAACGCGTGCCTAGTGTTAACATTCCATAGAGCTCCTACTACATAGATTACATACAGCGGTTGTGACTCGCGCAACACAACAAACATTGCCACATAGGGGTCAACGAACTTACCTACTTATTAGGTATGCAGTTTCATTGTTTTTGACCCAAATATTTTATTTTTCGGTATGCTATTCTGTCATCTTACCATATAAAAGATGTTGCTGGATATTCTATCAATTATTTTGACTGTTAACGTTACGATTTTAATTCCTTGTGGGGGTAAACAGAGGTGTATGGCATAGATATGCTTAAATACATTTCCAGTTATACTGGATGATTTTTTTACAGGCTCAAAATTTTTAAAGGGTGTTGTTTGTTCTCATGAATATGAACAACTTTCACTATGGGAACAACTCTGAAATTACGAAAACAAAATCAGCGGTTTAATACACAAAAAGTATACCTACTTGACCAAAATGTATGACACAGCTGATTCACTGAACATAAGTCATGAGCAACGCTGTTCTGTAAATTGTTCATTTTGGAAAGACGATTCGGACTACGCAGGCTAGACCGCAAAATTAAAATTTTCTTACGTTTTTTGCAATCACAATATTTTTTGAATCAATCATACGTTCATTTAACCTTATTGAATGTCTATTTCATTGAAATATCAATCAATAAGATTATTTGAACTCAATCATATCTTGTTCAACGTGCAACCGGACACTGACGTGCAAATTGCAAATAAACGTAAGAAAATTAGAATTTCGCGCATCCCTCTAAATCAAAGATCAGATTTTCAGAGGTTCCCAAACTTTTTCTCTCATAGACCACTTTAAAAATTTTGATGGTTCCGGTGGACCCCCTGCAGCTTCATGTCTACCATATTCCCAAAACTCGACAAAAAATGTGAAGTAATTAGATCTAAGATAGATCCCGTCGCGTCTCCCGTGGACCCCTGGGGGTCCACCTGGACCACTTTGGGAATCAATGCTCTAAATCAATAGAATGTTGTCTAGGTACCTACCACACACAAATAATCGAGTTCATTGAAACGTTATAAGGTAATGAAAGATGATATACAGAGTGAAATTGAAAACATGCGACAAATCGAAATGGGAGATTGTACTCATCATTATGAACAACTTTTACCATGGGACCAAACCTGAAATTGCGAAAAAAAAATCTGCTGTTCCCTACATTTTGACGAGTTATGCGAACATAAATGTAGGGAACAGCTGATTTTTTTTTTTCTCGATTTCAGGTTTTATCTTATAGTAAAAGTTGTTCACAATGATGAGTACAATCTCTCATTTCGATTTATCGCATGTTTTCAATTTCAACCTGTATAGTGACTAAAACAATACAAATGTAATGGACAAATTATGATCAATGTTGCGGTTCTAAAAACAGATGTAAATGAGTGGTTATGTCATTATTGAATGTGTTATTTTACTTTTATATTATGTGAAAGATAACAAAGGATTAAAATATTATGGTTACTGCAGGCACTGTGTCATATATTGTGTCAGGTTAGTTTCAGGGTAGCTTGATGCGCTGGCGTCTGTACGTGATTATTTTTACAAAATGTATTCATACCTAACTGAATGATAAAAAACCATTCACTTTGTTTTGCAATTTACTTGAAACCTCATTGTTGCATGCAGTCAGAAACATAAAGCAATGTTTGGCGTAAAAAAGCAAACTACCTACGACCCTAAAGCAATATTTTTTTTTTTCAATTCATGGTTCCTACTATGTATGTTAACTCCTGAATCTAGGCTAATATTAATTGCTTTAAATTTCGAAGTTCAAAGACTTTCAAAGTCAGTCAAAACTACGTTAAAACTACCTAGGTACTTGTTAAAAGACAAAAGAAATATGAAACGTCCTCAAGATAACCAATTTTTTGTTCGACTTTTAAACTACTCAAGAGGTTCGACAGTACAATTTTTAAAAAAAAAAACCTTATTAATATGTTATCTTCGCCAAGTACACATGTGCGCTCCTACGTTAATCCTACATACAGACTTGTACAACAGTTTATATTTATAGAATGAACCGGCCATATTCATCTGATAACCGTGAAACGCAGTATAAGACGCATTCTCTTGCAAAATGTAGTTGAAGTGACAGAAGATTCACTTCTAAATCGGCATATGGTCCGGGCCGCTTAGAAACACATAAATTCTCTATTTAATGGGACACAATCTAGGAAAAGTACTGGGACAGTTCGAATGCAATAATTCAACGAATTCTATAGAAACTTGTAAAATATCCAATTTCTAATTTTAACAGTTTTACAGCCATTACTTGAGCCGGGGCAAAAACGGACTCTGGAGACAATTGAGAAATTGTTCAAAAACGACAATAAACCGATTCTGCGAAAGTATGGGGATTTGGGGCTGACCGTGGTGATTTTAAGATGTAATTATAACGGCAAATACCCGCATACCTGTTTAACATAATTAGGAAAAACGAAAATTTTATCAGCCTAGGGTAATTTAGGAACTGTCACAATAACGAACACGATTTTGACGATGAGAAGAACAAGAGAGTGATGTATATATTTCAATGTTGATCGATTGAGGGAAAGGAAGAGACGAGGAATGCTGATGCATGATGCAGGACCTGATTCAATCATCGCCCTTTTACTACCAGACGTACAGACGCCAGCACAACAAGCTACCCGAAACTGTCAAATTTTCCCAATCAACTTAGAACCTTATTCTTTAGCGATAAAGTAGAAAATCTATTAAAGAAATCTGAGATATTGTAGTAGCTTGATGTGCTGGCGTCTGTACAACAGCGTACCGTGCACATTTGGTTGACATCCCAACCAGTCGTACTCAGCGCTTCTACTCCACGTTTATTTTGCGCACAGCCAGCGTGGAACTCTCTGCCGGCGTTTGTGTTCCCTTCTATATTTAACCCGTCTGCCTTTAAAGCAAGAGTGAACAGGCATCTTCTGGGCATGCTCCCATCATAGACCTCTCAATTATTTATTGCATTCTACAATGAATACGCTTAGGTGGTAGGTAAGAAAAATTTGAAGGAAGTGGACTTATTTATACATGCATGCAAACTAACTTATTCTAAATATTTATTATTGTTTTCTCATCCATCGCTTCACAAGCTGGTACCTTTCAAGCATTTTATTGAAGTAAACTTCTGCACACAGCTTTCGTTTTATTGCGTGCACCTATAAAAGTCACGGTCATCGTGGCAAAGTAAGTAAACAATGAATGCATTATAGTGTTTTATGTTCTTGCATACGATGCAGACGTGTTGTAAATTGCAACAATAGCATTATGTAGTATTTACATACAATTAGTTTTTTAAGCCCCTGTTTAATATCATCATTTTATAGAGATCTTGATATTAAAAATGTGCATTTTAAATGCAGACTTTATTTATTATATTCTATTTTTTATTTATCCTTTTGATCTTTTATATTTTGTAAAATATGTGAGGACTTTGGGACTTTGTAGGCCCTTAAGCCCGTCACAGACGTAGCTATAATATATATTATTATGAATCATAGCAAGGCATACTACGACATATTTTCTATATAAATTTTCGTGTGACCGCACACGCAGCTATAATATACATTTCTATGACGTCACCAAAATATGGCGACATATAAAACGTGTAACGTTAAATGCGCAAAACCTCAGACACCCCAACTGATTTTTAATTCAATTGACATATTTCAGAGAGAAAATAAGTCATTGAAAAAATTGTGAAGGTTTTATGTGCTGTTTTAGTTTTACTGGCCATTCTGATCGTTTCTTGCGTCTGCGACGACACTTTATCGAGGGAGGAGTCGTCACCGGGCCGCTGCGCCGCGCTGACATTGGCTTGCTTGACCTATTAATAAATGGACACGGCAACGTTTTTAATGAAGATTTTTTGAAAAATGTGACCTATATTAAAAGGTGGTTCAATTAATTCTGCTCGTTATTCTGATCAAACTATTTTCAGGTTTTGCGCATTTAACGTTACACGTTGTATACAATTATATAACCTGGGGAAGGGCGGAGCTTCCTAACAAAAGTAAACTAATTGCTTAAAAGGATTCTCCCCACTGTAATAGAATAAGTTATTTAAGATGATTCAATAAACATTTTTTATTTTATTATTTTATCTGGCTTTAATAGTCCAATCTTGGCTTTTCCCTCAGTAAAATCTTCAACATCAAAAAAGATAACAGCTTTTGGATATTTATTAACTATGTGATAAACAGACGTATAGTTATTATATACATAAATCCGTGATAACCTCATGCAATAGTAGACTAGAGTTCACTTGATGTTAGTTTACTTCAATGAATATTAATGATTTAATGTATGTTCTAAAGTCTGATCTGCCAATGCATCGTCATCGCCAGTAAAGTGTTTTTCGTTAGCTATTCACATATACAGCGTGTAACGTTAAATGCGCAAAACCTCACCCAACTGATTTTTAAGTCAATTGACATATTTCAGAGAGAAAATAAGTCATTAAAAAATTGTAAAGGTTTTATGTGCTGTTTTAGTTTTACTGGCCATTCTGATCGTTTCTTGCGTCTGCGACGATGCTTTATCGAGGGAGGAGTCGTCACTGGGCCGCTGCGCCGCGCTGATATTGGCTTGCTTAACCTATTAATAAATAGACACGGCAACGTTTTTAATGAAGATTTTTTGAAAAATGTGACCTATATTAAAAAGTGGTTTAATTATTAATTCTGCTCGTTATTCTGATCAAACTATTTTCAGGTTTTGCGCATTTAACGTTACACGTTGTATACGTTAGATCCTTGTTTTATTTTAGATTCAGAACCCGGCCAACTTTTACTCAAGTCTTCTCTTCAAGTCAAGTCAAGTTCAAGTCTTTTCTTGTTACATCACTATTCTCTTACCCTTGTCCCAATTTATTTGGGTTGGGCGAAGCATGACTCCTTCAGTCATATTTCAGATCCCGTTTAGTGGTGTATTTGTTTAAATATACATATTCACACATAACAAGCATCCTGTTTTCCGGATACTGCAAACAGGATGCTTGTGTGAATATGTAAAAACGGGATCTTCCAGTGGGAAAGGGCCCTTATAGGATCACTCGTGTGTCCGTCTGTCCGTCCGTCACAGTATATTATCTCCGAATCTACTAGACCCATTAAAAGTTTTCCTTCACCAACAATAGCATTTTACATATGAGGCAATATTTGAGATCCATTTTCGTTCCCAAAAACCGTTGTTCTTCAACCATTAGGTGAAACATAGAATATTGACTGCACCGCTTATGGTAATGCTTTGTATCATTACCGCTATCTTTATACTTTGGTTTCGTTGTTAGTGTGATATTTATCAGAACACAGATGCACACAGCTGATGACATTTCATTAAAATACCATTAACAACGCGGTAAACATTATTTGAACATTAAGTGTTATCTTATTATTGACCACCTCTGAAAACTGTATGTCGTATTATTCGCGATTTTCTCAAAAACCTACTCGGCCAGCACGATTTTACTTCTACATATTTATTGTTTAACTGATTTTGTGAGAACACGTAGATTATAGTATATTGCGGAATTTGATAATACTCTCTTAGTAGGTACCTACCTACCTAACATTTACCAATACCCATGAGTATGAATTTGTCATGTTTGCTAACAATCACACACATTATACACTACATGAAAATAGTACATACATATATTGCATACAGCAGTGCGATTCTGTAACCATCTCACCGTGAAAACTTATGTGAAGTGAGCTGTCAGTGTCATCTGATACTACGGATTGACCAAGCATAGATTTACAATCATAATCGAGATTTTAATAATATTTTCATGCTAATTCTATTGGTCATTTTATATAATTTCAACGATATTATAAAGGCGAAAGTTTGTGTGTGTGTGTGTGTATGTTTGTTACTTCTTCACGCTCAAGCGGCTGGACCAATTTTGATGAAATTTGGCACACAGATAGTTTATAACCAAGATTAACACATAGAATACTTTTTACCCAGATATTCTTACGGGATCGAGACTTATGCGGGTAAAACCGCGGGGCGCAGCTAGTGTAAACTAAAGTCACTTTTCATGTCTGGGGTATGCTCATGGCCCTAATTCACTAAAAACACTCAATGATACCCTTGCTTCAAAGTCACTTCCTTAACTAATCAAGCCAACCTTGCGCTCATTTCGCGCGGTTTCGTTCATTGCCTCATAGGGTGCTTCAACAAAGAAGCGGGTTGCAGGTAAAGTCATGTCGGCACCGCTGTACTAGTAGTAGTGGTTTGTTTACTGTAGGAACAGCATCTTAGTTCGTCTAATATTTTGCATCTAACGACAACACTGGATGCTTTTTTTTTGCAGGCTTCAAATTTTTACAGGATGTACTACTCATAAATGAGGAGCGTCGGAACAAAAACCGATATGTCTTAATTAAGACATTATTTTTTTTTAATTTTTTTTCTGTTACAAAATGTTTAATTATACACCCTTCAGGAAAGAAATCAATTAAAAAACAGTTACATCCATCTTAAAAAAAATATCAAAATACTGTGGTCATATCAAACCCGACAAATACATTTTTAAATTCAACACGTTCTTGTTGTTGGATTAAAAACCGATAATTCTTATTAAGTTTTACACAATTCAACAATGGTCGGTTCAAATTCAATTCAGTTCAATACCGACATATCCATTTTGGTTTCGTCAAAAACCGATATATCCATAATGATCGCGTCATAAACCGATATATCCATACTTGTCCGCCAAGTATCTCCCTAAATTAAGTATCTACCCTCCGTCAAGTTTCACACATCAATCGATGTCACTTTAACTGCAAATTGACATGCTATGATTTTCCACTTTTGTAACATTAAAAAACTTACAAGCTTTTTTTTACTTTGTGAAAAATATGGTAAATTCGATATATCGGTTTTCGTTCCGACGCTCCTCAAATATGAACAACTTACACTATGGGCCCAACTCTGAGATCACGAAAAAAAAGTCAGCTGTTTCATACATTTTGGTCAAGTAGGTATTTAATTTTTGTATTAAACAGCTGATTTTGTTTTCATAATTTCAGAGTTGGTCCCATAGTGAAAGTTGTTCATATTCATGAGTAGAACACCCTGGAAAAATTTGGAGCCTGTAAAATAAAGCATCCAGTATAATTGTGATGCTGTTTCAAAAATTCTTATAAGACTAACTTTCTTACGACGTACTGTCATTTCCCGATCAGCAACTCGGTAACAAAACAATCCTTAGACACCCAAATCAAGAATATTGTCATGATTTCCGAAATTTTAAATTCCCTATCATCTCACTTCTTATTAGTTTTATATTTGGTGATCATGTTACTCTTTGGAACAGCATTTTATATTCGGTGATCATGTTACTCGTTGGACCATCATTTCTCCATCAGCAAGTAGAAACCGTCCGACTTTATACGCAAACAAAGTTCATCCTTCAAACTTATGCTCAACTGATATTAATTCGATATCAGCAATTAAAATACCCATATCAGCTACTATCAACATCATTGTGTCATTACAAAAGTTTCAGTGAGTGTCATACAAAGCAGGACAATGGTAGCCAAAAATTTGTTCACGGTGAATAGAACTTTAAATTCAGTGAAACAGAGCTCAAAATACGCAAGTGTTGTGATAAGAAAACACAGTGTATGGACCCAGGAGAGAGTGATCAAATCGCCGTTCAAGGATGTGGAAATTCCGAATTATACGTTGTATGATTATGTTTGGCAGAATCTGGACAAATGGCCCGAGAGGACTGCTTCTGTAAGTATTTCTTTCTTCCTAACATATATTAATTTGTTTACTTTATAATGTAATTTTATCAACAATATAAAACGATAGAGTACCAGAGCTAGAGGTTCCACCGCTGCACCTTTGTAACTGACTATGAAAACGAATGTCATTATCTTCCTGCCAATGTCCCATTTTGCTTGAGGTGGGCGCCGCACATTTTCTTCTTTCATTTCTCCCTGTCAGCCGTCACTTTATTATTCTTCTTTCCATACTCCCTCCGAATCCCTGACGCAATCCATTCATAATTTCTTTTATCTTCCTCTAGCTACCTGTCCATTTAGCTACATTCTTTGTTTAAAGAATGATTACAGACTCTAGTTGCAAGGTAATCTATCAGTAAGCGCAGTTGCTAATTGGTTGTCATATTTATTTTATACTGCACAACTAACACAGACCTGCATGTCGATTCTGTAAAAATCTCACCGTAAAAACTTGCGTGGAGTGAGCCGTCAGTGTCATCTGACTGATGCTAGGGATTGACTAAGCAAACATTTACAATAATAATCGAGATTTTAATATATAGGTTTTGATTTGGGAACATAAACGCCCGTATCTTTTGATTGCGTTGACTTGAAAGTTTGATTTTTTCACTGCTTCTAGGGATTGTAGCTCTGAGTATTTGATATTAATTTCAATTTGATAACTCCACGCGTTCCTCAGAAAAAGGGTCTTAACTGACGGACAACAAAGTAGCCTTATAAGGGTTCCGTTTTTCCTTGTGAGGTACAGAACGCTAACACACTACTCAAACTTTAATAGATTTTTATCTTTATCGCTAAAGTTTAAGGTTCTAAGTTGATTGAGAAAACTTGACAGTTTCGGGTAGCCTGATGTGCTGGCGTCTGTTCATAATAGCGCGAGCTGGTAATAGGATGCGACGCGGTGGGTCAGGGGCCGAAACAAGCGGACGAAAGCTAGTGGTTTGCTTTCATGCAAAACAACCACATAACATCAAGTCAAAATATATACATCGGTATGTGTAAACAAAAATCTTGAAGGATTACCTAATATCATAATCAACACAATCATGCCAAGTAGGTTAGTGATAGCAGACAGTATGATGATTGTTATCACGACGATAGTAAACTGTTGAACTTTTCCATTTGATGAAGGTAATCCCTTCAAGATTCGATTGAAGTTATTTTGTTTTTTAAAACCGCGTGACGAATATTAGGTAGATCCTAATATTCGCCACGCGGTTATCTGACTAGCAACTATCGCATAATATGTTCGAAATAAAAACGGATTGTTGAACGCACCGCTCAAAGGTAGTATCGAAAAGTTTTGTTGTGTCTGTGATCCCTCAAAGGAAGAGTTCTTATTCCTAGTCTACATTAGAAACTGTAAGGCTGTTTCTAAAAAAAAAAAATTAACAATAAAGGTTACAAAGTAAATAGCCAACGGCGCTTTTTGCCGACTAGTCGTCGACTACAAATACGGCCGGATACTCGGCTTTCCCGACTAGTCGATACATCTCTATTATTTTTATTTTTTATGTAGTCTGTAAAAAAATACGTCCAAGGCCGTGAACCCTAATCGTGCCACCCACATTATTCAAGGGCTATGAACTTGATAATAAACAGAATAATTTGATATTCCAGGTCTGTGCTGTAACAGGCAGAGGGTACACCTATGAGCAGGCGTTCAAGCTATCTAACAGATTTGCGGCGAACCTCAGGACGAAGTTCAAGATTCAAGATGGAGACTCAGTCGCAATCATGCTACCGAATGTACCGGACTACCCACTGGTATCTCTGGGTATATTGGCAGCTGGGGGAGTGATAACTAGTATCAATCCAATTTATACAGCCCGTGAGTACTTTGATAATAATATTATTACACAAGGTGTAATTTAAATAACGCAAAACTGACCCCTGATGACCCATGAAGTTGTTCATAATGATGAATACAATGGTACGTAAATTGTGGTTACGTAAATCTGCAATCATAACAACTATCATGTCAATATTACCTGCAATATTTAATACCTATCGAAGTAACATTGAAAAAAAGGGAGTAAACCTTACATTTAGAGAAAAAAAAACCAAGAGGCTTATGTTCTCCAGAAAGGATATTTTTGAGTTAGTAATGTCATTATTTATACATTTACAAACATATTTCTACTTTCAGATGAAGTACAGCGCCAATTAAAGATGGCGGAAGCAAAGGTGATAGTAACACTACCAGAGATTGTGCCAACTATCAGCGAAGCTTTTAAGATCGCCAAACTTAACATTCCAATAGTTGTAGTAAAAACAAATGGAAATCCAGCTCCTGAAGGAACAGCTCTATTTAATGAACTAAGCGAAGATATACATACAGACAAGTCCGTTTTGAGACAAGTAAGGAGGAATACTAGTGATATATGCTTCCTGCCATATTCGAGTGGTACTACAGGGTTACCGAAAGGTGTGGAACTATCGCATAGGAATATTATTGCTAACTGTGAACAGATTAATGATCCACTGATTGCAATGCACAATGAAACAACACGTAAGTTGATGATATAATTTAATGTAATACTGGTGCCGATTCTGTTGTCCACAAACTAAACTAAATTTAATTTCAGTGCATCTTTTTCTTTCTATTTCATTAGGAAAAGGATAGAAGATAAATACTGGATGATTTTTTTTACAGGCTCCAAATTTTTCCAGGGTGTTCTACTCATGAATATGAACAACTTTCACTATGGGACCAACTCTGAAATTTCGAAAACAACATCAGCTGTTTCATACAAAAGTTCAATGCCTACTTGACCAAAATGTATGAAACAGCTGATTTTTTTTTCGTGATCTCAGAGTTGGTTCCATAGTGAAAGTTGTTCATATTCATGGGTAGAGCAACCTGTAAAAATTTGGTGACGGTAAAAAAAATCATACTGTATTAGTTTAGTCCTGTCAAATTAAAATACTCCATAGACAAGTTTAGACGTGATTAAAAAATTGGCTACTAAAAATACGTCAATTTACGTCAGGCGCTGACTAATTTGACAGGACTATACTTAATGAAATCGAAAGAAAAAGATACATTGAGAAGAAGAGAATCGGCGCCATCGCATGCGTCGTATCATTTTAACAAATATTTTGAATTTTGTGAGAAAGAAGAAAATGTTCAGATAAAATTTTGTTTTTTTTTTTTTTTTAATTATCATGTACCGTACGTCAGTGGTAACTTAAACAGTAAAAGCTAGCTTCTTGTACAGACGCCAGCACATCAAGCTACTACAACCTGTCTGATTTCTTTAATAGATTTTCAACTTTATCGCTAAAGCATAAGGTTCAAAGTTGATTGGGAAAATCTGACTGTTTCGGGTAGCTTGATGTGCTGGCGTCTGTACATAATTAAAATGCATAATCAGCCTACAATATTCCCACTACTGGGACACAGGGAGAGGGAGTGTCACGTCTTCGAATTTTTTGGTTCGAGGACATGTCGGCTTCCTCAGTGTTTTCCTTCGCCGTTTCGAAAGCAGTGGTGATGAAAATAATGAACACAAAATAATGCGCCTGTTTGGGTTCGAACCTACGACCTACAACTCGTGTGTTGCGGCCGTTACCACTGGGCCAACGCTGCTCTCTGGCTGATGCTGGTTTCTTATTCTATTCAAACTCCGTACTACGCTTGCCCAGTTCAGGGTCAATGTGTTACCACCGACGGGACTTTCCGTCGCCTGAACCTACTTGGAGTAATCGGCTGCCCTTGCGACCGCTTGAATGACTGTATCACGGTCTATCACGGTCAGACCCTCATTTTGTATGCAGCAAGCACTTTCTGTCAAATTACTTGATAGTTCTATATTCTACCTTTTCCAGCCACTCATCAAGACTCTGTGATGGGCGTGTTGCCATTCTTCCACATCTACGCGGCAACGGTTCTTATGTTCCACAAGCTATCCATGGGCGCCAAGCTGGTGGCTTTAGCCAAGTTCCAATCAGAGTCGTTCCTGAGCACTATTGAGAAGCAAAAGACCAACATTCTGTTTGTCGCACCACCTTTGAGTGAGTATTAAATTTTCTTTATCGTGTTCCACCTCCTGTAGGCTGTAGAAGTGATTGTATAATCAGCACATAATGTTCCCACCGCTGAGACACAGACCTCCCCTCTATGAGAGGGAGTGGGCCGTAATCTTCTATGCGGGCGCAGTGCGGGTTGGTAGATGTCACATGTCTTTGAATTTTTAGTTCTACAATATGCCGGTTTCTTCACGAAGTTTTCGTTCACTGTTTTAAGAACAGTGGTGATGAAACAATTTTCACTAAGTAAAGCGCCTGTCTGGGAACGAACCTGCGACCAACCACTCGTAAGCCGCGACCGGTTCCACTGGGTCAACACTGCTCCTAGGAGAGATTGATGATATGATAATGCCACAGATAAGTGCTCGTAAATATTAAAAAAGTGATACGACATAAAAGAACGATACCGCAGTGACATAACGAAGGATATAAATGTAGATTGTGGGATCCACTTGTTGGTATTGTTATTGGAAGAGTTGAAGATATTATGGATATTGACAATTTGAAATGGTTTGACGAGTTCTAATTTTAGAACGAAAATCTACTCTGAGGCCAAAAAAAGACTGATTGCTGAGCCGGACTTAAGTATGAGCAAGCAAAAAATTTACTTTGTAAGTTCACAAACTAAACTAAATTTAAGTTCAGTGCATCTTTTTCTTTCTATTTCATTAAGAAAAGGACAGAAGATAAATATTAGTTTAGTCAAAATTAGACAAGATCTAGACAAGATTAGACGTGATTAAAAAATTGTCTAGTAAAAATACGTAAATTTACGTCAGGCGCTGACTAATTTGACAGGACTAAACTAATATTTATCTTCTGTCCTTTTCTTAATGAAATAAAAAGAAAAGGATGCACTGAACTTAAATTTAGTTTAGTTTGTAAACAAGGGAATCGGTGCCATTCTCTGATAAAATACACACACACTTACACCCTACATGTACTCACTTCAACTGTTTTTGTATGTTTATTCTATGTAATTATCTTCTCTTTACTTATTTGTTTGTAAATTTGATTATGAAGTCATCAATAACAACCGTGTGCTAGCAGAATACGTTAAATTAGTAACTTAGTGGTGCCAAACACGTAGCTGAATTCCGCTCCCAAATTGCGTAAAACACTATTACTCTAAATTTGAATCATTTTTGAAGCATATTGCTAATCCATTGCTCCATATGTTCGAAAAATGTGTCTGCTCAACAACGTAAATAACGCAATGAATGTTGTTGAACTGTCAAAATGAAACCCATTGCTGCTGATAGTGTGTTACGCAATTAGCCTGCTGAGCCGAGCGCATTTAGAGTGCCATCGACACGATAAGAAGAAGTAACTTTGCATAGTGTTTAGGTCACCAAGATACAGGCTGTGCCTAGTTTGGGACCCGCTGTCAAACCTATCTAAGTTATCTGTTGGTCAGAATTTCAAGCCATGTTACTCTTATCTTTGTGAACTATCTGTGAGTTTAGTAAAAATAAAAATGAATTTGACATAACGCACAGATAACCAATCGATGGATATCGTAAAACTAACACGATTCAATCAATATTTGCTGAAGACATAGCTGTCTCTGGGACTCAATAACATAAACATACTCATACGGAGACACGAGTAAATAAACAACGAGTTACTTTTTATGGGTGTGTCCACACACATTTACCCATGAATGTGTGAGCGCAGTTTATTAATAACTTAAGAGAGCGTTTACGCCGCCGTGCCGTACGGCATTTCATAAAAACTTTCAAGCCCTTGTTTTTCGAAATGAATGAACATACAAAGGAACATACAAAAAATGAACATACAAATGAACATACAAAGGTCTAAAAAGTTAGTGAAGAACGCTTTCGAAATGTCTTATTAAAAAAAAAAAGATAACTGGGAATCTCTGTTCCTATGGAAAATTTAAAATCGGTCTAATTTGCTGTAAGTAACACTATTGTTCGAAAATGTTCTTAACTAACTTTTTAGACCTTTGTATCCTGCTTATACGTACACATTTTCATTAAAATTGGTTCATTCGTTTTGAAAAACAAAGGCTTGAAAAAAAATGACGGCACGGTTGGCGCAGTGGTTAAGCGATGTTGACTGCTGCGCTTCGTGTCGCGGGTTCGATTCCCGCACGGAACAAATATTTGTTTGACCTACAATCAGTTGTTCTGGGTCTGGCTGTTTGTGTATGTGAGTTTAAATGTTTGTAAACGCACCCACAATACAGGAGAAAGATATATTATTCCTAGTGTGGGGCAACGTTTAAAAAAAAAATAATTTTTGCTTGCTTGTTTGTATGAAATCCCATACGGGGTACACGCTCTTAAGGACGCGTTTACGACTCCGACAAAAATAAGGAGTTTTTCGGTGCATTTTGCGGCAAAATGGTACAAAACTAAAAGTAACTAATAATTACCACAGATAGATTACTCCTTAATCTTCAAATGGTAGCAATTTTTTATTCGAAAATTTTGGTTTATAATATTGTAAAAAATAATTTCCGTTACCTCTTCACACAAATTCGACGACGTCGTACTGACTTTAGGGACATTTTTCTTTTATTTAATAACATAAATTTATGTATTTAAAAATATTTTATGTAAGTAGACATGTTCAACTCAAAAAGGTAGCAAAAAAAACTATCAAAATGTTACAATACGCTCAGAAAAAAATTAAAATTGAGTCTTATTTTTTCGCATATTTAGCGGTAACACGTGATTCTTATTGGATTGAAATAAGGGTTATTTTACTGGTCACTGTCTTGCTTTATTGCACAAAAATTTGTAATGAAATATTAGTCTGCGCTCGGCCGCCGTCGTGAGTGGACACTGTGACGCTTGCAAGCAGCTCCTCGTATTGAAAAGATCGCTGTACGAATACAAAATATTTGACCTAACATACTTGATCCTTCACGCATTCTGCAAGGACTACGGACAACCAAGGTAAGATTTTATTCACAGTTTTTTATATGTACTTATAAATTTCATATTTAGTTTCGGACTTGATGGAGTGACCTGAAATGTACTTCGAAGACTGCTACTGGAACTAATGTACCAGAAGAGCTGGGTGTGCCGAGTTTGGGCTCGTTTTGTTAGTTATGTTGAGACCTTACCTCAGGACTTGATGGAGAGACCTGCAGGTATACTTCGAAGACTGCTACTGGAACTATTATACGAGTAGAGCTAGGTGTGCCGAGTTTGGGCTCGTTTTGTTAGTTATGTTGAGACCTTACCACTGGACTTGATGGAGAGACCTGCAGGTGTACTTCGAAGACTGCTACTAGAACTAATAGACGAGTAGAGCTAGGTGTGTCGAGTTTGGGCTTGTTTTGTTAGTAATGTTGAGACCTTACCTCCGGACTTGATGGAGAGACCTTCAGGTGTACTTCGAAGACTGCTACTGGAACTAATGTACCAGAAGAGCTGGGTGTGCCGAGTTTGGTCTCGTTTTGTTAGTTATGTTGAGACCTTACCTCCGGACTTGATGGAGATACCTGCAGGTGTACTTCGAAGACTGCTACTGGAACTAATAGACGAGTAGAGCTAGGTGTGTCGAGTTTGGGCTTGTTTTGTTAGTAATGTTGAGACCTTACCTCCGGACTTGATGGAGAGACCTGCAGGTGTACTTCGAAGACTGCTACTGGAACTAATAGACGAGTAGAGCTAGGTGTGTCGAGTTTGGGCTCGTTTTGTTAGTGATGTTGAGACCTTACCACCGGACTTGATAGAGAGACCTGCAGGTGTACTTCGAAGACTGCTACTGGAACTAATAGACGAGTAGAGCTGGGTGTGTCGAGTTTGGGCTCGTTTTGTTAGGAATGTTGAGACCTTACCTCCAGACTTGACGGAGAGACCTGCAGGTCCAGGACCTGGAGGCTGCTACTGAAACTAATAGACGAGTAAAGCTAGCTGATAAGAGTGTGTATAGTTTATACCTTTTATAACACAAGTTTTGTTTTAGATGCCAGGGCCTAAGACGTTCGGGAAAAGCTCAGAAGAAGCGATACGACAAAAAAAAGTAGACTTTTGGAAATACGCTTCGAATTCGAACCAATTAGTTGTGAACACAAAACATAAATGGTATTTCCAAATTCAAGGTCAGCTACGAATTACAGGGGAAAAGACTTGTGTCTTTGCTATTTGGACGGGCCCTGGAAAAATAAAATATGAATTTATAGCCAACGACGATCAATTCTGGAAGGAGAATATGGAAACCCATTTAATTCGATTCTATAAGAACTGCCTCCTTCCAGAATTAATCGATCCAAGATTCAAAAGAAATATGGAACTACGGGAACATTCATCACATTGTCATCACTACATAGTATAAAACAAAGTCGCTTCCCTGTCTGTCTGTCCCTATATATGCTTAGATCTTTAAAACTACGCAACGAATTTTGATGCGGTTTATTTTGATACATAGAGTGATTCAAGAGGAAGGTTTATATGTATAATACATGCATAATATAGTAGAGAAACACTGATAATTTTAGAGGTTTCTAATGTAATGTCGTAAATAAACACATTTTTTTGCGCTTACATTGTAAACGCTGGCTGAACCCATCGAGATAGATCAAAATAATGTACTACAGTATTGTACACCTTAAAAAGGTCTACAAAAAAGTCCCCGATGGTATATGTCTATCTCTTAGGGATAACCCACAATAACCATTTTTTATTCTATACTTTTTACGAGAAATAATGGCTCTAAAATTATCAGTGTTTCTCCATTGCGCCCGTGCGAAGCCGGGGCGGGTCGCTAGTAATAATATAATGAAAAATAAAAATTGATACCTATTTTTTTTTATGTCTTTCTTAAGTTTCATTCGTTTCTTTTATCATTTACTAGCTCCTGACCCGGCTTCGTACGGCATCCTAATTGCGTAACACTCTTAATAATATGTAATCGTAATAATATGTACTATCTTATAAAATAACAATATTGCACATATCATTGCATACAAAAAAGTTTCTAAAACATTAACTTATCAAAACACATTGTTTACAATATTGCGAGACACCAACAATTCGATATCTTTCTCAAAACTTCGTTAATTTGAAATCTAACTGTTACATAATCATTTTCTAATTAGATTCTATCTAGAAACACAATGTAGGTGGGTATCGGACCTAACACAAAAAAGGTAAACAAACGATTCAACTTACGTAACTGAAGTTACAAACTTCGATAATTTTCAAATTACTCTATCTCGATTCTAACATTTCTAATATCACATATTACACTTAAAAACACTAATTGAACACATAGAATCTTCATTAGGAACAGACTATTTAAATAAACTCTATTTAAAAATAGTCAACAAACAAATTACCAAGTATTCACATTAAAACTTACATATTCTTATTAGAATCTTATTTACATGTTATTCCAATAGTAAACTCAGTCTATGAACACTATTCTATCAAGACCTAAGTTCCTAAACCTAAAAAGTAAACACTTATCAAATAAAAACATCCTATTCTAATCGTAAAGAACATAAAATCTACCTGCGCGTTAGTAGGCATCGCCCACTACTTGCCCCCTGCTGCTTGCAAGGGACCTCCGTCGCCGACACTTTATCAAGTACTTGCTTACCAATCAATCACTGTCCAATGAAATTAAGTAAATGGTATCTACTTTTGTTACCATTTCACGTTACGAACTTTTTGAAAAATAATTAAAGTAAACTTAAAAAAAACATGGCAAAAATTAAATAAAAGTAAGCTCAAGTATCAAGTCGTGTCAATTTACTCATAATTTCGCCGCTTCGCGCATTTCGCTGTGTGTGTGAGCCGTGCACGTGTAGTAGTAAGACTCTATACCTAAAATTGATGCGCGTCAATTCGTAAACGCGTCCTTAAGAATCATACGTAAGGCACGCACACACCTCCATACTTACATTATTTGTTTATTTCAAGTGATTCGCGATTACTTTTGCACAAGACCACTGTAAACTTGACTGTCCGGATTCTATAAGACTTGTACTATTAAATTGATGGCCTGTTGTTTATAAGAGCAAGGCCTTTTGTTTACAATTTGATATCGTTAAAGTAAGTGGCCAGTAAATACTAGACAATCATTACAATGCAATCAACAGGGTAGTTGCGTAACACACTATTAGCAGCAATGGGTTTCATTTTGACAGTTCAACAACATTCATTGCGTTATTTACGTTGTTGAGCAGGCACATCTTTCGAACACATGGAGCAATGGATTAGCAATATGCTTCAAAATGAGAGTAATAGTGTGTTACAGATTACAGTATTTTTATCTCATGACGCTTGCTTTATTTGTGGTTACCAAGTCTACAAACACGCTCTGAATATGTGTGTAAGCGCAGAAGCTATCTCTTTGTTTTTGTCGCTTCGTGAAATAAAAATACTGTAAGTACACTGTTTTATGTCACAAAATATCGTAGTTCATCGATTCACGATCTACGTAAAACAATTAATAAGTCATTGCAATGTAACTCCAATCTTTGTGACCTAAGGTGTATGGTCTCGTACCCAAAAACAAAAAATTGACTGTATCATTATGTCTGTATTTTATGCTCTCAGGGAATAGTTTAATTAATCCTAGGAATGTATGTCTTAATTCACTTCGACAAAAAATATGAGGAAGAGGAGATTTAATAAAGGGAGATATTTAACTTATTTTCTAAAAAACTTAATGACCTGCTGATAATGGACCCTGAACCTCCAAAAGCTTTTTGCGCTTCTACAACGTGTAGGTAACGTTAAATGCGCAAAACCTCAGACACCCCAACTGATTTTTAATTCAATTGACCTATTTCAGAGAGAAAATAAGTCATTAAAAAAATTGTAAAGGTTTTATGCGCTGTTTTAGTTTTACTGGCCATTCTGATCGTTTCTTGCGTCTGCGACGACGCTTTATCGGGGAAGGAGTCGTCAGCGGGCCGCTCCGCCGCGCTGATATTGGCTTGCTTGACCTATTAATAAATAGACACGGCAACGTTTTGAATGAAGATTTTTTGAAAAATGTGACCTATATTAAAAAGTGGTTCAATTAATTATGCTCGTTATTCTGATCAAACTATTTTCAGGTTTTGCGCATTTAACGTTACACGTTGTATAATTGAGCCTCTTTTTAACTTTCTTGCCTTTTGTCATTGTTGGTGGCAGTAACTAAGCTAGGGTACTCCAACCAAGTGGGTTAGGTTAGGTTGGCACTGTCACAGTCGGGGGTTGCGGAAGTATCGTTCGTTCCCGCGACCCCCGGCGTAGGTGAGAGAGGGAACACCGGGGTGGTTTTTAGTCAGTAAGAGTCTGACAGACCTCGCCGCCCGCCCCAGTACGGCGGACATCCATGAGGATTTTCCACACAGAATCAAAAAAAAAAAAAAAGGTTGGCGCTGTGACCAACCACGCCAGCCGAGCTAGCGAAGCGAGCGGTGCCACGTCAGCGGCCAGATAGCGCTGCAACCAACTTGGTTGCAGTTACTTGGCCATTTAGTATTTTTAGGACTCCAAAATAGGTATGAGACTCACAAAAACAGACGCAATCATTATATTAGTGTTCAGTAATATTTTTAGCAGCGCATAATGAGAACTATGAATGGTTCGATTAAATACATGCTTTCTTTTCTAAGTTGTTTGCAGTTGACTAACAAAAATTAGCACTTTAAAGCTTAATATTTCACAAACGGATCCCTGAATCGAAAAATTGTTGCGACAAACCCGCAATATTTTTGAAAGGCCTATCCAACGATACCCCACACCATAACAAGAAAAAAAACGTCCCTAGTTTACGTGTACAGGAGGTACCCTAAAATATTTTTTTTTCATGATTTTCTTTTACTACTTTGTCGGCGTGATTAATATGTATATCCATGCCAAATTATAGCTTTCTTGTGCTAAAATTCTTCGAGCTAAGCTGCGGACATGGCGAAACTATGAGGGTTAGTTATTGACCATGTCTGTGTTTGCATAATAAAGAGCAAGACACAATGCAAGCGCTAAAATTCTTCGCTTTCCCTCGTCTAATGACTTTGGTCACTTCAAGTAGGTATACAGAGTGGTAGTGCAGCTTGTTACCATGGATTCAGTATATGGACCCCCATCGTTGAAAAAAACAACACAGGGGGTCCAGAAACATGTACTAAATCCATGGTAACATGTTACACGTTGATGTTCCTGCCATCCTGTTGACCGTGTGCCCGATGGGAGTACCATCGGCTACTTTTGAAGACCCATTCCACAAAGCGATGATACTGATGATGCAGGATTTTGCGTGACGTCACACTGACGTCACGCAAAATCCTACAACTATATCGCCACCATACCACTAACTTTTATTTATAAACAGATGTCTAAGTATATACCTACTCTCATGTTTCTAACTTCAGAAATTACGAATTTTCATACAAACTTTCATCCCTCTAATTAAATTTTCAAAATCCTTCCTTACTGCTCATTTTTGTAAAGTACATAAGTAACTCTTGTGCAGAAATTCATACTTCTAGACCAAACGGTTTACGCCGTGCGTCGTCTGTCTGTGAACGAATGAATTCAAGATTGTTATTAAGTAGATTTACTTATAATCCATTTCAGTTCTCATGATGGGCTCTCATCCAGCTGCCAACGAGAAAACCTTCGAGCATTTGCAATCCGTGTGCAGCGGAGCAGCTCCTCTGACAGCCAGCGATGCCGAAAGATTCATGCATAGGACTAAGGTACCGAGATTTATTTCTTTCGTAATTGTCTTGTACAGTGTGTTATGTCAGTGTGGTTAATGGAAGTGCTCAGGCGCGGTTCGTCCGAGCGCGGTTGTGCGATTTCAACCGCACTTGGCATATGCAAATCCGGGCAACAAATTTTTATGAGGTATTCACCTCATAAAAAATTGTTGCCCGGATTTACATACATATTTCAAAAAACAAAAGTATGTATCTACCAGTGGTCACAAGTGCTACTGATGAGCATGAGATCCCGGGTTTGATTCCCAGCTCAGGCAAAGTTCTATTGAGGTTTTCTACAGGGAATTTCTGAGTAGCAGCCTGGAGTCTGGATTTGTGTCCAGTTGCGGGCAATAGGCTCACGGCTTGAACATAACTGGCAAAACGTGGCTATTGAGAAGCTCCTACTAATAGAACAGCCCAACATTAATTTTCCCGACCTGGATATCAAATCTAGGAGCCCATGCACAACAGACGCTTTCAAGACATACGATTCTGGCAAAAAGCATTATGCTAGTTTTTACCTTGAAACCTGGTTAAGTGGGCCCTGGATATGTAAGAAACTTCTGTTATTGATAAATACAATGAGGTCCCGACACTTTTGCGTTGAAATACCTCTGTTGTGGGAATGATCAAAATTGGGACTTCGTAGCTCAATAACCCGTATAAGTGTTTATCAGGTTTAGACAAGTTATGATACGCTTGTTTACAAACAGTCTAATTTCTTACATACTTGCTTTGTTTATCAGTGCTATCTAAGGGTTCGTTTTTCCTCTATAAATAAGACAACTGTGATGTTAACCTGCCTGTTTGGGAAACTGCGTAAATGAGAAGCCTCTATAAGTGAGTAAAAACTCTAGGTCCCTTGAGATCCCAGTTAACCAGGTTTCATTGTACGCTTTTTCTCTTTTTTCAGAATGAAATCGACTTCAGACAAGGGTATGGTCTAACCGAGACCTCTCCAACAGTTACCATCACTCCAAGAGGATTGAACCGTTTCGAAGCAACAGGTCCTCCAGTGGCGAATACAGAACTCAGGCTCGTGGATCAGGATCTAAAGAACTTGGGACCTAATGAGGTATGTAAGACTGAAGATATCTATTATCTAAGCTAACGCTATTGTATGCACAGTAGGTCACAAGACAGTAACAACACTTTGATCCCCCAACTGAAAATCATTTATCTAAAATCTTCCAGACTGGAGAGATCCTCATCCGAGGTCCTCAAGTGATGCGAGGCTACAGAGACAACCCTCAAGCCAACAACGAGTCCTTCACCGCAGATGGCTGGTTCAGGACTGGAGATTTGGCTGTCGCCGATGAAGAAGGAATCATCACTATTGCTGATAGGCTTAAGGAACTTATCAAGGTAAGTTTTGATGGATAAACCCGCCTTGGAGACGTAGGTGTCGATAATATAGACGTTGGTGTTCATAATATTGAGCTGTAAATAAAGCATTTCCTTAAGAAGGTGACTAGGACAGACTGGACGCGGAAGGTAGAGGACTGGGTTTTGTGGCGCAGCCTTGGTGTCGTATGTCCAGCAGTGGACTGCGATAGACTGAGTTGATTTAACGAAGCAGGGACTTGATGTGAAACAAATAGGTTCATTCTGGCCATAAAATACTTTAGTAGGGACATAGTTAGTATAAAATAATTGCCATGCGTCAGCGGTTTGTAGTGTGAAAAAGATGGGTGTGCGGTGTGATCGTCGTCAGTTAGGTACTGCGCGCTGGCCGATCCGTGTGCGTGTGTTCAAACTTGGGATTTTGGGAATAAATGAGTACTAAACAGTGATCAAACAGTGTCTTTATGTAATACATGAGTGTCGCAGTAACTCCCGTGGCAAACCCAGTAGGCATAGGAAGAAGAGTCCTACACTTTTATCTTTACATGGCTTTATCTCAATTAACTTAGGTTTGGCCCATGGCCCGGTATTGGAGTTGAGAGCTGCTGGTTTAACTTGTATCTACTAGCACCAAAGGACCAGAGGACTTGGCTTCAGTGTAGAAAAGATACATACCATTATATACATATACAACATTATTTTTAGTATATTATGGCAAACCGGAAATACGTATCTAGTATTTTTATGTAAACAATCTATGTACAAAATTTCAAAACTGTATCATGAAAAATCACGAAGTTAAAAGCTTGTTATGTTACCTGATTGTCCGTACAAAAACTTGGTTACCACTTAGCACGCGCCACCGCGCCGGCCGATCGGCTGTGACCTGTGTTGTGCCCATATGATTGCAGATATGTACTTAGTGTCACTCGGTGTCCAACTTGTTACCATTTTTAAATATTTTTGGGACAAAATATAACATGGTGTAAAAACTATTGGAATCGATTCAGTTACTTATTCTGAACAAACTATATTCAGGTTACAGTATACTAAAAATAATGTTGTATATAGGACTTATAGCTCTTTCCCACACTGAAGTAAGATTTAAACTAATAATGCTATAAGATTGCTGGTAGGCACCCAAAATTTACAATCCAGGGCCTATGGACATGTTCAACGGCAAAAAACACAGTGATTCATATCAATGAATCACTGTTTTTTACCGTTGAACATGTTTATAGAAGACCAGCCTAGACCAAAAAAATATTTTAAACTTACTAAAATAATGGATGGTCTTTCACAGGTTAAAGGCTTCCAAGTGCCTCCAGCGGAACTAGAATCGCTATTACGCGAGCATCCATCAGTCAGCGATGCAGCTGTCATCGGGGTCCCTCACCAGGCCAAAGGCGAAACACCAAGAGCGTTCGTAGTACTCAAGGATGGTCACAAATGTACGGAAAGACAACTTAGCGAGTTTGTTAATGAGAAAGTGGCCGCGTACAAACATGTAGACGATATAACCTTTATAAGTAGTGTTCCAAAAAGTTCAGCCGGGAAAATTCTAAGAAGGGTTTTGAAGGAACGGTACTGTTAGGAGTCAATGTATAAAGCAGGGTATAAATCAGTCAAGCTGTTTGTTGTAAGTAGTTTTTAATAATGATAATAATATTTTTTTTATTTCAAAACTCGATTTCCATATATTTGTTAGTAACAATGTTCTTAGGCTAGTGTTAGTAAAAGTAAATTAAAATTAAGTAGAGAGAGCCGTCCACGCGCGCCTCCGCGAACATACCACTCGCGCTACAGTAACGCGGCAGCCTCATCAACACCCTGAACGCGTTATTATATTGCACACGCAGGGCGTCGCATGTCCTCCGCGTATATTTGGTCCACAAACTGCACGTGTAGAAGGTCTGGCAGAAAGACCTAAATAGCCTACCTACCTACCACCTTACCTTCACATGCTCATTACCTATACCGTGCGAATCTGTGAGCCAAGCTATTGCAGCGAACAAACAACGCCCTGCGTTCCCTCTCCACGTCAATGTCATCTTTAAGGTCCTCGGTGACACAGTGGCCCAGCTCCTATTTTTTTGATTCGATTCCAGATTCGATTTTAAAATCAAGAAATTATATTTTTAGGCGACATGGAAATATTTTCTTGAAGATATGAAATTGAATTGTGCAAGGCATTGGAATTTAATTGTCATCTATTATGTTTTTATTGCTGCAAAAATAAATTTAAAATAGTGGTATGTCAATGTGCTGGGAAAATATGCGAAGAGGCCTAATTTAAAAAAAAAATCAACGATATTTGAAATGTCGATACAAAACAATGTTGAGCAGATGTCAGACGCTTCACGTTTTGTTCATTTTTGTCTTTTATTTAGCATTTTTCACACTAACAATTTGAACTCAAAAAAATCAAAAGTTTTACAATAATTCATTACCGAACCGATCCAATGCTGCTGGATTTCGGAACTCTTCCACTCGTCTACCGAATGATCGAGAAATGAAATGCAAGGAGAAGGTTCATTCCTCTAAAATTTTGTTGGTGTCATGTGAACGTGGATTAAAACAAAAATGAACAGTCACTCGAGCGAAGCGCCCGTTATCATTTTTAGAAAAAGCATTTCTACTAAAGATTTTAAAAAAGTTTTGATATGTAAGAATGGCTGAAACGAACATAAATTAGGTATTATCTAAATGTATATATATTAAAATCTAATTATTAATTATGTACTCATTGGATTCAAAGACATGTGAATGATGACTGTAAGGTATGTAGTTACGACCAAAAATTAATATTCCAAATTTAATTTTTTTGATTTTTTTATGGTCTTTTTGTGGCGTATACCTAATATAGTGTATAATTTTGTAAGTAAACATGTAATTTGTTATTGGTAGAAGAATATAAAACTATTTTATATCATAAAAATGTTTTAATTTCATCTCATCATATGTTGCTTCTTTTTCATCCCTGAGTTTTAAAATCAAAATATTTTATTTTATTTCGCATAAACCTACACGGACACTTATGAAACGTTAGAAGCTAGGTGCACGGTTCCAATTGGTCATTTCCTGTGGAAAAGAGCCGGCAAGAAACTACATGGTTACTCTTTTAAAAATAATTGGCTTTCTATCGGTAAAGCTGTCGTAGGACTGTGCACCCAGTTCGGTTGTGGAATTCACTTCCGCCTGATATTAGGGGGTGCCAAACTGTTACAGTATTTAGAAGAAGAGTGAAAGAACACTATCTTTCCACTTTGTCATAAATGCATTTATTATTTAAATTAAATTATAATTATGTTTATTTTAGAAGTAGGTATGTATCTATGTAAGTATCTTCTCATATGGTATGTTTATATTTAAATTAGGGTTTTATTTTGATTTTATGTATTATGTTTTCCCTTCTACTCTTACGTTGTCTACATCTCTAATATGTACACAAAACAAATGTATTCGGCTTAACTCCCACACACGGATAGCTGTGTCGGTATGAATAGTTACGCAAATAAACGTTAACTAAAAGGAGTGCGGCGAGCTCTGTATTTTATTAATGTACGTATATCGCACCAATAGGCAATAACTATAATACCAATGTATAGTTATCATTAGTTTATGTAACTGAATGAGTTATAATATTTTGGCACTAGTTCATTGTAACCGGTTTGGCACAATGTCTAACGTCTCTGATCAGTGAACAAGAACTCGTAAGTTAAAATCTTGGGTGCAAAACATTCTTTTCGTTTTGTAATCATAATTTTTAACCGACTTCAAAAAAAGGAGGAGGTTATCAATTCGACTGTATTTTTTTTTTTTTTTTTTTTTTTTTTTTATGTTTGTTACCTCATAATAACCGACTGGGTGAACCGATTTTCATGATTCTTTTTTTATTTGAAAGCTGGTGCTTCCCGTGTGGTCCCATTGTCACCATTTCAATATCTGATGATGGGATCTTGTAGAAATCGGGGGAACTCTTCAATAAATAACAGCAGATTAACCGCGATTGTTGCTATAGCATATCTAAGCATTGTTTACACCACCACACAACATAATATCACGCCTGTACTCACTACAAAGGTTATATTTTTTTTTTATGATAATAATAATTACGCAATCGCACAACATAACATCACGTCTGTACCCTATAAACGCAGATGCAGCTTCCTGTCACTGATATTTACATAGCAAGTAGTGTTTATATGAATTTGATTGGGGTAGATATAACTAAAAAGTGAAAAATAAAAAATTTTATATAAAAAAAAAACAACCGACTTCCAAAAAAACACTACAAAGTGAAAAATAATTTTAATTTCGGAAGTCGGTGTCAAAAAACCAAAATGCGGAACCAACGACACCGACTTCCGAAATTAAAATTATTTTTCACTTTGTAGTGTTTTTTTGGAAGTCGGTTGTTTTTTTTTTATATAAAATTTTTTATTCCAAAACATTACCTAATTACCTAGTTGAATTTCTAACGATTCAATCCTGTTCATAGATGATTCATTTACAACGTTTGAGACATGAGCTCGGAATTAATAGCCAATTTATTTTGACCGCTTAGGATATAACTACCCACAATTTTTGTGTATATTTTTTTTCCTTTATCTTCATTTATTTATAATAAATTGAGCGTTCTTAGTTGTCTACGAGTATAATTTGCACTTCTAATTGATGACTACTCATATTCCTGTGCGTTCAGCACCCTAATTGCGTAGCACACTATTACTTTCAATTTGCATCATTTTGAAGCATATAGCTAATCCATTGCTCCACATGTTCGAAAAATGTGTCTGCTCAACAACGTAAATAACGCAATGAATGTTGTTGAACTGTCAAAATGAAACCCATTGCCACTGATAGTGTGTTACGCAATTACCCTGCTGATCCCAATTGCACTTGAACTTAATCCAACCATGCAACATTTAACAATGTTTAAAAAGGCGGAAATCGTTGTTTTGAATGAGCAAAACGTTTCCATTAGTGAAATTGCAAGGCGCTTATTAATATCGGTGAGTAACAGCTACTTGTGAAATAATTATTTTCATTACGTTAGTAATATTTCCACTCAAATTCTTAACTTATCTCAACTTTCAATGTTTACCTACATATTGCAATATATAGTTACCTATATTAATATATCAGAATATTTCAAAGTTACTTTTTTGTCATAATTTGATTCTAACAAAATTTACTTGAGCCAGCAGATTTTTGTCTCGGGCATCTGCGTAGGCCTTTAGTCGCCAATAAAGAAAAACTTTCAAATTATGTAAATAAAAATAGTTACGAAACACATTTATTTTATTGGTATCTAATGCCACCAATGTGAAGCGATGTTAACGTTTATTATATTATGAGGCAATATAAGAAATCTATGCCTTATTCACCACTTTTTATCTTCATCATTTTAAATATTATTTTGTTTTTATTGGTATGCGGGTTCTGGAGCAGTAGACCAGCATCGACGTGGGCCAAAACCGAAGGCAAATTCTTCGGTTCGTCACTACGACATCGTGGCAAGGCACAGGGCTAATCCGATTTTATCCACCCGCATAACTGCAACAGCACATAATGTGTGGTTATAAATAGTACAAAATCACCTGCATGAAGATGAAGCTGGTTTACGCTGTAGTAAGCCGTCACGGAAGATTTTACGGACGTTTTGATTACACGAAAGACACCGTGCACCGACAAAAACAACTACTGTCCGCTAGGTCATATTATTATATGAATTTTAATTGGGAGAATAATGTGGTTATTTTTAGTGATGATTGATTGATTGATTTGCTGCCGGTCGATTCTGGAAAAATCTCACCGTGATAACTAAGGTGAAATTAGCTTAGAGTGAGCTGTGAATCTTGCTGATGCTAGGGATTGACACTATTGATGACTCACTTCACGCTCACTTCACCTTTGTTTTCACGGTGCGATATTTACAGAATAGGCAGTATGCATTTTGAAGTGTACGTGATTAAGTTTGAGTTTGAGTTTTCAGTCATTGTATTGTATTAGCCACACGTAGTGTTGTATTTGCTAACATATAACCAGTGATCGGATAATCGGGCGCTTATATACCTAAACTTCTTTCCACGAAAGAATGACATGGACATTCCTTTCTGAATAAATAAGTAATCCCGGGATCCCGGGATCAAAAAAAAATGTAAAAACAACTATAAAAAACTTAATGAAATTGAAGCAGTGGTTATTTCGATTTAGAATCATTCATTTATTTAAAAAAAATGGAATATCAATAAAAAATGATAATGTGCACAATTTGGTCAAGTAGTGGAAATTGATTGTGTGGAAATAGATTAGTGATCGAATCGGCTCCACTGTACTACTTAACCCTCAAGGTCCTACGAAACTGCACAGTTTGAATAGCGTATGATTGTTGTTATGTAAAACACTATGACTAAATCCCAAACTCAGCAAACGCATAGTTTTTAAGAAACACAATATATGTAGTTTTTGTGAAAAACTATCTTGAATTTACAGAAAATTCAACATGTTTACATTATAAAGCTGACATTTTACACAGATAATGTACGCCTAGGTCGTTCCGTTTCACGATCAGAGATAAATGACAGCGGATTCAAATGGTTTTTACTCTAAATACCGTAATATGCAGGTAACATTTTTAGCAATCTCAGGGATTTCAAACGATTCTGGGATCCGAGATTCTGAAAGGCATATCCGTATTATTCTTTCGTGGGAATAAAAGTGAAGTTTAGGTATATTAGCGCCCGATTATCCGATCACTGCACATAACCCATGCCCAATTGAACCATAAGCCTACTTTTGTAACAAACATAATAGTCCAAACGAGCTGGCTCATTCACTAATGACAAACCAAGCGATAAAGAATAATAGACACCCGCATTCCAACGCGTAGTTTATTAATTAAATAAAATATTTCAATTAATTTTATTGATTTTATTTAATTACAGTTTTAATTTTTTGCTTGAGTAATTTTACTTGACACAAAATTGATGTCTTATAAGACAAAAAATAAAAACAATACTCCTCTGCCGGGCTTTGAACTTACGACGCAAACTCTGTCGCTATCTATGCCAGGTGCTTTCACGGACCGGCTATGGGATCCATATTTATGATGATGAAATATTGGAACCCATTCAATTATGATTACTACACATTGGTATATTAGTTATTGGTATATGTGGGAATATCATACGCAAATAAACAGTTTAGCATTTGCTATTCGTACCCGCCCGACCGACTCATTAATTTATACACAGTGACAATAACCCGTGTGTTGTTTGTGTGCGTAACTATTCATACCGACACAGCAATCCGGGATGTAAACCGAATAGATTTGTTTTTTATACTCTTCTATCGCAGATATGCAGGAAGAGATTTCTTAAGAAATCTTTTTATGTAGGTATTATCCTATTTTTTCTTTTGGTCTGTTTCTGTTTGAGTATACATAAATGGTTAAATAAACTAAAGAATAAGAAGTCATCAAATAAGTTACACTTCTGTTGTTTCTGTCGATTGTCTATGTAAGTACATTGGCTGCTAGAACTGCTAGAAGGCGCTTGACGCCGACTTCGTGCACACCTCTCATAGGCTAACAGAAAATAATAATATTCATTAAAAATAATTTAATTTTAAAGTAAAATGTCTATATTTCGTTTTAAACCTCGTTTTAGGAGTTTAAGTGTGTGTGTTAGAGAAAAAAGTGTGTGGAGTTGTGATAGGCTGATTTCTTCTCCTTACAAGGACATTGAGATTCCCAAGTTAACTGTGGACCAGTACATGTTCAGGAATTTGGATAAATGGGCAAGGAAAACTGCTGTGGTAAGTACCGACCTAGTTTTCTTCGGTTTACGACTAGGAGAACTAATTTTAAAAACCAGTACCTAAACAAATTCAAGGTTGGATAGGTCTAATAAACTTACCTTGCAACTATTTCTGCTAGTTATTATTTAATTAAATCGCTGTTTATATATTAGATAAATTTCTGCCTAGCCTTTTCCCAATTATGTTGGAGTCGGCTTCCAGTTTAACCGGATGTAGCTGAATACCAGTATTTTACATGGAGCGACTGCCTATCTGACCTCCACAACCCAGTTACTGGGTGATACGATATGCCTTGGTAAGACTGGTTTTCAGGCTCGGGCTACTGACGACCCGTAACGACTGTCAGTTCCATGAATGACAGCCGGGACCAACGGCTTAACGTAGGTACCTACTTTCCGACGCACGAAGGGGTCTCGGTATGTGAAGATTTTCTGAAGGCTTTCTGACATTTCTTTTGACTACAAATTCTTATGAAGTAGCTGCAGAATTACCTAGCTATACAGTTGTAAACAATAGAAATTCATTTATTATTCATTTATTCATTCATTCATTTATTTATAAATATAGCGTATTTCATTTAAAATACGCTTGGTACCTACCGATATTTTTTAATATCAGTTTTTAATGACTGCTTTAGTTCGATCAAAGTTCAGTTAACTTGAAACGTGTTTACTTATATGTATATTTTATTAGACTTGCTGATACCGATATGAGTGATAACAACAGTCTCAAGTAGGTATCTACTAATCCTACAAATTATTATTTATATTTTAAAGGCGAAAGTTTGTGACTGAGTTAGTGTGCGTGTGTGTGTGTTTTTATGTTTGTTACTTCTTCACGCTCAAACAGCTGGATCAATTTTGATGAAATTCGGCACACAGATAGCTTATAACCAGGTTTAACACACAAAATACTGTTTATCTCGATATTCACAGGGGATCGAAACTTATGCGGGCGAAACCGTGGGGCGCAGCTAGTGTTGATATTTTGTAACTTTACGGAATATTTAGTATGCAAACGTCAAAGGGCAGTCGTTGCCTGCAATTTAATGAGGTCAAACGCATAACCAGTAGACTTGGACTAATCGAAAATCGGGCTTACAGTTCGGTCACAGGTATTTTACCTCTGTGCCAGCAGCAAGCCAACAGCAATCTTATTTAAACGAGAATAAAGATCACAATGATTTTGACAGACCTGCCACTGCCAGCAACCCAACAGCAACCACAACCTTATTAGAATGAGAATAAAGAGCATTGTGATTTGGACAGTGATGCGAAATCAGAGGTAAAATTACTGACTTCTGCGAAATGAAGGCGCTGACAATGACAAGAAAATCTACAAAAGTAGTATGTACAGACGCCAGCACATCAAGCTACTACAATCTGTAAGATTTCTTTAATAGATTTTCAACTTTATCGCTAAAGTATAAGGTTCAAAGTTGATTGGGAAAATCTGACAGTTTCGGGTAGCTTGATGTGCTGGCGTCTGTACAAGGTTCTTTTGTTGCGTGGCCAAAATTGAAGTTGCTATCATCTTGTTTTGTCAATACAATTTCTGTGAAATTTTCCCAAATGTTTACCAACAACACCCTCCTGTCAATGTGTATCAGCCGCCAAAATAAAGATCCTTGTAGCACTCTACCTACATTTTAAGGATCACAGCAAGTTGCGCATGAGTTTATGTATGAAGTACAGACGCCAGCACATCAAGCTACCCGAAACTGTCAGATTTTCCCAATCAACTTTGAACCTTATGCTTTAGCGATAAAGTTGAAAATCTATTAAAGAAATCTGACAGATTGTAGTAGCTTAATGTGCTGGCGTCTGTACTTATCACCTACAGTGCGAGTTTAAGTTTATAAAATAATTATTATTCTTTTTCTAGGTCTGCGGACACACAAACAGAAGTTACACATACGAGCAAGTATACAAGAAATCAAGAATATTTGCCGCGAATTTGAGAAGACATTTCAAAATAAAAGATGGTGACACTATCGCCGTCTTATTACCGAATGTTCCAGAGTACCCCATTATCACCTTTGGCATACTCGCAGCCGGTGGCGTGGCAACGACTTTAAACCCTATTTATACTACGTGTAAGTTCATTTTTGTGTTGATCAATAAAAGCGAATAGGTACTGGGTGTCTGTAGCCCGTGCTCAGGGCACGTAGAGCTTTTTGGAAGCCGTTAGATCCAAGAACTGGAACTAAAAACAGAAACCGTTAACATTCCCCCAATTAAATTTTCAGATGAAATAGAAAGACAAATCCTTCTATCAGATACAAAACTCATCATCACAAGTGAAGACTTAGTACCAACAGTGAAAGAAGCACTTGAACTTGCAAAGAAAGAGTTTCCAATAATATCCCTGAGCATGACCCAAAGTTTACCAGAAGGAACTGTTTCTTATAAAGAATTAGTTGAAGACAACCACACAGACCTAAGTGTGCTGAGTGACGTTAGAAGAAATTATGATGACGTAGCGTTTTTGCCATATTCTAGTGGTACTACAGGACTTCCGAAAGGAGTGCAGTTGACAAATAGAAATATTATATCGAATTGTGAACAACAAAATACGGAGCTTAGACAATATGAATATACTACTGGTAAGTTTTAAGTAATTATATTTATTTTGGCAGGGTTGTTTGACTTAAATCTAACTTGAGTAGCCGTGCGATTCTGTAACCATCTCACCGTGAAAGCTTGGGTGAAGTGAGCGCGGAGTGAGCTGTCATTCGCTAGGGATTAACACTATTAAGTGATCACTTAACTAATGATTTCACGGTGAGATTTTTACAGAATCGACCGGCAGTTGTGGCCCCAATGGTAACTGCCCCGACTTACGAGCCCTATGGTCCTGTGGGTTTGAACCCAGCCAGGCACTTTACTTTGTATAATCTATTACATCACCACTGCTCTCAAAACGATGAAGGAAACCATTGTGACGAAACCGGCATGCCCTAGAACCAAAAAGTCGAAGGCATGTGTCACCTACCAACCCACACTAGGCTCGCGTGGTGGATTACGGCCCACTCCCTCTCCCTCTCACAGAGAGGAGGCCTGTGTCCTAGCAGTGGGAACATTATAGACTGACTAACGGTTGCCCGCACTTCCTTTGCGATCCAGGGTGAAAAGTCTATGTCCTTTTCCAAGTCACGGTTCTGCCATGTGCCAAATTTCATCCAGTTCCGTTCGGCGTTTGCAGTATCCGGCAAACAGGATACTTGTGTGAATAATATATTTAAACATGTACACTACTAAACGGGATCCTACAAAAAATCGTACCTGTAAAAAACGAGATCTTGCCGTGGGAATGGGACCTCACGTTGCCAGGAGGTTTTTTGAACGTATTGAAAAACAAGATGGCGGCGTGGCGCTAGTTACAATTTAAAAAAATAACGTTGTAGCGCTAAAATCTATATAAATGTGGATCACCATTAGGGTAAAACCAAAATGCGATAGATAGATGGATTGTGTGAAAGATGATATAACTAGAAACCTCTTTCTATACATATATAAAATAACATCCTTCACGAATTGGTGACTTATTTCAAAGAGGCGAGCTATTAGCACCGAATCCCTTGTTCACAAAAAAAACTAAATTTAAGTTCAGGCATCTTTTTCTTTCAATTTTATTAAGAAAAGAACAGAAGATTAGTTTTAGTCCTGTCAAGTTAAGGTAATCCATAGACAAGTATAGACGTGATTAAAAAATTGGCTGCTAAAAATACGTCAATTCACGTCAGGTGCTGACTAATTTGACAGGACTAAACTAATATTTAACTTAACTGTCCTTAATGAAATAGACAGAAAAAGATGCACTTAACTTAAATTTAGTTTAGTTTGTGAATACGGGAATCGGCGCCGATTACTATTTATCATTACTTTTTTTATTTTTACAAATTCACTCGAATTTGAAAGAAAGTTTATGTCTGTATTGTACCTACATTGTTTTCATTTATACATTCCAGAATCACATCAAGACAGTACATTAGTAGTACTACCTCTGTTCCACTTCTATGGTCTTGGCATCTGTTTGCTGCACAAGATGTCTGCTGGCTTGAAGCTGGTGACCCTGCCGAAGTTCCAGCCAGACATGTTCCTGAACGCATTACTGACACATAAGCTGCAGTTGCTGTATTTGGCACCACCTATGGGTAATTTGTTTTTATTTTTTTATTCTGTAGAATATTACACTAGACTTCTACAAGGATTTTAGGCTCTCGAATGAAGTTGACAGACGGGTGCTCAGTTGTTGTTAAAACAGTTTGCAATTGTTTTGTGAAATGTGTTGAAACAAGATGGTGGCCTTAGTTCCGACTATGGCCACGCGCCAAAAGAATCTAGTCGCACAATACATTGATAGCCGCTTGATAGGAAATTGACAGTCAATTTTGGGTTTTAATAACATTCAAGTTCAATAAAGTTCAGGGAGAGAGTCCGTAATCCATTACGCGGTCCCTGTGCGGGTTGTGGGAATTTTTCCAAATAAATTGCTTCAAACTGCGTCCTAACCAAAAATATCGTTCTCGCAATTCGCATTCATATGTCACTCATTTGTTCGAAGACACCTTCTATCGACGTAATCACGCGTTCTGGTTCGCCGAACAAAATGAACGCGACTGTCGCATATTCGCACGACTATGGCGTTGGTTAGGACGAGGCCTCAATCGATTTTGTGCCGTGTTCGGTGTAACTATTGAATGCTAACTTGACTTACCTATACCTAGGTAAATTGTCCTGTTAATAATTATGGTGTCAACCCTGCCAAGCATATTATAGTTTTATGACAGCTGCGCGCACAGATTGATAAAGGCCAACGTCGCGTGAGTCGTTGCCCGGAATGTTATCATTTTATAAATATTATGTTTATATAAACAGTTATAAATAATAAAATATAATTTTTGACAAATTTAAGTTTAGTCCTATCAAATTAGTCAGCGCCTGACACTACTCCATACAAGTTTAGACGTGATTAAAAACTTCCCTACTAAAATTACGTCAATTCACGTCAGGCGCTGATTAATTTGACAGGACTAAACTAAAACTTATCTTCTGTCCCTTCCTTAATGAAATAGAAAGAAAAATATGCACTGAACATACATTTAGTTTAGTTAGTGAACAACAGAATCGCCACCATTGTGTATTTATTTCTAATTGTGTTACTTATATCTCGTCGTATACTGCATCACGTCAACACCGGTTGTCGCTGAAAACCAGCTCTGGGACTCTGGCTCGCATAGGGTCTTAGGTTTACTATAATGAGCTTTGGCCGTTTTGCGATGTGACGCTCTTTCGTTTTCAGATTCAGATTCAGATTAGATTCAGATTAATAATAAACTTTCACACAACGCCATCTAGTCCCAAACTAAGCAGAGCTTGTGCTATGAGTATTAGACAACTGATAAACATACATATATATTTCTAAATACATACATATTATAGATTGTTTTGCGTCATGTTTACCGCAAATAAACGTATTTTCTTTCCTTTCTTTTTCTCTGTAAGTTCTTTGTTTCCAGATTGCGATGAAGCCATTCATTTTGGTGAACATGAGACTAGGTTTTGTCATTTCTTTTCTTTTATTTTCAAGTGATGTTCCTTGGATCGTATCCTCAAGTGACTACGAAGCACTTGGAGCACGTCTCCAGCGTGATTTCAGGAGCGGCACCTCTACCTTCTGCAGACATCAATAGACTATTTGAAAAGGCACAGGTACTTGTAAATAAAAATTATTCAGCTTCAACATGATAGCACCCTAATTGCGTAACACACTACGAGTATCAAGCACAATCTTACGGTCGATTCTGTAAAAATCTCACCGTGAAAACTTGCGTGGAGTGAGCTGTCAGTGTCATTCCACTGACGCTAGGGATTGACCAACTAAGCATTTACAATCATAATCGAGATTTTAATAATATTTTTTGTGCTAATTCTATTGATCATTTTATATAATTTCAAAGCTAGTATTTTAGTTGTCAAACCCATGCGATTACTTCACCCGATTCTGTTTTGCTATTTTATTTTAAAGCCCCACATAATAGTAGGTAATGTTATGACAGTTAAAATACTAGTTTTGAAATTATATAAAATTATCAATAGTATTAACATAAAAATATTATTAAAATCTTGGTTGTGATTGTAAATGTTTGCTTAGTCAGTCCCTAGCATCAGTGGGATGACACTGACAGCTCACTCCACGCAAGTTTTCACGGTGAGATTTTAACAGAATCGACCGGCTGAATCACTTTGAAGGATATTGCTAATACATTGCTTCATATTTTCGAAAAAAATTGTCTGCTCTACAACGTAAATATGTCAATGCATGTTGTTGATCTGGCAAAATGAAAGCCATTCCTAATGTTACTTTGTTACGCAGTTACCCCGCTGTTTAGGTGTGTATTAACAACATGGTGACAGCTAGATGAATATTATGTAGGTAGAGTCACAAGTATATCTACACGCAAAATTCAAAAGCGATTTTTTCGTGAAAGAAAGATTGCAATTTTGAGAAAAAATCTATTTCATAATTTTATTGATATGGTTTCGATAATACTATGTTCGTATAACCATACTATAGGGCTGTCGATCCATAATTTAGGAATAAATGGCATTTTAATCTTGCGTTAATGAAACGTATGTGTTCGTGACTGCATGGACAGTACACAGACCTTATTATTAATGTCCTTGAAACGGTCAGGTTCGTAGTACCTATTTACCCGCGATCGGCACTCGTTTATGCTGTGGTATGACCAGATGTCGAGCAAGAGATCGATTAATCGAAGAATCGAATTTATGGGTTAATAAAATAGTTTTTCTTAATAGATCTTAAAATATGGATCAATCGATTTTTTCTAAATCTCAATAAGATTTTTAGACTTCGATTGTTTTCTGAATCGATTAAAAATATACCTTTTTTAGGAAGAATATAAACTGAGGCGAAGCAAAAGGAGCACATAATATTATGTAAGAATCGTAGCAGGTATTAAAAATAATAATAAGTATTTATTTTCTCGCCACAATAAACATTACAGATATTGTTACAAATGAGAGATTATTAGGTGTTCTTTAGTTTCTGCCTACTCCCGTGGGTAAAAAGCGTGAGTTCGTGCTTTAATCAGTCCAAATAAGTCATTTGGACTGAATAGTCGTCGTTTATCTTATTACATCGGTTAATTTTCCACTTGCTACTGTATCTACTTTTCAATATGAGGTCACCCTACCCTAAACGGAACCCAAAATAACCCCCCCCCTCCCCCCTACCCTAATTGCGTAACACACTATTACTATCAACCATTTTGAAGCATATTGCTATTCCATTGCTCCATATGTTGGACAAAAGTGTCTGCTCAACAACGTAAATAACGCAATGAATGTTGTTGAACTGTCAAAATGAAACCCATTGCTACTTATAGTGTGTTACGCAATTACCCTGCGTGTCAAGATCATACCTAATCAATGGACAGTGCAAGGATAGAACCACTAACCAGTTAATATGCGTGTCCTTACTGTTTCTGATGTCTAACCAAAGCGATTGTCGCGTTTATAGTGTCACTCGTTTATTCTGAAAATCTGAAAGCATGTTCTGACGGCGCGACCACGCGTTTGAGTTCGCTGAACAAAATGAATACGACATTAACCACTAGTTTGCCTAAGTCTAGCCACTAATATTTTCTTTTCCAATTTCCAGCGAGCCATCCAGTTCTGCCAAGGTTACGGCTTGACAGAGGCATCTCCTCTGGTCAGTCTGACCCCTCCGGGTCAGAAGACGTACGAGAACGTCGGGTATGCACTGCCGAACATAACGATGAAGATTGTGGATGGAAATACGAAGAGTTTAGGACCCGGTGAGGTGAGGGTTGAGAGTTTTTGGTCCTTTTTTATTGATTTTTGAGTTAATTTGCTGAAATTAATTAAACCTTCTTATGTCTCTGTAAATGTTTATGGGATAAAAACAATATTCTACACCCTTGCAGCTGTGGAAATATGTATCAACGTCATGATCTGCCTACAGCAGTTCACTGCTGGACATAGGCTTCTACCAATATACGCCATTTCAACTCGATTTTCGGCAATTCTCATTCAATGTAATAAGGTATTTTTCTGTTAAGTGACTTACGACCTGGACTGTATCGAAGTTCTTCAATTTCGGGATTACGCATTCTTTTTTTTTACTTATTTGAAAGCTTATTTTTTTGCTACATTTCTAGCGTACAGTTGTAGTGGTATCTACAACGTCACATGCGAACAACGCGTCATACTGACATCACTCAAAATCCGGTAGAATATACATATAGGGTGACTGGTAATTAGTGACCGATACTTAAACACATGATTCTACTCATGACAACAAACAACTTTAACTATGGGACCAAAACTGAAATCGCGAAAAAAAAAAATCAGCTATTGCCCACATTTTGAGGACTCGTACGAACATAAATGTAGGGAACAGCGGAATTTTTTTTCGCGATTTCGGATTTGGTCCTATAGTAAAAGTTGTTTGTTGTCATGAGTAGAATCATGTGTTTAAGTATCGGTCACTAATTACCAGTCACCCTATATACAACGGCCCGACATGAATCATCGGGCAGTTGCCCGCCAGACACAACACCCGTCTGGTCGGAGGATCCTCCCTTTTCTACGGAGGATGAGTGAACTTTTTACCATGTTTCTCATACTTCTATACTCGTACAGTCATTCATCACACATCAGTGATATTACCAATGATGTGCCATTGACAACGCCTGTATGTTGTAGATACATTATTTTTATCTCACGAAGAGACGCGTGCTTTACTTGCTGTTCACCACAAGTAAAGCACGCGTCTCTTCGTGAGATAAAAATAATATAGAAACACACTTTGAATGTGTGTGTAAGTGCAGAAGCTCTCGGTACCGTCCAAGGTACGGGCGAAGTCGGAAGTGTGTGTTTGTGTGAATGTGTGTGTATTATGTGCTGACACTATTTGTCTTCACGAACACATTCACAGCGAGCCCAACTCCACTTGATAAAATTTTCCATTTGCTCACCATAAAACATCGTTTCAGGTGGGAGAACTCTTGGTGAAAGGCCCAAATGTGATGAAAGGATACTTGAAGAACCCTCAGGCCAATAGCGAGGTGTTTGTGGATGAAGAGTGGCTCAGAACGGGTGACCTCGCGAAGATCGATGAAACTGGACTCATCACGATATCTGATAGGCTTAAGGAACTAATCAAGGTAGATTTTGTTCTAAGGGCCGATCTTTCCAATGTCAGATAATTTTATCCGAGGAATAATTTTAAATCCGCGAGTTGACTAATTTTTTTTTATTATTTAAATTGAAGCTTTTTTACCTCACTAATAGCTTGGTAGAAACAGTTTTTTAATATTTTTAAAAATTGAAAAGATTGATTTTGATTGATTGATTTTGTTTTGCGTTCAAAACTCTCAATTAGACAGAGAGGGAAATACTGAATTGTGACGTCATAGTTCAGTATCGCCATATAAATTACATGCAAAACTTCGTTTTGCGAGAAAGAGATAGACAAAAAGTTTCTATAAGTTATAAGTTTTTTATTTTTCGACCGATTTCAAATTTGATTTCGAATTCTATTATTGTATTACATGTGTGGATATATTATCTACTAGAATATATAGTATTCAATATCATGCAACTACCCAATTGTTGACAGTTCTTTCATACAAAATCTGTCAGACGTCAATTTTACTCCACGAATAAATATTTTATGTCAATAATTGAAAAATCAGCCCTGAAACTTAATTGTTATCTTCACTAAAGTGCAAAAGGCGACTGAAGAAGAAACATTCACTCAATTACCATAAAATCTATCAACTCAGACTACCGCAGTCTTCTGCTGGACATAGACCTCTCCCAAGCTGCGCTACAACACCCTACCAACAAAAAAAATAATGAAATACCTTCATTCAGTAGCGGTAAATCGGATCCAAGCCCTAAACGCGAATTTATGAACAAAATAAACCTAATTTTATGGGTATTTTTTAAATGAGAATAGGTACCAAGTAGCTTCTTTATTTGGTTTAACTGAATAATTTTATTTTATATTAGATTGGCCGCAAAAAATAATCGATCGTTGATCGCTGAATGTAATCTGGGGTCATTGTCCTCTCAATCGTCTTTGTACCGAAATCTAGGTTAGCACCATAGAAAGACTACATAAATGTAATATGGAACAATTGCGCTGAACCAAAGACGCATAAGGTCAGACTACAAGTTGATGATACGATGGAGATTAATATGGAAAAGCGCCTGTAAGAAATATAAGATATGCTTATAGGTGGACGAGTTACAACTATTAAAATTTTAGTAGGTGTTTAAACATAGCATCATTAAAATCGCTGGTTATAAAATTAGTTTCCTGGTAATCATTCATAATTAAATTTTTATGATCATAATAATTATAGTATAGTCACTGGACAGGTGTTTGTTACGACCAATATTTTATTATTTTTAATAATAAAAAATTGATTACCATATTGAATGAGCTTACATTATTTGTTATTTCCTGGACCTACGATTATATAGAAAGTTAATTTGTCTGATAATGATTGAGATATATTAGTCCGTTCTTGCTATATTTTCAGACCTTCATATGAATGCGGTTTTCAAATATCATAATCATCAACGTTCGGAACCAACCAACCCCAATTCGGAACTATCGCCGCTATCTTGTTTTTTCAAAATTTTTACCAACAGCGCCCCCTGTCTGCGCCATCTGAGCGCCAACTGACTAAAACACACTCGTGCTCCTTCAGTCCACGGCCACGGTAACTCTTTCGAACAACCCGCGACCCTGGCAGGCATCGGTCCTAGCTGACCCCGTCAGCTACAGCTGACATCTCATTGAGGCGCGCGTGGAACACAACGCGCCGTCGACCCGGGCCTGGTCCTTACCGGACGGCGAACTGCCCATTGCTCGCCGTCCGCAAGCCCGCGCCTACAGTGACCGGGAATCGGCTCTTGACTCCCGACCCCCAGGGCGTCTCCTGCGGCGACTAGTAGCGTGAGGGCGCAAAGCTTGTCTCTCCCTCACGCGTTCTGCCTCCTCCTTCGCAACCATTACTGCTTCCTTGTAGCACTTTACACCTCTATTTATTGGCCCATTATCTCAGTTATTATCCCCATTTAGCAATATCATCTTTCACACCATCCATACACCGTTTCTTTGGAATGCAACCAATTACTTAAAAGCAGTAAATTACTAACGTAAACTTTAAGGCGTTTTTGTTGCGCATATCAACTTGCTGCCTGCATCAGGTGATGGAAGAAAGCTTTTTGCCACAGGATGTGGAATTCCGCCGCTTTCGCGGACAAGTGCCACCGGAACGCACAAAGACTTAGTGCAACTAAGTGTTGCGCTACAGTTTTTATGTTTTATTTACTAACACTATTGTTATATGTATACTTAAGTTAAGGTATTTATCTATGGGTCTTTGTTACCTGAAAATAAATGGTTTTATTAATGTTTTCATTAAAAAATGTCTCCTTTCTTCCAGGTCAAAGGCTACCAAGTACCACCTGCTGAATTAGAAAACGTATTAAAAGAACATCCAGCAGTATTAGATGCTGCCGTTATTGGGGTTCCTGATTCAGCCACAGGAGAAAGACCAAGAGGCTTCATAGTCTTACAACCAGGGACAAAGGCTACTGACAAAGAAATAATCGAGTTTGTAACCAAAAGAGTGGCGCCGTACAAGAAGATTAATCAAATCACCTTCTTGAATCATATACCGAAGAATCCTTCCGGGAAAATACTTAGGAAAGCATTGAAAGAAGAATATTGTAAATAGAATTGGTTGTTTATCTATGTTTCTAATAAATTGAAAATATTTATTGTATTGTTTTGACTGTTCATAAGCAGCATGTGACATCTACCAACCCGCACTGGGCCCGCGTGGTGGATTACGGTCCACTCCCTCTCACAGAGAGGAGGCGTGTGTCCCACGTGTGTGTGTGGAACATTATATAGGCTAATTATGCTTTTTCGATAAAGATAGCTGTTACACTAACGCTTAGCCCCGACGACTCATATCAAAAAGGCCCATCTATAGGGTATCCGACTAAATTTTCGATAGGAAATATCAAAGAGTGTAATTACAAAACTGTACAAAACAAAATAAAACACCTGCCATGATCATAAATACCTCTGCACCAAATAATATCAACCCTGTAGCACTGGTTATAGATATAGTAACTTGTGACTGGTCTCGACAAAGGGACATACCTAAGTACATTTTGCAAATAAGTAAAATTAGGGTTTTCCGAGTGCATCTATTTGTTTTACCTATCTTAAATGTTTTTGGTCTCCCAGAAGGTGGGATCGGTGACCGTGTGAAGGTTGCAGGAATCCCCTGAATGCAAGAAGCACACGACCGGTCGATGTGGGGATGACGCGTCGTTTGGGAAAGCCTATGTCCAACGATAGACGTTTTTCGGCTCATTCTCAACAGTCACTCTTTTAAGCACTGAAGTGTTGTTCAGTTTTTATATTAGGAGATAAGTAGCAGCACTGAGAATCAATCAACTCAGCTTATCGCGGTCCACTGCTGGACACAGGCCTCTTCCAGACTGCGCCATAACAACCTGTCCTCCACCCTCCGCATCCAGTCTACCTCAGCCACCTTTAGGTCGTCCGTCTATCCAGCTGGGGGCGTCCCACACTACGCTTGCTGATACGTGGTCTACGCTCCAGGACTCGTCTGCTCCACCGGCCATCAGCCCTTCGACAGACATGGCCAACCCACTGCCACTTCAGTTTGCTTACTCTGTAAGCTATGTCGGTAACTCCGGTTCCTTTCCGGATACTTTCATTCCTGATGTTATCCTTCAAAGAGACTCCGAGCCTAGCTTGCTCCATATCGCGCTGTGTGACCTTAAATTTGTAGACCAGCCCGACCGTTGCACTGAGTCTGAACTAGCCAAAATAATATGAAAATATACTTACCTATGTACTACTAACATCGTATCCGAGATAGTTTTCACAAAAACTAGTTGACACCTCAATGTCTCTTCCTCTTTTACTTAATAAAAATCTTAAATTAATTTTCTCATTGCCAGACAACGCACAGCTCACACCGCTGGGTCTTGATATAAAATATTGCACAAAAGTTCCTTATAAATGTATAACGAAGGCAAGCACTAAGAAAGGATTTTTGAAAACTCATACCCTAAAATAATTAAATAAGGGATGATAGTTTGTCTGAAAGTTCGTCATGCCCAAGTGAAAGAGTTGCCTGGGCAAAAGGCTTGGGTTTCTAGTGTTAGTGAAGAGTACGGGCAAGAATCTATTTAGATATGTAATACTTATGGTAGAGATATTTGACGAATTATCCTACAACCAATCTGTCGCCAAACTGTCGCAGACAAGGCGTCAGGTTGGCGTGTCCATAGTAGGTATTTTTAATACATTTTTATAGTTATTGATTGGAAAACTTGAAAAATAAACCACAAATATTCCGTTAAACTACATTTAAATGAATAAAATTCGCGTAAATAAAAAAATAAAACATTATGAGAGCGACCAATTATAATTAGTATTCGAACTTAAATATCAAAGTATTGCATATTAAAATTCATGATATCTTACAATAAGAATCATTATCATATTTATAGCCAATTGTAGATAAAGCGACCAAATCAGAAGATTTTTGGTCGCGTTTACGTTAAATACGTATGGACACGTGCATGATCTATTTTTAGTCACACAACTGTATCAACACACGAGATAACTGTTTCATTAATAATATAGCTAATAAGTACGGTTGATTATGTACGATTAAGACTGATTATTATTCATCAAAGATTTTTTTGTTATTTTTATAACTAAAACGTCAAATCGAACACCAACTTTCATTTTACAATACCTACATACAAAAAACACTTACAGAATGACAATCGCATCTTTTTTGTAAACACGATATATATCCGATATATATCAAATATCGGATATTATGATATTTATTACAGATATCGAATTTTCACGAACCCTGCTCTAAACTAAAGTATTACTTAGAACTAGTACCTATATACCTTTAATGCTATTTGATTGGTTCTTTTAGTTTTAAGTAATGCTAGAGTTTTGAGTGAAGGTCTGTGTCCTGCCGATGTATTCTGCAAAAATCTCATCGTGAAGACTTGCGTGAAGTGAGCTTCAAGTGAGCTGTCATTCCACCTGCAGTGCTATCCCGTAAAAATCTCCCCGTGAAAGCTTAGGTGAAAACGTGAGCGTGAGTACTGTCACCTGTCATCATTCCGTACGACACTCACGCTCACCTCACCTTAGTTTTCACGAGGAGATTTTTACAGAATAGCGTAGCTGATGCTAGGGATTGACACTATTGACAGCTCTCTCCAAACTCACTCACATAAGTTTTCACGGTGAGATTTTTACAGAATAGATTGACTGAAGTCCCATCTCATCATCGCAACCTATATTGTATTGTATGCATTTTCTGGATATTTAAGTATTTGAAATTAATGATGCAAACACGTTGTGAAGTGTTATTTTACTTTATTCTGAAATGCAATACTTATGCGTTTTTATGATTCCCAAAGTGACGGTACCACATCCACGTCCATAAAATGTTTGGAAATACGTGCACGTTATAACGTAATCATGGACGGAAGTTCCTTGTTATCGCGATGTGGACGTGAACGTCCATAATATTGTCACTTTAAAAATTATAAAAAACTCACAATTACTCAATGTCAGTCGATCGTCTGCGCGTCTAAAAAGAAAACACGATATGTCGATCTATTTTTTAAAAGATATTTTATATAAATAACTATAATTTCGCGAACTCACAATTTACATAAGTAAATCTATTGATATGCAGGCGCCACCATTCCATATCTGATTATATCTAGAATTATACAACAGACGATTTATTAACACTGATGTATTCAGTAGGTAGTTCAATAACTATCAAAACACCGAGGCGTTCCGGCTCAAAACATATTAACATACCATTATTATTTATTTTTATACCTCTTTTTAAACACTTCACAATCTAATACTTTTACTTCACATTGTTTGACTGGCGCCATCCCAGACTGATATGTTTTTTTTTTCTTATACAAATCATCATTATCTGCATAGCCTTTTCCCAACTATGTTGGAGCCGGTTTCCAATCTAACCGGATGCAGCTGAATACCAGTATTTTATTTGGAGCGACTGCCTATCTGACCTCCACAACCCACTAGTGTTCATACACTCGAGCACAGGCAACTGGAGCCATCGACACGGGTCAACGGCTGCCGCCGACGAGCACCGTACTCAAATACACAACGTCTGCTGTTGCTGTTGACGCGTCCTGTCGTGTGTAGGAACACTTACTGGGTAATACGATAGCTCTTGGTAATACTGGTTGCCAGACTTTCGGACTTTTGACGACCGTAACGACTGTCAAGCATCTGCGAATGACAGCCGAGAACAACGACTTAACGTGCTTTCCGAGGCATGGTCTTGGTATGTAAAGATGGTCACCCACCCATGGACTAACAGCGGCAAGCGCAATCGACCCGTGCGGCCATTATTTCTTGGCCACATACAAATATCGATAAAAATATTTACTCGATTTCTCCTTGATGTATGATACCTACGGACGCTGGACAAAGTCTGATTTACATAATCTTTTGGTAATGCTATGAATATTTGGAATTTTTGGTAGCAATAAAAGATGAATTTTTTATAGGATCCATTCTGTTTCTATGTTAACTTTATGGATCAATAAAGACATCAATATAGGCGCCTTTGTGGTTTATTATCGATGAAAACGGTATAGAAATCTGATGATTTAGGGCTACATGGTAAATTGGTGGCAATGCCTCTTCGTCGTTGAGGTCCTTAAGTTCAGCAGGGCGATTCTGTAACAATCTAACTGTCAAAACTTAGGTGAAGTAAGCGTGGAGTGAGCTGTTAGTGTAATCACACCTGATATTAGGGATTGACCAAGCATATATATAATACATTTACAATCATAATCGAGATTTTAATAACATTTTTTATGCTAATTCTATTGATTATTTTATATAATTTCAAAGTTAGTATTTTAATTGTCAAAACATTACTATTTTGTGGGGTTTTAATATAGAACCAAAAAAACAAAATTGATATTCTGACAAAGTTTCTGTTTTCCTATTTTATTTTAAAACCCCACAAAATAGTAGTTTTGACAACTAAAATACTAGTTTTGAAATTACATAAAATGATCATCGTAGCATCAGTGGGATGACACTGACAGCTCGACTGACTCCACGTAAGTTTTCACGGTGAGATTTTTACAGAATCGACACGCTGAGTTGAGCTACACGATTACAGCATTTATAACTCATGACGCGACGCGCGCTTCACTTGTGGTTACCGAGTGTACACGCTGTGAATGAATGTGGAAAAAAATGGTGAGGAAATCTGCACTTTAAGTCCATCACCGATGTCAGTAATTTCCGAGATAAACTCTGAGAGAAGCTGTACCTTTTGTCACCGATGTCTGTAATTTCCAAGATAAACTCTGAAAGAAGCTGTACCTTCTGTCACCGATGTCAGTAATTTCCAAGATAAACTCTGAAAGAAGCTGTACCTTCTGTCACCGATGTCAGTAATTTCCAAGATAAACTCTGAAAGAAGCTGTACCTTTTGTCACCGATGTCAGTAATTTCCAAAATAAACTCTGAAACAAGCTGTACCTTCTGTCACCGATGTCAGTAATTTCCAAGATAAACTCTGAAAGAAGCTGTACCTTCTGTCACCGATGTCAGTAATTTCCAAGATAAACTCTGAAAGAAGCTGTACCTTCTTTCAAAGTTTATCTTGGACATTACTGACATCGGTGATGGACTTAAAGTCCAGATTTCCTCACAATGCTTTTCCACATTCACAGCGTGTTTCTAAATACGTAACATAAAATTGCGCAATGATGATTATGGGATACGCAATGAGATTTTTTCGACCTATTCTGTGAAAAAACAACAACAGGAAAAATAAATCATGATAATTATGACATCTTATACTAAGTTTTTTTTTCTTTTTTACTAAGTGGTTCTTGAATACGGAACCCTAAGAAGTAGTTCTTGAATTATGTCCACCAATTTAGGTTTTTAAAACTAATCATAAAGGATAGTCACGCCCCATCTTCTATTAGAATATTATTAAAATTATACTTCTTAGCATATTGATTGACAATTATTAACTCATAAAACAGTTGGAAATTCGTATTTACAGCCCCTTACATTATTGAGCTGTGAAACTAATAATAAATGTCAGACATTTTAATTTTTAAAATAAAATAGAAAATAATAATTTATTGTTGAATATAATTAAACAAGGCGTCGTCGCGACAGACTTTTGAATTTTTTAATAAAAATGCCTCATTAGAGTCTTTGATTGCAGTAGCAGATAAGATTTATTAATTGGTAGCGTCAAACGCACATACGTCTTTATTTTATAATTGGCCATATAGCCAATACTGGCTATAAGAGTAGGGGAAGACAGAGGGAGAGACAAAGGGGGAAAGGGAAGACATATTCTTTTTACAGAGTAAACAATTTCATTTCATTTTATTTCAATGTTTAATGTAAATAATAAATCCCAACACTAGGGTGTGAGCTTGCATAAACATAAATTATATTTCATAAAAAAGTTCGGCATGGTGACAAAAAGTTATTGCAATTCCAATATGTTTATGAGGAATTTTTTCAAACACACGCGTATTTTCTCATCATAAAATATATACAGGATGTCCCTGGAAGTATGGATAAAATCAAATAAGGGCGTGGGCAACATCATTTTCAAACGATTTAACTCTGAGAAAGTCGGTGCAATTGAATACAATTTTTGCTCGAAAATTGAATAAAATTTTTGCCAGAACTTAGCCTTTGCAGTATTTTTTTTTTTATTGAAGACATGTTTTCTAGCTGCGTAGAAGTATTATTACAGGAAAGGTCGACTCTTCTACAATATCCTGAAAAAAAATTTAATTGATAGCCCTGATAGTATTTTTATGATTTGTTTCTTTGAGCACTATGCGAAGTGATTGAAAAAAAAAATGATCATAATTTTTGAACCTTAAAAAAATTCAATTGAAAAGTTTGGGAATGACATTGCCCACTCCCCTATTCGATTTGATCCATACTTCCAGGAACCTCCTGTTGTATACAACGTGTAACGGTAAATGCGCAAAACCTCTTAAGGGGTCATTGTACTCATCATTATGAACAACTTTTACTATGGGACCAAACCTGAAATCGCGAAAAAAAAATCAGCTGTTCCCTACATTTATGTTCGCATAACTCGTCAAAATGTAGGGAACAGCTGATTTTTTTTTCGCGATTTCCGGTTTGGTCCCATAGTAAAAGTTGTTCATAATGATGAGTACAATGACCCCTTAAGAGGTTTTGCGCATTTAACGTTACACGTTGTATATTTTAAAGCATCTCTATTGTTTTTATGTTTTTTCCCGAATAGTGACGTTTTATTTGGTTTCCTTTGTTCGTGTTTTACGTCTCTGCATTATTCTATGTATCTTGTACCTCCCTAGATCATTGCCATTGCTATAAAATTGGCATAGTAGTAATATTACTTGAATTCTGTTTGCCAAATGTTAGACAGGCAATCGTCATGTTGACTGGTGTGCTAGTTATGGTGATTTTCGTTATTACTCCCGAGGAAATGCCGTGAGGAAAGCTTTGAGTATGAATATGAATATAAGGCTATAAGAGTAGGGGAAGACGAAATAAAACGACGGATGCACTGAAATGAAGACTAAGAAGAAGACGACACGCTGCGTCGACCTCAAATAAATTGGGACAAGACCAAGAGAATTATGATGCTGAACACTGCAGAGTAGGTAAAGCTTTCAGAAAAAAAAACCCAATATGTGGAAGATAATATTATGCAAAAATTAATATTTCTAAAAACACTAATAGACCAATCAATTGCTTTCCATCAATTTCAAAAGTGGAGTTGCATGTCCGTGTCGACTTACGACATGGTCGTTTTCCTTAGAAACAAGTTTCAAAGGAATGTCTGAACATATTCTAGCAATATACTATCAGACAAAACAGACATAGTAGTTTTGCCAAACGCGTGTTCGAAATCATCAATATTATTTATGATACGATCATTAGATGGAACAAAAAACCAGCCTCGTCAGTAAATTTGGCTTCCACGTTGATTTATTCAAAAGAATTTTGTATCAAGAACTTGTTGTACCCGTGACTTCGTTGCCTGCATGTCGGAAAACAATAATTTGTCTTTACTATAAGCCAATCGCTTAACTGAGACGTTGCCTGAGGTAGCAGCGCGGTGCGGGAAGGGTGGGGTGACGTGATGCGAGAGCTCAGTGATTCGTCAACTTGTGACAATTATCACCCCTCCCGCACCGCGCAGCTACCTCAGGCAACGTCTCAGTTAAGCGGATAGCCTACATATAATAGCCAATAGCACTCGTTGTAACATCAGTTATCTGCCAGTGAAAGACCCGTCAAAATCGGTCCAACCGTTTCAGAGATTAGCCGGAATAAACAGACTGACAGACATTTTTTTTTAAATTGTGTATTTTAATTTTAAGTAACGAATATAGTTTCATATTTACATGCATTCAGTAAAAAGCTGTTATTTGGAAATTACAAACAGACACTTCAATTGTATTTATTTGTATAGATTGTATGTTCTATTTTGGCCTTCACAATGTGAAGATGATTCTTTATCACCCGGTACAATAAAGATACGACGATGAAATTGTTAACGAGATCGTAAAATGTCCTAAAGATTTTTTTGTCGATAATAATAATAAATGGGGAAAATTAATCTATTTTTGGGAAGTGCTCGTGGTAACTATTAAGTGCACTCGTGTAAGTTTGACATTAACCCGGCGTCATTGTGGTAGGAAATAGTTACATGGACGTTGAGGTGGGTCAATATTACCCATATACATATTTAATACATGTATTTCTATAATTTTTAAGTAAATTCGTAACCTTTGTCATTATTTCAGTATAAAGGTATTCTGGTTTTGATAATAAAACAAAAAAATAATAATTCAGAAACGCGTAATTGAGTTTAATCAACTTTTAAAATAACTCAAACATTACAACGAAAAAAAAGTACAATATTGGTTCCAACTACTGCACAGAATGGCAACAACGTCGTGCGCGTACTTTCAAAAATATTAGAAATTTTAAACCAGCCGGGTAATTTTGACCCAACCTCAATGACGCGGGGTTAAGGATCAAAGCAAGCTATTGCCCTTAAGTTATTGGAATCATGGGTATCGGTACTCGAAAATTGGAAGGACTAAAATGTAACAATTCACAGGTCAAAGTTACTAAAGAAGTTTTTTGGAAGGTATTTCAGCAGTAAAAGTGGTAAAGAAATATGACGAAAAATAACAGTACAGACACTTAGGTATTGTGATGTGTTGTCTCACATATCGGGGCCCCAATTCACTATGAACACATAATGATTCCTTTACTTCGAAATCACGTCAATTCCTTAGCTAATTACTACATCTGAAGACCAAATCATCATCTTCCTTACCTTTTCCCAACTATGTTGGGGTCCGCTTCCAGTCTAACCGGATGCAGCTGAATACCAGTATTTTACAAGGAGTGACTGCCTATTTGACCTCCACAACCCAGTTACTGGGTAGGACGATACCCCTATAGGTAAGACTGGTTGTCAGAGTTTCGGGCTTCTGACTACCCGTAACAACTGTCAAAGATCTACGAATGACAGCCGGGACCAACGGCTTAACGTGCTTTCCGAGGCACGAGGGGTCCCGGTATGTAAAGATGGTCACCCATCCACAGACCAACCGCGGCAAGCGTAGCTTAACCTGATCGATCGATCTGTGCGGCTGTTATTATTTAGCCACGGGTCCCTCAACATCTGAAGACCAAATATCGTAATTTAAAACGTTCAAAATCTAATCGCAATGTCATCTCGACTATAAACAAAATGTCCAAAACGTAGGGAAATCAGAGGCATTTTTGTTAGAGACTGAGATCGGACTACTATGTAAACAGAATATGTAAACAGAATATATACTATGTAAATGATCGGACATCTATGCATTGCATAAATATGTAAGCGGTCACGCCCTTTACACCTGGAGGCTTTTATTTAATTTTGACTTATTATTTTTTTGCTTGAGTACGTATATTTTTTTCAATTGTTGGTATATTGGCGTAGCTGACATATGGCAAATAATTTAATTTCGTGTTCTGTGTCATTACAAGTAATGTTAATTACTCTGCATACCTTGTATTGTATTCAATCAAGTATTTTCTAACCGAATGGACAGTTCTGCTGCTGGGGAGTTTGTTGCGCCACTTCTTCTTCCCAGCGAAAGCACTAGGAAGTGGTGAATGGCGGGGGTTTTCGGGGACTGTCTTTTGTAATTTTGACGTTCGAAAAGTGCTGATTTTAAGCCTAGTTTGAATTGTTTGTTTGATTGCTGTCTTTTGATTTGATTTTGATTTTGACGGTGAACGTTCTTGAAGTTACGAGATTGCTCCTCTGTTAATAAAGTATTCTCTATGACCCAATGAACGAAACCGCGCGAAATGAACGCAAGTTGGCGTGGTTTGAACTGTCAAAATTCCACGGTTGACAACCGTACGTGGTTTGCACGAGGTAAGATTACGCGGGGAATAAAAATTACCATAAAGAATTGGAGCCCTGGGCGGTGGTGGTTAGAATCACTTAAAAAAGTCAGACGACGAGGAATGCAGAAATAATTTTTCATTCGCTTTTTAAATGAGCATGATTGAGCAAGCGTATATCCCCCGTCGCCTCAAAACCATGTTCAACACACTTTACTTTAGCACATGTTGACCGCCGTTCAGCCTTCCATACAGCGATTTATAATTTTAAGTATAATATAAATATTCAACCAATGACGTTTAGGTACCTACATAATTTGAAGCGGGTTAAGCCCGATATTTCCGAAATATTTTGGTTTTTACGGAATGTCATTGAGAAAAACTTTCTAGTGGCGGCCGCAAGAATTTGATCCTTCATCGGTCACACATAAACGACAAAAAAAGTTATTAATGATGAAGTTTGTATTCTGCTGCCTGCATTTGGGTAGTTAGTACACAAATTGGACTCCAAGCTAGCTTATAAGCTTCCAAAATTAATATTATGCCCAACTTCATCCACTGCTGAGCATAGACCCTTTTCATGTGCCAATCCCCATGGGCCTTTTTTTTTTTTGGGTGGGAAACGGAGCAGGAGTGTGTGTCAGACTTTTACTGACTAAAACCCACCCGCGTTCCTTCAGTTACCTGTGCCAAGGGCCACGGTAACCCAAGCGCCACGGTAACCAAAGGGCCACGGTAACCCAAGGGCCACGGTAACCCAAGGGCCACGGTAACCCAAGAGCCACGGTAACATCCCCATGGTCCCATGCCAACCTCATCCAGTTTCTACCCGCGATGGTAACAATGTCGTGCGCTCATCTCACCACCGGACGACCGACGCTTCGTCTCCGTCCTTAGACGCCACAAATGCATTTTGGAAGTTACTTTCCAAGTTTGACTTCGTTCCAAGGTCGGTCAAGTGTGTTGTTACATGATCTTGTTGCATTGACTTTGTGAAATAATAATATTCTTCTTATATTTGTTCTTATCAATACCTTAGCAATGAGCTAGCTTTATCTGTTCTGTTTATAATAATATGTACGTGACCTATTTACAGTGTTCACGGGTCGCAGAGCCAAGACAAGTTATCTCGATGTCTTCAAATAATTGTTATCATTCTAATATACTTGTAACCTCGCATCCTAACTTAAGGCGATTGTTGTACGAGTAGGCGATCGTTTGTATGAATTTTGAAAAAGAAACGCCACTTGAAATGATCTCGTGACTTCGACTTGGTCATGTTAGAGCAGATTTTTCCATCGCCAGATAACTTTTATTCGAGGAATAAAATTGACGTTTGACAGTTTTTGTATGAAATAACTGTCAACATTTCAAAATTATTCCTCGAATAATGTTATCAGATGATTTAAAAATCGGCCCTTAAATATCTATATTTGTTTGAACTCACGATTTTTTTTTAAATAGCGGCCACTCATGAAACCTATATAAATCGGTAGCTGACATCAATGCACACATTCCGTCCTCGCCGTCGAGGCCCGTCGCGACCCCCCATACCATGTCCGCCCCGACCCTTGCTCGAGCCAGCCCGCGCCGCTGAGCCTGTAGTTCTAAATTCGTCCCTAAATAATTCCGATCCAGCCTGTCCCTTGCTACCCTCTCCCAGCAACGCTTCAAGCCGAGGTCCGTACCCCACAGGGGGTTTAGCTTGTAGCCTTAGCGTTTAGTCGCTTAGTTTTTAAGTTTTCTTAAGCCCTGGCTGGAGGCCTTAATTTATTGAGGCATCCACAGGCAAGCCCGGTTAAGCAGTCGACAACCTCATAGGTTGAACTGCGAGATGCCATTTAAATTAAAAAAAAAAATATCAATGCAAACAGAAAACATACCAAACCCCGTAGTGTCACGTTTCCGAAATATTAACGTTCAAAGTTTATCACGTGATATCCATATTTTTTTATATTGCTTACATCTTGTTGCATAGATGATTGACTACTTTATACCTTCCGAGTGATTATTTCAAACATTTAAGCAACAAGATTTAAGCAAGTAAAAAAAAACGAATCAAAGCTCTTGATAGTACTACGTTGCCAATTACTCTTTTTCCAGCACTGCACCGCGTGTTTATGTAGGTATATACTTATTGCTTCATGGCTCAGACTAGATTTTAAGTAAAAAAATGTCAAATGTCATGGTGACTTTTGCGATAACTTGAACTTAAAAACTTGTTTTCATTATCTATTCACTTATTTATAAGTTACATGCACTTTGTATTAATATTGAACTTATATTACACTGACACATCTTTTTTTGAACTTTTATTGCTTGTTTATTTTATTGCACTTTTGATCTTGTCAGTAACATAAAACCTACTATTTTCATCTTAAAACATGGTTTTACGATTAAAATGCAAAAGAAATAAACGCATTTTCGTGATATCCAGTTTTATGATATAAATAGATAATATTATTCGATATGTTTAGTTTTATGGTTAAAGAAATTTTATTTCTCAATAGGAAATTACAAAAATTTCACTTACTTGAGAACATTTTTGAAACTTAAAATATAGTGTTATAGCTTGACAAGATCTAAGCAGCTATTGTTTTTATTTATAACAAATCGTCGATCCACCCGCCAAAGAAATAATTACCGTGGTCGCAAATATTCCTAACAGCTGATAAGGAATGCTTGTTTTAGGTTTACAGTCTGGCCTGCAGAGCAATGGTGGTCCAGTGAACAGTGATGGCCCAGCTTTATCGGCCCCGACTTACTAGTTGTAGGTCGTGAGTTCGAACCTAGGCAGGCAATTTACATAAATTCCTTCACCAGTGTACACATCGTGAGGAAACCGGCGTGTTCTAGAACCAAATATGAAGACATAGGACATTTACGCGTGGTGGATTATGGCCCACTCCCTCTCACAAAGAGGAGGCCAGTGTCCCAGCAATGGGAACATTAAGCATTCAGTAGGCTGATTATGTTTACAAATTGGTTTCTAAGGAATCAACATCTGGGTTTTCCCTACAGAATTAGGACACCTTATTTACGATGAAGGAAAACGTCTTGAGGAAACCTGTGTTTAATTGCCAACTCAGTGTGCAAGCGTGGTAAGGGTCTTTGTTCCCACAGTGGGACAATAACAAGCTCATATGAGTTTGACCTTCATGTTCTATAGGGCAATAGCTTTCAAGCATTTTCGCATTATTGAAAAGTGATCAAGTACTAAACCGAGATATTCCCCATCCACAGAACAGTCTTATTCGAACAATCGCGGTCTATTCTGCAAAAATCTCACCGTGGAAACTCAGTTGAAGTGAGCTATTATCGTATCTGATGCTAGGGATTATCAGTTCACTTTAAGCTCTATCATAATGTGAGGGTAAAGGAAAAAAATCCTTATTTTGATTAACAATGGGTATGTAACTGCGTAGATCCCCGACGGTTAAATGTCCCCCAGTCTTGTGGAGTTTGAGGTCGTTATTTTTATTGTACAGGCTTTACAACTGATGACAAATTGGTATAAAGAATAAACATGAGTGATCTCACTAGTTGTGAACGAAGACTTCGTCCACGTGTATTTCATTTTCTAAGGGTGGATTTTCCAACCTTTAATGTGAAAAAGAAATAATGCCAGTTTGATATTTTCTCTATAAATGCTGTCAAACCGGAATAGAAAATCAGAGCATCAGAGTATAAAATCGGAGATTCATTCACTTTAGGATTTAAAATAGCCATTAGTAGGAAAGGTGAGGTGAGCAGTGGTGGGTCAGTGGTTATGGCCGCTATTTACGAGTTGTAGGTTCGAACCCAGACCGGCGATTTACTCTGTGTAAATTAGTTCATCACGACTGCTCTCAAAACGGTGAAAGGTAAAAAGGTGCAAAGCATCGTGAGGAAACTACCATGTCCAAGAACCAGAAATTTTGAAGATATGTGACATCTATCAACCCGAACTGGGGCCAAATGGCAGACCACGGTCCACTCCCTCTCATAGGCAGATTATGTATTAGCGGGAATTACCCTAGAAAGTTCCAATCTACCTTTCGACTTTCTTGTAGAATATACCTAAGAGCACACTTTCGCAGAATATTATATCACAGTAAAGCTTAAATCGCTGACCTCCACTTAATTAGCAAGAATGTGGTAATATATGGTCAACAAAAACATAAAAACGTCTTCGCGAAAGAAAGAAAAAAATAGCCACTTTGGCGACAGTATCTCCTTCTAGTAAAAATACTTCACGGATCTATGAGAACATTTATGGAAATAAAAACAGTTTGTTTACATTAAAAGTGATGAATCATATGTAAATCCCAAGTACGCATTCCGACGCTGCCTGCGACCTTCGTTAGGCTTCTTACACACGTTACGAAGTTACGACTGAAGTAGATATGTAGTTATAAGTCGTTAATTTTGAGTATAAATAATGATCTTTTGTCGCATTATTAGTAGATTATAGTAAATGTCTTTGAACCCTGGAAATATGAAGTGTTAATAGATTCCTTGTCTATTTCTTGTTTAAATGTCATAGTGACTTTAGTTTTAACACTAAGACTATGCTCATCATGATTATTTTGTAGGTACACAGCTTCGCGTTTTTGGTGATTTATTAATAGTTTTAACAATTATTTTTGATATATGGGTACCCAGTAAGATTTGGAACGACATTTACAAAATTAATCGCACATTCAAGCTTCACATCACAGTGTGCAATATTTATTTTGCGCTATTTATTGCATAACAGAAGTATGTATGTTTCACACCATTTTACCGTCATATGCAAAAAAAAAACTCCTCTTTTAAGTCTATGAATGTTTTTTTTTCTTCTCTTCGTATCTTTATTTTTAGAAACATAAAACCTAATTAATTAAAAATTACTGAGGATGTACTAACTATTATTTTTCTAATAATAATAGATGCTTGTTCTTAGTCATTTAACATATTAAAATATACCTAAAAAAAAAGAACTTACGTAAAGCTTTTTTATTAAAGTATATTTTAACTAGACACTGAATAAATACTTTAAATAAACAATGCCAATCACGACACCAACTTTTCACAATTGCGAATTTTCAGAATTACCCATTTGACTACAATTTTTAATTTGAATAAGTACAGGTATGATTAATTTTATGGTGCTGAAATAAAAGTAAATAATCGCATTACATATCTAAAATCGTAAGTGTGTAAGCGGTTGTTTTGGAACAAAAACAAGATCATGGCCGGTAGGCGGTCATTCGGACTCTCGGATAGCTCGAAACTACACATAAATAGCGGCGTGATACTGGTCATACCAAACGTGAATTAAATAACATAAAATATTGTTTATTTGTAATAAAACTAAACAGTTCTTCAGCTGCTCAGCTAATTTCGGTCGTTTCAAGCATTTATATCTATTTAAGTTGGACTTTTTCACACAAAATGGTGTCAAAAATTTTAATACTTGCCTTCGTTGTTGGTACCGCGAGTGCCGCAACGTGGTTACGCAGACTTCCCGAGAAACCGAGTGAATTAGGTGAGTTTTGATTTTGTTTTTTTCTTCTCCTTTTTGAATTAAGTAGCAACAACATCCTGCTCATTTGTGAACTTGTTTTCAGGTTATAAATAATTATTTTGCCTTAATGTTGATTTCTTTTGTTGTAAACATCTTTTGCCACAGTATGACGATACGAATACACCAAAAATACCATATGAACTGAAGTAAATAGTGAATTTATGAAATCTCTCTTTTTTAATGTCAGCTGTGATATAACTTTTAAAAACAAATGACAAATAAATAATATTCAAGCTACATAACCGTGAGACAATAGCTATGCATGGCCTAGTTGAATTAACTGGTGAAACTCCACAGACGTGCTTTGTATCGTTATAAAAACATGACAAAACAAACAATAAATTAATTTGGTGTTTTTTTTTTTCTGGGATCATCGACTGCTGTCAGTGTAGTCACTTGAAATATCAGTTTTAAAAATCAGTTTTGTTTTTTGTTTTGTGTAAACTTCACAGACGTGATGGTTGTGATATCTAAACATAATAAAACAAAACAAAACAGATTTTCTCAACTCAAACTTCAAGTAACAAAACTACCAGCGATCGTTGACCCCAAAAAAAAAGTCAAATTATTTTATTTTATTGTGTTTAGATATTGATATCTGATGGATATCAATATCTAAACACAAATTATTCTATTTTATTGTGTTTAGATATTGATATCCGTCACGTCTGCAGAGTTGTCCTAGCTAATTTAATTTGATCCTGTATTGTTAATCTTCAAATAATAATGTACCTACCTACTCCACAATGAGACAAAATTGATAAAAATATTTTATCTTGTCAACTTGTGTTGTGTGTGTAATGGTAATTTAGAAACTAAATTAACCAGAATTTTATTGATGATGCAAATATTATTTTACTGTTTTGTTTTGAAACAAATCTGAAATTAGGTAATATTTTTTTCTTAACCCTTAATTTGATTATGTTCACTGTGATAAACATTCAGAAAAAATAAATATCGAGCGACTATTATCTACCTTTGTTGGTTTTTATTTTAGTTATAGCAAGCTTTAAGTATTTTTATTGGTATAAAAAATAATTCTACTAGTGGCAACATCGTTCTTCTGTCATTATCGAAGCAAAATGTCAACGAAGCGCGGGCACTCGATTCTTCTCAAGGTAATTGTTTTTATTTTGCATGTTTTTCATAACTAAACTAACTTTTTTATGGTTTATATTTACTAAACAATGTTTGTGCTTTGTTTTAAAATGGGTTTTACGTAATGTTTTGTGCTTTTGGTAACAGTTTTTTGGGGGCAAACTTGTCTGTTCATCACAGTTAACACTGCCAAATACTCGAAAAAGTATTGCCATTTTAATATGTTCATTGTGATAAACAGTGCCAAATTGGGTATAACTTTTATTTGCAAATAATATGCTTTTATGTGGTGGGCTTTTACTGAGCTTGTTTTTTTTTTCTGCTTGTTAACAGAATAAAATAAAAGACCGCACGCATAGAATACTAGCACTGGTTCCTGTCGAGCATGCACCATCCGACACTAGTGATAAATCTGAAAATAACAGTGACAACGAACTACCACCACCTTCTCCAAGCCCTGTTTCATCTTCTGCGCCTTCCATTAATTCTTCTTTGGAACGCTTAGACATCAATAGTAGTCCCGAACCTGAACATACTCAAAATGATGATGAACAGCCGCTAGAACTATCCGATTTATACCACTCCGAAGCTCTCCAACTAACTCCAGTTTTGCAAGAAATTTGCCCTAATACACCGTCCAGAGAACCAAACTATGATAATGTTCCATCATTATCTTCAATAATATCGCTTCCATCTGAGACACAAGCACCAACACCTGCAACACCTGGTACGTCTTATACTAGAAAAACTAGAGCAAAAAAGCAGATAGCCCCAGCTGCCAAGAAATCGAAGAAAATTCCGAAATTTGCTCTTTCTTACAAATGGAAGAAAGGTATTTTTCGTCATCGTGCCGTAATCGAAGAAAGAACCGAAACCTATGTCGATTTTCCAGATGATGACCCCCTTGATTATTTGTATTTATATTTTTCTGAAGATATATTTACCGATTTAGTGGACCAGACTAATCTTTACTCCGTTCAACAAACCGGAAGATCTATACACACATCAGAGAATGAGATGAGGGATTTTATAAGCATTCATATTCTGATGGGAATTGTTGAAATGCCATGCTATTTGGACTATTGGAGCAATAGGTTTCGATACGGCCAGATAGCAGACATAATGACGTTAAAACGTTACCAACAAATCCGCAGATTTCTACACTTTACCGACAATAGCCTGCAAGATTCTGATAGATATTACAAAATAAGACCCATAGCCGAAAAAATCCGAAGAAATTGTCTAAAGCAAGAAAACGAGAATAAATTTAGTATAGACGAGATGATGATACCCTACAAAGGCAGGAAAGCAGGAAACAGAAAACAATATATGAAAGACAAACCAAACAAATGGGGTTTTAAAAATTATGTACGTGCTGGTGTAAGTGGAATGATTTACGATTTTATTTTATATGCAGGAGAAGATACCTTTCGTTTACATAAGTTTACAGAAAAGGAAGCTTCACTTGGGTTTGGGGCACAAATAGTTATAGCCTTGACTCAGACTATCCAAAAGAAACCAGCAACTATATTTTGTGATAATTTCTTCTCATCGCCAGAGCTATTTTACATATTGAAAGAAAATTATGGTGTATTTGGTCTTGGTACGATACGTAGTAACAGGATAAGAGGAGCTGAACAGTTTTTACCGGATGAAAAGTCTATGAAGAAAAAACAGAGGGGTGCGTTTTCACAAGTTGTTTGTGATGCAAACAAATTAGTTATTGTACGCTGGAATGATAATAAACCTGTTACTCTTATAAGCTCATTTGTTGGATCTGAACCAGTACAAAAAATAAAAAGGTATTGTAAAGAGAAAAAACAAAAAATAGAAGTTGATTGCCCGCAAATTGTTCGCGAGTACAATAAACATATGGGGGGTGTAGACCTGGCTGATATGTTGATATCTTTATATAAAGTTCCATTTAAAACTAGACGGTGGTACATAGGAATATTTAGTCAATTACTAGATATATGTATAAATAACGCATGGCTAGTGCATAAACGTAACTGTTATAGAAATCAACGAAAATCAAAGTCGTTGAAAGTTTTTCGATATGAGATTTACTTAAGTTTAACAAAGAAAAACAGATCGATACCTCATGAAAAAATGCAGGAATGTAAAATTATAAACCCTCGATCAGCCAGGCCTACAAGCCCCATAAGATTCGATAATACAGGACATTATCCTAGCACAAAAGAAGACATGGGGCGATGCAAGTTTTGCCAAAAAAATACTACAGTATATTGTATAAAATGCAATATGCGACTTTGCTTTGTTACCGGAAAAAATCCTCGCAATTGCTTTTTACATTTTCATAATAAATAATTTTATTTTGACATACATAGTTTTTTATTTTGACCTATTTTAATGACACTAATTTGGCAAGGTTTACCACAGTGAACATTACAAATTACTTATTGTTCTCAACGTATTTCGCAGTGTTCACTGTGATAAACATTGATTTCCTGAAAACCTGTAAATACAACATTTTTTTGTCTCTTTTTCCTAAGTTGTATTTAACCCTAGGACTTCAGAAATACATCTTATTTCATAAAATAAAACAACTTAGATCTCTGCCAAATTAAGGGTTAAAGAGGATCACTACCTATAGGAAACGTGTATACAGCGTGTAACGGAAGGGGGGTATCAACCCTGAAGGAGGTGAATGTGCTCATGAAACTCAACAACTTTCCCCAAAGAACATAGGTCGAAATATGAAAAAGAAATTTGGCCCTCCCATAGTAAATCAATCAGCTGGTAGTCAGTTTTGTAAGGGAGCGCCAAATTTTTTTTTCATATTTCGACCTATGTTCTTTTGGGAAAGTTGTTGAGTTTCATGAGCACATTCACCTCCTTCAGGGTTGATACCCCCCTTCCGTTACACGCTGTATATGACAGTCTTACGTTAGGTAAACTGAATAATATGCAACATGAGTAATCAAACGTAACATCGGTTCCTCAACATTTTCAAATATGCGAACTTGTATTCGCACTGATAACCATCAAAAAGTTAACTAACATATAATCACGTCTAGTTTTTCTGAAATGTTAGACAGAAGTGTACCTACAGTACACCCACAAAAAATATTAGTACACACGACGACATAACATCGAGCTATACATATCCAGTATAAGCTGACTTCTCGCAGTACGAAAAGCCTATGCAATGTGAGTTCAGCTAAACCTGGTAATGTATAGCTTGATTATGCCGTAATGTGTACGGGCTAAGAATATTTCTAGAATAGAATATTGTTTATTGTTGTTGTAGGTGGATAACAAATAAAGTTGATCAAAATAAAAAAATAATAATAAGAAAATAAATAAAACAAATATTCTAACATGGATAGGATGAACAGAAAAGTGGACTATGTACAAGAACTAATTAATTTTCATTTTATTTCCAGCTCACAAAGAAGGTTGTTACATTGAAGAGATAAACGACGTGATTCCCTTCGGCACTGACGTCAGCCCCGTAGGATACTGCTACACGATATACTGTTCAACCAGGATGATTGACTACGCCTCGTAAGTACATTTATTTACTACTGAAATTAAAATGTTTATTTAGTAAGTAGGATATTGGAATCACGTTTGCACGACATATTAACCTGTTAACCGGAGAATTCCCTGCATACAACGGGCGAACTCTTTCACTAGAACGTGTCAGTACGTCACGCCCGGAGAACGTAATTTCATGTTATTATTGTTTTATATAATACCATAATTATGCTATTATGTAAAAATAAAAAATATAAGTAAATAAAATATAATACGAAAATAGGTCGGTAAGTGTAAGTACGTACTCGTCCACCACTCGCCATAGCAAAATGATACTGATTTTCTCCGTGTCTTAAATTCATGTTTCGACATGTATCGATGACTATATGTCCCACCCGTTCCAGGGCGCAACATATATTTCAAGAACGTATTCTATACCTATGTCCAACCCGTACACACTATTGTTTACGTTTGACGTATTTATAGGTCCCGCTCGGTTAACAGGTTAAAAAAAAAGCAAGATGGAGTCGACATTTCCTATCTAACTACCCCTGAGTAGAAGTGGCGAATCAAACTCAGGGGTCTCAAGTCTCTTTTAAAGTCCAGACATAATCTTGGTCAGATCATGTGAAGACCATGTAGATTCGTATCTGAAATGGTCTTGTAGTGTATTGATAAGCTTACAATTTTACTCCATCGCTGAGTAGCTAAAACGTGCAAACGATTAGCACTTGTAAGCCCTCATTCATTTATTTATTTTTCATTTATTTATTTTATTATTTATGTACACACAGTAAAAAACATATGGATATGACATAGTAATAATTTGAGTACAAAGGTTTCATGTGCAGAGCTTGGGTTAAAATAAGATGATTTTTGTTTTCAATTCATTTCTGTGGATGAAAACCGACTGAAATAAATAAAATAATCTAATCAAAACAATTTTTCCAGATGTGGCGTCGTGTCTACTAATGATCAAACATGCTACGTCACTGACGAGGATCTCAGCAAACCTTACCCACAGTGCTGTCCAGAAATCAAGTGTGATCTCGACAATAATCTGTTCTAAATAAGTTAATGTTAAAAGTTAAGATTAAGTTAAAAATCGTGTTAGACTCTGGGGTTATTGAGACTTGTAATTTGAAAGTGTTATAAATAAAGAAAAGGGATTGTGCTTTGGTAGAAATAGATATGTGCCATATATTTATTGACTAGCGAGGATAGATAAAAAACGAGGTTCAGAAAAAAAAATTGCGAAAAACAATGTTTTTTTTTTGAACATATGAAAAAAATTGTACGAAAGTGTGTTTCAATAATGCCATGATTTTAAAAGCACAATGTCTAAAGTCATTTATGACGAATAGATAGAGTTCCTTTCCAAAGAGTTTGTGTCCAAACTCTAGAAGCTATCTTGCCACCAAATTGTTGATTTAATTTATTTTTATTGAATTAGAAATTAATTTAATTATTGTGAGTGTTTTATTCGGTACAAAGTGTTTGGAATTTGCTTCCTGTATTATTGCGGTCAATCGATTCTGAATGCAGTTGGGCAACTCTCGCTACTAAAACGATTTATTTATTAAATATATTTTACAGTTATGTTAATAAAATATGAACAACTCTAGTAATGAAAGTGATATCAATCATAGATATGTAGATTGTTTCTTGAGGTTATTTTGGCAAGTCTGTTGGTCTAGTAGTAAGTGGCCCTGACTACTATACGCAAGGTCGTGGGTTCGATTCCCACCCAGGACAAATGTTTGTGTGATGAACACGATCATTTGTTCTTTGTCTGCGTGTAATTTATCTATAATATGTATGTATTTAGAAATATGCATGTATGTGTATCAGTTGTCATACTCATAGCACAAGCTCTGCTTAGTTTGGGACTAGATGGCGTTATGTGAAAGTTGTGGAATTTAAATTAATTTAAATTCTTATTATTATTCACTCCAAAACATCGGGATGTATCTACGTTTCTATTGCACCATGAGTTCTTTTCTCACAGAATGTCTCTAAGTTGATATGCTACAATCAGTTGGCATTTTTTTTTTAACTTAATACATCACGCCTGTATTCCTGTGGTGGGTTGAGCAGAGGTGATTATAATGATATTTATGGTTATGTTCAAATCCCATAATATAATAGGGGCGAATTTATTGCAATTACCTAACTAGGCATAAAACAAGGTTTTGGGCAGCTACTGATCAGATAGAAAAATCCACAAAAAATTCGCCCGACCTGGAAACGTTGGTCTCTCGATAAGTTTTTTCTTTTTTCAACATAAAAGCATTAAAATTTTCCTTTTAATGCTTTTATGTTGAAAAATTAATTGTATCTCAAAAAATCGCAAAGACTGTGCGCGATGAGTAATGGCACTATTGAGCTAACGCTGTGTTAGCGTGCGTGTTCCATCGCCGCCCGTTCGATGTCCACCACGCACAGGATGGATGGGAAGCAGCACATTAAGAATTTTTTGCTCCGTTGGTGTAATTGCTATATGGCGTTCCATTAGGAGGATAAATAAATAAATAAATAAATAAGTGTCCTAGCGAACCTAGGACTGTTATCGAGAGACCAACGAGGCATCTATATATTTTTACTTATACAAGTCTAGTTGTTACTATCGAAATGTAATATAGTAAGTTAATCATAGCCCATTTTTAATGGGACAGCTTATTGCAAAACATTTTCTTTTCACTTACAAGAAAAAATGCCGATTGGCATCGAAGCAAGCAGTGCTACATGGATCGTATGGTGCCTGAATGACAGGGGGCGTTGTTGGTAAATGAAAGTGCCATAGAAATTGTATTCACAAAACAAGATGGCGGCGTTAGTTCAAAATTTGGCCACGCGCCAAAGAACCTTTAGCGTTGCCAGCACATCAAGCTATTACAATCTGTCAAATTTCTTTAATACAGGTTTTCAGCTTTATCGCTAAAGCATAAGGTTCAAAGTTGAATGGGAAAATTTGACAGTTTCGGGTAGCTCGATGTGCTGGCGTCAGTACATTCATCGACGACGAATGTAATACAGCCAAGTTAACCTCTGCCATCTCCTTTAATGATAACAAGCGTGACGGCTGAGAATGTACCACTGATTAAACCGAATGTATTCATTTAAAACGGCATGTCATAATTTAAAATAATGTTTCTCTCTGCATCAGACCGTGAACGCGGTAATTAAGATTTATGAAATTACTTCGCGGGTAACACACAGACGACTTGCCGACTTACAAACCAACGTGGACACACAAATTAAATTGGAGATAACTCGAAGTACCATTCCACCGAATCGATTGTAAAGTACGGACTATGGAAAAGCAAATAAAACGTTTAACGTTAGAGAAAATGTGTGCTCTCTGTCAATAATAAAAGAAGTGCTAACGAAACAAAATCTTTTACAATACCAAATTAATTCGGGAAACCACATTTTAAACGTCGCAAATACGTCAATTTATAGTCTTTATCGTTTCTTTGTCATATTAAAATCGCATAATCGCAGAGAAAGTCGTGAGTGTGTAGAACGTGAATTTAAATAATATAATACAAGATGTCAGCCATCAAGGTTCATTAACATTCGTGCAAAATTTGTAGCTGTGTTAACTAAAATTTGTTGTTTCCTTATGAATATTGGTGAAGGTATAATCATGGTTTCAAATATTTTAGGTTTTGTACTTATATATAAACCTACAGGGTTTTAGGATGGCACTACTCGTAATAGTTATCTATAGGATTTGTGCTTTATTACCAACATAAGTATTTGAAAAATAAACTTTAAAATCAATACGTTCCGTACCCAAACAACTTATGGAAACTGACCAAGAGCTCTCAAATCTGAATGTATGTATAATTAATACACCGGAACTACTGATACAAAAGAATTAGCAATTTTGAGGTCGTCATAGCAAAACAGTTCGACACAAAATAAGGTATTTTGTTTATTATTTATCAACAATTTGGGGTTTTTCTTAGGAATGTGATGCCGTTAGTCTGATTCAACAGAAAAAATGAATAGGTAGCTTCGCCATTTAGTTATTTTTATGAAGTGGATGCGGAACTCGGCTGGCTGAATTGCTCGTTTATTAGTAAGTAATTCAGAGGAATGTGGTCTGTTAAAAACATAAGTTATTAGACTCTGAACATTTACTAAACGAAAAAAAAGAACTTTAATACAGTACAAAATAATCTATAACAATAGTAATGATAAATTATTGATTAAGAGGGGCCCGTGGCTAAATAATAACAGCCGCACAGATCGATCGATCAGGTTAAGCTACGCTTGCCGCGGTTGGTCTGTGGATGGGTGACCATCTTTACATACCGAGACCCCTCCGTGCCTCGGAAAGCACGTTAAGCCGTTGGTCCCGGCTGTCATTCGTAGATCTTCGACAGTCGTTACGGGTAGTCAGAAGCCCGAGTCTGACAAGCTGTCTTACCTAGGGGTATCGTATTACCCAGTAACTGGGTTGTGGAGGTCAAATAGGCAGTCGCTCCAAGTAAAATACTGATACTCAGCTACATCCGGTTAGACTGGAAGCCGACCCCAACATAGTTGGGAAAAGGCTAGGCAGATGATGATGTTAAATTATTGATTAATTATTTATAAATAATAATAGCTTTATTTCATAAAAACAGTACTTAGATTATTACATTACAGTTAGGTGCTATGACAAAACAAAAGTACACAAAAGTTTTAGCATCTGTAAAAATTCTTATGCTGTACAGTAAAATTATTGGACAAATAGTGAATTTTTCCCAATCTCACTCAGAAAATTTTCTGTAGATGTCACTTTACAGTGACGAGCACAGTAATTTTTCTAAGAATTTTCTCTGCGTGTACTAAAGTAACGACAGTTTCTTTGTAATACTGATATTGTCGTCTAAAATATTAACAGAAAAAATGAAAGTATTATGTTAAAAAACATCAAACCCTTTTTCAACTGCGTTAGTATCAAAGAAACTAAATTCGGCTTACTTGGTTATTTTCCTGGGTTCGATTTCCGGGTCGGGAAAAGTGTTATTGGGGTTAAAAATCTAGGATTATTCAGTAGCAGATTTTACTCTCCGTGTATGATAAAGGCCGCCAAGCCTTTTTGTCAAGAACGTTTTACCACAGTAATAAAAAAAAAAACATGTGTGCTGTTCACATGCGATAGAAGTGAAACCTTCAAAAATGTTATTAGGTTTCTGGTTGAAGGCGCCCAGAGCAGTACCGACAATCTACGAAGACTTACGAATATTCCCGAACGTATGAAGATGGGAGAGTGTACGGACAGCGCACAAAGAGAAGATCACTAATAGTATAAAAACACTGTATAGTGCCTTCTATCTCACTCTCTCGAACGTTAATCCTATAGATGTATGTGTTTATCTCTTTTTACTGTTGCTTTTTCGTTTCATTGAGTTTCAAATCACAAAGATGCTAAAGAAGTTTTCACTTAAAAAAAGTGATAATTTTATAAGTATTCAGCTTTAAAAAATCAGTTTTCATTAATGTGGGTGGCGGTCAGACGTGCAGCCCTCGGGCTATTATTCCCGTTCCATATTTAAATCTATTAAATAGAGATTTTTTTAAACTTTAATCTTTGCTGGAGTTAAACAATGTAGGTGTAGCTAATCTAATTAAAACACACGTTTTCAACATTCCATTCGCAAACAAACTCCCTAATTTCATTAACATATAGCAACAAGTGAATTTTAACTTTGTTCAGAAAGTTGAGTTTGAAGAATAGATAAAACATTGTTCAGATGTTGCTAAACTCAAATATAAACATCATGCAAATTACTAGGCTGTTTTAATCTTTTAATGTGTTTTAATTTAAATAATTAAATTGTTACTATTTTTATAAATCGTTTTATTATTATTTACGGTATGTGTAACTAGGTACTGGGCTGGCCGTATCTGCTGTGTCCAATGAGCTGTGAGCCAAAATAAACCAGTGTTCCTAGTGCCCTTTGGTCAAAAGTAATAAATGATAAATGATAAATGATAAATGATTTATTTTCTGTAAGTAGGTTTGTACAAACACTTTTACATGTCAATCATATTTTTTTTTAAACTAGATGAGGTCGGCGTTTCCTATCTGACTACTCTGAGAAGAAAGGCCGAAACAAACTCAGAGGTCACAGTCTCTTTTAAAGTCCAGACATAATCTTGGTCAGATCATGTGAAGACCATGTAGATTGGTGTCTGAAATAGTCTTTTGAGTAAAGAACCACACAGATTGAGCGGACCTGTCCAGTCAGTGCACGCATTTGTCAAAAATCGTGCAGCTCAACTCAGAACTTGAGGAGCCTTACGATTCGACGAACAATACCAATGAAAGGACATTTGGGTAGGCCGCATAAATTACTCAAACTGCCAGGTCATGACTTAAACTAACTAAGAAGGAAAACAGAAAAAAGAAATGACCCACATAGTCTTCACACTCACAATAATAATAATAAAAAATAAGATACTTTACTAAGTAAATATCCATGTCATTGTTTATATAATATTCATCAATGTCAATGTGTATATAAAAATCCGGAAATAATCTTTGATCTTTGAGGACTATGTAGATTGGTGTCTGAAGTGGTCTTTTGAGGAAAGAACCACACAGATTGAGTGGACCTGTGCAGTCGGTGCACGCATTCGTCAGTAACCGTGCAGCTCAACTCAGAACTTAAGGAGCTCAACGATTCGACGAGTAATACCAAGGACAGGACATTTGTGTAGACCGCATACACCACTCAAACTGCCAGACCATGATTAAAACGGAAACAATGACCCACATAGTCCTCACATTCACAATAATTAAAATAATATAAGACTTTAAACAGTAAATGTTCATGTCATTCTGTATATAAATAGATATTTAGAAAGAAAAAAAAAAAAAAAAAACAAAAGTGTAAATCAGCAAAAAATAAAAAATAAACAACATTCACTGTCTAGACCTATTGGAGCAGCTCAATCCCAAGCTTTTTTGTCCTCAATATAGTCTTTTACAGTATAATAAGCTTTCTGGCATAGTTTTAGCTTTATAAAAGATTTGAATTTATTAATGCTTAGTTCTTGAATGTGGCTAGGAAGTTTATTATAAAAACGTATACATTGGCATCTAAACGAGCCACCTATTTTCTTGAGCCTTGTTGTAGGAACAACAAATTTGTGTTTGTTCCTAGTATTTATGTTATGGATATCACTGTATTTTTTAAACAGATTAATATTTTTATGTGCATACAAAAGATTATCATAATACAACGTGTAACGTTAAATGCGCAAAACCTCACACACCCCAACTGATTTCTAATTCAATTGACCTATTTGAGAGAGAAAAGAAGTCATTAAAAAAGTTGTAAAGTTTTTATGTGCTGTTTTAGTTTTACTGGCCTTTCTGATCGTTTCTTGCGTCTGCGACGACGCTTTATCGAGGGAGGAGTCGTCACCGGGCCGCTACGCCGCGCTGACATTGGCTTGCTTGACCTATTACGAGTAATAAAAAGACACGGCAAGGTTTTTAATGAAGATTTTTTGAAAAATGTGACCTATATTAAAAAGTGGTTCAATCAATTCTGTTCGTTATTCCGATCAAACTATTTTCAGGTTTTGCGCATTTAACGTTACACATTGTATAACACTAGTCAAAAGGTAAAATTTTGATGACAATACACAGTAACACTATATTTTTTAGGGAATATTTGTTTAAATAGCTCAAAAAATTGTTTTTTATTCTTTTTACCAATATTTTGGATCGGCCGATTAGTCGATATCCGAAATAAAAAAAATCCATTTTAAAATAAAATATCGAATTATTTCTTAGTCTGTAATATAATATTAACACAAAGCCATAATTAAATATACTCGTTTAATAATTACTAAGTACATAGAACTTAGAACCTAGAATATACTCGTTCTGCAACGAGTATATTCTAGTGCGCGAAACGGCGAAAGAGAATTCTGAGACCGCGACTCAACGCATTTCTCGCTCAAGAAATGTTCAAAAGATTGTAGTTCCCGTGTAAGTAAAAGAGATACAATTATATTAATATTTTATCGCTGACTGTTTCACTTTCGTTCACGTGAGATTTCGTCTTCCCCAGACCTAATCCCGTTGCATCGCATCGCCTGCCCGCGTTATTTCTTCGTATTCGCTTAGCATTATCTCTGACTTTTTTTCTTGTTTTTTTCTAAGGCTCCAGCAAGATGTTGATAGCGTAAAGTCTTACTCAAGAATTGGGCTATCAAGTGCAAAAATAATTTCTCACATCCGACTGGTAGTTCCAGAGATTAGCACGTTCAAACAAACAAATAAGCAAACTCTTCTGCTTTATTATTAGTATAAAGATTGTTCAGATCGCCAGCGAGTACAGTCCGATTCAAACTTTATAGCGGATCTGGAGAGCGTTACTCGCTCTGCAATACCTCACCCACCACTCACCCCCGCTGGCACGTGAAGTTGTTACTGCACAGCGATTGCCCTCATATTCTAAGCCACCATAAAGTTTGAATCGGGCTGTACCTACTGGTTTGTCGCAGCGTTGTGAGCTATCAAAGAGTCACTCAGCGATGCATACTGCTTAGCAACAAAAATACAAGTTTTTAAGATGGTGACATTTAAAATTCACACATTATGTTTTTAAAATATACTAAAACTGTATTTGTAATTCTGCATTTAAATTTTGAAGTAAATTTTAGCGATTTTAAATTCGTCTTAAAAACTTGTTGTTTACATTTAGGTGGAATATACACGAGCCTCGTTTCTGTGTCCCTTGTATGATCCCCAAATAATTCCCATACCTACTGATTTCCTAAAAATACTTTTTGATACGCTAATATACTCACTCATCGTCTTTTTTGGTGTGCCTCGCTAGCCTAGCCGTCACAAGAGTTTGAGGTCCTGGGATCAATTCCCAGATCGGGCAAAGTGTAACTGGGATCTTTACATCTAAAATCTCAGTAACACCCAGACTCGGAATTTGTGCCCGAAATAAGATAAAATAAAATTCTTTTGTTATGTGTCCTAGCGTAGTAGCCTACTGCGACCAAATGTGCCCTAGCGTAGTAATGCGACCGAATGTGCCCTAGCGTAGTAGCCTACTGCGACCAAATGTGCCCTAGCGTAGTAAATGCGATTGAAAGTGCCCTAGCGTAGTAACTGGGACCGAATGTGCCCTAGCGTAGTAACTGCGACCGAATGTACCCTAGCGTAGTAACTGTGACCGAATGTGCCCTAGCGCAGTTACCTACTGCGACCGAATGTGCCCTAGCGTAGTAACTGTGACCGAATGTGCCCTAGCGCAGTTACCTACTGCGACCGAATGTGTCCTAGCGTAGTAGCCTACTGCGACCGAATGTGCCCTAGCGTAGTAATGCGACCGAATGTGCACCACGTGTACAGATAACAAATTGATAGTGTTTCTTTGAGACTTTGCCGGTTTTCTTATGCCCTTTATATGTTAGGTAAAGTTGCAAACAAAACTGCCCTCCTAACGGCATACCACGGGTATGTAGCCTCCACATTAAGGTATGGACTCATATTTTGGGGTAATGCCACAAATATATCCTCCGTACTTTTGGCACAAAAAAGATGCATCCGAGCCATTTGCAAATTAAGAACAACAGATACATGTAAGCCACACTTTAGGGATTTATAATTATATTCTGACAGTACCGTCACTGTATATCTATGAGGTTTTGATGTTTATTAAAACCAATATACCTACACTTTTTTAATCACGTAGAAAGTCAACGTCGCTCAGATAAGCTACAAACAATAATCACCAGAACTGCTTTTGCTTACAAAAGTGTCTATGCAATGGCACCAAAATTATATAACAAATTACCGTGTCATATTAGAAATAGTAAGAATTATAATGAATTCAAAAGTAATCTCTTTAAGCTACTAAATGACAAAGTGTATTATTCAGTCAAGTCAAGTGTATTATAGATGACAAATTTTGATCAATTTTTATATCGAATATTTTGAACCGTATAGGTATTGCATACATATAGATACATAATGCAATATTTTGGCATTATGTATCTTTATCTTTTCCTATCTTCATGACATTTTCCCTATTTTATTATGACAATTTTATAATTTGACATCCTTGTGTAACTTTAACATTGTTCTTAAGCTGATTTTGTATGCCTATCGGCGGGACATGGTTTGTACAATATACATTTATATTGAAAAACACCTGTAACCACCCATGTTTCACAAAATAAATAAATGAAATGAAACAATAATATATAATTCTATTGTGTCTGCGCGCGACGGGTTAAAAACACTAGAAAGTCCTTGAGTAAACAAGGCGATCCTCATTAGCGGATCAATGTATTATTCCCATAAGAAATCTTGCAGTCGGCTGTAATGAACTGAAAAAAGACAAGTTCAGTTCTTTTATAGACTTACGAGTTGTAAGTCGTGGGTCGACCCAAGCAGGTACTTTGTGTATATTATTTCATTACCATTTCTCACAAAACGGTGAATGAAAACGTCGTGAGAAAACAAAAGAAAAAAAAAACAAAAATTCGAATACGTGTGACATCCACCTACCCGCAATGGGTCTGCGTGGTGGATTATGGCCCACTCCCTATCACAGAAATAAAGGGTTTATGTCCCATCAACGGGAAAATTAAACGCTGATTATACTTACCTACTGTTTCTTGCGAAATATCATTTCGCAGGAAATGATATTTCACCTACAATATCATTGGGAATGTCGCCCAACACTTTTTACTGAAAACATACTACATATGCTTTTTCTAATAAAATCTGTCATTCATAAATATTAAAACAATCTCGTCATCAAAAACGAAAATACTGCGAAAAGCAACGAAACTGCATAATTTGAGGTAAACAAAACCTTCCATTTACGTAACCATGGTCGAACAAAAATATAAAATTGATACATCAGCTGTTTTGTCATTTAATTCGAGAACGCTCATTATAACTAATGAGATTCATAAAGGATCATGATAAATACACAGCGCCGAATAGCTGCCCTGTAGTTATTCTGTACTAGTACTTATTACTGGGTTTGTTCAAAAACTTTCCTAGTATTTTGTTCAGTATTTTTGTGTACGAAATATTATCATCATCGTCAGCCCTTAACCCAATATATTTGGGGTCGGCGCAACATGTTTTTTCTTCCAAACTTCTCTATTAGTCGCCATTTCGATAGCCTCTATAGTCGTTCTCCGTTCTAGTCATATCATCTTTCGCACAGTCCAATCATAGTTTCACTCCACGCTCACTTCACCCAAGCTTTCACGGTGAGATGGTTACAGAATCGCACGGCTGGTAACTGTCATTCGACACTTACTATTAACAATACCACATAATACAGTCAGGGAAGCGTATTGTTCAGCAAATTGACTGTCAACGGAAATTGACAATTTATTCAAATCACACATTCCGACATACCTTGCAGAGTAAGTAAACTAAAGTGGCAGTGGGCTGGCCATGTTTATGGAAGGACCGATGGCCGGTGGAGCAGATGAGTCCTGGAGTGGAGACTGCGTATCGGCAAGCATAATGTGGGACGCCCCCCAGCTAGATGGACGGATGACCTAGAGAAGGCGGCTGGGGTAGACTGGATGCGGAAGGTGGAGGACAGGGTGTTGTGGTGCAGTCTGGGAGAGGCCTATGTCCAGCAGTGGACTGCGATAGGCCGAGTTGATTCAAATCACAAAAATGTGATAATTTATCAGACGACACATGAAAACCTATGGCAAGGTTTTAAGTAACGTGTCAATCTGCTAAACAACATATTATTATTTCATTTCCCTGACTAGGTACATGCTAACTAAGCCGTAATCACATTGCGAAAAAAGCTGTTAAAGAAACGGGTCAAGAGCGAGCTGGACTCTCGCATCGAGAGTTCCGTACCATTATATAATATTTTAATTTTTTTTAAAATGAAAAGTGTGCTGTTTAGACATCGTTTTATTTTTCCTGCAATCATTACATAAACTTCTATCACGTAGAATAATTTCAGATTTTTCTCTATGCAAACTTCGGAGATAAGGGGTACGGTATTTTTTTTTAAATTTCATCAAAAGTCGAAAACTGTGCGGCCTAAAAAAAAAAAGAAAAAATGTTTGAGAATGTGAAAGCAGCATTCTTTCATATGATACCCCACATGACCTAGTAGCCCCACATCGAATTTTTAAGATACCCCTTTTAGTCTCTGTTGCAAAAAATGAATATATTTTTATTTATTTCTTATTTACAAAATAGTTGGGAAAACTTCATCTAGAACTATTCCTCAAGTTGCAACATTAGTAGTTCTTGAGATATCCAGCTGTGACAGACGGACAGACAGACTGAGTCGAACCATAAGGGTTCCTTATTACCATTTTGGTACGGAACCCTAATTATATAAAGAAATGTCAGACGTACATGAAAATCAAGTAGGTATTTTATGCTTCGACCCGCAAAAGCCTTCTTGACGATGTCAAGGTCCCACAAACACCTCCCGAGGTCTTCACAAAAAACTTTTGTTGTACGAATTAAAATTACTGAAATGTTCATAATTATAATAAACTTGCTTCTAAATGAATATTCTCCTACATGAAGCAGTTTCGTGGCTGATTGACGACGCATAGCTGATAGAAACCTGAAATCGGGGAAAGCGCTAAGAAATTATTTGCGTTATGTATCCAAAGAACGCCAATGGGAGCCCGTTATATAATTCAATCATGATTCGAAAGACACGTGACGCCATCTATTATCATAATAACGTTATTGTTGAATTCCTCGGGAACAGCACTTTTTTGGGATAAAAGGTACCCTATGTCCGTTTCTGTGTGTGTGACAACGTATATGCAAAACAGGATGATCGTTTCAGTAGTTTAGGCGTGAAAAGGTAACAAACACACTTACTTTCGCATTTATAATATTAGTTAGGATTATTAATTAATTATTCTCTGATCTCAGCGCTAGCTCGTGTTGGAGCAAAATGAAAGGATAACGGGCTGTATAACAAGAAGTATAAAGAATCATGAATGATGCCGAATTGTGGTGTAGCATTATCCTTTATTTAATTAAAAATATATACATTATATTTATAAATACTAGAATATATAATTTTTTGAAAACATGAATTAATTATTATTATTATCTCCTTTACTTAAATAAATACATATGAATTATATTTTTAAATATTAGAATATAATCAATATAAAAACATTTAAAAATATAAAAAATAGTAGCCCACCGGTAACGGGAACAGGGTCCAAGCTACCGGCAGTCAGGGCTCCAGAGAGAGGAACCTCCTGACAATGCGAGCCGTGTCCAGAAGTACCGCTTTCTGAATCAAGCCCTTGATCCAGCTGCCTAACGAAAGCCTCCTCAGGTGTTGGTCGAGGCTTTTGGCTATTAATCCATTGGCTGTCACGACTATCGACACAATGATCGCCGAGTCCACATCCTATTATTATTATCTTATTATTATTATTATTAAGTAGGATAATTTAACCTTCGATACTAGCGTATTAACGCTAATATCGAAGGTTAAATTGGTTAATGCTGATAAAAGGGCACTTAATAGTGCAACCCTTTTATCAGCATTATCGAATAGGTCGTAGGGTTATATTAAATGAAATTATGTAAATGTATTGTTAAGTAAACTAGAACGAATGTTCTAAGAATAGAATCAATCAATCAATGTCTTAATGACACTGAAAAGTTGAATAAGTTACTTAATATTGACAAGTGCGGTGCTATTCTGTAAAAATTTCACGGTGAAAACGTAGTTAAAGCGAGCTGTTTGAAGTGCGCTGTCAAAAGCGTTAGGTGGGATGACCGTTCACTTCAAACTCTCTTCACCGAAATTTTCAGTGAGATTTTTATAATAGAGACCGGTTGCTTTTTTCACATCAAATTCTCACCTGCTCTAGCAGACAGAGCCGTTTAGTTCTAATATCTGACTATTAGTAAAATATAGAGAAATATGTTTCAAAGCACTTAAATTGTTGTCTTGGTCTGTGATACGACTAACTCATCATAATCTCGACGGCAGCCTTTAGAAGTCTATTGCTGGATTAGGAGGGGCTCGTGGTTAAATCATAACAGCCGGTTCATGGTTGCGAGACCATCCATTATATGTCGAGACACCTCCACGCCTCGCCAAGTTGGTTAAGCCGTTGGTCCCAGCTGTCATTCGGAGATTGTTGACAGTCGTTACTGGTAGTCAGAAGCCCAAAAATCTGACAACCAGTATTATCAGAGGATATCGTGTTAACCAGTAACTGGTTTGTGTGTATTTAAAATACTGGTACTCAGCTGCATCCGGTTAGTTTGGAAGCTGACCCCATTTGATCTATATCGTGCAATTAATCTGCCTAGCCCTTTTCTCAACTATATTCACTCGGCTACTCTCATCCAGCTACTACCAGCCAGCTTGCGGAGCTTTACCTAGTGTGGAGGCGTCCTACCCAACGTTTGCTCATTCGCGATCTCCACTCAAGCTCACAACTACCCCAAAGGATCATCACTTCAACACCTAACATGGTCGGCCAATCGCCTCTTCATCTTGTTTATTCTGTGAGTTAGGTCGATGACTTTGTTTATTCTTTTGGATCACCTCAATAGTTAGGTATGTTGGTAATAAATTCAGGATTTTATAAACGATACGGGTCACAAACCCGCATTTCTGATACTCGTAGTACTACTGCGAGAAAACACACTTTGTCAAACAAAAAAACAAATTTTTTTCCGATATCATATTTACAGAATAAACAATTTCATTTCATTTTATAAACTTACGCCTTCTTCAGATGGGGGTAGGCAGAAACTAGGTACATAAAATCCCCTGCTACGATCCTTAAATAGGTACCTACTATTTTCCCTTATTTGCGTTCAAAACCTTTTAAGTTAGTGTAGTGTAAAAAAGTGTTGAAATAATGACTATGACACACATATAACCGTGCATATAACACATGAACAAAGTGTTTATATCATCATATGAGACTCTAAGAAACTGGGACGGACTTGTATAAAGTACAATCATTACTATTCTTGGTTTTAAAATAATTATCACGTAAAAAATTAAGTTCGATTTCAATTGCTTATTCGTCCTATAGGCTAGCTGCGTCCTGATGTATATGTATCCAGCTGTAATCAGCTCCATCCGGTTAGACTGGGACTGGGTTTAATAAAGGACAAAAAAAAATCATCTGTTCTTACACGCACGCCGGTTTCGAGTACTACGCACCTGACCTTTATCACCAGTAACGTCTCTACAACGTGTAACGTTAAATGCGCAAAACCTGAAAATAGTTTGATCAGAATAACGAGCAGAATTAATTGAACCACTTTTTAATATAGGTCACATTTTTCAAAAAAATCATCGTTAAAACGTTGCCGTGTCTATTTATTAATAGGTCAAGCAAGCCAATGTCAGCGCGGCGCAGCGGCCAGGTGACGACTCCTCACTCGGTAAAGCGTCGTCGCAGACGCAAGAAACGATCAGAATGGCCAGTAAAACTAAAACAGCACATAAAACCTTTACAATTTTTTTAATGACTTATTTTCTCTCTGAGATAGGTCAATTAAATTAAAAATCAGTTGGGGTGTCCGAGGTTTTGCGCATTTAACGTTACACGTTGTATATGTCCTAGGCAGGGCAGGGTATAGGGCGTCCTCTCCCGCTGTTCCACTCACATCTGCCTTGTAAATCATAATTATTTTTATTACCTTTTGTTAATCAGAATTATTTTTAGTTCGAAATGTATTTTTCCTCAACAATTAAGGAGCGTACACATTTGTAACATTTTAATAAACTTCTTGGCTATATCGTGTCTATAATGTATGTAATCAAATGGATACCATGTGTGTATGACATCTATGATATTCACATAGGTACCTGTTACGAAGTCTCGTGACGTAGTTCAATAATTTTGTGTTCATCAATTTTTTGTTAGAATAATGACAACGTCTCAACACCATGTCCTTATCATAGTATATTGTCCGTTGAAACGACAAGAATATGAAAGCAACGCAGTTACATGATGAATCGTAAAACGTCAAAGAAGAGTTGAGGTCTTCAAAATATTATCACAAATCACCATTACAGATTTCTATGTGAACAGACCGTTATACGCATAAAAAACACAACAAGATATCGTCAACCGTAGGTTCAATTGAGGTAAGGGACAAAATACGATTTTTCAGGAGATGCCGACAAAGTTTTTTTTCGGACTAAATCGCCCATAACTTTTTCATGAACTTGTATTTTTGTGTGTTTTAGTGCTCTATCTACATGTGTAACATTTATTTAAATAAGTTAGCTATTTAAGAAAATAGATGTCCCTTACAACAACGTATTTTGTTAGTAATGTCCCTTACTGCCCAATTATCTTGTAGTCCCGTCCCTTACATTAAACTGACCTCTACGTTGGATCCAATCTATTAAGGAAAAAATAGTGTAAAGGACTTGTTGAAAAAATTTATGAAAAAAATACAGTGTAAAGAGATTTTTGACAGAAAATGAATTACACACTTTTGTCGTACGTAATGGTAATTCGTTGATTGGGAAGACCCTTACCTTATTTGAAGTGGATTGGCGGCGATAATTACACCATTTAAAGTTCCTATATTGCATAGTTTTTCAGATACATTGTTATTATAGGGCTGATTCGAAATTTAGATCCAAAAATCATTAGAGTAAGGGACATTTTTCTTAAGCTAGAATTTTTTTTTATTCACCATTCGATAGAGCGAAAAATTCTGAACAAAACTGTATACTCAACTCATTTTGGGTATTTTGTCCCTTACCTCAATTGAACCTACGGTCGACGATATGCAACATATATTACTGATATGTATTTATCAGTAGCATGCCAGAGGTTAACGGTGTTTTTGCAACCAGTTGAGTAGGATCGGCATATAAACACAGACATTCCAAATATTCTTCAGTCCAAGAGTAATCGTCAGCTGCAGTGCCTATATTTTAGTAATCATGTGGAAGATAATAAGTCTGTCTGCTCTTCTTATCGTCACTCAGGCAGCGGACATACAAGATTTCTACGGGGACTGGTTCGAGGTCGCTTTTTATCCAATTTCTACCTACATCCCTGTGTGCATACGCTTCAGTTTCGCTAAGAGCCCAGAAAATGTGCAATGTATCTATGATGATGGAAGAAACGCAACTTTACTTAGAGTCCTTATGACGTCAGAAACTGGAGATTTAATTAACGGTCATGAAATGCCGATGAGGGTGGTAGATACGCCTGCGGAAGTGATGCCGGCGTTGAACATTAGCGCCAAATGTGGTGACAAGGTAGTTAGTGTTAGTGACCGTACTGTTGTAAGATTGGTGAACGAAGACTACTTCATTTTATATGGTAATATTCCGGCGTCCATGGAACATACTCGCAGTGCGATAGAGCAGAACTCAGCAATACTTTTTGGAAGAAAGCTCGCGTCTGCAAAGAAATTATATAGTGTTATGATGAGTATTGAAGATCTCAAGAACAGACGAGGAGCCCAGATGTGTGGGATAGAAAATTATGGTGGATACAAGCGTACTGAAAATGAAGTTGGTAACTAATTATTAAAATATAAATCATTAAGATTATTGCTTTAAAATAAACTTGTTTGATTGGTGTTGACTTACTTATTTTGGTTGAGGCAAAAGTTTTTTCTTGGTATAATTTTTAATCCCAAATTAAACGGGGCAGCAGTCAGCACACATGAACACAATTTTCAGATAAGGGATTCTAGCAGTAATTGAAACATTCAATAAATACATTTCCAATACACAGGACATTTATTTATACAACGTGTAACGTTAAATGCGCAAAACCTCAGACACCCTAACTGATTTTTAATTCAATTGACCTATTTCAGAGAGAAAATAAGTCATTAAAAAAATTGTAAAAGTTTTATGTGCTGTTTTAGTTTTACTGGCCATTCTGATCGTTTCTTGCGTCTGCGACGACGCTTTATCGAGGGAGGAGTCGTCACCGGGCCGCTGCGCCGCGCTGACATTGGCTTGCTTGACCTATTAATAAATAGACACGGCAACGTTTTTAATGAAGATTTTTAAAAAATGTGATCTATATTAAAAAGTGGTTCAATTAATTCTGCTCGTTATTCTGATGAAACTATTTTCAGGTTTTGCGCATTTAACGTTACACGTTGTATATGCTTTATTGTACAGACGCCAGCACACCAAGCTACTAGAATTTGTCAAATTTCTTTAATAGATTTTCAACTTTATCTCTAAAGCATTAGGTAAAAAGTGGATTGGGAAAATTTGACAGCTTCGGGTAGCTTGATGTGCTGGCGTCTGTACACCACACAAATTCATAAAATAAAAAATACGTCAAACAATACAAAATATACAATAGGCGGCCTTATCGCTTTCTGCGACGTCTTCCAGGCAACCTTAGAATAGATAGACATTATCTACGGATGTCTAATCACTAAAAGTTATTAATTCATCTAGACAACTACCAAACACCCGGCGCCTGTGTAACCGATCAATTATTATGACTTTAGTTGACAGTTCCATCACAAGTCAATCCAATAAAATCGTGTACATATTTTTTTCCTATAAAATCAAGTAAAGCTACTATTTTTTGTTTGTATAATTCAAATGTGTGTAATAAAATTTCTAGGGGTTACAAGAGAGCGCATGAGTTCAAATCGTCGACCTACAATACTACTCTTCTAATACGTCTGACTTATGAACGTTTCATTATACTCGCGAGCCATTGTTGTTATCCTACTCCCACGCGAATGAAGTCGCGAGCGCAGAGAATCACATGTTATATTTATCAGAATAGGTCAAAGTTTATTACATCCGAAACTAAATACAATCATGACACATGCTTCAGTGTTTGGGCTACTTTACATCAGTGATCTTTTAAGCATTTAACCATGTGGCAAATAATAGTTTTATCTACACTCTTAACCGTTATTCAAACGAAAGGTATACAAAATGTCTATGGGGACTGGATAATGGTTGCTTTATATCCACCTTCTGCAAACGAACCAGTTTGCATACGCTTCTCGTTCGCTCAAAGCCCTGTAACTGTGCAATGTGTGTATGCAGATGGAAGAAAAGCAAATTCAGTGCAAGTTTCCATGATGACAGAAACAGGAGAATTATTGGAACGGTATTCGATGCCGATGATGGTAGTAGACACTCCCGCAGAAGTGATGCCGGCATTAAGCATCGGCTGCAAATGCGGGAAAGAAGAAGTCAATGATCATGCCGTTGCAAGGTTGGTGGACGACAACTACTTCGTTATGTATCACTACGTCCCGCCATCTACTGGAGCTACTAGTACTAAAAAAGAACAGAACGCTGCGTACCTTTTTGCGAAGATAATTGTGTCGGAACCGAAATTGTTTGACGTTATGACAAGCATCGAAGATCTAAAAGAAAGAGAAGGAGCTATAATGTGTTCGGTAGAAAATTATGGTGGGCCTAAGTGATGAAAATCTTGTGCTAATTTGATCTTATTATTGTGATAGACTATTTGACAGTTAGGCCAGTGTATTTGCTGCCATGAACATAATTGTGCTGACCAAACTGTAAGTAATACGATGGGTGCGGAGTGACTTATTTTAGTTGACGATGCAAAACTATATGATTAATAATATGATCGATTAAACAGAAACGTTCGTTTTACTACTAATCCATGATCTAATGGCAATTTATCACAAGTAGAATTTAATAAAATAATAAATCAGGAGTAGAATTTAAATCTTGCACTGGTATCTAAATACAAGATGATAAGTAAAAGTCATTTATTAGTTTAAGTTTTTGCGATATTGATATTTTCCGAATTTACTGCTTCTACCACTATTCTATTCTACTACTATTCTACAACTATGCTGAACTTGTCGAAAATATGTTATCATCATTCCAAAAACTGGGTTGCAACATATCCTTGAAAATTAGTAGGTAAGTAGAGAAGAGTAATTGTATAAGTACTGACAGGTCACGTAAGTGTTGACGCTATGTTCGCGTGGCGTACAAGCTCAAGTGGCGTTTCTGTGTTCTAGTTTACAGAGTATGATAACGGGGTAATAACAGGCATTTGAATCATTTTTGATTGTTGAATGGGCCCGCTCTTGACCTCGCCTGATGGAAAGCGATGGATGAGGTCTATGATGGAACGAGTGTGCCATTTCTGCTTTGGGGAGACAACGCACCCGTGATGTTCTTGGTAGATATTTCAAAAGTCCATGGACGGTGACCTACTTACAAGTGGGTGATCCACCTGCATTTTTACCACCAAAGAATAACTAGGTATGTTTTACATTTACCACGAAATACAACGTGTAACGTTAAATGCGCAAAACCTGAAAATAGTTTGATCAGAATAACGAGCAGAATTAATTGAACCACTGTTTAATATAGGTTACATTTTTCAAAAAATCTTCATTAAAAACGTTGCCGTGTCTATTTATTAATAGGTCAAGCAAGTCAATGTCAGCGCGGCGCAGCGGCTCAGTGACGGTGACGACTCCTCCCTCTATAAAGCGTCGTCGCAGACGCAAGAAACGATCAGAATGGCCAGTAAATCTAAAACAGCACATAAAACATGTTAAATTTTTTTAATGACTTATTTTCTCTCTGAAATCGGTCAATTGAGTTAAAAATCAGTTGGGGTTACTGAGGTTTTGCGCATTTAACGTTACACGTTGTATATTTAGAAAGACTAGTACACAGCACCACCCCAGGGACGTGCCCTAACAGACGTTGCACTGACAGGGTTCCGGATTGGTCTATTAAGAGGTACCGGGACCCCCTCCATGTGTGTGTGTGGTGATCACCGGAGTGGTTTTAGTGAAGTAAGAGTCGCACACTACCTGAGATTTCCCCCGTAAACAAACACAAAGGCGGCAACGACAAAGGGCGGTTAGTATTGTGGGTAATATCTCGCTTCCGCTCGTGGTTTAATTCATGTTCGAAACCGAGAGCGCGTGGGACCTCGTAGAAAGAGGCGTCTCACGGACTGTTGTCGTTCCCGGAAAGGGAAAGACAGTCTACAACGTCCACAGACGAGATGCTAGAAATATGCTATGCTCTCCGCACGCCATAAGGTATAGATAGTTCATGAGAAACTTCACACAAATATTTGGGTATAATTAAGACATGTAAACACTTCATAGAATATACACTTTAATAACGAATACCTTTCACATTGTTACTTATTAATAACTTATGGATATAATTTGGATTATTCATAAGATTCACTACAGCATAACAAAGCCCTTGTTCTTCCACGCAATTTTTATATCGCGGAACATTTTAACATATGGCATAGCTGGCTTCGCGAAGAGTTAGATGTAGTTCTGATCCTTCTTGGTACGAGTTGATACTATGGTTCGATACAGAATAAAATAGTTGTCATCTACAAATCTGGCAACGCCGCGGGTCGTATATTCTTCGGCTTATGCAGCTGACGTCCGACTCATGCTCACTTTAGCAGGAATGGCGCATTCTAGCTTGTAAGATACTTTCTTTTACACAGGACTAAAGAACTAAAGTCTTATTTCTTCCATCATCACACGAACAACGCACATCTTCCGGAGATTTTGCGAACGAGAAGCGATAACACATCCCGACGGATGTGACGGCTGGATAATCAGCTACTGGCTTCCATTCTCCGTAGAAATTCTCCTCCGTAGAAATGTACGTCTGTTGCCAACGAGAATGTATATTGAAGCTAAAATGATTAATTTCCACATGATAAATTCTCAATGAGATATTATTATACCGTCGTTGTAATGTTGCGAAGACTGTGGCACTTGTGTAATACAGAAAAAATATGGCGACAGTGGTTAAAAAGTTGAAAAGTTCGGATACTTTCGTTTACAACCTGCCCTTTAGCATAGCATAGTATGTCTTCTTGTTCATGTCGTTTATTTTTCCAACTAGCACTTTTGTTGCGTTTTGAAATGACTATTAAAACAATTATAAACAATTATTTTTTGGGACGAAGTTGATCATATATTTCTCGAGTACACAACCGTGACCACTCCCTTTCTTTAAGTTTATCAATATGTGTAATTTCAAGCTCTAATTCTGAAGCACTTGGCAATTCGCGGGCCATCAAAAAAACTAGAGTGTCGTTTGTGTTCGTTGTCACATGAACTAATATATACTTCTTGTTCACAATTTCAATAATACTTCGCTCACTAGATCTATAATCTGCATAACTGCAAGATACGTTCACAAGAGGCAAATAACTCACATTTTCAACTACCAACACAGGTACTGATATCACTACTGGCTTAACATTAACAATGCTAGGCTGGACGGGGCGTTCGCCTTCTAGCAACCTAACTTTCATTAGTGTGCAATTTAATCCATCTGAACAGGAGCACTCAATGTTTCGTGGGTCTTCCGAAAAGGCAATGGTTCCACACGCAGGTTCAGTTATAACATGATTTGGGTACACCAGCACAAACGAGTAATTTCCATAGATGTCGTTTAGACATACTCCATGCACGATACCGAGCACCACTGATATAATGATTGCTTTCCACATTTTGAGCACTGTATTCTTGTTAGAAACGAGCGATGAATCTCCTTGTCAACTTTGCACTAAGGATGATAAGGATGTAGTCCATCAAGACGTGTGTGACAACTGAGTGACCACTTAACCTTTGCCATTGCAATTCCTACATGCGATTCTTTCGATTTGCGCTGTGTAAAAATAGACTGTTTATGTTAACTTAAGATGAAAAGGAAATGTAACAATAAGAAACAACGAGATTTTGACAAGGAACAGTTTTATAATGATTTGGAAATAAAAAATATTGTAAAATATATACAGGAAAAAATGTTAACCAGTGCGCAAACTATAAACATGAACTCAGCATAGACATTCATTCACATTGTAGACCCCAAAGCGGAAAATTTTTCGTCGGTTATCATAAAAAATATCAGCTGTTTCACAGAAAAGTTTAATAGCTACGTGCGTGTTCCATCGCCGCCCGTTCAATGTCCACCGCGCACAGGATGGATGGGAAGCAGCACATTAAGTAATTTTTTGCTCCGTTGGTGTAATTGCTGTATGGCGTTCCAGTAGGAGGATAAATAAATAAATAAAATGTTGGACCAACAATTTTTTTTTATACCAGACGGAATATTTCTACATCTAGAATCATTCGCTGAATATTGATACTGGTAACAGTTTGCGCACTGGTTATTTTTTCGTGTATTCTACTCGCTATTAAATTAATAATCGCAGAAGTAAGCGACGTTTTTACATCGTTCAAAAGTTTTGAGAGATAACGCAACCTACTTTTATTTTACTCAACGAAAACACTGGCTGTAACGGGTTTATCATCACCTTAATATCCTCTATACCTTCTCAAGTAAAAACCTACATGCAAAAATCATATGGCGCAAATTGAAACGGGCTTCGTTGGACGAACGCCGAATTTCAAACAACTCGGCAATTTATTTTTCAATCGATCCCTCTCTGTTGCAAAACGCGGCGTTGCGGCCAAAAAGGTGAACGCATCGGCTATTGATAGGACTTTTTTTATTTTTTCACTGCCGTACACAGCTCTGGTTCCAATTTCGAGGAATTTCAGAAACTAAAAATTCGTGTGTGAACGTTATTAATTTAGTGCAGTTATCCAGTTTTTTTGTGCGCTCCAATGATCTCTGTGAATTGGGATTAGATTTCGGAAGTCATAGATTGGTTTTGTTTGCGGGTAGTATGAGCGTTAGTTGAATAAATTCATTGTATTGTCAACCTCGTAATTGTTTTATCACCGTCAGACGGTCTATTCTGTAAAAAAATCACCGTGAAAGTTTAAGTAAAGTGAGTTTGTTGTCATTCCACCTGATTCTTGGGATTGACACTATTGCCAGCTCACTTAACCTAAGGTTCCACGGAAGGATTTTTACAGAATAGCTCGGCTGTTCGAATGTCACTTGCACGTCTATTCTATTTTTTTCTATGGCAATTGGTGACGATGTCGACATTTCTGCCAGTGTCAACTGTGAAATGGAAAAGCAAAAACTTGCGCATCATAAAACGACAAAGTCTATTTTTTTATGTGATAGTTAGATAGTTTCAACCTAACAGGCTTTTAGTTTATTTTAACTTTGACTTTGCATCACTGTCAAAATCACAGTAATCTTTGTTTTCGTCACAATAAGGTGACTGTTGGGTTGCTGCCGTTGACAAATCTGTAAAAACCACAGTGATCTTTATTGTAGTTAGAATAAGGTTGTTCTTGGGTTGCTGTTGTCAGAGGTAAAATAACTGTTAAAGGACTGTAGTGAAGTTTAAATTTACTGGGAATTGTTGTCAAAAGTGGTAAAGCAATTACACGGCTGGCTATACCTACTGAGATGTTTGGGTAGCTTGGTTAGCTGAAGAAATTCTGCAATGGATTTTACTTTTTTTAAATATTTCTTTTGTAAAAGTAGCAGAAAATACCATCTTTTAAATATTATGTTTCTCTTAAACCATTGTAGCTCCATTGCTTTCTCCTATTTCTCATAATTGTTTTTATTGAAGCCTGATAGTTGTTTATTTAATTAAAAATCAAAATTAGATGAAATCTCTGTAGAGATTAGTGGAAAATCGATCGCGTAATCCGTACTAAAATAAAACGAGTTATTTATAATTCTTCCGTTTCGCAGTATTAAGCTAAAAACACAGACAGTTTTATGTTATTTGTTGTCATTATGTCACAAAACCAGTAGTCATCTCAATCTCGATGACACGTCATGATGACGTCATGTTATGACTTCCATGTCACGAATAAATAACTCATAGGTAAACGTACAGTCAAGGAAAACATATAACACACATAACATCATGCTTATATTTCCTAAAGGTTAAAGAGAGAGAGGAGAGAGAGAGAGAGAGAGAGAGAGAGAGAGAGATAGAGAGGAGTACAGTACACCCATATTTCTTCAGATATGTTTAAGTCCCAAGTGAGGGGGCGAGCCTACCTATTGCCCTCAATCGGGCACTAATCCAGACTCCAGGATGTTTCTAAAAAAATCCAGTTGGAGAAACCCAATAACACTTTGCCCGACCCGAGAATAGAACCCAGGACCTCATGATCAGCAGTAGCGCTTGCAACCACTAGACCAACGAAGCAGCCGAGTCGAGGATTTTATGAATAAATTAAATATTTGTAAGTATGTAATAGTGTTAACATATTTTTGCCTTTGAAGAATGGCGAAAGGGGGAAGTGGAGCATAGAGTTGAACCCTATTTACTTAGATATTCAAGAACATAACGTGCTGACTGTTTACTGCCGCTATTATTTCGTTGTGGTCACTTTTTTTGTTCCCTTAAAATATGTATACGTCATTTTAAATCGAAAAAGCGAGTACCATGTTCCAATTTATATAATCTTGTTTCTTTAAATTCACGTTGTGTTACTATAATGATTGCGCATTAATAAATGATTAAATTATAATTTGCTAATAAATGTCTAAAACTCCGCCACGAGAAGCTATAAATGTAAATAAAGAACTTCTACTAAGTTACGTAGTGACAATTCAATCAACATCAAATAATCCCAAATTCAATCAACTTAAAGTAACGTATGTGTAATACGAAACTAACGAGCAATTTCACTTGGTCGGGTTATATTTAAGCGATATAAAATGGTTTCGTCTAATGTTTTGTGGTACTGGAAAGCGTCTGACTCATGGAACGGAAACATTTGGGCCGCCATCCATTTTGAAGTAAGTTCACGCTGACGCTGTCAATGCTGTCATTCATTCGAGTTTCGAATGCGTCTCAGTTTGACTGTGTTGTTTTCGTGAATTAGGTTATATTGGTTGTTGTGCACCAGTTACAACAGAAGTGAGACCTAAGTATCATGAAACGGATGATTACTTTAACAAAGGAGCGATTAGGTGGATAAGAGGTGAATTGCCTACAATACTAAAAGTTCTTCAGGCAGCTAATGAAGCATTTGCACTTTAAAATGGTTTTGTAAATGGAGGCGATAATACATTTCAATCTAAGAATTCAGGATATTACCATGAGCCAATGGACGCTACACATTTCGAACAAATGTGCTTTTTTTAAAGGTTGCGAACCCCTGAATGTGTGTAAAAATTTTAAAAATTTATAGTTTCTCGTGACAGGAAATTTTATTTAATAGCACTACTAGCACGAGTATTAATATTCAGTCTGACAGTTCAGTCTCGCTTGAGAAGTCGGATATGCAACTTGTGTGTAACAAAATGTATTACGTATTTATGTTTTTGTGTGTCGCCGTATCTGTCGGCACGGTGCACAGTGCAGTAGGCATACTTTTACCAGTTGAAAAACCTCAGGAAATGAGTATGTTTTATTTTTTAAATTATTTTTAATTAGTTTTAAGTGTAAGATTTTTTGTAAAATTGGGAAGAGTCTGTCTATACTCCATTATTTCTGCACGCAAATATACATCAATAAGTATGGTCGCCGGCACAATCTGTTTGCGCAACTGCTATCTAAAACTGTAACCAGTAGTGTTATTCTGTAAAAATCTCACCGTGATAGCTTGGGTGAAGTGAGCTTAAAGTCAGCAGTCATTAGGGTTAATCCCTAGCATCAGATGGAATGACAGCTCACTTCACTTAACTTCTCACCGTGAGATTCTATCAAAATCGACCGGCTGAGGTGAGTCCCCAGTCTATCGTACTCTAAAGGTACAAAATGGCCTTCTGACTGCCAACCCTCAATGTGATGTGTTAGCGGATGAATGAACTAAAATTATGCGTATATGTCTGGTCCTTGGTTGACTGGTAGAGAATGCCTAAGGCATTAAGTCCGCCTTTGTACCTTTTTTGTGTGCGAAAAGATTAAATTTGACGGCACGGCTGGCGCAGTGGTTAAGCGATTGACTGCTACGCTGCGTGTCGCGGGTTCGATTCCCGCACGGAACAAATATTTGTATGACCTACAAGTAGTTGTTCCGGGTCTGGCTGTTTGTGTGTGTGAGTTTAAATGTTTGTAAACGCACCCACAATACAGGAGAAATTCCTAGTGTGGGGCAACGTTTTTCTACAAAAAAAAAATATAGTATGCAAGGGAGTCCACTGTAACCATGTTAGTTTTAAATTAAATTATATACGGTGGCCTCTAACAGTTAGTTACCATTTTTCCACTTCAGCATTGGCACACCACATTATAATTTAAAATTGTAGTGATCCAAATGAACTGCTTTAACGTTTTCATCGTTAATGTTGTTCCTTGTCAATAACAAAGAACAAGGATCAAAATTTACCCACGTCCTACAGCAAAGAAAATTGTTTTAAAATAATGATAAAAATGAGTATAAAAAGATGGTATACTTCCGAACGCCATTCTTACAGTCTAACATACAAAAACTTGCTATGAAAATTCGTTCAGGGGCGGTAATATGTAAAAGAATATAGCTGCAATATTGCGAAATACTTGGCTATCCTGACTTGTAATCTAGCTCAACTATCAGTAAAAAGTATTTCTAAGAGGAACCTATTACTTTATGGTGGTCACATGATTCAAAAAATATATATTAGATTATTTCCCTCGCTCTGGCGTGCAAGTGAGAGAAATGCCCAGTATTCAATAGCGAGATGTATGGGCAAGTTACTGTATGAAATGTCTATCCGTCACAGGGCAATGGGCATCGATATCGATCGATTGGCGTAGTCCTGCGTTTGGGTTAATTTTGCAAAAAAAAAAACAGTTGTTCGATGATTGAATTCCATAATTGAAGTCAAGTCAAAATGGCCAAATATTTTTCTATATGGTACTCGTAGCTATATTCCTTTATTATATGTTGTGTGCATATTGCATGCAATATACCCCTGAACGAATCTTCATAGCTATTTTTTATATCTTAGACTGTAAGGATGGCGTTCGGAAGTATGCCATCTTTTTATACTCATTTTTATCTTTATTTTTAGATACTTATTTCTCTTTGCTGCAGTATGTGGGTTAATTTTATATGGAACGTGCTCCTTCTTCTTTAACTACCTTTGACTTATCATAAAAAATAATCAATTGATTCCTTAGGAGTACCTGATTATTATTTTGAATCATATCAACTCAGTCTATCGCAGTCCATTACTGGACATAGGCCTCTCCCAGACTGCGCCACAACACCCTGTCCTCCGCCTTCCGCATCCAGTCTACCCCCGCTACCTTCTTTAGGTCGTCCGTCCATCTAGCTGGGGGGCGTCCCACACTACGCTTGCCGATGCGCGGTCTCCACTCCAGGACTCGTCTGCTCCACCGGCCATTGGCCCTTCGATAGTTTGCTTACTCTGGAAGCTATGTCGGTAACTCCGGTTCTTTTCCGGATAATTTTATTCCTAATTTTATCCTTCAAAGAGACTCCGAGCATAGCTTGTGGACCAGCCCGACCGTCAGTGTCCACGTTTCAGCACCGTAAGTCATGACGGGCAGGACGCACACGACAAAAATACCTTTAAATCATAACGCGGCATCAAAGTTGATGTAGAAATATGTCAATAAATAAATGTTCAATTTTATATTCATTTTTCTACCAAGTATTTAATTATTATTATAAGCCTGTTGTGTCCCAGAGCAAATGCCTCAATTCTGGTTTTCACCCAAACATTGTTGTTGTTAACCGTGCAATATTTTTATCAAGTAAAAGGTTAAGGGTTAACTTCCAGTGACTACAAAATCTAGGCCATACCCTGATAATTCTTAGTGCAAACTTGACACGAGGCTACGTTGCTCGTTTTTAACGAGTAAGTAATCAAATAAAGTTCAGTGTTCAAAATGTGGAGAGTAATAATCCTATCAGCGTTACTGAGTGTCCTACAAGGAGCTAATATTAACGAAATCTATGGAAATTACACAGCGGTCATGCTATATCCAGATAGTTCAGCAACACCACTGTGTGTAAGGATTGCCTTGTCTGAAGATCGACGTAACATTCAGTGTTCTTGTTCTGACGGAAATAATAGTACACGTCTTATGGTAATGAGAATCATAGAACGTATAGCCCCGTTTCGGAAGATAAGTGACCCACCAGAACCGTTAGCAGAACCCGTACGAGTCGTTGACAATGGAATTGATCTGTTGTCCCTCACAAACGTCACCTGCAATTGTGCTGAAAAGCAATATCATATTCGTTTTGTTGTAAAAAATGTGAATGAAAACTATATGTTGGCCTACGTGATAAATGAACTTGGTGCTAAATTTGTGGAAAGGGATTTTTTGTGGGCACGGATTTTGCCGAGTTCTGCCGAATTGGAAGCTGATATCACACTCATTGATGAACTAAAACATAGGAACGGTTCAAGGATTTGTACCCGAGAAATATATGAGGAGATACGTCCAAAAAATTAATTGTATTTTTGTAATATAAACTTTTTTTGTACACGCGAGTTTTTTATTACCGTATTAATTTATTTATTGCACAATGTACACACAGGTACAGGCTATGACTAGGCTTAACTTATGAGTACATGAAGGGCCGTCCTAACAGGAGTAAAGCTGAGGCCAAACGAGCGTAATTTTGTGAGTTGTGAGTCGCGTCATTTGAGTTGCGTAATTTCTGCTGCATTCGGTTTCATACAAAAAGGCAACTCATTTTGCGTCGTCGTGTGGCACCAATTGCCAAATTTTTGTATGAAACCGAATGCGCTCGTTTGGCCTCAGGCTTAGGGCGCAGCAAGTAGTAACATTGAACTTATAGGTAGGTTACTTCATATCACAACATAATTATATTTTTATGATATGTATTATGAACTTAATATTGCTATTCAGACACATAAATGTAATTCGTGTTCCCATGATGGTAGGCAGCCACTTTATAAACATTCTTCTTCTGTCAGTCCTTGTCCTATTTTGGTTTTAAACATTTTTGCGACCCTAGTCGGCGCTAAAATTATTCACTCTTCCATAACAGCTGTCACGTTTTCATGCCTACAGCCGTGCGATTCTGTAACCATCTCACCGTGAAAACTTGGGTGAAGTGAGCGTGGAGTGAGTCGTCAATAGTGTCAATCCTTAGCATCAGCATGACCCACAGCTCACTCTAAGCTCACTTCATCTTAGTTATCACGGTGAGATTTTTCCAGAATCGACCGGCTGATGTTCATTGGTCATATACAGGGTCCCACTAAAATAGACGGCCAAATTTTAACACAGCGCTCAGTACGTCTTACCAAAGTATGTAAACAAAAAACAAAAAAAACACTGATTAAAGTGATTTTAATTTGACCTAAAATAATAAACTGCTGGCACATTACTGTATTTTCGTTAGCTGATTATTTTTCTTGTGAATGTCTAATGCGTTTTTCTTATAATTTTTTTATGATTGTCCTTATTTTGGTCTGAATGATTGCTAAAAGTTTGTCCATGTATTTTAATGGGACCTTATAATGGCGGCATCTATTGGGTGGTTGCATTAAAAGTCGCTGATTTTTAAGTTTTTCAAACGTTTATTTCTACGATGAAAATTTTAATGATTTTAATCAAAATATGCGCCTTCGGCAGCTACAACCTTCTCCCACTTTTCTGGCAAAAATTGAATTCCGCGGCGGAAGAAAGCTCTATCCTTTGAGGCTATCCAATCAGCAATCCATTTTTGGAATTCTTCATAATTTTTAAAATGCCCGTCTTCTAAATCATGCTGAATCGACCGAAACAGATGATAGTCTGATGGAGCCAGGTCTGGAGAATACGCTGGGTGGGGGAGGATTTCCCATTCAAACTCCATCAGTTTTTGTTTGACCTTCAAAGCAACATGAGGCCGAGCATGAAGAAAAATCACTTTTCGTCGATTCGATGCTATTGATGGTCTATTTTTCATCAAATTTTTGTACAAATTCTCTGTTGTTCATAACGCTCAGCGGTGATTGTTTCATTCGGCTTTAACAACTCGTAATAGACAACTCCTTCCATATCCCACCAAATACAGAGCATTGTCTTATTAGCGTGTATGTTCCGCTTTGGAGTCGATGTTGTTGGTTGGCCAGGATCAACCCATGATTTTTTTCGTTTTGGATTATCAAAATAGATCCATTTTTCATCTCCGGTCACAATACGCTATAAGAAATTCTTCTTTCTTTGCTTTGCAAGTAATGAAACGCAGATGTTTAGCCGATTCACAATAGCACTGTCAGTCAATCGATGTGGCAGCCATTTTCCTTCTTTTTGTATCTTTCCAATGGCATGCAAACGTCGCGATACAGTTGATTTATCGACTCCAAGTTGTTGAGCTAATTCTCTAAGCGATTGGGCGGGATTATCGTCCAATAACGATTTTAATTCTTCATCTCCAAATTTTTTCGGTTGGCCTGGCCGTTCTTTGTCATAAACATCACAATCACCACTTTTAAACCTTCTAAACCAATCTCTGCATACTGTTTCGGATGGAGCAGATTCCCCATAAGTTTCCGCGAGTAATCGGTGAGCTTCAGCGCACTTTTTTTCAAATCGAAATAATGCAGAAGTACACATCGGAAAAACAACTTATCACGATCCATTTTTCACTGTACGTTAAATATCACTTAATGAATATAAAAATGCCGACTGTCAACTGGATTTTAGTAACATACCTTCAAGCTTCAAAAATGTATAAGTCACAGTAATTATAGTTCGTTTTAAAAATTGCTACCCACATCTATATGTGAACAGCGGGAATTAATGCAACCACCCAATATATTTTATAACATAACATAACACCACATGCGAACTGCGCATCACGCTGACGTCACGCAAAATCAAATTATGTATTTAAATGTCGCAGGCCGATTGTATGATACGGTTCCGATCTAGCCTGTCCCTTGCTGCCCTCTCCCAGCGACGCCCTAAGCCGAGGTCCTTACCCCACAGGGGTTGCCCTTAGCGTATAGTTTTTAAGTTTTTTAAGCCCTGGCTGGAGGCCTTAATTTATTGAGGCATCCACAGGCAAGCCCGGTTAAGCTGTCGACAACCTCATAGGTTGAACTGCGAGATTACATAACAAAAAAAAAAAAAAATCCGGCATTATGCATACGGCGGCGCCATCCGTTTGGATACTGTCGCATTTGTGTATAATGCCTAAGGCAATTTGATGACGCTTCCGATCGCATCCATTTCGTCAAGTCATATTTTAGGGTAACCATGATTATTAACAAGATTGGCAGTAAAAACTGAGCAGTAAACTAAATAAATATTAGTTATAACAAATAAAGTACAACGGTTTAACGGAGAGTTACGTGTGGGTAATTAACCTTCAAGCGGGCGCGCGGACATTTGTAACGCCAGCGGTCGCGCGTAACCTAAAAGACCTATAGGATATTTCAGGGATTTAAAACACTAATTATTTAATATTTTTTGTATTTATCACATTATCATTATGTTAGGACATAAACAAAATGATAAAATCAAAATAATATTCTAATTTTCTTTGGATTTGTAAGCAATTTGGCATCATAAATGTATCGAGAATCGATCGAATCGCGGTCGATTCGACGCCGCGCGACTGCTTGAAGGTTAACAAATCAGGATTAGTCGGTAAGAAATCTAACTTGAAAGAAGCGCTCGCCGGCTGCTCCACGGCAGGCGCATATTAACTTCTAACAAAAAGAAGAAATAAAGTAGAAACCATAGTTTTAGAGCTGATTTTTCCATCGCCAGATAACTTTTATTCGAGGAATAAAATTGACGTTTGACAGTTTTTGTATGAAATAACTGTCAACATTTCAAAATTATTCCTTGAATGAATTATGAATGTTGGACGCCAATGTGTCTCCCTCGGCACATGGACTAATAGCTGCAACGCAGTTTTATAAACGAATGCAGGTGTTAACAAACACTTTATTTTTTTACCTGTTTTTTGTTCCAACAAAATATTATGTTTTATTTAGTTTGTGCAGAGAATAAATCTTGCCGAACACTTGCAACTAATTCGTTAACTCCTTCGTCTCTCTCTGCGTTCTGGAGTTTTAATTTCAAGTAATTTTAATCTTGTATTATATGTTTAGGGTGTATGGAAGCTGGATGCAAAGTCTGAGGGGGGTGATAGTTGACCCCATTTAGAGCATTTTGAGCCATACGTGTGCCCTATGGTTTCAGAACCTTTTATAGAGGATTCATATCATGGGTGTAGATAAAGTCTTGAATTCAATTGTACATAATTAGATATAAAAACACTCATGTGATATTATTATCACACTGAGATTCATTCTTGTTTTAATATGTGGTTTTAAAACAGTTGCATAAATAAGTAATTTGTTTAATTTTTCAGTGCATCTTGAAGGTTGTTATATTCCAAACCTGGACACAGTTTTACCATATAATCAGCCATTTTCACCTCAAGACGGGAAAAGTTGTGTCCAATACCTCTGTCGGAAGGATAATACAACTAATATATTCACGTAAGTACTTATTAAGTAACATGAAGAGCTTATGGCCTAAGTAATAACAACCGCACGATTCGACCGATCGGGTTCGGCTACACTTCCTACCGGGTTTGGGTGACCATCTTTACATATCAAGACCACTACGAGCCTCAGACAGCACGTTAAGCCGTTGGTCCCGGCTGTCATTCATGTATCTTTGACAATTGTTACGGGTCGTCAGACGACGTAAAGTCTGACAACCAGTCTCACCAAGGGGTATCGTATTACCCAATAACTGGGTTGTGGAAGTCAAATGGGCAGTCGTTACATGTAAAATACTGGTATTTAGCTACGTCCGGTTAGACTGGAAGCCGACCCCAAAATAGTTTTCAAAAGGCAGATTATGACTTATTAATTAACATATTTTTATATAAATGATCTCGTATTGATTTATGAAGTAATCTTCGCCTACATTAAGCCCAAAAGAAATGTATTCGAAGTATATGTGGGCTTAAACAAACCGATTCATGCAGAGCGGAATTCAGAAGATTAAAAATCTTAACCCTAGCGTCAATGTATATATTGGAAGCAGCCTCAATCATAAAGCGCGATATCAGTAATTATGAGACAATGCGAAGTACAAGACATAAGAATGAACTTAAAGCACCTAAGAGTAGAACAATTAAGTTTAAATCAAGCATATTTGGTATCGGTGTAAAAATTTATAATAAATTACCAGATTTTATTAAAAATATTGAAACATTAACTAATTTTAAATACAAACTTAAAGAATTACTGATACAGAAAGTATATTACACAATCAATGAATTTCTAAATGACAAATGTTTTGACTAAAATGTAATTAATTTTCTAATGCTCAATTTCAAAAAAAAAATGACAGGTTTAGTTTATTTATTTATAATGTGGTGTTAATATTGTTATCTTGTTTATTGTGACGGTTTTTGACAGAAATAATTGTATCCTAATTTACATTATAATTGTATACTTCAATGAATTTCTAAATGACTAATGTTTTGACTCAATTTATTCAATATTTTAATCATGCAATAATTATGACAATTCCAAATTAATATTTATACACAATTAATTTATTTTCTGTAATGGTAATTATTATAATATTATGCTGCCTTGGTAATTTTTGAAGGTTTTCTTTTCTTTTTGACATGTAATATTGTAAATATCAAAGATTGTACACCCCATGGGTATGTTACAGTGATACTTGTTACGACAATAATTTTAAGAGCTGTACTTCCACCTGTGACAAACAATAAATATATCTGAATCTGAATCTGAATCTGAATTTAAATAATTTATGAAATGTTTTTTTTTTTTTGCCTAGCAGGAAGACGTTATAATTATGTTATACCGATTTGCTCAATTTACTAAGTGTTTATCATAAAAATAATAACAAATTGCCTCAGTAAAATAATTATTATTTATGAACAAATGTAAATTAATCTCATAATAAGAAACCAATATAATGAGTAAAATATTACCATAAATCAGCATACAGTGGCAAACTCGCTGATGATCATGATCGTAATACTATTATAAAGAAGAAAAATTATAAAGAAGAAAAAGAATAATGCAGCTTATTCTGACCACTGTACAAACTTAGGCATAACCATCGTTTCGTTCTTCTCCATAGGGACCTACTAAGTTTTTGAATGGGGTGTGGGTTTGGTTTTAGCTCCATCTTTCTGACTGTTCGACTCCTTAGACAATTCAAAAGAGCCTGTAAATACTTTAAGTTTTGAGTTTGTATCTCCGGAAATACTCATTAGATTCTGTGTCTTGTAATGTTAATTACTTTGCATACCTTGAATTGTATTCAATCAAGTATTTTCTAACTGAACAGACAGTTGTGCTGCTGGGGAGTTTGTTGCGCCACTTTCTTCTTCCCAGCAAAAGCACTAGGAAGCGGTGAAGGGCGGGCGTTTTGGGGGACTGTCTTTTGTAATGTTGACGTTCGAAAAGTGCTGATTCTCAGCCTAGTTTGAATAAAAGACTTTTGATTTTGATTACACGCACAGTAGACAGTTTTCAAATATTTTTTTATTTATAAATCTTCTGGAATCTCTATGTACAATGCATATCCAGTTGTGACGCTAGTTTAACAGTATCCTTACTCACACTGGTCTACTTATTTTCAGTTGTGGTGCCATCTCTGTCGGTGAAGGCTGTGCCATAGTTCCTGGTGATAAATTCCTTCCCTACCCAGACTGCTGTAACCGCGGAACTTGTAATGAAATCAACCATAAGTCTCTTGTTAGATAAAATTAAGGAAGGCCATCTCGTTACTGTTAAATTATAAGTACTACTATTTTTAAGTGCATTTTATTTTATTAACTCCAATATGAATGTAGCGAAATTACCTATATGTGTGCCCAGATTTATCCCATTTCATTGGGGCGTCGGCTTTCCTAATAATTATAAACCAGATGCGTAGAGTAGATAGTTAAATCTGCCGGTCGATTCTGGAAAAATCTCACCGTGATGACTAAGGTGAAGTGAGCTTAGAGTGAGCGGTGAGTCTTGCTGATATTAGGGATTGACACTATTGACGACTCACTTCAAGCTCACTTCATCGTTGTTTTCACGGTCAGATATTTACAGAATAGGCAGTAATTAAAAGTACCTACTCGTGAACAAGTAGCTCAAATAATAGAACGTATCCTAGCTTAACAGAGTAGGTACTATGAGATCATGTCATGATACCTATTCGTTGGCTGATGCCGCTGAGTGTAGTAGCTCTAGTTGTTTGTAGAATATGTGGTTGAGTGGATAACAGCGTTGCCAGATTTTTTTCTCGGGCAAAGCAGGATTTTGAAACCCTTTGAGTATAAAAAGCGGAATTCTTTCGTTGAAAGCGGGACAAAAAAATAACCTGATTTCCCGGCCGGTGTACATACATAAGTCCGACCGTCTAGAGAATGCGTTCCTTAACCTGTCATTATGACAATTCTAGTAGCTAACAAAGATCAAATTCGTAAAACACGTATTCGTTTGTATGAAACTAACAGGTGTCAATAACGCATTTTCTCGACGGCCGCATAGTTATTAGGGCCGATTAGTTATTTTTTAATAGATATGTACCTACTTATTATTTTATTTGAGTTCCAAATTAAGTTTATATGATAGATACTCGTACAAAATATATTTTAATGAAAATACTATTCAAATAACAATAACTGTCTGGTTTACTCTGTAGGTGAGGCAGTTAAGTCTTCAGAGGGATATAATATTATATAAATAAGTACTTAATACAAAAGAGAAAGGGGTTGATTACCGAAATGACGACTAATAGAGAAGTATGGAAGAAAAATAAATGTACAGACGCCAGCACATCAAGCTACTACAATCTGTCAGATTTCTTGAATAGATTTTCAACTTTAGCGCTAAAGCATAAGGTTCAAAGTTGATTGGGAAAATCTGACAGTTTCGAGTAGCTTGATGTGCTGGCGTCTGTACCAACCGCAAATAAATTGGGATAAGAGCAGGATGATAAATCATTTTAACTATCTTTAGTAAAACAAAGATTCGTGCAAAATCCACGAGAACCTACTGTCAACAAATTACAGTTTGACAGATGTTAGACACAGCACGTTAATTGCGTAACACACTATTACTCTCAATTTGAATCATTTTGATACATATTGCTAATCCATTGCTCTATATGTTCGAAAAACGTGTCTGCTCAACAAAGTAAATAACGCAATGCATGTTGTCGAACTGTCAAAATGAAACCCATTGCTACTGAGTGTGTTACGCAATTACCCCGCAGAAAACTGCGATATTATGGTTTAAATAAATAAATCATTAAAAATCATGACGCTAGCTTGATAGCTATAGAGATATAGCTTTCTTATTAGACTAACAGTGATGGTAGTTCTTTCTGGTCAGAAATAGACTGCGAAATGCGTACTAGGTTAAAATCCTAGCCTCGTGTCACCCGATCATTAAAGATAATGCTCAATCATTTTTAGTTGGAATTGTTATGCACACTGATTTCGTCTCTGTTTTGATATTCTTCGTACCTGGTCTACTTACTTGTTATGTGTGTTTTATTTCTTAGTACAACATTAATTCGATAAGCATTTTTACTTTATTATGGATGACTAATCTTTTCATTTTATTGTATACCACAATGTTTTTATTAGCTGGTTGGTTTTTGCGGCTTAGCGCCATCTATGTAACTTATGCGTAAACTTGATAGTTCTCAGCGACTGGCGTAGATGTCGCTACAATACTCATTTGGTAAACTTTCATAGAAAGCAGCAAATTCTCTTTTGATTAGAACGAATGTCAACGGGTGCCAACAGGACCCTATCATCTGCAATACCTGAGGCATCGTAGATGCGTTGCTATCACAGAGACAAGCCCTAACTGAAGTATCACTTGTGCATGTAATTACACATGCCACGGCCCCCATTATCTTCAATCCGAATCACAGCAAAAATGCTTGGCAGCAGAAATAGGTATCGAAGTTATTCCCTGAACGTCCTTCATCCATCTAGTACCTAATTGAAATATGTGTAAGTAGCTGTGAACTGTCTATCGGAAAAAAAAAACTGTCATTATGTACTACCTCGTTACCATCATCATCTGCCGAGCCCTTTCCCAACTATGTTGGGGTCGGCTTCCAGTCTAACTGGATGCAGCTGAATACCAGTATTTTACGTGGAGCGACTGCCTATCTGACCTCCACAACCCAGTTACTGGGTAATACGGTACCCCTAGATAAGACTGGTTGTCAGACTTTCGGGCTACTGACGACCCGTAACGACTGTCAAAGATCCACGAATGACAGCCGGGACCAACGGCTTAACGTGCTTTCTGAGGCACAGAGGGGTCTTGGTATGTGAAGATGGTCACCCATCCACGGACTAACCGCGGCTAGCGTAGCTTAACCCGATCGATCGACCCGTGCGGCTGTTATTACTTAGCCACAAGCCCCTCCTGTACTACCTCGTTGCCATAAATAATGAAGTCCTCGAGACCAAATTTCGACCACGGCGACCAATCTCAGCGGAGACCAGCCTTCGGCGCGGGAGATGATATTGTAGAGCATAAGTGTGTGCGCAGACAAAGGTGCACTCACTCTTCCCACACTCTCATTATCTGATGGGACGGCAATCCAACACGACCGGAGAGAGATCAGGCGCAGGACCAACGGCTTAACGTGATTTCCGAGGCACGCGGGTACCACACCACCAACTTCCAAACTCCGGACTAAGAAATTCCCAATGGAAAAAACCCAATAACACGTTTGCCCGGACCCAGGAATCAAACCCAGGTCCCCACGCTCAACAGTAGCGCTTGCGGCCAGTCGCTTGCAACGGGGCAGTCATCTCGTTACCATACACCGTAAAGGAAACAATAAAAGGATTCTCCTTGGTAACGTTCAATAAACTCGCTAACTACCAGACGGTGTTTTATGATTATTGCAAAGCCCGTAGTGGCCTCTTCTTACCCAAATTATGCTATTCGTTTTAATGCGTGCTCTTACTGCCAATCTTTGCGCTGGCATTTTTTACATTTTCTTTTCTACATAAAAGATACAATAATCTTTATTATGTACACCATATAAATTACAGATATACAACGTGTAACGTTAAATGCGCAAAAGCTGAAAATAGTTTGATCAGAATAACGAGCAGAATTAATTGAACCACTTTTTAATATACCTCACATTTTTTCAAAAAATCTTCATTAAAAACGTTGCCGTGTCTATTTATTAATAGGTCAAGCAAGCCAATGTCAGCGCGGCGCAGCGGCCCGGTGACGACTCCTCCCGCGGTAAAGCGTCGTCGTAGACGCAAGAAGCGTTCAGAATGGCCAGTAAAACTAAAACAGCACATAAAACCTTAACAAGTTTTTTAATTACTTATTTTCTCTGTGAAATAGGTCAATTGAATTAAAAATCAATTGGGGTGTCTGAGGTTTTGCGCATTTAACGTTACACGTTGTATATGTAGAAATTTTACAAACGGTGACACAATGGGCGGTCTTATCGTTAAGTGCGATCTTTTAAAGACAACCTTTGGACGGATCAAAAAGGGAAAGAAGAGACAGGGTAGTCTGTGGTTTGATCTATTTACATAATACAATAAATCCATGCAGCATATTATACATAAGTAATTGTTTATTAAGTATTTACATAGTTTAAAACGGTAACAGTCTTAAAATAATAATAATAATATGTACAAGTATATAAAAAGGAGGGCAAATAATCAAAGGGCATCAAAAAATTCATCCGTATCGCTGTCAATAGAAAACCTGCCCAAAAGGCTGGCAACATTGCCACGTTGTGTGGCAATGCTGATTCTTTGGCCCAAAAATAGGCCAGCCCTCAGCATATTATACTAATCTAGATAAATATATATATATCACACTAATATTATAAAGGCGAAAGTTTGCGAGAGTGTGTGTTTGTATGTTTGTTACTTCTTCACGCTCAAACGGCTGAACGGATTAGGATGAAATTTGGTACACAGATAGTTTATAACCGGGATTAACACATAGAATACTTTTTATCCCGATATTCCCACTGGATGGATACTTATGCGGGTGAAACCACTGGGCGCACCTAGTAGTAGTACTACTAGGTGCGGCCACGTGTACCTAGTAGTAGTACTAGAGAATGGAAATGTTTTTCTAAATATTCATATTCACACAAGCATCCTGTTTGCCGGATACTGCAAACGGGATGCTTGTGTGAATATGTATATTTAAAGACGTACACTACTAAACGGGATCCTGCAAAAAATGGTACCTGCAAAAAACGGGATCTTGCCGTGGGAAAGAGCCCTAACAGCATTACGTTATTTACGTTGTTGAGCAGACAATTTTTTCGAACATATGAAGCAATGAATTAACAACATCTTTCAAAATTATTCAGATTATGGTTGGTAGTGTGGAGTGTAAATACGTAGCTAACTACATAAACAGCTCTCTCTTGGTTGCCTCGTTCAGATCATGAATGGTCGCGTTTGTCTAACGTCACTGTCATTACGAATGCAATGCATAGTGCATGGCAGACCGGATAGAAAGATAGGGCATACTCGGTGAAGCAGACGAGTCCTGGAGTTGAGACCGTGTACTGACAAGCGTAGTGTGGGACACCCCCAGCTAAATGGACCGACGACCTAAAGAAGGTGGCTGAGACTGGATGCGGAAGGCAGAGGACAGGGTGTTGTGGCGCAGACTGGGAGAGGCCTATGTCCAGCAGTGGACTGCGATAGACTGAGTTAATTTGAGACGTAGGTATCTGATGCTTTGCAGCAACACTCCTTTCATGGGAACAGCGAGGTAATTGCGTAACACACTATCAGTAGCAATGGGTTTCATTTTGATAGTTTAACAATATTCATTGCGTTATTTACGATGTTGAGCAGACAAGTTTTTCGATCTTATGAAGCAATGAATTAGCAATATCTTTCAAAATGAGTCAGATTGTGATTGAAAATGTATTACGGAATCAGGGTGCTGTTAATAAAATACTAATAAAGTTTTATTTTTATTTATTATGAGCAAAACCATTGTTGAAATGGAAGGGTCGTCTATATAATACTTCCAATAACACATAGGTAGATAAAATAAAAAATAAAAAAATAAATCCCTGGACATTTCACACAGCACCATTTGTCCCAAGCTAAGCAACCTAATGCTTGTGTTATGGTAACAAGATGGCTGATAAACTACTTATATACAATTTTTTTTTTTTGTTGTAAATACATACATATTATAGATAGATCTACGGACCACAGATTAAATAATGATTACAACACAGTACAGGAATCAAGATATAAAGACAATAGTAACAGTAATTTATTTCCAAAACTTCTGTGAACATTACATTTATGCAATGTTCACAGAAGTTTCGATCCCTGAGTCGAGGTTTCAAGGATTAGAGTATAGACCATTAAAAGTGATTTTAAAAATAATTTATAGAAAACTGAAATATAATGCACAAACATTGAATTCAGTATTACACATTATAAAACATCATCTGCCTAGCCTTTTTCCCAAATATGTTGGGGTCGGCGTCCAGTCTAACCGGATGCAGCTGAATACTAGTATTTTACATGGAGCGACTGCCTATCTGACCTCCGCAACCCAGTTACTGGGTAATACGATACCGCTTGGTAAGACTGGTTGTCAGACTTTCGGGCTACTGACGACCCGTAACGACTGTCAAAGATCTACGAATGACAGCCGGGACCAACGGCTTAACGTGCCTTCCGAGGCACGTAGGGTCTTGGTATGTGAAGATGGTCACCCATCCACAGACCAACCGCGGCAAGCGTAGCTTAATCTGATCGATCGACCCGTGCGGCTGTTAATACTTAGCCACAGGCCCCTCTTTCTCATTATAAAACATATTCTGTACATTGCCGTCTTTGTTCGCAAACTGTGACATTTATGCATCTTCATATCTTCTCAGAGATAAGATTTCCAGTCACTGTGACGTTGGTATCGCCTCAAGGCATCTCCTACAATAACGTGTCATTTTTAGAGGACGTCACGTGACAGTGATGGATGGCTGTCCTTTTTGGATTGCAGTGCGTTTTCCTCGATTGGTCATATTAAGGTGGATATTACTTATCAAGAGAATGTCCTCGGGAGTAAAGTGGTTGATTCTTAAAAAAAAAACTGTCTTGCCGGCATTTATTTTAGATTGAAATAGCGTTTTACTATTCTTGGTAAAAATAAAAATGACGGGTTGCACTCCGGAAGTGCCGGCAGAAGTGAAAACTTGAATATTAACGTTGTGCATTTTCAATATTTTGGAATGGTTAGGGAATAATTTTGCACGAATTGCTTTAATTATCAGTATAAAAGTACTATCATTTATGTGGTAGAATCCAATATTTATTTATTGCGCTATCGTACACAAACATGATCACACGAACATTCGCGCAAGCGCCCTGCGCCGCCTAAACGAAACAGCAGGCGCAGGCATACATTTTCGCCGCGCGCCGCGCCGTAGAAAGAGAGGGGGATACTTCCTGTCCTACGGCGCGCCGGCTGTCTACTCTCCATCCGTCTTACGAATTTTCGATCAGGTCACGTGTCCTGACGCGAGTTTAACATTTTTTACCCATTACAAAAAAAGTGTACAACGCCGCTAAAGAAGTTTTCACTTCAAAATGAAGTAATAGACATAATTAACACATATCGGGGTGCAAATACTCGTATAGCCATTTGAATAAGGGAAGATGTTAGGCGAGGCTGATTCTTTAGTCAGTGATCATGGGAATTTGATTCCTAGGTTGAGTTAAGTGTTATTGTGTTTTCTGTCTGAAATTTCCAATAGCAGCAAGGGTTTTGGCTGCACCTATTAGTTACATAGTTTTATTACCTTAACCATGATCTATGGGGACTACGTAGTAATATAGCTAACTCATAATAAACAAATCACGTCAGTATTCACAAAACTTTAAAATTTCTAGATTTATTTTAATAGAATAAGAACATAATCCGAATCCAAACACGGCTCCAGGAAACCAAGACTTTAAAAAAAGATTTAAATTAATAAATAGCTGCAGAATACAACTGCACCCAGAGGAGGAGCGAAAAAAAGAGATGCAAGATAACAATGATTTAATGAACGCGAAAAAGTTTAAGCATCCCAGTTTAAATGCCACCCGTGAGTGTACTGAGAGGACTTTGTTCGCGCTTTTTGTTCGTCATTAAATGTTCGGGCGCAGTGAGAGCGATCAGGTTTTAATTAGATAATGGAGTAATTTTTAATAACGTATCAGTACCTAAAGCAGTTTTGTATCGGACTTAAAGGGGAAACGCTCATACTGGTGAAGATCGAAATATGAAATTCTAAATAATATCACTTAGTGAGATGTAGGAATGCGAGCAACCAATAAGACGATGCAACTGAAAAGAATGTTTCATAGGCGCAAATAAAAATGCATTTGTGATTTAAGGGCAAATCATAAAGGCGATGATTTGCATTTATGTCAAAAATGCTTTTTTTTTTTTGCAAATTCTTTTTTTATTTTTTATTTAAATGCAAATCATAAAGGTGATGATTTACATTTAAATCACAAATGCTTTTTTATTTGCACTTATGAAACATTTCTTTCAGTTGCATTGTCTTACCTTTGTCTTATGTTACTTGGGGTCAGGGTAACACGTTTTCTTCTTCCATTTTCCCCAGTCAACAGTCACTCTATTATACACTACGTTCTCTTACATAACGTTCCTCACACAATTCATTCATCACTCATTCAGTTATATGCGTTTCCTCCTCCTTCATCACAAACCCATACCAATGGTTTAATGTAAATATAATAAATAAAATTAAAGGAGATGATATCAATTTGGCTTTTCGCGAAATGGGAGTTTCTGAGGGTTCTTGTCTCGAATATTAATGCTAAAATAATGAAATCAAAAGCATTTTATTTCACTCCTTTTTCAACCAGCTCAGAATATTTATAGTATTTTTAGTATATAGACACTCTTCCATCTGATCCATTTCCCGTACGTTCCTTCATAACTGATGCCCTCCATAGGCCTTTAATATCTAACGTGACGAGACTATAAAAGAAAGGTCAGTATATAAAGTTTTTATCTACTCCAGTCGTAAAAAGCGATTGATAGACATGATCGTAGGCAACAGGCTACCGACCTTTAGTGGAGTATCACACACTGCATGTAATAAGACCACGTGCTTAGGACCAAGTTCACCAATGAAAGAACGATCAGCACTTCTGCTGAGCTGACAGTGTGAACATTCCATAGCGAAAATGAAAGTGACAGCTCTTGAACGCAGTTTGGATGTGCTGACCGCGTACAGTTTCATCGGTAAAATTCACACTTAGCGTCCACATTTGTGTCATTTCAACGGACAATACACCGAACAAAACGATGGCACTAGTCTCGCTCGCGTCGCTTGTGTATCTCGCGAAGCCTCGGATTAACTCAAACTCCAATAGTCAAAATCAGAGTTTCCGCAGCGCATGCGATGAAAGACATTTTATGGCTAATTTTTTTACACCTTGGGTTACATTATTGAAGTTTTAGAAGGGACCCCTATTATTTTCTAGTAATAAATATAGCCTATGTTACTTAAGAATAGTGTAACATTCTAATGGTAAAAAAAAAAGAAATTGGTCTAGCAGTTTTTGAGTTTATTCGTTACAAACATACAAAAATACAAATCTTTCCTCTATAATATTAGTGTAGATATTATGTATAATGGACTCTAAAATCATTCACTGTGTTTTGTCAAGTGTATTTGTCACTGACCGTGATGTCTGGTCCAGAGAAAAGTCACAAAATGTGGACGCATTTTTTTATTGGTTATTAATGTATATGTATGTTTTATATTTATACCATACGTTAAAAAAATCATCAGCCGGCCTTCGCTGGAGTCGGTTAAAAGTATAAACAGTCTAACAGTGTGCTCGAGTTTGTATATGAATGAACTAGTGCCAATAGCTAAAACGGATAAAACATACAAAATCTATATCAACCGATATACAAGCTTTTCCAAAAGCCTAAACCGCACCGCTCTGTGATTCATAAAAATATTTTCTATTCAATAATTTGATCGCCAACAGCGAAACCAAACTCCATTTATTTGTACAGTGCGCAACGTAACAAAATATATTTTTCTCGTATAAATACCGGCTTACGTGGAAATAAAAATACCTAAATAAAATTGTTCGGATCAAAGGCCCGGTGGTTTACGGAAAAAGTTTATAGTTTTTGACTATAGTTTTTAGTGAAGGTTGCGTCATTTTCGTAATATGAAATTGACAATTGCCATACAGTGGCAATGCCGTCAGTCTCTTCGGTAAATAACCAGTCGACAGAGATTGCAAATGATTTTTTTGACACCATTATTTTATAATATTTTGCTAATAGTTTTAGATTATATTTTATACGTAGTTATTTTTATTAATTAATTTGGTATAAGTTGTTATTTAAGTAGTTATATTTTATTTTATGTCATAATTAAACGAGGAATATTACAATCAGGTAAGTCTTAAAATGGTAAGAAATGATACTTACGTCGGTAAATCGTAGCCAAGCCAGTGGTCAAAATTAGATATCAGCGTGTTTATGTCGTAGCAGTAAGGGTGATTTACCGATTCTACAATTTGTATTGCGGTTTCTGGGATTCACCAAATAATATGGAAGTTCGGTTAGCTTTTATTGAAATTCAAACCAAATATAAAAAAAAAAAACAAATTATATATACATAACATAGGGCTTGTAGTAGGTTAGGTATTACGAGTACAAGGTTTTCCCCTGTAGTTAATAATGTTCTGTGGTTTGTTAAACGGCTAATTTGACCGACATGAACGAACGACTAATTTGCTATTTTGTGCGACATCTATATTAGTATGGTTTTTTATTGTAAAAAGTTTTTGGAGGTATCTTCGTGATTTTTTGTATCGTATCAAAATAGTTGTATTATGTTTTCAATACGTTATCTAACTAGCATGTATCCTGAATAATATCTTATATTTGTTTTCATTTTGATAACTGCAGTGGATCATACTTTAAGGTATTATATATTATATTAAAAGTTGCGTTTAGCTCCTGTAGTCCCCTTAAAAACCACGTCAATTCCTTAGTTAATTACGATATCTTTTATTTACGTATTCTCTATGACACAATTAACGAAAACTTGCGAAATTAACGCGAAGTTGGGGTGGTTTGAACTGTCGCAATTTATGTTTTACGTAGGTACGGTTGCGAATTCGATTCCTTGCCGTTACAGGAGTTTATAAAAGACACAATATTGACGCGGTTTGCACGGGTGGTAAGATTACGCGGGAAATAATAATTACCACACAAAAATAGGCCCCAGGATCAAGTTGCTTGGACAAAACAGACTAATTCTTATTATTAATTTCCAGAAAAAAAAGCTAAATTTTACATACAGTTGAATCTCAAATTCTTTAACCAGAAAATACGAAGGTTAAAACGATAGCTAAGTTATCCGAACGGACGGTTTTACCTGAACTAAGAAAATATCTAGACTATGTAAGCATCTATTGATTATTCAAGCCAGCCATTCAGATAACGACATTAGCCAATTGAAGCCAGTTGAGGCTTCCATGGTCGTAAAGTACTAGAGTAGGTGTCTGTACGCACCTAAAGTGTTGCAGAGGTAATCTACGGGAATTTCTATCTCAATTACAACACTATTTATAAAAATAAACCGCGAATGTTTATTTCCAGAGTTTTTTATTTTATTTTTATAGTTAGGTAACCTTTACGTGATAAAGCGGGCTCTGAATCGTGCAGCTAAGCAAATTACGAACAGAACCCATTTCCAAACAAAATTCGATTTCTAAAATACAACTATTTTACTGTCGCCATATCTGGCTGGTGTACCCAACTCTGAGCGCTTATTTTGTTCACCAACCCCATGCAAGTAATGAATAATATTATTAATTTCTGTGATAACTTAATTCTTGGTAGACATTAAGGCACTTATTATTTATCTATACTAATAATAAAACTGAAGAGAACAAACTCTTCTCTTTTCTTGTTTGTTTGAGCTCGCTAATCTCTGGATCTACCGTAGGATTTGAATAAATATTTTTTGTATCTGATAGCACAATTCTTGAGGAAGGCTATAGACTATCACACACACATCATGCTATGATGCTTAGAAGCCGAACAACAAGAAAAAAGTCAGAACATAAGAACACTTAGATGCTATAATGAAGTACCTAATAGCGCGGTAAGGAGATGCGGTGCGACGAGGTGGTTCGGGGGAACAAGTTTCACGCAAAGTAGCCGAATGAATGAATGACGAAGGAATTCGGCATTGGTGATCTGAGCTTCTATCACGTAGGAGGTAGTTTGTGATTGCTTCCATCTAACAACACGTCGAGAAGCCGCGTCGTCGTGGATGACTGGTCCAAGGCCTATTATAAGAAAAACGGCTCTAATTTTCTCAAACCATCTATTTAAAGCTTGAAACACACGAAGGAGCAAGCGAATGTTATCTAAATAATTACTAAGGAACAGATATGAGGGAGGTTCATTACAGTTAGTCCTGCCTGCAGTTGACTAATGCACGTTATTTCCTTGGCCAGGAATTAACTATGCCTGTGTTTTGCTCGTCTGTCTACGGTGTATGGCTTAGGTTATAAGCGGCTGTGGGTTTTATAAATACGAGGGTAGATTGAAAAGTTTTTGGCCTCATATAGACCGTAGATTGAAAATCAGAGAGATAGCTGAAATCATAGGCATATCCTATGAATGAACTCAAACTATAATTCATTATGAATTGGGGTTTTCGAAGGTTTCTGCGAGATGGGTACCGAGGCTCCTTTCAGCCGAACATAAACGCAACCGACTTACGATTTCGCGCGATTGTTTGGAGTTGCTTGAAGCCGATCCACAAAACTTTTTAGAGAGATTTGTTACTTATGATGAAACTTGGGTTCATTGCAATACTCCTGAGTCAAAACAACAATGAAAAGAATGGAGGAGACCAAACACACCGCCTCCGAAGAAAGCTAAAGTGATTCTGCCTGTAAGTAAGGTGATGGTATCAGTATTCTGGGATTCGAAGGGCGTCATTATAGTCGATTACCTACCGAAAGGAACCACCATAAACTCTACTTAGTACGTCTTCTACTTTTATGTCGGTTGCGTGATTAAATTAAGAAAAAACGCCCAGGAATGTTAACCGAAAAAGTGTTGTTTCATCAAGACAACGTACGCCCTCACACGTCCTGCGAAACGATGGCTGAAATCCATAATTGTGTGTTCGAATTACTTCCACACCCCGCTTATTCGCCTTATTTGGCACCATCTGACTTTCACCTCTACCCCGTCTAAAAAAACATTTAGGAGGACAGAAATTTTCATCAAACGAAGAGATTGAAGCTGCCGTTAATGCCTATTTTGAGGGGCAAGATGATGTTTTTTTGATTTTTTGAAAATAGGATAATCACTTTAGAAACCAGCTGGAAGAAGAGCATTGAGAACAGTGGTGATTACGTCCTAAAACTAAAATAATTTTAAAATCTTCTGGTTTTGTTTTCATATTCAGGCCGCGAACTTTTCAATCCACCCTCGTTACTTTGTGTATTACTTATGAGAAACCTCATCTGTTTAAAGACGAAAGCATTTGCATAATCAGTCTATAATGTTCCCACTGTTGGGACACGTGCCTCCTCTCTGTAAGAGGTAGAGGGCCGTAATCCACCACGCGGGTCCAGTGCGCGTTGATAAATGTCACATCGTCGTCGAATTTAAAGTTCTAGGACACGCCGGTTTCCAGACGAAATTTTCTTTCACCGTTTTGAGAGCAGTGATGAGGTGATGAAATAATATACACAAAGTAAAACATCTGTCTGGATTCGAACGTACGACTTGTAACTCGTAAGTCGAGGCCATTATCACTGGGCCACCACTGATCGATACACCACACTCTGGTTTCCTTATAAAGCGCATCAATCGCCTTTTATAAGACAAATACTACTGTTGAACTCGTCTCGTGTGCAATAATAATGCATAATGAATTTGGTACTTGTAAGTACTGAATTTAAAGAGCTTAGCGCTATCCACGGCACGATTGATATGACAGATTGTTTACATCCGGCGCTCACCAGGCATCAGCCCCGTTACCATCTTGATAATTAGCTGATGCTTTGTAATTGATTAAAATGCTTAGCACACCGCAAGAATAACCAATTATTTTAGTTACCTTTTATGAACAGGACTTTAATATGAAAATGAATTTCTAAATAAATTGCGATCGATGTGGCGAAACTTCTTCAAGAAGCCGACGTCCAACAGCGAACGTCCTTGTCGGAACTATTATCATAATGCGGCTTTACTGGTTCATCGAAAAGTTTCCGAATCGGGGGAGGGAGGGGGCTAATTTTATCAAAACTCACGTCAAAGTAGCCGCTGTCTCTTATAACTTGCACCACAGACGTTTTCCGTCCGTCTATCTAACCGCTGCAATTTAAACCCATTGTCTTAATGAAACAGGCCGTTTCTACACATTACGCCCTCCCCGCGTCATTTATAGAACAAACAACGACTTACTGGCGAAGACTGGAAGAAAATTTAATTACGTGTGAATTATTTAACTGTTTTGCTGAATATTTTAATAGTTAGTCGTAACTACGGTTAGAAAGTGCTCTGGTTATTTTTTTTGTTGCGAATTAATGAATGAAATTGTTGATATGTTTAAGTTCTCGATGAAATTTTGTTCTTGAATGCTTGTCTGTTCCAAGATAATTGACCATTAAAGTTAATTATTAGACAAAAAGTAGCATTACTGTTATTTTACAATATCAAAATCACAAAACTGGTTAGTTAGTTGATTCTTCTCGCACTGTTTGCTTCAATGTTTACTAAGTTTTTTTTTATAGGCATAATATTGACAGCAGATTCATTTCGTTCATAAAGTTTTTAGTGTAAACCTAGCCTCGAACAAAAAAAAAAAAAACTAACGAGAAAAGCAAGACTAATAAAAACTTGTATAGTTATCAATTTTGTGCGCTAATAGGTACTTACCAGAAATAAAACCTTTACTGTTAGATACAAAGATATTTTGGCACTCGAATGACGTTGAGAGGGGGACGGTGTTGGTAAATATTTGTGAAATTGTTTTGTGTAATCATCATCAGCTGCCTAGCCTTTTCCCAATTATGTTGGGGTCGGCTTTCAGTCTAACCGGATGCAGCTGAATACTAGTATTTTACATGGAGCGACTGCCTATCTGACCTCCACAACCCAGTTACTGATGATAACTCTTGGTAAGATTTGTTGTCAGACTTTCGGGCTTCTGACTACCCGTAACGACTCTCAAAGATCCAGGAATGACTGCCGGGACCAGCGGCATAACGTGCTTTCCGAGGCACGGAGGGGTCTCGGTATGTAAAGATGGTCACCCATCTACCACCAGACGAACCGCGGCAAGCGTAGCTTAACCTGTGCGATCGTTCTGTGCGGCTGTTATTCTTTGAAATGGATCTTTTGGAAAAAAACAAAAAACAAGATGGCAGCGCTAGTTCCAATTTTGGCCACTTGCCAAAATAACTTTGTAACGCTATATAAACTGTTGTCGAAGAAATTCAAGATTAAGTATGAAAACTAAGGGAGTGAAGTTCATTTTCTTTTCAGCCTGTATTAAAATATTGTGCTCAAAAAAGAAGATTCTGTACCTAATTAGTTTAGCAACTCGGCCGCTAAAGCCTACAAATTATGTGCCTTGCTTATGTTGAAGATAATTTTGCCGGTGTTACTAAGACTTGAAATATGTCTGTTTTACATTCTAAATGAAGTCAAGTTATTTTCTAGATATTTTAGAGAAGTTTATTCATAAGTAATTGTATACATAGGTAAATTTTTCGAGACAGACAATTAACGTTTTTCCAAAAAAAGTGGAATATGTATACCTAAAACTGAATTGCCATTAAAAGTTGAAAAAAGAAAATTATTATTTCCCTTCTGTTCTCCCACATTTCTACCACATTGATAGGCACAACTATTTTAATTACAAATAATAATAATAATAATCATTTTGTTATAAGGCAACTAAGGCCCATAGATAAAATACATAAAATAATCTTATACAATAATAAACTAATACATATTAAAAACCTTAAAACTATAACCATACACGTAACGTTGTCGACGTCGTGTTTAGTCTTTTTCACATAGCACGGGTATGGTGACCACGGGGGTTTTATTTTTTTATAGAAGTGTAAGTAAAATAAAAAAAAAAAACAATTGAATATCGTATCGAAACATTTTGTTGGAAAAGCTAATATAGGCTTTCCTGGCAAAATGTGTTGTTGTTTGTTTCGTGTTTTGTGTTTTAGTTTTTAGGTTGTTAATAAACAACCTAAATACTTAATTGTAAGTAATGCCGTTAATATACTAATTAGTCAATCTTCATCGTAACCATACTATACGTCATAATTAGATTATAATTTTCCCACCACTTCGAGAGAGAGTGGGCTGTAATCTAGCACACGGGCCCGATGCGGACTGGTAGATGTCACGTGTCTTCTAACTTTTGGTTCTAGGACAAGCCTCACGATGTTTTCCTTCACCGTTTTAAGAGCAGTGATGACGAAATTATTTACACAGTGAAGCGTGGGTTCGAACCCACGAAGTACCACTCGTAAGTCTTGGCCGCTACTACACCCATACAACATAAAAGTATTCCTACCAGTAGCGCAAACAACAAAGTCTCCACAGTAACAAAATACTCATAACAAACAAAATTTTCATTAAAAACATGATTGTTTTACAAAGTTTAACAGAGGCTCTAGATGTTACGCAATTAACTACTTGAGCGCATATTAAGGAAAATTTTGCTTGTAACATGAGACGGCTTCTTAAGAAATTAATAAAATTATAATTGGTCTTTTATGAAGCGGGCCCTAACCTTTGAATTTCTGGTTAGAGTTGGGGCCGTGAAGAGGGGAACAACTTTCTGATATTATGTTATATGATGGATTTTTTTAAATTTTTTGTTTATTGTTCTTTTATTTCTTTGATTGGTATGAAATGAAGGAGAGCAGTGGTGGCCCCGACTTACGAGTTGTACGTCGTGGGTTCGAACCCAAGCAGACGCATTACTTTGTGTAATTTATTTCATCACCCCTTCTCTCAAAACCTGTGAAGGAAAACATTGTCAGGAAACCGGCATGCCCTAGAACCAAAAATTCGACATGTGACAGCTACCCACTCTGGGCCCGCGTGGTGGATTACGGCCCATTGCCTCTCACAGAGTGGAGGCCTGTGTCCCAGCAGTGGGCACGTTATAGGCTTATTATTTATAGAAAAAAAAAAATGACAATAATTCAATTAATAGTCAGTCAGTAAGTAGCGCTTCTTCTTCTTGGTGTCAATGGCACGATAGTTTATTAAATTCTGTAGGCCTAAAAGGACGCGCGGAGGCTTATTCAATTCACTTTGTTACAATACCCCGACATTCAGACCTACGACATAATTATCTGCGAAAACTTGGTTGTGCCATTTATACCATTGCCTACGCCTTAGTGGAAAATAGGCGTAATGTTTAGTTATACGAGTAATATGGCCAGCACATCAAGCTACTACAATATGTCAAAATTCCTTAAAATATATTCTCAACTTAATCACTAAAGCATAAGGTTCAAAGTTGATTGGAAAAAAATGTCAGTTTCGGGTAGCTTGATGTGCTGGCGCCTGTACAAAAATAATAATAATACCAGCCTATTATTGTTCCGCTGCAGTGCCTGTGCCCTGCAGTGGGACAATAACCCCAATAGCCAATAGCCTTCTCATACAGAGAAGGCATGAGCGTTGATCACCACGCTTGCTCAAGACGTTTTGGCGATTTCAGATTTATATTAACTGTAAGTCCAGGTTTCCTAGCGATGTTTTTCCTTCACCGATATCAGTAAACCCCAAGAGAAATTCAGAAAATAAATAAATAAATATCTTAGAGCTGATTTTTCAATCGCAGAGAATTTTTATTCTTAGAATAAAATTAACTGCCGACAGATTTTGTGTGGAAGACCTGTCAAAAATTCAAAATTATCCCTCGTATAAAATTATCTGGGGTTGTAAAAATTAACCCTAAATAAAATTTAAAAAAAAATATATATTATGTGCATGTCAACTTAACTTGCAAGGAAGTGTACGCAGCGATGATTGCCTACTCTATGTAAACTTCAGTTTGTAATAATATCTGACTTACAAACAATTAGTTTTGTTGACATAGATATTTATTACAATGAGCTTATTAATTAATACTGAAACATTTTACTGTTACTTGTAACACATTGTTATTAAATTGAGTGCTTCTCTTTGCAAAACAAAGAAAGCTCACGTAGCTCAAAAGGCTTCTCAACTTAAATGGGATTGGGTAGGACATATCTGCCGCATACCGGATAAACTGTGGGTCCAAATAGCACAAAACTAGTGGCCTGAGACAGTGAGGCGGGGTTGCGGCAGACCACGTAGGAGATGGCGGGACGAGCTGGATAGGTTTTGTCAAAAATAGAAGGAGGACGTGTGGGCTCAGCAAAGGTGGAAGAAGTGAGAGGCCTTTGCCCAGAAGTGGGACAGCGTAGTTTTTAGGGTTCCGTATCCAAAGGGTAAAATGGGACCCTATTACTAAGACTCCGCTGTCCGTCCTTCCGTCCGTCCGTCCGTCCGTCCGTCTGTCACCCGGCCGTATCTCATGAACCGTGATATTTATGTATTTATTTATTTAAGCTTTCGCACAAACGGTACAAAGGCGGACTTAATGCCTTAGGCATTCTCTACCAGTCAACCAACAAACCATGCAACAAACGTAATTTTTTTGCCGTTTTTATAGATAATGGTGTGCGAATCCGACTCGCACTTAGCCGGTATTTTTCTATCTAAACAGACGCCCAGAGCTGTGCTGCTGGGGAGTTTGTTGCGCCACTTCTTCTTCCCAGCGAAAGCACTAGAAAGTGGTGAGGGGCACGGGCGTCTTGGGGGACTGTCTTATGTAATATTGACGATCAGAAAGTGCTCATTCTCAACCTTATTTGTATAAATGACTTTTGATTTTGTAAGCTAGTAAAAAAAAAATTGAAATAAAATCATAGTAATGGTGAAGTCTATACAGGAAAACAAATTAACCAGTTTGCTAACTGCAACCATGAATTTAGTATGTGATTCTAGACTAGCGTAGAAATTATTCGTATATAGTTCCTCATTATCATATCTTCACGTCCCACGTTGTATTTTACGAATGTTCATGCAGTCAAAATGTGGGTGTTATTACGTCTTTGCCTACATCTTCAAGGTGAAAACACGCGTGATGTTCAAGAAACCATAACGAGCCATCACGACCCGAAACTATAACGATTTTCTTACACTTGTCTTCAAGATTATTATGGAAATTAAGACCGAAAAAAGGCAGCAAGCCTGCAACTTATGTCTTAGATGAAGTATCCACTAAAAGTCAAATGAGGGTACCAAGGATGGCGGTCGTAAAGAACAGGCGGTCGTCTTTTGTTACGCCATCGCTGTAAACTAACGTCTTTTACTTCTGCTTAGCAGTAATATTGAAGCTCTGGATAGTGTATGTCACCATTATATCTATATTAGCAGCAGAGTTAGCCATGGATGTCACCAAAAGTCACCAAAAGAGATAAGTGACCAGGGTCGTCGGAAATAGTTGAAGTTTAGTAAGAAACCGATGGATTTTTTTGAATGAAATTTAACTTGATATAAATGAACTGTTTGTTTTGTTTTAATCAAATTAAATTTCATTCGAAAGGTTCATCCAGACCGCAGTTACTTTTTGTGGAGCAACGTCTCCAGTATTAGTGGGCAACATCCGATAGCAAAAAGTTATTTGTTTTTATGTTATCGTGTTGCATTCTGTTGCTCCACAAAAAGTAACTGCGGTGTGGATGCACCAGTAAACATTCATCGGTTTCTTAAGGTGCCTCCATATTAAAGTTTCTTTATGTGGAGCAACGTTTGCAAACTTTTAGTGAGCAACAACGGACACCAGAAAGTTATCTAGTAAACTTACTAAAAGTCATAGAAAGTTACTTAGTGTTATCATATTGCAAAATGTTGCTCTTCATAAAGTAACTTTGGTGTGGATGCACCGTTTTTAAACTTCAAGTATATCCAGCAACCCTGGTTATTTATCCCCTTTGGTGGCCCCGGCAGGAGGGGCTTGTGGCTAAGTAATAACAGCCACACGGGTCGATCGATCAGATTAAGCTACACTTGCCGCGGTTGGTCCGTGGATGGGTGACTATCTTTTCATACCAAAACCCCTCCGTGCCTCGGAAAGCATGTTAAGCCGTTGGTCCCGGCTGTCATTCGTGGATCTTTGACAGTCGTTATGGGTCGTCAGTAGCCCGAAAAGTCTTACCAAGGGATATCGTACTACCCAGTAACTGGGTTGTGGAGGTCAGATAGGCAGTCGCTCCATGTAAAATACTGGTATTCAGCTGCATCCGATTAGACTGGAAGCCGACCCCAACATAGTTGGGAAAAAGCTAGGCAGATAATGATGATGATTGATGACATATCATCCATATTTGCTAGTTATTTTTTTAAGTCCCGTGTAATAGAAGGCCAACGAATTGCCTACAGCCGGTCTATTCTGTTAAAATCTCACCGTGAGAACTTAGGTGAAGTAAGCTATCATTCAACCATATTCTGGGAATTGACACTAATGACAGTTAATTTTAAATTCACTTCACCCAAGTTATCACGGTGAGATTTTAACAGAATATCACTTCAGCCGGTCGATTCTGTAAAAATCTCACCGTGGTAACTTGCGTGGGGTGAGCTGTCAGTGCCATCCTACTGATGCTAGGGATTGACCAAGCAAACATTTACAATCCTAATAGAGATTTTAGTAATATTTTTTTATACTAATTCTATTCGACTCGTCAGGACTAGTCTAGGAAAAAAAGAAAATAACAACTGTTTTGCTATTTTATTTTAAAATCCCATAAAATAGTAATGTTTTGACAACTAAAATACTAGCGTTGAAATTATATAAAATTTATCATTAGAATTAGCATAAAAAAATATTATTAAAATCTCGATTATGACTGTAAATGTATGCTTGGTCAAACCCTGGTGGGATGACACTGACAGTTCACTCCTCGCTCACTTCACCTAAGTTTTCTCGGTGAGATGGTTACAGAATCGTACTGCAGGAGACAAATACAGATACTGGACTGCTACTGAGAATTTTCTAATGATAAATCCCGACCTAGAGATCGAACCCAGGGCCACCTGTTCAGTAGTTACACTTGCCAACGAGGCCTTGATTTTGTTCAGTCTCCTTTGTAAACGATTTTTTTTAATTTATCTTCAATAACTCGTTGAGATTCTTAAGTTCTTAGTTGCCCTATACGATGACTGACAAATACTTGCACTGACTGGTCTAGTCCACTCAAATCTGTGTGGTTCATTCCTCAAAAGACCATTTCAGACGATAATCTTCTGGTCCTCACATGATCTCACCAAGATTATACCTGCCGTGCGATTCTGTAACAATCTCACCGTGAACACTTGGGTGAAGTGAGCGTGGAGTGAGTCGTCAATAGTGTCAATCCCTAACATCAGCATGACTCACAGCTCACTCTAAGCTCACTTCACCTTAGTTATTAAGGTGAGATTTTTCCAGAATCGACCGACTGGACTTTAAAAAAAGAGAAAAGAGACTTGGACCCCTAACTTTGAAATTTCAATTTCATAAAACTATTTTTTTTTTAATATGACGTGTAAAAGTGATTCCGATATCCTTTTTACAGAAAAAAATGTTTTCATTTCATTTCATTTCATTTCAACAATGACAATACACTTTCAAATGAACAACCATCTATACAAAAATTCACAATGTCTAATGCAAACTAAAACTGAATCAAAAAGGTTAATGTAACTTTCAATGTAGGTACTGTAATAAACCGGAGTGGATCTCCATTTGAAATTAGAAACAGTAAAGTAAAGACATGTTTACACTGAATCAGGACCTATTTTGTACAGACGCCAGCACATCAAGCTACTACAATCTGTCAAATTCCTTTAATAGATTTTCAACTTTATCACTAAAGCATTAGGTTCAAAGTTAATTGGGAAAATTTGACAGTTTCGGGTAGCTTGATGTGCTGGCGTCTGTACCCTCGATGCTATCTGGGCAGGCTAATGTTTTACCATGGCATGGGCTATTCAATTAATTTATTTATTTTATTATTTATGTACACACTGTAAAAAATATATGGATATGACATAATTATAATTTGAGTACAAAGGTACTGCTTATTTCTTAAGAAATTTCTTCCCGCAGACCTGCAAAAAGAGAAGTAAAAAAGAAATGTAGACAATAGTGTGTGAGAACATGAAGAGAAAAATATGAATGTGAGAAGTCTAAAACTAACATATTATATATATATATAGAAATACTCACAGTATAGAGGAAAGATAATGCTCTTTTAAACGGCATTTAAATACAGAAATATTATTTAAATCACGAATGCTAGGCGGAAGTGAGTTCCACAATCTTACAACATGGACAGAGAATGAATAAGAATAGTAGCTTGTTTTATGAGGATGAGATTTAAGGAGGGATCTTAGGTGTAATTCATGGGATATTATTAATATTATGAGAGCAGTTGTGGCCCAGTGGTAACATCGCGACTAACGAGTTGTAGGTTCGATCCCATACACGCGTTTCACTTTGTGTAATTTCATCACCTATTTATACTATGGGCTATTCAGATTATTTAAAATAAATTTAGTTCGAGTATATACTAATAGAGAAGCTGATGGCTGAATTAGGGCATACTAAGTTCTAGAATTCAACACACCTATAGATAAAGTCCGTTTATTTTGTAAGAAAGTTATAAATGCTCAAAATAAAATACTTCCGGTTGGCAGGGAAAACGACGCGCAAACTGAAAAAAAATTCAGCGAAGGGGGCTTCAGAATCATGTACTGAAATCATGGAATATCCTTCAGTTTCAGTTCGCGCGGCGATGCCAGCAGCTGCCAGCCTGTATAATATAACAACTTCACATAAAAAATAACATCGTTTCCCAAAGACATGACTACATAATATCAGACATGTTGTGTATCTAGCTTTACGTTACGAATTCTGTGTGTAAGCGAGATAGCAACATCAGTGACAGGTGCACCAAAGTACCTAGAACGAGGGTATAACAAAAATTTTATTGGTCGACAGATTTACGAGCTATTTGGCAGGGATCAGTCGCCCTCGAAAAGTATTATAGATTATCTACGAAAAAGAATTACGATTGGAGTATAAAATTTTGTTGGATTTATGGAACGACAATGAATGAAATTGGAGTCTGGAGCATAAAGAATATTCATGATTTTATGTTCAGGTTTTTTGCCCTTGCATGGACTCAATCTCTTTTTATTGCTTAAAATCATGCGAAGATTGAACTTTCCGAGAATAACCTACAAGAAGCTTTTTGACTAATTACCTACATTTTTTTAAATTAAAGCAAGACAAATTAGTCGACAATTTTTATTTTTATTGTTCTTGATTTGGTTGGAGGTCGGAAAACGACATCATTTCGGAAAATTATACGACGGGATTTTTTAAGGTGCGATTGACTAACAAACATAACAAAATTCACTAACTCACTGACACACTGCTTTTGTTTTTATGAGTAGAAAATGGGTAATTTCACATAAAATTACATAACAGGTTCACGTCTAAATAAAATACTATTCAATTCAGCATAAAAAATGGGAGAGAAACCAAAAATAATACCTCAAACGTGCAAAAATTATAATCATGTTAGTAGGTATGAAAATGAAGTAAACATGGGAGAACGTATCAAGTATGTCAGTATAATCCTGTGTGATCCACTTTTCTCGTTACTTGCCAGTCTCCGTACCGTGCAAACGCATGGTAAGACCCATAATCCTCTTACACAAAAATACAGCTTGCTTAAAAATTTCATGTGTACCGAATATATTTCGCGAAGCTTTCAAGGAAGAGTGAAAGTAAGACAGGGTTGACACATTTTGATTACTGAGTATAACTGTGTATGAGGAAGGAGATAAGCAAGGCCATTTGATAGGTCGACATGAGATTATTGTCCTATCTAAACAGGATGACAGGGAAATCGACGTGTAACTTGTTACAACGGATTCAGTACATGATTCGGAACCCTAGTGCGCTAAAATTTTTCGTCGGTTATTAAAAAAAATATTTGCTCTTTTATACATTTAACTGCGAAGGTAATTGCACTTTGAAGCAGCAGATTTATTCCAGCAGATAATAGTGATTATACTGGGTGTCCGAAAAGTCATGGATTACCTTTTACCTGCTGATGGGCCACATTGGGATCTACCAATAAAAAAAAATGACCATCATGAAAGTCTTATGGTTTCCGAGTTTTTTGATGTTTAATGAAATTTTGGAAAATCTCTACCTTTGATCAGTTTTTTCCATGCCATTTCTACGAATGAGAACTTTTTCGAGTACAGATTTTTTTATTTTCATCTTGAATCATCCTACTATCGATTGAATACAAGAAAGTTACAGATATCATCTTTTAAATACCTAAAATTTAGGTTCAAACTTAAAATTTTCACCAAAAAGAAATTTTACCTTATTTTTGATCGGCCCTGGTGAAAAAAAAATGTTATTGGCAGGTAATTTTTTTTTATTGGTAGATCCCAATGTGGCCCATCAGCAGGTAAAAGGTAATCCATGACTTTTCGGACACCCCGTACTAATATACTATTATTATTAGTATGTACCGATTGGAATGGGTAGTGAGGCAGGGCGGATTAAGCTCGCCTCGCTGGTTCAACCTGTACATTAAACGGCTGATTTTTGAACTCAGCAGCACCAAGGTTAGATGTCATATTGACTGTATGTGTACCAATAATCTTAGTTATGCAGACGACATGGTGTTGCTGAGTGCTGGTGTTACAGGGTTTTACATACTTCTAGTTAATATTTTTCCAAAAAACCAAATGGATATATTAATATATTAATATCCATTTGGTCTTTTAGAAGTATGTAAAACCTTCAAACTGCCCCGAAAGGTGGTAATGTTTAGGGGACTATTTCACCCCCAAAAAAGGCGCGTTGGCAAAAAAAATAAAATACGTGTCTCTTAAAATTTGATGGAGAATAACATATATCAGCCACAAAAAAATCGGAGGTGACACGTTGGGATACCTTCCTTGTGAGTCCATCAATCAGTGCTATGGTTGGTGTCGATATGTGAATCATATGCGGTGGCCCATGAACTCAAATATAATGTTGGGACGAGTGAACTAATGCTCTGGAAGCCCGTGGTTTTTCTTACCCGGCGTTTCCCAATGTATCACTGTGTGGCACTGCTCTGTGTAGGGTGTCTAAATTTAAATATTTGGGGCACTGGTTCACCGATGACTTAAGTGATAATGTAGACATAGAAAGGGAAACCAGGTCGCTGGCTGTCCGTTGTAACACGAGGGTTTGCACGGTGTACGAATTCAGTTAAAATCACGCTTTTTAAGGCACTTTGCAAATCTTTTTACCTGGGTAAGTTATTCGCAGCGGACATAGAGTGATCTGCGTTTCCCATATAATAATGCACTCAGGGTACTGTTGGGGCTACCATGGCGTTGCAGTGCGTCAGGGATGTTTGCTGAGGCGCGGGTGGATGGCTATGCCGCTTTCGTTAGGAAAAGATGCGCCTCCCTACTCGCTCGCGTTCGTGGCAGTACCAACACTATACTGGGTGTTTTTACTGATCGTTGGGTCCCCCATGCTGCAAAGGTGGGTGCAGCTTCATGTCGTCATTTAATTTTGTTGCCAATACTAATATTTTTTTTTTAGGTACAGACGCCAGCACATCAAGCTACCCGATACTGTCAAATTTTTCCAATCAATTTTGAACATTATGCTTTAGCGATAAAGTTGAAAATCTATTAAAGAAATTTGACAGATTGTATTAGCTTGATGTATTGGCGTCTGTAACAAAGTATGGACCTGGTCTGAAATACATGTTTATTATTTATTTACGTTTTTTGACATTTTTACGGGACCCTGGGGTCCCGGACCTTTGAAAGGCGTACAACGGGCCGAAGCCAACTCGCAGAGGCCGTTAGACATGGGTTTTACACACACATAACACGAATTGTCATAAAAGACGTTTGTGTGAACAGCTAGACACTGTAATATAAAAAAAAAACTGCTTGAATATCAGCACTATGTAAAGAAAATATATTAACAAAACGGATTACAATAACCACGATGCAAGAGGCTTTAAGATATTAAAGCAAGTTGTTAAGTACTATGTATTTAATACGACTACGGACTAGGAAAGTAATTAACCACCGACACAAAATACACGATAAAATTATTAACAGCTAATAAACGGACACAATTAGAAATTATTCATACAGCGTCTCCGCGTTCATCAGCATTGCATTTATTGCTATCAACACTTGAAGCGCTTACCACAGTAAAATTTTGTATTACTAATGTAAAAACTACAATGAATACATTATGGTATTTAGTAAATTTGTTGGTTTTTACACAATTCGTAGCATGCAGGGACTTCTACCTCGGTATGTTCAGGCGAAATGATTTCCTTGTCGCCCAGGACGTTATTTATAAGGGCCCGGCACCTTTTGGTTTTACTACTGCAGTCTATGGAAGATTATTTAAATGTCCAGTAAGTTTCTTCTGCATTTTATTTCAATAGCAACTTAAGCCACGGCTATGCTCACGGGATCAAGCAGCTTTTTTTTAAATATAATAATGTGCAGTTGTTCAGGTATTATGGAGCAATCAACTTGGCTTCTTCATTTTGATAGAAGCTTATATATTTCGACAGAGTCAAATAGGCTTTCAAATTCTAAATGGGAGATAATCAAAATATCATTTAATGCATACTCGTACACGTTTTTTTTATGAAGGAAATTGAAAAGTTAGGTAGCTATTGCAAAATGTAAAGGTATTGTTTTACTTTCACTTGATTTAGTATATCGATATTGGTATGTGCCATTCGTACTTTTGAATCCGCGTGTCTTATTCACGGAACAATCTCTTTTTACAGATAACCTACTTCAGGGTTGTCGACCGCCTTGGAAAGGGCCGAGGCCCCATCACGACAATTGTTCGCGGTGGTCTAAGGAAAAAGTTCATAAGCGTACGCATCAAATCAACCTACAAGCATCCCATTTCCGTCAACATATACGTTGGTTGTGAAAACAAGCAGCCGAGCACATTCAAGACTACGCGAATGTTGACTGCAACAAATATAAGTACTGATGCTGGTGAAGATGGTGCTGAAAGTACAAGTATTGCTGGCGTTGGTAGTGATACTGATACTGAAGTCGATGCCACTACTCCCGGCGAAGGTGGTGCTACAGTTGCCAATTCTGGACTTGGTGATGCAACTGGTGGTGCTACTGGTGGTGACACTGGAGAAGGTACAACAGAGCCCGGTGGCGCTGTCGATAGAACCGCAGTATCAGAAGCATAGTGGTAATAGAAAATTATTGAAATTTTTGAGTCATTTGTTTTATTTTAATGATTTATGTAAATACACTAAACCACTCCCAGCATTAAGGTGTTGGAACGTGGATTTAAATGTCGAGACTTTTACTCATAATTTGAATTCAAAAGACAATTCTGAAAATTAGTCCTGAGAGAGATAAGGTGGAGGATCAATGGTGTCCTTTTTATTTTCTAACGTTACGGTATTATCGTGGACGCCTACATCCACGTCCAAAAACAATATGAAAATACGTGCATGTTAAAAAGTTATCGTGGAAGGAAATTCAAAAGCATCTTCATAATATATTTCCATACATTTTACTTCCCTGTGTTATCGTGATGTCGTGGACGTCCAAGATTATATCGCCATGTCAGAAATTCTAAAAGCGTACGTGCAAAATATATAGGTATACTTAATAGGCTAGTCGCCGTTGGCACATTTTTGCGCTGGGCCGCAAAAAAATGCTGATTTTATGGGATGTTGTTAGGATAGATACCAATAGTGTGAAATTAAATTTGCCGTTTCGGAAGACCTAACTGCGTGGTGCTCGAAAACCCTCGAACTGGAGATGAACATTTTGTAAAAAAAATGGTCAATGTTTGACGTATTCACTTTAAACTTGGGTTCTCGCTCAAATTTTTGCAAATTTTATATACTTTGAAATGTACCGGGTGATTTTTCCGTAGGGCGATTTTTCCTTTTAGAAATTTTCAGTAAAAAACTGAAAGAATCCCGAACATTTTTAGGTTCCCAAAAAATCAGCACAGTACAAATTTTGCGACCTACTTAAGTACGATGTTTTAAATGACTGGCCGATAAGTTTACATTATAAAAATATCTTGTAAAAAGTGAATGTTACTTAATATTAGCACCATATCGCGCGCCTCATCACTTACCACACATAACACCGCACTACTCACTAACCACACTATACACTACATCACATGCAATAACTGGAAATAAGTTTTATTCCCACAATCATTAAATTTAAACTGCAACTTTGCTTACATTATAATTATTATTATATTTCAATTTAAGTTTTCTTAAGATTAGTAAATATAGGCTAATACAGAAAATTGTACTTACATTACATATTTACCCCTAAGGTCACAGTACACTATATTAACTCTAATTAGTATAGTGTACGCCAATGATGTGAAAGAGCGGAGCCTTCTAATACAGGCATTGTTGCTTAACATGAGGCTCCGGACACGTTTAAATGTAATGTATGTCCTGATTTGCACAATAAACTATTTTGTATTTGTATTTTGTATTTGTATTAGGGTTCGTTCTTGGCATTCACAATGAGTGTTTTTATTACCGAGCGAAACTCGATTTCTACTGGAAAGTAATACAACTAATATATTTATATTATAGTTATGTTTTAGGTCACCGCAAATGAAACGGTCTCAATGCCCTATAAGAACCAATTTGTCTCCGACGCAAACATGAATGTCCCGATTAGCAGCTGCTAGAGTTTCCTCCAGTAGCTGGAAACTTTTTCATTACAACTCTCTTGCAACCTGGCGCAAAATTCACTTCTGTATTTACAAGTTAGTCGCAGTCAACTATAACTTCGTCTCAACCAGTGTCCTGTTCAAAATGAAATAAAACTGGACTTGTTTCTTTGAGATTTCTCAACCTTGTCTCTTTGAAACGTTTGTTTTCGCTCGGTATTTTTGCGCCTTATGCTAAAATCACAGCGAAGACAACGCCTGGATATGAATCGTTACGTGGTGTTCTTGTTAAATATAGAGAACATGAACAGTTCTACTTTAAGATCCATCAGATTTTAACCAAAACTAATACCATGTATGTCATTTTCTGAGACGGGGCCGTAGCTAAATAATAACAGCCACACAGGTCGACCGATCAGGTTAAGCTACGCTTGCCGTGGTTAGGCTGTGGATGGGTGACCATCTTTACATACCAAGACCCCTCCGTGCCTCGGAAAGCACGTTAAGCTGTTGGTCCCGGCTGTCATTCGCAGGTCTTTGACAGTCGTTACAGGTGGTCAGAAGCCTGAAAGTCTAACAACCAGTCTTACCTAGGGGTATCGTATTACCCAGTAACTGGGTTGTGGAGGTCAGATAGGCAGTCGCTCCATGTAAAATACTGGTATTCAGCTGCATCCGGTTAGACTGGAAGCCGACCCCAACATAGTTGGGAAAAGGCTAGGCAGATGATGATGTCATTTTCTGATTCAAGATCAAAAGTTTTCATATTCGATCGCCCATGATTATTTCGTGCAGCCTGATTATTTCGTGTCCGGACAGAACAATCAGATCTGCGGGGTAATTGGGTATCACTCACAAAACTCATTTAGATAGTTCAACAATATTCATTGCGGTATCTACGCTGTCGAGCAGACGAATTTTTCAAACATTTAGAGAAATGGATTATGAGTTTTCTACAAAACCCTTCGGATCATTTTAGAAGGAGTGTTACGAAATTGGGGTGCTGATTTATCTGTTTAGTTTTATCCCTCCGTGGCATAATCCAAAGTGACAAAAAATCTTTAAAATAGGCAACTGCTAATACGGTGCTGAGCAGCGATTGTTTATCTAACACAAACCTACATTTACCCATTATGGATTGTAAGAAAGTAAGTATGTTTTAAAATACTACCCTCTGAAACAAAATACGGTCCATAGAAAGAGAAAGACAATTGTAATTGTATTATTACAACATTTTCACACAACCTATTGAACCTAGAACATAATGTTATGTTAAACAAACGGCTATGCCAATAATAAGATATGTGTTAGCTATATAAGAAAAATTACCACGTCGAACCTGTATTTGATATAATTTCTTGGGTTCAAAAGGTCACCATGTGGAGTGGAACTTTACCGCTAATACTGATTATGAGTAAAATGAAAGCTGTGGAAGCATGTGCTGCAAAAAATACGCAACCTGTTGCGGCATTCCCTGAAGACGAAGTCATTATAAAATCTGAGGACATGTACAGAATCAAGACTTTTCTGCAATCAATGAATCGTTACAGCGAATTTAAAGCATCTACAAAAGATACAAGCAGTTACTGCCGTTCATTTGACAATTGCTTCGAATGTGTGAAAAGTTTATCGTTTCCATGTGGCTGGTGTCATAACTATGGATGCACAGACAGTCCTGAGCAAAATTGTCCTTTTGCTGAGATCAAATCCAATGTAACTGGAGAAACAAAAGCTTGTCCATACGCCGAACACGAAGGGCCCATAGTAGTCCCAGCGGGGATGAGAACTAAGATAAAAGTTAAACTCTATGTACCAGATCCAGCACTCTATGATAAAGAAATTATATGTCAGATCAGGACTGGAGACAGGACGACTCATCTTAAAGGACGGATACTAAATGATGTCGTGCACTGCTATCCTGTTGTGTTACACTCATATGCTAGACTATATGGTGAATTGGATAGAGGTTACCTCACTCTGATTTGGGGCGGAGCTCAACCATATTCAAATCATATTCCGTTGATTGTGTACAATTGTGAAATATTGGCTGGTTACTGTGATGCTTGTAGGGAAATCCCAGCTTCATATGGATGCGGTTGGTGTGATACAATAGGAAAATGTGTGATTGAAGAAAAGTGTCCTGACAGTAGCTTCAGATGGACTCTGAATAGGCTGTCTTGTAATCATAATAGTAAGAAAGTGGTATACTCTTGAACATTTAGTATATTAAAAATAAACAAGTGATTAGATCACAAATAAAATAAACTTACGTATTTTTGATACTTAAAGTTGTCGGTGGCTTGCTTTGGTGAATTGTTTACGTGCTGTGTTTATAAATAGACATGGACTAGCGATATTCTAAATACTTAAATATAAACTATTTTAAAGTACAATTATATTGTAATCTTGGGTCCAATACACTTCCCCGCTAAGTGGCAGCTATTTTGTTTTTTTATTTTTATTTTATTTTCTCGTTGAAATATTCTCTATGCGAGTACAAATAAAAGCATGTCTCTTAAAGTTTTAGTCATATTGAGATAAAAATAGGCTTATTCGAAAGGCAATAATATTGTCTACTGTTTGCATTACAAAACAATATGTTCACAATTCCAAACTTTTGAAAAAAAAATAAATTAAAGTCGAAAAAAAATCGAAAAATTATGCAATTCAACCAATAATTGTTAATTACTACAAAAACAACACCGACAAGTTTTTTTAATTTTTTTTACTAGATCGTCATATTTTGAGCTAAACTACAATACAACATAAAATTCACAACTGTATATGTAATACTTTAAGAGTTATTGTTGTTTGAACATAACAAGCGCAAGCACAAAAGACCATTGTCGGAACCCTAAACAGGAAATCATTAAAAACACATAACATTCATATTGAATTTTATTTAATGTTTTTTCCAATATTAAATGTCAATTAAAAAATCTAAAGCAGTTGCTCAAAGTGGCCACCTCCAGCTTGTTTTATATATATTTAAAAACAAATTCAGAAATAACTGTTTGCCATTCAGGGGTATCGCAGAGGTCATAAACCTATGCTGCAAGGCTAAAAGCTTGTCGACTCGATAGCAGATATAATGGACGATGTTAAACTTTAGTAAAACGGTTTGGTTTATGCTCACATACATTAAGTTAAGTAAACCACCTCACAGGCAGCTATCCGAAATAGATTCAGTCCAGGATTACGGAACTTCAATCAACAGTTGCTGGGATTGTAAGAGGGCAGGCAATCAATGTGACTGGTGCTATGAAGTGAGATATACGAACCAACTCTTAATTGCCCTCAAAAAGTATTCCTCGATAAAGCTTATCACAAGAGTTCTCTACTCAGATATTGCAATGAAATAATATCAAGTGATCCCGTATTTGTTCCCGCTAACATAAGGAGGTTTATCAAACAACTGAATTTGAGAATAGACGATTTCACACTTTACCTACGGAGTATTGTGTGACATTCATATAGAGCAATCGCCCGTAAGTCTTAAAGGTATATTTGGTGACAGTACTGTGTGTGATATGACAAAATTGTGGATAAGTCGAGTTGTAACTTTGGGTTATGTGAGATTGCTGTGGGGCGGTGCAGAACCATATTCCAATATGGTCTTGATGGTGTTATCCAAGTGTGAGGCAATGGCAAGGAACTGTATGAAGTGCCAAGCTTTGGATAAGAGATTCAACTGTGGCTGGTTTGAAGAAACTTCATCGTGCAATTTACTGGAGCAATGTCCAAGACAATTCAGTCAATGGGTAAACAGTAAAAGTTCATGTGGGAGACGTGATCTTATAGTGTATTCGTAGAAACATGACGTTCACCCACTTTGTTTTCGTGAATTATATTGTTTATTGTACAAAAGATTGTGTTGATTTATTTACATCTTTTCCATATAAAAATCTTTAGTGGAAATATGTGTAAAGTTCTCATGAACCTAATCCGGTAGGAACAGTGAACAGAATGTGTCGTGGCATTTCGTAGTTACCACAACACGTTATGTTTTTTTTGCATTCATGAAAGTACTACTGATGAATAAGCGATGTTTTGTGTTCGCGTGAATTATCTTTAAACCCAATAATGAGGTCTCATCAAAGAATCTAATATAGTGTGTTTTATTTTATTTATTTATTTTATTTTACAGTTTTTGGAAAACTTACAGCTAAACAAATAAAAAAAAAACAAACAACAACAAATAAATAAATAAATAATAATAAACACTCGCACGATTAAGAGTAACAGAAATAAGGCCAATTACAAGTTTTCACAGATAGAAGAGCATATGAACAACAAAAAAAAAAATATTTCAGAAAGGTAGACAGTTTTTGCGTACAAACATTATCATAAGTAAGGTAAAAAAATGAGTTAGTTAATTTCTCAGTTTTTGCGTTATTCAAGATACCTTGTGGCTGTTATAAAAAGCACAACACAAATTTGGCGTTGGTACTGGACAATTCGGTCAGTTCGATCTTCGCAGGATGGCTGGTAGCAGCTAGGTGAGAGTTGACGAGAATCGAGCTAAATGCCTGTAGGCTCATGATGACTGGACAATTTGAAGAGACCACAACGTGTTGTGGACTATTCTATCGCTCAATGATATTTTTGGTCTTTGAGCCTAAAAACTTACTCGTGATAATGTAGGTACAATCGCGCACACATATTATTATAGACACAAAAATATCAATGGGTACCTTCGTGGTACCTATTATATTATCTACTATGAGTTCTAACCACTAAGGTTCTAATTATAGAAATATAAAGAATTTCTTTCTTATATCTGTGGTTCTAATCCTCAAATCATTACCTAAAAGTTTAACATCTTTGTGTATAATACCAATACGGACGACATTAATTTTGCGGCAAATCCAATATGTCTTCCGGAAGTTTACAATTTACACAAACCAACCGTAAATCTGTGGAAGCTTTTGTCTCGAAAATTTTAAATATTACCGCCCGAAGTATCGCTCGCGCTCCAAGAACTTATACGGTTATACTTTAAGAATAGAATAGAATAGAATTCTCTTTATTATGTACACCATATAAATTACACAAATAAATATAGAAATTTTACAAAGGGTGACATGGCATTTACAAGGTGAATGGGCGGTCTTATCGCTAAGAGCGATCTTTTAAAGACAACCTTTGGATAGATTGAAACCGGAGCAAAAAAAATATAATGATGATGTTTAAGGAGAGAGGAAGTGCTTTTTATCATCATTTTAAAAGTGGACAAAGACTGAGCACGCCTCCCTGACACGGGCAAGTCACTCCATAGCCGTACCTACTGCTTAAACAGTAAAATATTTGTCACAGAAACTGATGGAATGCATTGGCATCTCTAGTGTCAGGTTTTCCGATGACCTCAGATATCTATTATGTGTGTCATGAAGGAACTTGAAACGTTTCTCATGATGGGGATTTTAGGATTAAACAAAATACTGAAGAGTTGAAACAAGATATTAGAATTCCGGGTAAATTAAGGGTTGAATGATTTATTTTGTTTAAAATTCTTTGGGAAAATCGAATAAATAAGAATTGGAGCATTTCCCTAAGTTTTTATCGAAGTTTATGGGTTTGCCCTGGATGTGAAATAATTATCAAGTTGGTTTTAGGAGTTAGGTCGGTGCTATCCGTTGGGCACGCAACAATTGCAGCAATGAGTGCCCTCTTTGAGGAGTGGCTAGAGAGGCGCCACGGCGTCTTCACCTTCCGGTATAAGGCGGAAGGAAACGCCCGGATGTCACGATTGTGTGGACCGGAGTACACGGTGGAGCCTACGGTGTAGGTCTGCCCAGCTTGGGTGGAGCACCACCGCGTCGGCGGCCCTGATCCAGGCCATGGTACGAAGCGACAGTACATGGGAAGCCGTCACCTCCTTCTGCGAAGCAGTAATGGTTGCGAAGGAGGAGGTGGAACGCGTGAGGGAGAGGCAATCTTTGCGCCCTCACGCCCCTAGTCGCCGCAGGAAACGACCTGGGCGTCGGGAGTCGAGAGACAATGCCCTGCCACCACAGGCGCGGGCTTGCGGACGCGAGGAATGGGCAGTTCGCCGTCCGGTAAGGACCAGGCTTGAGTCAATGGCGCGTTGTGTTCCACGCGCGCCCCGAAGAGATGTCAGCACTAAATAACGGGGTCCGCTAGGGCCGATGCCTGCCAGGGTCGCGGGTTGTTCGAAAGAGTTACCATGTCCCTTAGCACAGGCAACTGAAGGAACATGGTTTGGTTTTAGTCAGTGAAAGTCTGACACGCCCTCCTCCCGCTCCGCCCAGAGCGGGAGAACTTATTAAATTATTTCCCACCCAAAAAAAAAAGGTGCTATCCCTAAGTTATCTCAAAAAAAGCATCACTACATAGTATAAAACAAAGTCGCTTCCCTGTCTGTCTGTCCCTATATATGCTTAGATCTTTAAAACTACGCAACGGATTTTGATGCGGTTTTTTTAATAGATAGAGTAATTCAAGAGGAAGGTTTATATGTATAAATACATGCATAATATAGTAGAGAAACACTGATAATTTTAGACGTTTCTAATGTAATGTCGTAAATAAACACATTTTTTTTACATTGTAAACGCTGGCTGAACCCGTCGAGATAGATCAAAATAATGTACTACAGTATTGTACACCTTAAAAAGGTCTACAAAAAAGTTCCCGATGGTATATGTCTATCTCTTAGGGATAACCCACAATAACCATTTTTTATCCTATACTTTTTACGAGAAATAATGGCTCTAAAATTATCAGTGTTTCTCCATTGCACCCGTGCGAAGCCGGGGCGGGTCGCTAGTAATATATATTTATTTGTTATTAACATTAATTAACGGTTAGTAATTAGGTACTGTTAAGATATTTACTAGTTGACAGGCCTGTTGGTCTAGTGGTCAGTGGCCCTAACTGCTATGCCCAAGGTCGTGGGTTCGATTCCCACCTAGGACAAATGTTTGTGTGATGAGCACGATCATTTGTTCTTTGTCTGGGTGTAATTTTATCTATAATATGTATTTATTTAGAAATATATATGTATGTTTATCAGTTGTCTAGTACTCATAGCACAAGCTCTGCTTAGTTTGGGACTAGATGGCGTTGTGTGAAAGTTGTGGAATATTATTATTAACTATTATAGTTATGAACTAACTAGCTTCTGTCAACGACTTAGAACGCGTGAAATTTCTTGCTCCTAAGACGCATCCCAAGTCCCAAAGCATCACATCGCCCGCCCGCGATATTACAGACTTCGGTTTTGCTTAGCTTTTTTCTGATTTTTTTTTTCTGTTTGCTCGGCTCCTGAGGATTATAGCGTGATTTTAAGTAGCCTATAGCTTTCCTCAAGAATTAGGCTATCAAATGCAACATATTTATTACTAGCTGCGCCCCGCGGTTTCACCCACTTAAGTGTCGATCCCGTGGGAATATTGGAATATAAAGTATCATATCTGTTAATCCCGGTTATTAACTATCTGTGTATCAAATTTCATCCAAATCCGTTCAGCCGTTTGAGCGTGAAGAAGTAACAAACATACAAACACACACACACTCACACACAAACTTTCGCCTTTATAATATTAGTGTGCTTTTAAGCTGACAGTCCTTTGGGTACGCTCACGAACGACTCGACGGCGTTGCGGAGGAATACTTTGATACAGTTTTAAGTTTGTTCAGTTTAAATATTATTTTAAGTATTCCAATTTATGTTGGTATAAAACAAATCTACCTCGGGATTATCCAGTATTAATCGATTTATTTAATTATAATGAGCCTCATTTTAATCCCCTTTTTATTTAAATACTTGCAAGCCATGTGCCCGATGGGATTTTTCATTAGCATAATTGACGAACTTCTATACAAACATTTATAGCCCCCTATATATCATCAGTATCAGTACATAGTATAAAACAAAGTCGCTTCCCTGTCTGTCTGTCCCTATATATGCTTAGATCTTTAAAACCCCGCAACGGATTTTGATGCGTTTTTTTTAATAGATAGAGTGATTCAAGAGGAAGGTTTATATGTATAACACATGCATAATATAGTACAGAAACACTGATAATTTTAGAGGTTTCTAATGTGATGTCGTAAATAAACACATTTTTTGCGTTTACATTGCAAACGCTGGCTGAATCCTACGAGATAGATCAAAATAATGTACCACAGTATTGTACACCTTAAAAAGGTCTACAAAAAAATCTGCAATGGTATATGTCTATCTCTTATGGATAACCCACAATAACGATTTTTTATGCTCTACTTTTTACGAGAAATAATGGCTCTAAAATTATCAGTGTTTCTCTACTATATTATGCATGTATTATACATATAAACCTTCCTCTTGAATCATTCTTATCTATAAAAAAAAACCGCATCAAAATCCGTAGCGTAGTTTTCAAGATCTAACTATACATAGAGACAGACAGACAGCGGGAAGCGATTTTGTTTTATACTATGTAGTGATCAGCATTGCACCCGTGCGAAGCCGGGGCGGGTCGCTAGTATTATATATATTTATAGCCCCTAGGGGATGAATTTTCGAAAATGCTTTCGTAGTGCTCACTTCCGTTAGGTTATTCTGCAAAATTTCAAATTCCCAATTAGGCACCTAGTTGTTGTTTGATCATTTTTATGAAGTAGATAAAAAATGCGTTTATTTTTTTCCAGTACTGGATATAAAAACAGGTAGCTATAGGCTATATCAAATCTAATAAAAAAACAAAAACAGAAACGCATAAACAGCAAAGGTATCCCAGTATTGAACCTTTTATCATAATGAGAATAGCGCCAATATCCGTAGGCTGAACACTTTTCTATCTGTGCCGAAACAAGATCTAGTAAAGCGGGAAAATTGAACAGATGCTACAGAAACGAGCGCCTCACCAGGTTACATTACTGTTGGGAAAAGAAAGGAATAGATGGAACAGCGAAAGTGTTGATGCGGCATTTTCACGTGACATTGTCATTACACGGGGTGGCGATTAAGAGCGAATTTCACTAATGAAACTGAACGATATGATGAATAGTATGTATGTATATTATCCCGATGCTACCCGAAACTGTCAGATTTTCCCAATCAACTTTAAACCTTATGCTTTAGCGCTAAAGTTGAAAATCTATTAAAGAAATCTGACAGATTGTAGTAGCTGCACCTGCCATCTAATCTCTTCACCACCCTTGGTTGACTGGTAGAGAATGCCTAAGGCATTAAGTCCGCCTTTGTACCTTTTGTGCGAAAAGTTTAAATAAATAAATAAACGCTTTTAACACATCTAAACCGTCTCTTATGGCTAACAAAAGCATATCTTATGGTCGATTAAAGAAAAAGCAAGCAGCCTTTGGTTTCTGGAAACTATGCTGATACAATCGTGAACTGAAACAACTAATTTCCTTGACTGTACAATTTACAAATTGAACTGTTGTTGTAATTTATTTTTGTTTTTATTTTTAATGGCTCACGTCGATGAATTTTATTTTATTTCTTTACTAGCTGACCCGGTGAACTTCGTACCTCCTCAGAATCAATAAATACAAAATGTATGAGAAATTGAATTATCTTTAATGTTTTTTTTTATTTAGTGAATTGTTTTCATGTTATAATACTCGTAGGTATTCTGCTATTCGGGACGGAGACAAATCCAACAAATCACAAATCATGAAAATCGGTCCAGTCGTGCTTGAGTTATAAAATATGGTGTACGAGTAACTAACCCGACTTTGTTTTGTTTATATAGAATTTGTTTTTTATATAGCTGTGCCCCGCGGTTTCACCCGCATAAGTCTCGATCCCGTAGAAATATCGGGATAAAAAAGTTCTGTGTTGTTAATTCTGATCATAAACTGTCTGTTTGCCAAATTTCATCAAAATTGATCCAGCCGTTTGAGCGTGAAGAAGTAACAAACATACAAACACACACACACACACTCACAAACTTTCGCCTTTATAATGTTAGTGTCATTGTGCATTTTTGTATTGTTTATGCAAATCAAAATAGAAAAATACAAAACTTAATCTAGTCCATATCCCACACACAATGTTAGATTCCCAACTTACTGAATAGAAGAATTATTTACCGCCTCCAGTTTTCTTATATCAAATAAGCACCTATACCTACTATCGACTACACGGCATAAACGTCTGGACATTGATTTCTACAAATTGGTTCCGTAAGTGTATTGCGTTGTAAAAATCCTTTGCACTAAGTAGATGAGCAGGGAGAAGATCCCAAGTGATCCACTAATAAATAATGTTTCTTAGCATTGCCGCCATACAAATACGACGACGCCACGACGGCCACGTCTATTGGCGGTGCCCAGTAGTAGGACCAATATACTGACTTACTGACGTAGCAGACGGGATAGATCTTTTTACTTGTTCTCTGAGTGAGTTCACAAAAACCGCGATGCACATTATATGTTATGGCAAATAATAAAACTCTAATTGTGGCCACACTATTGAATTAGGAAATTCCTGTAATGATAGTGATGCTGAATAAATAAATAAATGAATATTACGAACAGATGGACTGATGAATGACGCTAATGAGGATATAGAAGGCAATATGAAAGCCTTTGTCCAGCAGTTGATAAAAGAAAGTAAAAAAAAAATTATGTCGTCAAATTTATTTTTGGCTTTTTTATACATACCAGACCTTTAACAAGGCATTTGTATAAACGTACAAACGTTTCACCTAAAACTCACAACTAATCCTCTGTTATTATACAAGTGCATGCGAAAATGCACCCTCACGCAACATTAGCCGTTTCCCATTATGGTATTATCATCCCTACACATCCCCTATTCTGTATTATTCGGAAAGAGTGAAAACATACAGGAAATAAACGTGTGTGCGGCACCGCGATGACTTGTCAACAAAAACTTTTTAAGGGCAATTTTTTCTAGTAGTAGTCAGATAAGTTTTATCTGAAGTAAATAATTTTTCACATGTTATATTTTCTATATAAAAACTATGAAACAGCAATATGTATTCTTCTGATAAAAGTGTTTTTGAAAAATCAGCCCTTAACAGAATTAGTAGCATTACTTACAAGGAAACCTCGCGAGGTGTCCCTCACCGATTTAGTTGCGGCTTTATTATAATAATCTACATGAAAAATGATGATATACGTATTTTTTCTTTTTTGCTAACAAACGTTTTAAAGAGGTGAAAATCACCCTCAAAGTTCGTAACCCAAAATGATGGTTTGCAGTTTTCACATATTTCTAATAAAAAAATTCCAAAATGACTTTAACCATTAAAAAGAGCATAAAAAAAATATGAAAAATATCTTTATTCACATATTTATAAGAATTGTGGATATACAATTTTTTTTTTTAATTAAAAATAACAAAAAAATTCATAACTCAAAAACTATTTATTATTTTTTAATGGGACCAATTTTAAGTCTTACAAAACCATCGCAAACGCTGCCAGCGTTTGCGATGGTTTTGGTACCGTAGATGGCCATCTGCTTCGGTGGTCCCTTACCCTCACGGCTAGTCACCCGCTTGTTTGCTATACTAACAAGGAAACCTCACTAGGTTTCCTTTTCGTTAGATCTAACGAAAAGGAAACAGTCCTATGGACAACTCGCTGACACCCTCCGACGAAGTACCACACGCTTTATTCCGTTAAAATAAATTACAGTTTTTATTCAAAGTCTTAATACTCGTATGTGCATTTTATTTTATTTTGTTGCAGTTGTAGTCCTGATATATTTTTTTCTATTATTTCTATTGTTCCACGACTGGGCAAAGGCCTCCGCCATATTCACGTTTCTTTGTGCTGTGCCTTCTCCGTCCCAACGGTTAGGAACGACTCCAAATCGTCACGCCAGCGTTTCTAAGACCTGCCTCGGTGAAGACGACCGTCTTCAGGCAGCCTCTGTGACGACTGGCCCATCTGTCTGGATGCCATTCTAAAGGTAGGCCCGCCCAGTCCCACTTTAGCTTCGCAGACTTATCGCCAACATCGGCGATACCTGTTTTGGAGCGTATTGTGGTGTTGCGAATTTGCTCAGTGAGTTTAATTTTTAAGATATGCAGAATCAAAATTAAATTAGCTAGCATAACTCTGCAGACGTGATGAGTATCGATATACAGCGGGATTTTTGAGATGAGGCAGTAAGGGCAGCTACCTTAACCTTAGTGGCTACAGGAAATCGGTGTTAGAAGACTTTTCTTAACTCTTTGAAAAATTTTGATTTGCATTCACAGACTTTGAAAAAAATGTAGTCGGCAGGAAAATTGGCGATTTTCATACAAACTTCTTTTTATGCCAATCGTTCATGTTTCTTATGAGGATTACAAACATCTATTGGATCAACTGAGATTTGAGTAATAGAAAAGTCAGAAATCGCAAAAACTTTTCTTATACATTTCGTAGGAAATGAGACTACAGCTTACATATTAACCGACTTCAAAAAAAAAGGAGGAGATTATCGAGTCCGTTGACTATATTTTTTTTATGTTTGTTACCTCAGAACTCCGAATGTATAAGCCGATTTTCAAAATTATTTTCATTAGAAAGGATATAATTTCAGATTAGTCCCATAGAAATTTTATCAAAATCGGTTTATTACTTTGGTTTTTAAACCAAAATTAGTGGTAAAAATTCAAGTAAACGAAATTGTTTTTGTATGCATGTTACGCGATATCTCCGGCAATTATAAAACGATTATAGGGTATGCGGTAGGGGTGGTTCCATATACATTTTTACCAACTTTGCTAGGGTAGTTTTTTAGTAAGCTTCAATAATACGTATTTTCGCCACTTAGTTTATATGTATGATGCTATAATAACTCCCTGTCACTGATATTTACATAGCAAGTAGTGTTATACGAATTTGTGTGGACTAAGTACAGACGCCAGCATATCAAGCTACCCGAAACTGTTAATTTTTTCAATCAACTTTGAACCTAAAGCTTTAGTGATAAAGTTTAAAATCTATTAAAGAAAGACAGATTGTAGTAACTTGATGTGCTGGCGTCTGTACAAGTTAAAAGTGAAAAATAAAAACTATTTACAAAAAAAAAATCTGAATCCCAAAACTAACACTGCAAAGTGAAAAATAACTTTAATTTCGGAAGTCGGTGGCAAACAACAAAAATGCGAACCCAACGACACAACAACGACTTATTTTATCGTGTTTAGGTATATCAATATCTAAACACGAAACTCTGCAGACGTTATGGGTATCAAGCCATAATGTCTGCAGAGTTTCGCTAGCTTATTTAATTTGACCCTATGGATACCGCATAATCAAGAACCACATGAAAAGTAACACCGAACAAACGCTGCGGAACCGCCCCAAAATTGTCCTCAGTACATTTCCAACAAAGGGTGGAAGGAGATCGTTTATAAATAAACACATTAGTGTGAAAGCCGGATTTTGATGGTGTTAACAACAACAATAGTATTGGAGATTCATCGCGCGACGCAATACATTCTGATAGCTGCTTAGGCACACAAATTTATGGGCATCTAGCTATGGAGTTATGAATATTCGATTGGATATTGATTGGGAAGACACTCGTCTGTAATACAGAACGCAATGCGTTAGCACTGGTCGTGAATTTAGTACTAACGCATTAAATATCATACATAAGATAACCACATTTAAAAGACCCCTAACACGTAAGGCGAGGCAATATAATGAAAGGTCCGACTTGATGGATTATAATACCCTATTGATATTTTCTCCGAGTTTCGCTTCATACTGATGTTCCTTATTTACACAGTGTGAACAGTGCACGTCTATGTTCTTCCCCGACCCTTGTTCGATGAAGTGCCAGCTCGCGACTTAGCTGAGCTAGCTGTAAATTTCCGACTGTAACTTCTGGGTTTGTTTCGGCCTTTCTTCTCAAAGTAGTCAGACAGAAAACGCCGATCTCATCTAGTATTATTAATAATAATAATAATCCAATTTTGATCCAGCCTGTCCCATCTTGCTGTCTCCCTCAGCGACGCCATAAGCCCTTGAGTGCAGTCGCTAAGTTTGTAAGTTATTCGCCCCTGCCTGGAGGCTTTGAGTTTACTTAAGGCAACCGCAGGATAGTCCGGTTAGGTAGTACTGACCTCTCAAGGTCAACTGCGAGATGCCATTATCAAAAAAAAAAAAAAAAACCACGTCTATATAGCTCGAATTGGTTTCTTTTGTAGTGTTTCAGATTCAGGTCTACTAGACACACTTTATTTTTTCTCCTTTCTCTCTAATAATCACGTCAATGTCATACATACCAGCAGTGCTATTCTGTAAAAATCTCACCGTGAGAACTTAGGTGAAGTGAGCGGGAAGTGAGCTCTGTCATTCCCTAATACTAGGGATTAACACTATTAAGTGCTCACTTCACTTCTGATTTCAGGGTGAGATTTTTCCAGAATCGACCGGCTGTTATTTTGCATGGTTACTTGTTCGGGTTGTCGGCCGTGTTATATGCTGGTGTGTATTCAGCAAACCCGCTCGAACCCTTTTGTTATAGTGGTTGATATTCAGGAGATGAGGGATAGAAAGAACGATAAATAACATACACTTGTTACCTTGATTGCAAATCCGTAGACATCTTTATTCGCACTTGTAAACGGAGTATCACAATACAACTGACAGATGATCTGTCAAAATGACAGTAGTACAATATTACAATGTGTACATATTAACAACAATATTAACTAAAATGTTGCAACTGCCAACATTACTGAAATGCCAATTTTAGATGACTGATGATTATTAATTTGAATTGTAAATGACGGTGCTAGTAGTGTGCTTATTCTAAATAAATAAAATCACGCCTGTAATCCTTCAGGGGTAAGGCAGAGGTGCACCTAATATTACATACACCAAAATTTCAAAATTTCACAGATTGTAGTAGCTTGATGTGCTGGCGTCTGTACATTTGAAACGAAAAAGAATAAGTTTAACTGACTCTTAAACCAAACAAGTATTGACTTACTTGTGCAATCGCAAGCCCACGAATAAAGATATTTGAGGCTTGATATGGCCTCTGAGCAAACATTGGGAGATAGGATTGGATCAAATATTTGTCCAGCACGAAGCCAAGCAAATGTGAATGTTGGTAATCTGTGCTGACGGTCTTGTGTTTCGCCCATTCGGTGGAGTTTCTACAGATTTCCGCGCCACTCCAATTACAAAGCAAGCAAGGTCTCAATCGCTAACATTTGCTCTTTGCTCTCCATATACAACGACAAAATAATGATAACACTGAGGGGAATGTTCTCTGGCCTTTATTAAGGGATTTATACCTGTATCTATCTATATCTTATATATACTATTAATAAAGTTGAAGAGCTTGTTTGTTTGTTTGAACGCGCTAACCTCTGGAACTGTCAGTCGGATTTGAAAAAAATATTTTTGCGTTTGATAGCCCTATTTTTAAGACAGGCTATTTAACATCACGCAAGGGTCCTAGCATGATGTTATAAAGCCTTCCTTAAAAATTCTTAGGAGCAAAGCAAAAATAAAAAAAAGTTGATGAGAGCAAAACAAAACGAAAAAAAGTTACGTAGTTACGTAAAGCAACGGGGTGGATTGGGGAGCAAGAAATATCACGAAGACGCGCTCAGAAGCTAATTTTTTAATACGAGAAAAGAAAGAAGGGAATAAAATATGTTTATGTAAGACTTATAAATTAACTAACTTATTATTTATTTATTTTATTTTACTATTTATGTACACACAGTAAAAACATATGGATATGACATTATTATAAATTGAGTACAAAGGTATTGCTTATTTCTTAAGAAATTTCTTCCAGCAGACGTACGAAAGGAGAAATAAAAAAGAAATGTAGTGTTCTTGTTAATACTACTTAAAATTTCAGTACTCATGTCACTTGTCGTGCCAAACTCATCTAGATTTGTCAATAAGAATGCTCATTTTACTTAACCCTACATTTCGGCCGTCGAGAAAATGCGACAATTGCAACAATTCTAGTAACTAATAAAGATGGGGTTTATTTATAAATGATGATTAACTTAAGTGACGTTCAAACGTCAAAAATGTATTGTTAAACAGTCGCTAATCACTATTTAAGTTAAGGCAACGTTTATGATTCAACGGGCAAATTCGCAAAACACGTATTCGTTTGTATTCAACTGACAGATGTCAAGAACCATACTCTTGACGTCGACGGCCGGACTGTAGAAAGATATTATACTGCCAGATACATTCTCGCATGAGAGGCGTAAGTTGTCCTTTCAAGGTTAATAATAAACTTTACACACTTGTGTGTGTAAAGATTTTAGCTGCAAGTGAATCTTCAAGTCATTCATAAACTAAATTGGAATCTTAACCAGTCTTTCAAACCAGGCGGTCTGCTAACTAAGACCGTTGAACGGTACAAAGATACGGGCTCGTCCGAAAGTAGTTAATCCGCCAAAACAAGGGTCAAATTTATTTTTTCGGACGGAAGAACACACATCGTGTGTAAGGAGAACAAATCTTATTGTCATTCATTCTTTGTACGGAAATCGACCTAATCTTGAGTCCGTAACTGATACAGAGTCGGAAATGTCCGTCACCTCGGCCTCGGCCGAAATTATGGACTTCGTGCTTAGGAAGTAGACCCCCCAGCTGCAGGAAAAAAGAATCCAGACACAACATTCCGTTGTTCCAAAAAAGAAAAATAAAAAGAGGGAACCACAGGATGAGATTATGAAAATTTCCAATTGCGGTGTTTTCAAAACACCTGTGTCACTTCATACGTAACATTCGGGAGCGCGATGCGATACAAAATGAATATTTGGCGGCAATTCCTATGCAGCTGCCAATTTCAACTAGGAAATTCGTGAAAAAGCCATTTCTTCAAAAATGTTGCGCAATTTTGTAGGACATTGCCAGGATACGAAGTTATTTTCCACAATTATACGAGTTTCGAACTTGTAACGACATTAATTTGTTTAAATTTCGTCTGAGTGATTTATGTTTGTTGATCTAATAACGGAATTTTGGGTTTACTTTTGAAGTAATGCTAAGTTTACATCAATGGAGCAGTGGTGCCCAGTGTTAGCGACCGCGACTTCCGAGTTTGTAGATCATGATTTCGAAACCAGACAAACGCTTTACTTTGTGTAATTGATTTCATCACCACTGCCCTCAAAACGTTGAAGAAAAACATCTTGAGTAAATCTAGTCCTAAAACCAAGAAATTCGAAGAATGTGACATCTACCAACCCGCACTGGGCCTGCGTGGTGGATTACGGCCCACTTCCGCACACAGAGAGGAGGCCTGTCCCGGCAGTGGAAACGTTTAGGCTGATTATAATGATGTTTACAACAACCCATTATTGTAAATATTACGCAAGACTACCCCAGTAGTCTTGGGTAAAAAACTGATTACCTATCAGTTTTTTACCCAAGACTACTGGGGTAGTGAACATTTTTCTTTTGTTTATCTGAGTGGTTTAGACGCCAGCACATCAAGCTACCCGAAACTGACAATTTTTCCCAATCAACTTTGAACTTTATGCTTCAGTGATAAAGTTTTTTTTTTTTGATATTGTCGATCACAACACATTTGGGAAAAGGCTAGACAGATGATGATGATAATTCCAGTAACAATATATATAATATCTGCCCAGTACCCAATTATACGGTGACTTTCAGTTATAAAACAACGTTAATACATTTTAGTTAAAAAAAAAAAACCCGTTTATCAACCAAGAAAACTGATTATCTACAAGTAAACACCTACTACAATTTCCTATTAGCGGTTCATGCTAAACATTTTACTCCAAAAGTAATCAGCAGGATAGTTGCGTAACAAACTATCAGTAGCAAGGGTTTCATTTTGACAGTTGAACAACATTCATTGCGTTATTTACTTTGCTGAGCAGACACATTTTTCGAACATATGGAGCAATGGATTAGCAATATGCTTCAAAATGATTCAAATTGAGAGTAGTGTAGTTCTAACTCCAATATAAAAATGCTTTTTAACTGTTTCGCTACATATACCGCGGCACGAGGTTCAGAGCTCCCTTAATGCAATTAAAAATCCAATATTCTTTCACTTCAACTCCAATATATTTTCACTAGAGAACTTATAGTTTTAAGAATGCTCGCTGAAATAATTAGGTACCTATTATTTGACACTTAAAAGAATGGAATTACCACTTCAGACACTGGTGGGTTTTCTTGAAATTCTTTGGCGCTTTAATGAATTTCTAGGTTGAGCTACGAAAATAGCGATTTATGCATGGGGATTTAAATTTTACGTTTAGTGGCAAAGTATAAAAGTTTTATTTAAATTGCAAGCGAACGCGTTGGAAAATCAATTTCGAGCCAATCGTTATTTTGGAAACGAATGATGAAATCACCATAACTGATAAGTCTCTCGTTGATAAAAATCAACGAGAGACTATCAGCTATTAGTTAGCTTGTTAATTGTACCATTTATGTTCGGGGTCGTTCTCTACAGACCAAGAGAACGACCCCGTACACAAATGGTACAATTTATTTACAAACATATTTTTTAATGATTCAATGATGAAAAAGATACTTCGTGGTCGCAAATGAAATCTCCTAAAGTAAGCTCGCGAATGAATTACTACCATCACCAAGGCACAGTACCTACCTAAATACAGGTCCAAATGTATGGTAACCTACGAGTTCCTACTTATGAAGAAAACATATAAAGGCTAGGACAAGTAAAGGTGGGCCACACCGCAACGCATTGCAAACGTCCTCATTCAAGGCTTTTGTACATTTTCTATGAATCAACGCACACTACATGTGGGCCGCAACGCACTTTGTTATATGAAAATTAGTTGCACTACGGCTCATTGCAGCCCTAATGCGTGCTTGACTTTAATGGGTATATTAAATGACATTATAAATTAAATTATATTATAATTAATAATAATTTTGAGTAAAACAATATATTTTTTTTATACTAACCTACGCTGTCCCATCCCTGGGCAAAGGCGGGAAGCCTTTGCCCAGGGATGGGACACTGTTTCCACTGTTTCCATGTTTCGCAAGCCTGCGTGTCCTGCTTCCAGATTCGACGGAATCTATCCAGCTCGGTCCGCCACGTCCTACGTGGTCTGCCACGACGCCGTCTCACTGTCTCAGTAAACAATATACAACGTGTAACGTTAAATGCGCAAAACCTGAAAATAGTTTGATCAGAATAACGAGCAGAATCCATTGAACCACTTTTTAATATAGGTCACATTTTTCAAAAAATCTTCATTAAAAACGTTGCCGTGTCTATTTATTAATAGGTCAAGCCATCGCGGCGCAGCGGCCCGGTGACGACTCCTCCTTCGATAGAGCGTCATCACAGACGCAAGAAACGATCAGAATTGCCATTAAAACTAAAACAGGACATAAAACCTCTACAATTTGTTTAATGATTTATTTTCTCTCTGAAATAGGTCAATTGAATTAAAAATCAGTTGGGGTGTCTGAGGTTTTGCGCATTTAACGTTACACGTTGTATAAGGTTAAAAAATCTCGCTTTTCATGTCTCGACTCAAAATATCTCGAATATTAAAAACAATAAAAATAAAACATGACTGTTGATTTCTGAATTACGTAACAGTATTTGATAGCTTTATGTGGCTTCGTATGGCAAACGAAGTAGTAGACTTGCGGGGTAATTGCGCTACACACTAACAGTGGCAATGGCTTCCATTTTGACAGTTCAACAATATTCATTCCGTTAGTTACATTGTTGAGCGGACAACTTTTTGAACATACGGATCTACAGAGGACTGAGAAACAGAGCTATACACTCTGTTTCACTCATCCTCCGTAGAAAATGAAGGATCCTCCGACCAGAAAGGGTGTTGTGTCTGGTGGGCAACAGCCCAACGATTGAAGTCCGCTGCAGCCGTAATGAGCACTTGGCTTTACTAGCTATTTCAGACGATATTCAACCATATTCCAATACAATCAAGCAGTTCCCATATGATTTATTTTAGAATGCGTAAAACAATCTCATAGAGTAAAAAAATCTCGCTTTTCATGACTCGACACATAGAGAGGAGATAGTTAATATCTTCTTGGGAGCCGACAACCACGGCGGCGGCGCCCGAAGCGCTAAAACGTTATTCTAATTTTGTATTATTTTTAAACGTAGAATCTTCACTTCCTCGAGACATAAGTAGGATATAACGCACTCCTATTTTAAATTAAAATTGAGTTTGAATGCTTCGCGATTTTCTACATTACATTATTTTAAAAGAACACTTGTCGTGCAATTCTGTAACCATCTCACCGTGAAAGCTTGGGTGAAGTGAGCGTGGAATGAGCTGTCATTCGCTAGGGATTAACACTATTAAGTGCTCACTTCACTTTTGATTTCACGGTGAGATTTTCACAGAATCGACCGGCAGTATGGCGTTCTGTACAAAAATTCACGCCTTCACGTAGAAGAAACCACGGGAAGAAGGCGTGAGTTTTTGTATATAAGTAATATAAAAAAAAGAATATAACTTGACTGTTGATTTCAGAAGGCCATTGGCCAATGGCCAATTAAAAACGGTCAAAATCTAGTTGCAATCTCATCTCAGCTACAATCAACGTCAAACACTTGTCAAAAATGTAGGGAAATTAAAGGTGTTTTTGACAGATTGAGACTGAGATCACACTGTGAACATTAAAAAAAATACAAAAGTGCACGTTTCATAACTGTTTTTTATTCATTATAATTAAACAAATATAAAAATACATATTACTTATTAATTTATTACTTTATTCATTATTATAAAAGAGCCATTTTCAATAGGGTTCCTCATGAGGGTGAAACAAATCTATAAAAAAAATGACTCAATTAATTGATTTTTCGCAAGCTACAATGTTTTCACTTTACTTACGAGAAATTTATACAAATATTTTGATGTTTTTTCATTAATACTCTATTAAATAAATTTTTGAAAACTGTGCACATAAAACGTTTTGGTATATTTATAGAGTACCTACTTTCAAATACCGCTGCTAGCGTGAACCGTGATAAAAAAGGATTTCACGTTCAATTGTTTATGGGGTTCATGGTATCTACGAGTATTTACCTACTGTCCTTTTTACGGTTCTGTACCCCTTTACCAGCACAGTACAGCCCCTTACCTTACCCTTTGGTGCCAACGGGACCCTATTGCTAAGGCCGATGTCCCTCCATCTGTATGTACTCGGGCTGTATCTTTTGAACCGTACTAGGAAGACACTTGAAATGTTAGTAGAGTGTGTACTAGTATGACCGCTCTAACAACAAATAATAAAAATGACGGTGACGATGACGGCTTTCAGTCTAACCGGATGCAGCTGAATACCAGTATTTATAGTATTTTACATGTAAGTATTTTACATGGAACAACTGCCTGTCTGACCTCCACAACCCAGTTACTGGATAACACGACCTTGGTAAGACTGGTTGGACTGGTCCGTGGACAATGTGGTCCCAGACCTTTGGAAGTCGTACAAGTGGCCGAAGCCAATTAGCAGAGGCCCATTAGACAAATCAATAATTATTAAAGGTACCAATAATGATTATGTTCTTTTTAGGGTTCCGTACCAAAATGGTAACCAATGGTCCCAATGGTGGTGGTGGTTGGTATGGTAATGGTCCCTTATGGTGCGACTCAGTCAGTCTGTCTGTCTGTCCATCTGTCATAGCTGGATATCTCAAGAATTACCAATGCTACCCTTTTGCAACTCGAAATTTGGAATAGTTTCAGATGACGTTTGCCCAACTATTTTGTAAATAAGAAAGAAATAAAAATATATTTATTTTTTGCAACAGGGACTGAAAGAGGGGGTCTTAAAAATTCGAAGTGGGACTACTAGGGTATGTGGGATATGTTATAAAAGAGTGCTGTTTGCACATTCTCAAACATTTTTTTTTTTTAGACCGCGTGGTTTTCGATTTTTGATGAAAAATGTAAAAAAAAAATACCGTTCCCCCCGTTATCTCCGAAGTTGGCATAGAGAAAAATCTGAAATTATTCTATGTGATAGAAGTTTATGTAAAGATTACAGGAAAATAAAACAATATCTCTAAACAGTACACTTTTCAGAAAAAATAAAACGAAACTTTAATATATAAATGGTACGAAACCCTCAATGCGTGAGTCTGACGTGCACCAGACCGGTTTTTAAAAATATGCTGGTTATTAAATATTTTGTCTAAGTTATTATTTAGTACATTAAAATAACTCGTCGAAAGGCATTATACGTACTGTATGTATGCGTACACTTAGGAAGATGTACTTACTAACACATGCTCCCAATATGTAATCTATGAGTAAAGAAAACGTATCGATAGTACGCTGATATTGGTGGGCTGTAAACGATAGCCATGTGTCATCATTTATTCAGCTACCAATTTGAAAATAGGCCCGAACATAAAGCGATAGAAAACCGCATACAAATTGCTTGTACTCGTAAGATTCTCGATCATAGTTCCTTCTTGCAAACCTCTATGACACCGTACACCGTCCCTATCAGAATTTCCTTTCGACAGGCGTCCGTCTAAATTCGACACCTTCGTTAAATCCAGACGATATAATGCCGACGTCGATTCCACCTCATTTGCCACCAAAAGGCCTTCAAATAAATCCCTTTTTGACATTCTTTTTTATTCTTGGCGTCTTCGTGATAATAATCCTTGGAAACAGGACAGAACGTATATTTTATCGGGGATCCAGAATACGGACATATTGGAACTTTCTTTTGTAATGAAAGGACTGCTAATGTTACAAAGGATCTCGTGTAGGCTACTGATTCTGTGATCAACCGGCGGGTCGGCGTAATAAACCTTTTATCGGTTGACGTTTATGGTTTGAATGTATTCTGGCTATTGGTTAGGCTGGTTTTCCTGATGTTCTGTCTGGAAATTGACATATTTTTGTGGTAGACGTACGAGTAAAACAACGAATTTATATGGTCGTATCTTTAAATATTATTATAAATGGAATTCACTTTTCGTGACTGTTTATGTGACCGCTTTGCTCTCCGAAACGACGCAACGAATTTTGACGCAATTGTTAGCATTATTAGAAAGGTTTATGGGGACATTTACATTAAAGTAACATATTATAGGTAATAAAGAAATCATGATGTTTTGTCAAGTCGTAAACCCGTGCGAAGTAGAGGTTATTCGCTTGGTTAATGCCTGCACTGCCACTCATAGAAAAATGTTATTAATATTAGTTTTTGCAAAAGAAATCACTTACCTAGAGTTTGTGTATGATTTCCAAAAGTATTTCTAGTAAATGATGAACAAAGAAAAGATTTAGTGAAGGAACATTTTGTTCAGCTTTCATTAGTCAAATCCATATTTTAATGAAAACTCTTCACAATTTTTTTGTTCGAGAACTGGTTCTAATTCAATGAAACTTTTCGTTGACGAGTGCATAAAAGTGTCTTTGAACTTGTTAAAGCTAAGTAATTTTAGTTTTGTGAAAATAATATTGTAAAAAACGTTTTTTTTGTTTAATAAAAGTTTTTGTTTTGTTTAATTGTTTACATATCGTAGACCGTAGGTTCAATTGAGGTAAGGGACAAAATACCCATAATGAGTTGAGTATACAGTTTTGTTCAGAATTTTTCGCTCTATCGAATGGTGAATATGAAAAAAATGTAGCTGAAGAAAAATGTCCCTTACTCTAATGATTTTTGGATCCAAATTTCGAATCAGCCCCATAATAACAATGTCTCTGAAAAACTAGGAAATATAGGAACTTGAAATGGTGTAATTATCGCCGCCAATCCACTTCAAATAAGGTAAGGGTCTTCCCAATCAACGAATTACCATTACGTACGTCAAAAGTGTGTACTTCATTTTGTGTCAAAAATCTCTTTACACTGTATTTTTTTCATAAATTTTTTCAACAAGTCCTTTACACTATTTTTTCATTAATTCATTGGATCCAACGTAGAGGTCAGTTTAATGTAATGGACGGGACTACAAGATACTTGGTCAGTTGGACCAAGGTTGGGACGTTACTAACAAAATACGTTGTTGTAAGGGACATCTATTTTCTTAAATAGCTAACTCATTTAAATAAATATTAGACATGTAGATAGAGCACTAAAATACAAGTTTATGTGTAAAATCAGACCCGAAAAAGATTAATAACAAAAAAAGTTATGGGCGATTTAGTCCGAAAAAAAAACTTTGTCGGCCTCTCCTGAAAAATCGTATTTTGTCCCTTACCTCAATTGAACCTAAGGTCGACGATATGATCAATTAGCAGGAGCAGTGGTGGCCCAGTGGTGATAGACACGACTTACGAGTTGTAAGTCGTACGTTCGAACCCAGACAGGCGCTTTACTTTGTACAAATTATTTCATCACCACTGCTCTCAAAACGGTGATGGAAAACATCGTGAGGAAACCGGCATGTCCTAGAATCAAAAATTCAAAGACATGTGAAATCTACCACCCGCACTGGGCCCACGTGGTGGATTACGGCCCACTCCCTCTCACTGAGAGGAGGCCTGTGTCCCAGCAGTGGGAACATTATAGGCTGATTATGTTATGTATATGATCAATTGTACACACAACCACCAAAGAAAACTAATGTACAGACGCCAGCACATCAAGCTATTGCAATCTGTCAAATTTCTTTAATAGATTTTCAACTTTATCGCTGAAGCATAAGGTTCAAGGTTGATTGAAAAATTTGACAGTTTGAGGTAGCTTGATGTGCTGATGACTGTACAAGAAATATTAATAGTAACAAAATAAAGCGTTCGTTCGAAATAAAAAATAAATAAAAAAACTAACTTCTATAAAATAATCAAACTTTCCTTGCATTGATGATTTGTATTTATATCTGTAATATAATAATAGGCCGCATCATAAACAGATTTTTCACTTATATACATTTCTTGTAACTTCTTTATTTCCAATTCACCTCAGAACAGAGTTTACACTAAACTTTGATTCGGTACGAGAGCAGAATCCGTGAGCAAAAATACATAGAGCAACTAAAACAGGCTGTAACAGACTTGTGCCCGTGTTTTATGTAACATGATCGACAGTTTAATTTACTTGTCAGTTAGCGGAGCGGCTTTATGCAAAGTGATGTATCGGATACTAAACGTTAGTTTTGGAAATGTGAAGTGGTGTGGGCAGTGTGCTATTTTCGGATTCCACATTTTGGCTTATTTATTTACGGTTTGTGAAAGTTGTTTCTCAAAAGATTAAAAGGGTTTTACTGAAACTTGTAGAAGCATACTAGTTAGATACTAGTTAGCTACTGAAATATATTCAAAATTATTGAAAGGTAAATGGTAAACTTTAACTTTTTATTATTTTGATACTAACCTGTGTCCTATGAAGAGGGAACGTTGTACATACATAAAATAAATATTTTGCTGTATCAATTTGATGCTAGCATTAATGGAAATACCAATCCTTTTAGTTATAATCTCGTCAATATAACAAACACTATAACAGTTTCAATGACGCACTATAAAGGCTTTGTAAAATCACGCTTCGTTACAAACTGAATAACAAAATTTTAAAACTATCGGACGATAACCTATAAAATTCCATAGATTGTGACATCGGCGAATTTTATAGAAAATTGTAAAAAGTTTTTGACAAACGTTATTTGCTTAGGGCTGGAAGCGGACTTTTCATTTTATTCCAATTTTTTACCCGAAACAAGATAAAACTGTAGGTTTTCATTGGAAATACACTGGGGGCACTCGTTGTGGCGAATCGTGGACCTACTATTATTTTATCAAATACGTTGCCTAAAGTATGTTTCGACAGTAAGTGGTGATAAAGTCGGTGAACCTTTGTATTTCTTTAATGAGACTGTGAAAGTTATACGACGTGGGACATATTAGGACATAAAGTATTTTATCTTACTTGGACTTTACTATTATGAGCCTGTGGTTACCTATACAGATACAGACGCCAGCACATCAAACGCCTACAGTCTGTTAAATTTCTTTTTATACATTTTCAACTTTATCGCTATTAGCATTAGGTTCAAGATTGATTGAGAAAATTTGACAGTTTCGAGTAGCTTGATGTGCTGGCGTCTGTACATATTATTATGTGATTTATTCGCTTATCAATTAGTTCGAATAATAAATACAAAAAACATGTTAATTTATATCCGATTCTAAAAACTTGTAGAATATACTTTTAAGTTACAATATTTTTGGGCCTAGAACACACCCTTGAGGTAGCTGAATATTAATTGCCATTAGAATATTAATTGCCATTGTGTAAACTGAACCTTATGGCTACCCCTAATGACCGTTCGGTTAGCACACTGAATATCCAATTGCACACATGGCATTCATCACACATTAAGAACCTTACTAATTACTCTAGGGTGTCGAACCCTATCAAAGGTCTTGGAGATATCGTCAATTACGACAAAGGTTTCTGTGGAAGTTCACCATTAATATTGAGTGAAGTATTACGTGTGAACATATAATAATACACTATTATTCATGTATTACTTATTCATAGACGTATTCCAAGATCTTGGTGAAAATAACGATAGCTAAGTGTATCTTCTAAACTTGGGCCACAAGTAATGAGAGATTTCTACAGATTTCTTTCCTGGAAGGAATATTTTTTTCCCGTAAACAATCTGAATGTGTTTGAAACAATATTACCAGGCACAAAAAGTAAAAAAAAAAAAAGATTCTGTCAATTTCTTTTAAAAATGCTGGAAAAAAACAGTTTTTTTTTCAGATATTTTTTAATTAAATTCTATAATTTTGGCACTGGGAGAGTTGGTTTTACCTTGTATATGTTCTAAAGAATTTGAGACTATTCACTTGTTTCCCGCTTACACTTTTAAATTATAACTCGACATAAGCTGACAGAAACTCTAGCAGAGAGAAGCTAATCCGACTTGACATTGACTAATATAACTTTAGACGATGCTGTGTTCTCCACCTCACTTCCTTCTTTCTTTCAAGTGAATTATGAACTCCTGGAGGAAAATAAAAACTGTACAGTTTCAGAAGGTGCTTATTTATTTATTTATAGTTATTAAAGAGATAGGTGAACTAGTCGAGACATAGTTATATCCTCCTGACACTACACAGGAGATAATATAGTGCAAAAAGTATGTCCGCCTATTAGTCCATTTCTCTGTATCCTCCGACAGCGACCCAGAGTATAATCGTCTTTCCTTTCGTGTACGCAGATATAGTAGCCTCGTTTCGAGACCAACGGGGCTACTATATCTGCTAGCACGAAACCAAAGACAGTTACTATGGGGTCGCTGTCACAGGATACTCGTGGTCGCAAGCGCGACTGCTGAGCGTGGGGTCCTGGGTTCGATTACCGGGTCGGGCAAAGTTTTATTGAGTTTTTCCATTAGGAATTTCTTAGTATAACAGAATAGCCCGGAGTTTGGAAGTTGGCATTGTGATATCCCCGTGCCTTGGGAAGCACGTTAAGGCATTAGTCCTGCGCCTGATCTCTCTCCGGTTGTGTCAGATTGCCGTCCCATCGGATTCATTTTGATAGATTGGTTAACTTCAAGATGATAATGTAACAGATGAAGCTAAATTATAATGTGTTAGGGTCAGTTCACAGATGTCTATATAAAGGATGCCAGTCGGTCAGTTCTTTAGAGAAAGAAAACAAATACACAAAGAACATTGAAGTATCAACACGCTTCATGTTTAACGAACGAATTTAAGATTAATAATGAGGAAAAATAAACAGTATTTTGAGACAAAAATACTCAAAGACAACTCCTTACAAGAGTCTATTAAAAATCGCAGCTGTGAATGTTGGAAAATCCTGCAATGTCCAGATGATGAAATATAATAATTTAATGAATCCTTGGAGGATATTATTTTGAATACTATGCGATGGTAACTTCTGCTGTTGCTTGTATCCAATTCTTTTTTAATCTTCCAGGATTTCCTTTTTTCTTAGGGTGTAATTGTGACTTCGAGCTTCTTTGTACAAGTATTGTCAAAAATTCAGTAACTTTTTGTCCGACCCACCCGTACATCATTTCCAGGACACACATCAACCACTTTTGTGACCAGAATACTGGAGTGGCAATTTATTTTAAACTTGCTGTGCCGTTCGCGTGCATGTTGGAAAATAAATTTGATTTCATGGGTCTTAAATTTTAGCACCCTAATTATTTTTCTAAAATATAAGTAGGCTAAGTTACTCCTTATAACATCAGCTATCTGCCAGTGAAAGTCTCGTCAGCCGTTTCGAAGATTTGCCGGAACAGACAAACAGACAATGAGACTTTTTTTTGTTATAAGTACCGTATATACTTTCATATGCATGTAGTAAAAAGCTGATATTTTGACATTACAGACAGACATATCAATTTTATTTATTTGTCTATAGATTCATCATTTTTTCATATACAAAATTATTTTGGAAATATCTTGCCCTCTTTGTTTAAGCTGTAGTAGAACTTACACCATACTTACAAATGTATTCAAATAAAAATCTAGATTTCCTTCAACCGCAATACCGCATCGTCAACAAGCGTTAAACCTAGCTTAATATTACTACCCGTCCGTAATAGTTTTCAAAGTACTAGGACCATAAGCCTGCCTTGTATCTTAACATCAGGGTAAGTGCCCTTAACGAGGGTAATATCCCTGCGACATTAACCTTTATACCAACAGTGTCCGGATATGAAACTTTTCATAAACACCACGTATTTAGAGAAGGCCCAGTTAATTATTTAAACGTAATGTTTGACCTCTGAACGTAGTCCACGACTATAGGCAACTTTAATTATCTCGATTCCAACCCTCGTTTTAACGATCCCCAAGTGCGTAATTGCTTACGCAAGGGTGGGGAATGCGAACGTAGAGTGACTGAAAAAGGCTAGTTTTCCGGAATTAAGTATAGAGTAGAGAAGGAAGCTTGTTGGGATTTGTTTTATAATTTGAATACCAGGACTGTTCCATTTGCCCTCTTGATTTTTTTTTTCATGTATTACGATTTTGTGTTCTCCATCAATTCTTAATGACGACATTCAAATAGTTTCGCCATCTTTTTCACGGTCTACCGCAGCCCTGTCTTATTTGTGTCACGGTTAAATTCTCCAACTTATATAATACGATGTCTTTTTTTTTTTTGTTTTCCTTTACTGTCCCATTACTGGGCTAATGCCTCCCCTAAGTCTTTCTAGGAACTCTTTTCCCACGCCACCTCGAACCAGTCTTTGCGGTACGCGTCCAGGTCATCTCGCTACCGAATTCTGGGCTAACCTCGACGACGCCGTCCATCTTTAGGTACATATTGTGTGAAGACTTTTGCCCAGCTGTCATCCTGCATGCGGCTGCTGTGACTCGCCTGATCCCATTTGAGCCTGGTAGACTTCTTGCCTACGTCATTCTTCTTCTTGTCTATTATACCCGTTTTGAAACGTTGTCGTTATGTACAATAATATATAGTTGTTGTTGCTTCTTTCTTATAGGCATCCACTTTCATACTCAACACTTTTCTTGTCACATGGCCATCATTCCTCCGCCTCACACTTGAAGACAATCGCCCGATGCCACAATTAATGTAGCCCCGTATTGTGTCGATAAAATACGTTCCCATCTTAAAGTAGGTGAGTATTTATTTAAATATACTGTTAGGTTTTTATGCTGCCAAAGCGATGTCAGATGTTTTTGCGATCACGACGAAAATTCACATTCTTTTCAATTTATCTGAGTGGGCAGATATTTGTGATGCTAAACAGGTCCGTTAATATTGCATTGATAGATATTTTTAAAGTCATATAATTTGTTATCGCTGTCTCGCCAGATAGTTGAGGTGTTTCTTTGATGTCACATATTTGTGCTGCCACTTGTATAATTTGTATATTCCTTACACAAATGATCAAATATATTTGCCGTTATAGTATATTAACCGGTTGAATACCGTAATTACAGAAACAATTAAAAAGTCATTGTATCTCGCGTAGATCCACGTTCCCGGCATACGAAGGGTTAATGGATGAATCATGAAATCAGATATTATTGTCGAGCTGTCCACAGTTATATATTTATGCTCGTAACTGTACGTGTTTGTATGTACGTACCGTCGTCTATGAACCTTCCAGCCAATTCTCTGGTCTATGGTCACCAGCCAATTCTACATGATTAATGTTAATGAATGTCTTAGTTTGTTGATCAACTGTTGAGAAAAACCTCTGATGTGAAATTAATTAATGAGTTTTAAGCCCCAATTATAACGATGCACTTAGCATAGATTAGCTTTCTTTTTTTTTTCTGAAATTCAATAGAAATTCCAAGTCACTATTTTTTCGATTTCAGTGAATGGCACGAAAATATAATGATTTTCCATTGATAGTTGAAATCACAATGGAAATCAAATCCTATTACGCAATTATATTTCCCAAACTTCCAAAATTACCCGATATCAATCACGTTTAACAAAGCAGGAATTTTCCCAACACACTGTCACCGGGAGCGACGATATTTCAAACAGGACAATAGGTCCAATAATGTCCAGACCTCCTGATCACGCCTCTTTGGACTTTGGATAGTGGAAACCCAGCCATTACTCCAAAATCCATAACTGCTCCAGACTTTTCTCTGGACAAAAGCGTTTAACCATTTTCCCTGCATCTAATTAGTACCAAAATTGTCCCTATCCAATTTTCAACTTAACGGCTTTTGTGAAAATAAGGTATGGCCGCTATCAAAGAAAATTATTGGTAAATCTTTTACAAAAGATTTGGGGCATGAAATAAACAGGGTCCATTATAGTCAATTGTTTTGCAAACAAATGACTGCAAAACATTCGAATTGTTAGATAAACAAAGGTTTTGTTTCGGATGTTGTATTTACAGAACGTCTAATAATACTCGGAAATATTGTAAGCTGCTTACCGTGATAAATAAAGTATAGTAACCAGGAATGGGAACTATTATTAGCTACTTTATTATCAAACTACAGCAAAGCCTAGATAAAAGCTCTAGACTTCTGAACCGATTTAATTTTTTTTATGAATACCTCATTCATAAAAATCGGATCCATAGATTCGTAATAATGGCCCGGGTGACGTAAGAATGCCTGTGGGTGCCAGGAACGCCTACAAAATTATAGTGGCATGCTTTACCTTGAACTTTTTTGTATCTGTTTTGATTTCTGTCTGAAACCTTTTCTTGTGTTTTACCTTTTTTAGATCACTTATTTTTTATTTGATTTATTTTTTATCAATGGCTTTATTTAAATAAGTCATTGACTTCTTTCCGGATTTTTTGAAACTCAATTTGTTCGCCGTAGCTTGTAAATGTAGATCATTCTAGACCTTACACTAAACTGACAGAATCGATCTACTGAAAATGAGTCAAAAACTAGAACAAAAACCGCTAAAACATCATTCGTAAACCGTTGCCCAGAATACATCAACAGTAATCTACACTTAAGGCCAACAAGAAATGTAAATAACATTTCTAAATGCGACATTACACTAAGCGCTCGAACCGTAGCTATGCCAAATCTCTCGATATCAGTTGCTTATTCAATCGGTGCGATTTGAGCTAGCGAGCGAAAATACAGTTGGGTGCACTGAACAATTTACAATTCACTTGTGCCCGCCCGCTCTGTACCGTGGGGACAATGGGTGTGTGTGATTTGAGGTTTGATTTTACTCTAGCGCCAACTTGGCTCGCATTGTCAAACGATTTCGGTGACTGGGTGATTTTTTCTGTCCGCATTTTGATTAAGTTTTTGTTCGCGTATTGGTCGTATGATATTTAGGTGAAGTTGGCTTGTTTTACTGTAGTTCACGGTACTCGTATCATTATATGATGCGATTTCGTTTGCTTGTATGCGATTTGATTTTTAGTATAAGGCATTTTAGAAGCACTAGTTGCACAGTTAAATATGCAGCGTTCTAGGCACGGTTAAATACAGACAGGTGAGTAAGTACTATGGATATAGTACTTACTCACCAAATTTGGTTCGATTTAAAGCAATGTCTTTCAATCTAGAGAGGTTTACATTACTAAAGTAGATATTTTAAGAAAATAAGTTTAAAAAATCACAACTTCTAAACTACGAATTTTTTGCCGAAAATATGTTGCGTGCAGATAAAATAAAAATAAAAAACTATGAAATTTGGACCACTATAATTGGGCCACTATAATCATGTGATTTATTAAATTATTTGAGTGTAAAGTATAGAGGTGACACTATCACTAGGCAGAGGTCCGCTACCGACCTTTAAGTCTAGTTTTTCACTAACTAGACAACTAATGAAATAAAGGTGATGTATCTACCAATTATTATATAGCATTAGGTAATTACACGCTTGCAACGTTCATGTGTAGCTCTAGACACAAGCCGGTCGATTCTGTAAAAATCTCACCGTGAAATCATAAGTGAAGTGAGCACTTAATAGTGTTAATCCCTAGCGAATGACAGCTCACTTCGCCCAAGCTTTCACGGTGAGATGGTTACAGAATCGCACGGCTGTGGTAATTATAATTATTATTCTATACATGCTAGTTTATGTCATGAACTAAGATGAAATCCAATTAAAATTAAACACGCCGGAATGCACCTGAATGAAACATTAATACTAATAAATTATGATAATTATTGCAGTTTGAATTACAAACCTAAAGGTGTCTTATTTTATCAGTAGGTACGTTTGTATGACGTCAAAAATAAAGTTTAAAAGAAGAACCCTTTTCAAGCACGACAGACTAAAAACTTTTGCTAAAGTTTATAGATATTTCAGAAATTGCGTAACAAATTATTTCAATTTTTTTTTTTTTACTTAGCCTACATTGTCCCATTTCAATGGTTTCTTAAACTTAAGTAACATAATTTCATCACATTTGTTGAACAAATCTTCCTAATTTGTAACCTCTGTGGAAGAAGTCACTTGCCCCTGAAATACAGGTACTCTAACCTAGCTCTGGAGTCAGGGTTTCAAACTTTGCCTGTAACCCAATTTGTGTCAACAAATAAATTAATATTTATTACTATTTAATGGGACAGAAACCGACAAGTTTCTTATTATATTCTATAGTAATATCTAGTAGAAAATAGGTACCTCCTGATCTAAATTCAGACCAAAATGGTCAAGCAAGAGTGATAATCGAGCGATCCTTCGGAGCGGCGCTATCAAATTGGCCATAAAATATACATACATGCACCTGCCAAACGTCGTAATGATACCTCAATATAGATTTCTAAGCGATTGCCACACATTGGAAGAATTGACAGTTGATTGACGTACGAGAATTGTGATTGTTATACGATATTTCAACGTGTTAAGGGTTTTTATCTACACCCATGCTATAAATCCGCTACAAAAGTTTCTGAAACAGTTAGCTTATTGCCAACATTAGAACAACCCGTGTCATAGTAGCCATTATATCAACGAGTGTTATAATGTTGTACTAAATTTTATTATGCAGCTCCTTTGCTTTTTCGATCATTTCCTTACTCATCGAACAGCCACATTCTCACTATTCATTTCGTGGTATCTTATGAATTAAAAAAAAAGAACATCGTCACTACCACAGCGCCGTAATTAAAAAAAAAATATTTATTCAAATTCACGTCTTGTCCCGCCATTTTTTTCGATATTAGTATCGCAAAAATTTAATACATTGTTTGTATTAGATACTCAGCAATTAAATGTTATATAGAGTTCTTACAACAGTGTGCTATGGTTTCAGAACCTTTTATAGTGGATTCATATCATGGGTGTGTAGATAGTCTTGTATGCAACTGTTCATAATTAGGTATTAAAACACTCAAGTGAACTATTATAACACTTGGCTTCGCCTCGTGTGATACACCCACATTCTTTTTAATACCCCTTATTATACAACAGTTGCATTCATAACTATTAATTTATATGACAGTGGTGACTGAACGTGGTGAACTGACTAGGCTGTTGGGTTATAAATAAATAATATGTGAATTGTTTGAACAAGACAACCGGATTCAACAACAAAATCAAAATCAAAAGTCATTTATTCAAATTAGGCTGAGAATCAGCACTTTTCGAACGTCAAAATGTATTTATTTATTTAAACATTTCGCACATTTAAAAGTACAAAGGTAGACTTAATATCTTATTACACATTAAAGATTAGAGATTAGATGGCAGGTGCTTTGGTTGAGAGGAACAACGATCATTTTTTTTTTAATAAAAAATATTGAATTAAGTATTAAAAAAATAGTTAAAAATATTAATCACAGTCCCCCAAAACGTCTCCGTTTCACCATTTCTTAGTGCTTTCAGACAACGAAATTCTATTATTGTTACCACAGACAATAATCACCACTGACACATGCTTTACATATTAATCAACGTGCTATAATATTTTAAACAATAAAGGAAATACTTGCAACAGTTTTTGGTTGGTAAAAATAGCATCCTCAGGTCAGACAACTAACTCAACCCATCGCAGTCTATTGCTGGATATTAGCTTCTTACAAATTGCGGTGCCACAACACCCGGTTCTGCGCCAGAAGTTTATTTGTGTTTTAGTGTGTGTTTATGGTAAGTTTACTGCGCCTGATCTCTCTCCGGTCTTGTCAGATTGCCGTCCCATCGGACTATGAGAGTGAAGGAAGAGGGAGTGCACTTGTGTCTGTGCTCACACTTGTAGACTACAATATCTCCCGCGCCGAAGGCTTGTCTCCGTTGAGATTGGCCGCCGAGTCCGAAATACGGTCTGCCGGTCGATTCTGTAAAAATCTCACTGTGAAATCATAAGTGAAGTGAGCACTTAATAGTGTTAATCCCTAGCGAATCACCGCTCACTCCACGCTCACTTCACCCAAGCTTACACGGTGAGATGGTTACAGAATCGCACGGCAGGAGTACTTTATATTCAGTAAAGTTTTTAAAATATTGAAAAATATGAAGGTATGTATCTGCTTCTTAGCGTGTCGATGGTAATCGAAACAAAGTCAGCCCATAATTTGGCTTCGAGTTTGGCACAATCAGTAGCGCCCATCAGTTCCTGTAAAGTGCAGGCGACAGGATGCGCTGGACACGTTATTAAGCGCTTCATTGTTTGTGAGACAGCACCATATTTACGCTTCAATAAATCTGCCTAGCCTTTTCCAATGTTGAGGTCAGCTTCCAGTCTCACCGAATGCAGCTGAATACCAGTATGTTACATGAAGCGATTGCCTGTCTGACCTTCACAACTCAGTTACTGTAATAATAATAGGATAGCTTTGGTGAGACTCGATCAGACTTTCGGGCTACTGACGATCCGTAACGACTGCCAAAGATCCACCAATGACAGCCGGGACCAAGGCACTTGAATAGTCTTGATGTATAAAGATGGTCATGGTCATTCATCCACGGACCAACCGCGGCAAGTGTAGCTTAACCTGATCGATCGACTTGTGCGGCTGTTATTACTTAGCCACAAGCCCCTCACCCCATACTACTATATATATACCCATTATAGAATCACCAACATCCAATTATACGAAATAAAGTATTGACCTCTCGAATGACGAGAAAAACGAACCAAAACTAATCCTAAATGACATAATTTCTGACACAATATTATAACGTAATTGAAGATAAGGGCTACTACAAAAGAGAATGCTTAGTTGGCATCTATAAAAAGGAGGGTCTGATTAATGGTTTTTCGTCTGCGCCCGTCCTTCTCCGTTAATCAAGTAAATAGTCGACGAGCGCCTAAATTAATTTCAAGACGAGCATTTCGAGGACAAAGAGGAAATAGTGTTGGAACATTTATTAATTATTATAGCAGTTATTATCAGTATTGTAGGTGGCCAAAGCTGGTTAATTTTAAATTACTTAATAAAAAAAAAATAAACCTAATACATCGACTTTTTTTTTAAATCGTAGTAAAAAAGAAAAATAGTCGCAGAAACACGTGCATACGAAAAACATAAGGTACACGAAAAAAATATATAAAACTGTAATCTCGAGCGCAACAGAAATAGTTGGCAGCTGCACGTCGTGACTATGACAAGAAAATTTCCACTCAGCACGATGCTGTGCTATGGGAGACTTATAGGATAGCGCGGATTTTCCGTGGTCACCCGAAAGCGACGTACGGAAACCAAGTCGGGCTTAAAAAATTGTAGAGATTAAACAAATAATCAGCCTATAATGGAAACTGGCTTTCTCTCTTCGAGAGGGAGTGGATTGTAATCTACCACGCGGGCCCAGTACGGGTTGGTAGATGTAACATGATTGTCTTTGATTTTTTGAGTTTCCTCACGATGATTTCTAAAATAATATAAAATGTCATGGTATGTACCTATATAAATCCCTACCTATATGAAGCTATTAAAGACCAACTTATACTAAATAAAGAACTTTCATAAGACAATTTATTAACCAATATCACTTTTCTCCTACTCGTACAATGTGAATTCATAAATCAGAACGAATTGAACACCGTTTAAAACAAGACACATAAAATGGTGCACAATTAAACGTAATTTATTGGATTTACGAACTTTTGTTCAGTAGATTTATATTTCAGATGTATATTTTAGGGGAATATTTGTGTATCAATTAATGAGTGAGAGGTTAAGCTGCCTACTTGCTAGGTCGTTGGTCGCCTCGCTGGGTTCGATTCCTAGGTCAGGCAAAGTGTTGTTGGGATTTTTCATCAGGAATTTCTCAGTAGCAGCCTGGACACGGGATTTGTGCCCGGTTTATGGCAACAGGCTGCCTCCCTATTATATAACTGACGAAATGTAGGTGTCTCTGCCTACGTCTGCGTTCCCTTCGAGAAATATAGGAGTGATGACATTTTTAAGCTGCCAGTTTTTTGGGTATTTTCCCTTATTGCGATGTTTTTCCAGATGGATGACAGGCCTATTTAATATAATTTAATTTATTAGAATCAGTATTGCCATCCAACGTGGTAATGCTGCCAGCCTTTTGAGCACTTATCCCATTGACAGCGATGCGGACGAATTTATTGATGCCCAATGTGGCTTTCTCACTTTTTTATAATATACTTGTATATAATACACACATATAGTAAATATTTATATACAACGTGTAACGTTAAATGCGCAAAACCTGAAAATAGTTTCATCAGAATAACGAGCAGAATTAATTGAACCACTTTTTAATATAGGTCACATTTTTCAAAAAATCTTCATTAAAAACGTTGCCGTGTCTATTTATTAATAGGTCAAGTAAGCCAATGTCAGCGCGGCGCAGCGGCCTGGTGACGACTACTCACTCGGTAAAGCGTCGTCGCAGACGCAAGAAACGATCAGAATGGCCAGTAAAACTAAAACAGTATATAAAACCTTTACAATTTTTTTAATGACTTATTTTCTATTATTATATCGTATTGCAAAAAAATGCTATTGTATAGGTATTTATTTATAGATAGTCCGTGATTAGGCCTGTCGTACTGTATGGATCAGAATGCTGGGCTGTGAAAAAGATGGATGAAAAACGATTGCATGTAGCGGAGATGAGAATGTTGAGATGGATGTGTGGAGTGACAAGAATGGATAAAGTAAGAAATGAGTATATTAGAGGAAGTTTAAAAGTTGCGCCTGTTACAGAAAAATTGAAAGGCAGTCGTTTGTCTTGGTATGGACATGTAATGAGGAGGGATGAAACGCATGTAACGAAAAGAGTGATGAATATGAATGTAGATGGATGGAGAGGGAGAGGAAGGCCAAAGAAAAGATGGATGGACGGTGTGAGGAATCATATGAAAGAGAAAGGAGTAAATGATGCCATGACGTCTAACAGGGAAGAATGGAAGAAGAAAACGTGTTGCGCCGACCCCAAATAAAATGGGACAAGGGCAGGAAGAAGAAGAAGAAGATTAAAATTAAACATATTATAGTTATATAATAATGTTAACATTCAAAGAGTATATATATTGTTTTGACAAAAAGAGGTGCGTTCAGAAACTCACAGCTGTCACAATCTTAAAAAAATTAAATGACGTACTTTGTTGCTATATGGCAACATCATGCATTTAAGGGGTGGGATCGCCGCGAATTTTCTGTCCCTGCCTCCATGAACATGGCGGACGCGCCGCAAAAGGGAGGGAACCTCAGCAGCATCCTGAATGCGTTATTGTATTGGACTCGCAGAGCATTGACAGGCCTATTGCTTGCGAGTAAAGTTGGGTTGTCTAATATTGCTTACTTTCTCTGTTTTCTTTTAGCTGACTTCTACTAAGTGCGCCGTTACGAATATCCCGCGATTTATTTATTTTCTATTCTGTGTAATTATTTTTCAAGTCTATAAATCGATTGGTGAGTTCTTGTCAAATTTGGGTGTCCTATTTATAGTACACCCACATAACACACCTCCGCCTAACCGGGGATTACAGGAATGATGTTCTTTAGGTTCGTCTTTTGTTAAAATTGGCCACTTTTCCTGTATCTACGCACATAATATCCTCGATGATCCTTTGGTACCGCTTGTCGTATCTTTCCATGGAAAAGTACATTTTATAAGAAAGGAAAATGTTCCTTTTCAAGAAACTATTTTGTAAAGTAAATAGTTGTTTATTAAGACCCCTCTAAAGCCACGAAAGTTTGGAGTTTTGCCCATTTTGTAAGATAAAACAGCCATGGAAATGAAGTAGTATTCTTTAAACCGTATTAGCTTTGCAGAATAAACCATAACACACAGCAGAATCAAAATGAAAGATGGTTAACTTCCAAATGAAGGGTATACATAGTTAGTTAGAAGACAAGAAGTATAGACAAAAAGGACGCTAGCGCACAGAAGAGATATGAGTTGCATAATCAGCCTTCATCGTAATAACATAATTCCCACTGCTGGGTCACCGGCCTCATCTCGGTGAGAGGGAGTGGGCCGTAATCCACGCGAGCCTAGTGCGGATTGATAGATGTCACATGTCTTCGTATTTTTTGTTCTAGGACATGCCGGTTTCCTCACGATGTTTTGCTTCACCCTTTTGAGAGCAGTGGTGATGAAATAATCTGCACAAAGTAAAGCGCCTGTCTGGGTTCGAACCTACGACCTACAAGTCGTAGGTCGCGGCCGTTACCACTGGGCCACCACTGCTTTAGAAATATGAGTTAAATCTTATAAAACGTGTACTTTTTTCTTAAGTTCATTGCATAATTTTCAAAATGAGCCAATTCGTGCGAGTCACCATAGAAAAAATAATATTATTTAAAAATGACGATTCCCAATTTTCGGGCGAATATATTCGTATATATTCGATTTTACTCATAAGCCGCCGTGTTGGGATATCACGTCTGCAAAAATGACGAACTTCCATACAAACTTTCATCCTCCTTCCCTCCATTGTTAATTCCTTTAGTGGATGTATTTTCAAAAATCCTTCCCTGGTGATCACTTTGTTACAAAAGTAGTTACGAGTATTTTCCCCCTCCGCAATCGGCATTTTGGTTTTGTTTTGATTGTTGTTTGTTTTCATTACCCAGTGTCGGAACACAGATTAATGTGTATTGTCTTTTTTTTTTTTTTGGCCCTGACATCAAGTAGTGGACAAAATTGAAAACCTTTTATTACTTGAATACGGGGCTTTTAGCTACTTTGTAGGTGTGCATTTTAAGTTTTTTTTTTGTTGTAATTTTCGTTTTGTTTGCAGAATTAAATTTGTATTTCTTCTTTTCGTATATAAGAAACTCTTAGAATAGAATAGTTCTTTATTTGCACAGATAATAGATACTCTTGTACTAAATTTCATGCTTCTGGATCTAGCGGTTAAGGCTTTCCGCTGTCTGTCAATGAATGAATGGATGAATTTAAGATTTCTAGTAGATGTGTAGGAGATCATTGTTGAAAAGCCGGTACTGTAGCATTAGGTACACAAACACTTAATTATGTTCTATGTAATTTGAATAGATATTTAATTTTAAGATTAAGATTTTATCTAATTGGTGACCAGAATTTCCCAGCATTTCATTCCTTCCCATAATGTTTTCTTTTGCCATTAAGTTAATTTTAAGGACTACAAGAGTATTATGTTCCGAAAAAATATTAAAATGAACGTTGCGGCAGAGCAACCTGTTTGCTTATTATTTGAAGTGATGAAATATCAAATGAACCGTGTCCAATTTCCCATATGTACGAAAACTGAAATGAAATGAAACAAAAAAAAAATGCTTCACAAATCTCTACAAGGCTGGTATTGTTTGAATACATAAGCCATATTGACATTGCACTAGATCCAGAGTACATAGTCAACAAAGACCAAGCTTCACATAATACCACAGCGACAAGTACGCTATTATTATCTGCATTTGTTTCATTTGTTTTTATTTACCTTTCAAGAAGATTTATTTCGTCCTTCGAGCCGGATATCTGCTTAAGAACATATTATGGACCTAAAATACTTTTTATTGCGACTTAAAAAATTGCAAGCGGTAGGTTAGTAAAAAAAAAAAACAAAAGCGTAATTAAATCACAACAACCGGGAATGAATTAAAAATGGAAATATATAAACCCTAACAGGAATAAAAACAACTGCCACAAACATCCAATTTTCATGTTTGATTTCAATACCTAGTAATATTTTTAGCTGTCAATTATTTCCTAACCGGCAGCTAAAAAAAAGTAAAATATTGTTAGTTTCATAGTTGAAACTAACAATATTTTACTTTTTTTTTGAGCAACGTCCAATAATGTAAAAATTGTTGTTGCTGTTGGATTATCTACTTAAGGGTACAGTCGAGCGCAGCAGAAACCAATTCTTTGGTCTATATCGCTTATGTTTGCTGTTTTTCTTAGCTGACTTTTACTACGTGCTCTGCATTAGGTATACGTAACGAGCATGCTACGATTTATTTCTTTTACATTCTGTTTTATTCTTTTGGAATGTAAAACAAACATATTTGATTTTAACGTAAGCATAATCAGCCTATAATGTTCCCACTGCTGGGACACAGGCCTCCTCTCTGTGAGAGGGAGTGGGCCGTAATCCACCACACGGGCCCAGTGCGGGTTGGTAGATGTCACATGTCTTTGAATTTTTAGTTCTAGGATATGCCGGTTTCCTCACGATGTTTTCCATCACCGTTTTGAGAACAATGGTTATAAAATAATTTGAACAAAGTAAAGCGCCTGATTGGTTACAACTGATAATGTGACTTATGACGTTTAACATTTTATTACATCAAATCTATATTTTCCGAGCCATCAGCTTTCTTTCTTTCTAGAGCTATATCTCCAATTACAATTCTTGTGATGTGAAATTAAGACATAATCATATAATAAAACAAATATTAAAGATATAATTCGAACAAGTGTTGTGGTGGGATCTTGGAATTAATCCGCAGGTTGGGCTAAGTTGTATTGGACTCTTCTGGATTTTCTCAATAGCAATCCTGAGCCTGGACTTGGACTTTGACACAGATGTTTATTTCTTGCCGTATAAATGCTTTGTCTACTGTACATCCGCCCTTACTGCAGATCGTAAGCTGATACAGTGGAGCTAAAAGATTTGGCTCGTGACTTCTTTTGTTTAGTTTTCACACAGTGCCGGTAGATGGCGGTAGGTTTATTTCAATGGATTATTTTAATTTATTGGATTTCAGCCTTCGATCAAGAATACTCCCGTTAATTTGCTTTGATTGGGACTAGAATTAATAATATTCTTAGAAATCTAGGGTTTTGTTCAATTACTTATTTTTGTGTTATATGATGATTCACACAGTCAATTTTTTTTTATTTTTATCATCGTTCATTCAATTTAAGTAACCATGTCTTCCTAATAGTTGAAATCCACTTCTTAATGAATAATTTTTCAGACACCGATCGTTTGTGTGACGCAGAGTCTACAATAACTTGAACATTCTCACATCAACACCACATTTTGAAAGCATCTACCCTAATTAGATGACCGAATTTCATTGCGCACCATCATGCTGAGTGGAAGCCTTCTTCTTCTTCGTCTTGGAGTGCAGCTGCCGACTATTTCTGTTCTGTCCTCGTGATTATAGTATAAATACATTTTGTTGTTTTTATTTTTCTTTATTATTCATCTTATCTTATCTTTTTATATGCACGAGTTTCTGTGACATAAACCTATTTTTCTTTCTTTCATAGTCCCAATACAGTCTTGTCATCTTTTACTTCTGCCTTTTCCTGTATAGTGGCTCCTTCTCACTCCACTGCAGCACTCGCAAGACTCACAGCTTAAACTGACATCTAAACTCTTAGATTTCTTTACTGAGCTATTTATTAGACTCGTCTACAAAGCAGGTTTGAATCAACGCTGCAAAAACTTTAATCTGAAACTACTGGAACTTTGCTCAATGTGAAACACCTTTTTTTTTATTGTAAATGTATTTTTGTTACATAATCACAGCTTTGAGCCGTTTGGGTCCGAAATGCCCGAGTCATGGGACCGAGTGCGCGTCTCCTTTTTAAGGAAATCAACACTTTACGTGGGGGCTGGGTCATTTTTTGGCCAAAGAATTGGCATTGCCATTCAACGCGGCAATGCTGCCAGTGTTCTGGTCACGTTTCCAGTTGACAGCTATGCGGACGAGTACTTCGAATCCATATTGTTATAGTATTTATGTGTGTAGTTAGTTTGTCATTTAATTTAGTTCCCAGTATAATAGTTAGTTATACATATATACATACAATAAAATTCACAGTTATAATTTACCTATTAAAATGTGGAGATATTTTTAATCAAAATAGTAAACTGTGGATAAATAATGACGAATAATCCAAATGCAATATAAAAGAAAGAGAAAAAGCTGAAAACATTTTGTCTAGACTTACTACAGCATCATTCATTGAAACTAAAAAGTGTCAAAAGCATATAGAAACGAATATAAGACATGAATAAAAAATATCCATGTAATAATCGTTCGGTATGACAAATGGTACATTCCAAATAGTTTTCATCGACCGTAACATAATTTCGATAGTCATAACTCATTTCTACTCGTCTTGACAGCCAAATAATCATGGTTGGTTCTGACAAATGGTCGTCAATTTGTTTCGTCTCCCAAATTGTTTCAAATTAATGCAAGATCTAATGGAGGATTTGGGATACAGATAGTGTCGGTCTTAACCCTTGAACTTCAGATGTCGAACTACTGAATGGGTTTCAAGTAAGCTTAATTGAGAATGTCAGGATTAATTGGAAGAGCCGTGCGCTTTTGGACTCGGAGCAAATTTCACCAATAAAACTGAACGCATCTAAACGCATCCAAGAGTTGTCAGTGTATTATTGTGGAATTTTGACACTGACAGCTCTTGAACGCGGTGTAGATGTGCCGATCGTGTTCAGTTTTATTGGGGAAATTTGCCCTGAGTATAGCATAGACTATACACTAATATATGGAAGTATAGAACATACCGTGTCACTGGCGGGACTGGTGTGTTTTTAAAATTTTATAAATGGAATGCACTGAGTCTCACGAGAAAAGAAAGAAGATACTCGTAAAAGTAAAACTACTTGTGATAGTGGTCTCAGAAAATAAAGACTAACAAACAAACAGTTATTTGTCTGAAAGCAAACCGGACAAGTGGCTAGAAATGTATTATATTCTGCAATTATAGGAAACTTCGTACTATCATCGTGCAGAATTAAATATGATGAAATAATCTGTCATATAAAAATGGGGAACTAATTGAAGATGGTGATATAAACTTACCACCTTACACCATTATAATATTATTATAAAATTCTATAGCATCCAAAAATCTAGACGACCAACAGATAAAATTGTAATAGTTTTACCATCGAAAAACAGACAACAAAAAACTGACTTCGTTAATAACTCGTAAATCTTGTTCCAGTGTTCGTGTGCCATTAAAAATCTGTCGAAGCAACGTAATGGCGTCGGCGGGATGCAGCGAGCAATTACTGTCACTCACTCGAATGCACCAGTCTCAGCAAAATTCGATATATCTATTCCATCGAATTAGCTTTATAAGCGAGTCCCTTTCAACATTGTTAGAGAAGAAGCTTTGAGGAATTTCTTTTCACACTTGATTTGTTTTCAAGTACGCAATAAGGGTTCGCTTTTTAATTTGCGATTGAATGACGACATCATTATTTTTTTATTTGTGCGATGGACTTTACATTGTTAAAAAAAGAAAATCATTATTGATAAGTAGGTTTTCTTTTGTGACTGTTGATTGATCAATCAATTCTCATTTACATAATATTGAACTTTATTTTTTACTGTCAAATTTTCAATATTGTTTAAAGTAAGTTATTTACGAGATGATACTGGACTCAATATTCCAGTCAGCAAAAAGTGACATGATCAAAATGAAATTAAAAGTAATTTCTTCAATTTAGGCTGAGAATCAGCACTTATTAGCGTCAAAATTACATATGATAAATGATAAATGATTTATTTTCTGTAAGTAGGTTTGTACAAACACTTTTACATGTCAATCATATTTTTTTAAACTAGATGAGGTCGGCGTTTCCTATCTGACTACTCTGAGAAGAAAGGCCGAAACAAACTCAGAGGTCACAGTCTCTTTTAAAGTCCAGACATAATCTTGGTCAGATAATGTGAAGACCATGTAGATTGGTGTCTGAAATGGTCTTTTGAGTAAAGAACCACACAGATTGAGCGGACCTGTCCAGTCAGTGCACGCATTTGTCAAAAATCGTGCAGCTCAACTCAGAACTTGAGGAGCCTTACGATTCGACGAACAATACCAATGAAAGGACATTTGAGTAGGCCGCATAAATGACTCAAACTGCCAGATCATGATTAAAACTAACTAAGAAGGAAAACCTAAAAAAAGAAATGACCCACATAGTCTTCACACTCACAGTAATAATAATAAAAATAAGATACTTTACAAAGTAAATATCCATGTCATTGTTTATATAAAATTCATCAATGTCAATGTGTATATAAAAATCCGGATATAATCTTTGAGGACCATGTAGATTGGTGTCTGAAGTGGTCTTTTGAGGAAAGAACCACACTGAGTGGACCTGTGCAGTCAGTGCACGCATTCGTCAGTAACCGTGCAGCTCAACTCAGAACTTAAGGAGCTCAACGATTCGACGAGCAATACCAAGGACAGGACATTTGTGTAGACCGCATACACCACTCAAACTGCCGCATACACCACTCAAGCCAGACCATGATTAAAACGGAAAAAATGATCCACATAGTCCTCACATTCACAATAATTAAAATAATATAAGACTTTAAACAGTAAATGTTCATGTCATTCTGTATATAAATAGATATGTATTTAGAAAGAAAAGAAAGAAAAAAAAAAAAAAAAAACAAAAGTGTAAATCAGCAAAATAAAAAATAAACAACATTCACTGTCTAGACCTATTGGAGCAGCTCAATCCCAAGCCTTTTTGTCCTCAATATAGTCTTTTACAGTATAATAGGCTTTCTGGCATAGTGTTAGCTTTATAAAAGATTTGAATTTATTAATGCTTAGTTCTTGAATGTGGCTAGGAAGTTTATTATAAAAACGTATACATTGGCATCTAAACGAGCCACCTATTTTCTTGAGCCTTGTTGTAGGAACAACATATTTGTGTTTGTTCCTAGTATTTATATTATGGATATCACTGTATTTTTTAAACAGATTAATATTTTTATGTGCATACAAAAGATTATCATAAATGTACTGAGAAGGCACAGTCATTATAAATTAATCTCTTTAAATTTGTCTCTGAGGGAGTGTCTGGGACTTAATTTATAAATGGAACGAATTGCCCTTTTTTGTAAAATAAAAATTGTCTGAATATCGGCGGCATTTCCCCACAACAGAATACCGTACGACATCACACTATGAAAATAACTAAAGTAAACTAAACGGGCTGTCTCTAAATCAGTTAAGTCACGAATTTTCCTAACGGCGTATGCTGCAGAGCTAAGCTTTTTTGACAATTTATCTATATGGGGGCCCCATTGAAGCTTGGCATCCAAAGTTATGCCTAAGAATACTGTAGTATTTTCGGGTTTTAACTCTTCACCCTTTATGAGAACACTAGTTTCTACTTGTCTAACATTTGGTATCGTAAACTTAATACATTTCGTTTTTTTTCCGTTAAGAAGTAAGTTATTAACATTAAACCAGTTAACTACTTTTGCGAGGGCACTATTTATATTGTCAGTAACCAGCTGCTGACGTTTGAGTTTAAATAAAAGTGAAGTGTCATCTGCAAACAACACTATATCATGTTCATCCCTTATGAGGTAAGGCAAGTCATTTATATAAATAAGAAATAAAAATGGGCCAAGAATTGAGCCCTGGGGGACCCCCATTTTTACTACAGATCCGGGTGACCTTTTTCCGTTAACATCAACTCTCTGAATCCTATCACTTAAGTAAGAAGTAAGAAGATCCAGAGAGGCGTTCCGAATTCCGTAGTAGTGAAGTTTCCTGATTAAGGTTTCATGAAGAACACAATCGAATGCCTTGGACAAATCGCAAAAGATGCCCAAAGCATCGCATTTGTCCTCCCATGCATTATAAATATGTCCTAAAAGTTCAACTCCGGCATCAGTAGTTGAACGACCCCTTGTAAAACCGAACTGTTTGTTATGCAGTAATTTATTTTTGTTAAAAAATCCTTGCATTTGGTTTAAAATAAGCTTTTCAAAAATTTTACTAAAGGTAGGTAGTACTGAAATAGGTCTATAATTAGTAGGGTCTGATGTAATACCCGATTTAAACAATGGTATGATTTTACTATGTTTCATAAGATCAGGAAACTCACCACGATCAATACAATTATTAAATATAACAGCTAAAGTAGGTGCTACAATGTTTATAATTGACTTAGCAACATCCACAGAATTACCCCATAGATCTGCAGTCTTTTTAACATTTAACATGTGAAAAGTTTTAATTACATCTGTACAGGTGACATATTGGAAGTGAAATTCAGAATCACCAACTGGAACGTTTTCTTTAAGTAAAGACTCTGCAGCAGTGGGTGACGAGCTTAGAGATTTAGTAGTTGACACGGGAATCTCTGAAAAGAAATTTTCAAAGGCCGCGGCGACTTGAGAATCTGATCTAATTAAATTGTCATCAATAGCAAGGCTGTAGTCACTACTTCGGTTGCAAGACCTTCCTGTTTCGCTATTAATGACATTCCAAGTCATTTTAATAATGTTACTACTATTTTTAATTTTTGAACTCAAATAACGTGACTTGGCTATACTACAGACTGTTTTAAATATTTTAGAATAATTTTTAACATATAAATTATATTCAGCAGTGTTTATACAAATCCGTTCATCATATAATTCATAAAGTCGTTTTCTACTTTTATGTATACCAATGGTGGCCCAGTCACTGAAGGAAGCGTTACTATTGACTGATAATGTCTTTGGAATGAATGTTTTATCAAATTGTGTGCAATACATATTAAAAAAATCATTATATTATTTGTTAGGGTCATCATTAGTCAACAGAAGTGGTAATTTACTTAAGAGTTTAGTTTTAAATATTTCTAAGCGTTTAGTTGTTTTTGGGTTAACAGTGATATCTTTTTTAATAACTTTTTTGTTTTGATTTGGAATAGTGATCAGCTGTCCGCAATGATCTGAGTCTATTAAATTAATTATTTCTTTGTGGTTTGGTATAATATCTGTATAAATGTTATCTAGGCATGTGGCACTAGTAGGAGTTATTCTAGTGGGCTCCAAAAATAGGTTAGCAAGATTTTATGACTGAAACAAACTTATGATTTTAGTACTTAACCCAGAATTTTCTAACAAATTAACATTGAAATCACCACAAGTGATGATGGACTTGTTTGTATTACAGATTTTGTGCAACACTTCATCCATAACCTTTTCAAAACAATCATACAATCCTGAAGGAGGTCTGTACACACTTAATATAATGAACTGCTCCAATTCTATACAGGCTATTTCAATTGTCCGCTCAACAGAGAGGCTCACAATGTCCTTTCGGTCCTTAAATTTAAGCTGGTTATTTACTAAAATTAATGAGCCACCATGTATAGCATTTACTCTGCTGAATGAACTACCAACCTGGTGATTACTAAAATTGATCATGATCTGGTGGCTTTTAAGCCAATGTTCTGTCATACAAAGAATATCTACGTTGTAACAATTCAGGAATAATTCTACTTCTAAATCTTTGTTTAAAAATCCTTGAATGTTTTGATGCACCAGATTGATACTGTTTAATTTTTTTACACATAAGATAAGTCCCCCAAAACGCCCGCCCTTCACCATGGATTCCTGAGTAAATATAAATCATTAATTAATTACCCTAATATCATCTGCATATTATCTAAAAATGTCCCCATACGCCTACACTTTCCTTGTAAATGTGACCATAAACATAACATAACTATGACTTTCATAGTCCCATAGATAGCAACTCCTCCAGCCTATCTTGGGAACTAAAAAATATTTACGTGCACAATCGTCGATGGTCCTATTGGAAACGTTTCCTGTTCCCATTATCTCTCCACAAACTAGTTATAATAATTGTATATTTACCAACTTTATTGGCCACAGTTGGACTCCGATAACGTTCATAAAGTTGAATGGTTTATTCCATTTACATAAACGATTGGGAACAGTATGATTGAGCTCGTTGAGTGTGCTGATTATATATTTTTCTTCCATGTTTTTCTTGGGTCGTTGTTTTTTTTTAAGGGTGTGCTGGGGCCATATTTTAGATGGGTGTCCCGTTTTTTTCAAGACTCTTTCTATCTTCGGACAATGCTTCAACTGTTAATCTTTCGTCATACGAATGACATGACCGACAGAAAATTGGCATTTGCCAATCTGGTTGCCCTCCAGTGTGCTGGTATGCTAACCTAACAACGTTGAAGTAAAAAAAAAGTAGACTACATTCAGATATACTCGGAAATCAATCAACGAGAAAGTCCAGTCAGACTTCGTAAAGAAAAACACATAAAAAAAAACTGTAAAGAGACGAAAATATTGTTCCGTAGCGGTTGGCTACGGAACAATATTTTACTTCTGATTGACTTTGCACCAACTTCACAGCTTGGGAAAAAAGAGTATCAGCTGTTCATAAAAAAGTGAAGCCCTATTGGAAAAAAACCGTTCAATAAATCAATCTAAAAGTATACTCATTTGTTTCTCGGCGTATTGAATTTTTGCGAGCCAAACTGTATTGTTACTCGGTGCAAAGTTTTGAGGGCCTTATTTTTTATTGTTTTTCGAACCTCGTTAAAACTATCCATGGATGAACCGCGTTTTTCTGATGAGATTTTATTTTTCGGCAGATTGTTGGCGAACTACATAGAACTGTTTAGTTATTTTGTTAGTAAAACAGAAGAGTAATTCTTTGTAATACCTATTGCAGCATTAGTAAATACTGCATTATTTGACATTCATCCTTTGAAAATTATATTCAACCTCATTTTTGGTACTTTGCTTGACCAGAAATTTTACCTTCGAATTTTTTTGAAATAACTATGTATTTTTCTCGTGACATGGAAGATTTTTCTATGAAGAAAGTTTTGACACACGACGGGTCACATACTTTTTAGGACCTATTCAACTAAATTGAATAGTACCAATTCCACAATTATATTGTGTAATGTCCATTGTGTATGTGAATCTATTGTGAATTCCAGAACCAGGGTATGTTTTTTTTTTATATATTCATTATTCGAAAGTTCTTTTCGTCTTCAATATTGTATCCTATTTTTCTTTGCCATAGGCAGAGTCCTACAATATCCGCGAGTCAGTGACTCCCCGTGATTCAAAATCCTAACTAAACTGGCATTTATATCTCACCTTCTTTGTTATAAAAGATTATTAAGTTCTAACCTATATTAACTTATTATTACACTGCTGTTTGTTGTCCCTAAATAAATAAATAAATTAATGAATAAATAAATGAATAATTTAAAATAGCCCGTCGTTCTTTTTTTATCAATTTTTGTTGTGTGTGTTTGTTGTATTCTGTATTTTTTTACACTTATGCTATTAACAATCAAAATTGGTCGCATTTCTGTGACGAAAAAGTGTTTCCTTTCTTTTTTTTCGCTATACTATGTAATTTGTGAAATTTTTCTTCGGTAATCAAAATAATATTATGCTAGCTCCTAAGATCGAGCCGAAGAAGATGGTGCGCTGCCGCGACCACAAAATCGTGTATTTCAAGGGAGAGCGGGACACTGAGGTATGTAGTACTCCTTACATCACGCAGGCACCTCCTGGGTAGTACCCCCTGAGTATAGTAGACACAAAACTTAGGAACATCGCTCCCAAGATAGAGACGAAGAAGATGGTGCGCTATCGGTATAACAAGATCGTGTCTTTCAAGGGGGAGAGTTACGCTGAGGTATGTAGTATTCCTAACATCACGCCAGAAACATCCTGCCAGGGTGGCGGGTTATTCGAAAGAGATACCGTGGCCCCTGGCACAGACAACTTAAGAAACACAGGTGGGTTTTAGTCACTAAAAATCTGACATGCCCCTCCGCCCAGGGCGAGACAAATTATTTGATAATTTCCAACCCAAAAAAAAGGGGGAAAGGTTCACTGAGGTATTTGGTATTTCTAACATCACACATGCGCCCCTTAGGGGGGAGACAGAGGAGAAAAACAAATTGGTAACAGGCTACCCGTCGATGTCCCTGTCACCCTGTATATTTGGCTTGCTTTGATTCCATTATAACATTATGGTTTAACGCACTAATAAATCAAATGTCACCACATATGAATCAAAAGTGAGTTGTGTTTGTTTGAAATCGAGCAATAATACATTGAAACGGCAATCATTCGAAAGGGCGTCAACATAAATTATGTACTTCCTCTGTTTATTTACTGTCCTAGTGTTATTTACCTTAAAGGCAATCCTGCTCATTGCTGACGGGAACCCCTTTTTATGCACTAACATTTTCCAAATTCCGGAGATACCGGAGCCCTCTCGAAAACTGGCCACCCGCACTTGATTTTATTTTTTGTGTGTCATAACACGCAACACAGAAGAATTCCATACAAAAATATGTCACTACAGTGCGGCCGTGGAGAGAATGCGTTCTGGACACCTGTCAGTTTCATACAAACGAATACGTGTTTTGCGCATTTGATTTTTATTAGCCACTTGAATTATCGCACTGACAGGTATCAGGAACGCATTCTCTCGACGGCCGGACTGTAGTTACAAACAGAGAAAATAAAAGGTAACATTTAGAAATAAAAGAAAGTATTGTCTAGTATCAAACCGCCTATTTAACTTCCCAATATGGCCGCGCGTTTCCGAAAACGGATGTCCTGACTTTTCCAATTCACTATTGCAACTAATTAAAACTTTAGTTTAATCCGAGATTCCCATTATACTTTCAGAAATGGCGACGGGTTAACCTAGAACTGCCGGGAGGGCGATCTCATTGGATACTTTTACACCGTACTGTAATAATAATAATAGTCCTCTAGTTCAAAAGAGATGGAAAACGGCAGGCCCAAATGTAGGTAATAAGTTGAGACGTGATCTAAAAAATTAGTCATATTTTTTATTTTAGAATTTGAAAAATGATATCATTTCTCAATTTGGAAGCGGAGAAATATGAGACATATACATTATTATACATAGTTTTCGTGAGATTATCGATTGAGTAATCGATTCCACAGTTACGAAAATAAAACCTTTGCACTAAATAATTAACTCAAAGTAATTAAATGCACCATATATACTTATATGCAATACAGTGCAAGTGTGCAGTGTGCTTATATGTAATTACAGTCATATTAATAAATAAAATATCAATTAATTACTGAAGAGCCAATATAAATGATTATCGATTTCATATCGATCAAAATCGGTCTTCTATTTTTAGTCTATTTATGTCACTGGCATGACAGCTGACTAAAATTGACACTAGACAGTTGCCGACTGACTGCTCTTGTTTGCTCGCTCCATTCGTGTTTTTCGATACGTTTTGAGTGTTTTCCCTTTCATATGATTTTTCAAACATTTTCTACAAAATATAATAAGTATTAGTGCAAAAGAACATATTTTGTACTTCAGGAATCAGCTTGTAACATAACCTCACTTTTACTTAAGCTCTTATATCTTTGTTCTTAGGTTGACAAAATCCGCTGAATTTTCAGTGAAAAGTTGATAATATATTATAAGCTATTAATTGACACCACTTTCATCTTTTTACACCCAGTCCCAAGATTGTATATAATCGTTTCAGTCTCCTTTCGGTCATGGTGACCAATCTCAGGGGATACTAGCCTTTCGCACGAGAGATAATAACAGTGCACAAGTGTGCGTAGACGAAGGTGCACTCCCTCTTCCATCACTCTTAGTCCGATGGAATGGCAATCCGACACGACCGAAGAGAAATCAGGCGCAAGACCAACGGTTTATGGTGCTTTCCGAGGCAAAGTGCTATCACACCGCCAACTTTCAAACTCCAGGCTCTTAACCAAAACCCAATAACACTTTGCCCGACCTGGGAATCCCTGGACCTGAATCCTGGGAACCCAGGACCAGTCTGACAGTCCAGTATTCATAAAGATTTCACACGTGGAATAAATCTGTACGGTTTTAAGCTCGAGTCTTTCCATAAGCGGATGGGGAGGATTAACGAGAACTATTCAATGCTTAAAAAAGGTACCTAAAGTTATATATATAAATAAAATAAAATAAATAAATACCGGTACATAAATAACGTTTCGATTTCCTCCATAGCTAAAGCGAAATTTTTATGCATTAACATATTATCTTTCTTTTCCCTTAAATGTAGGGTAACCATAAAATTGTGCTGACCCAGCTTCATGGTCATTCTCATCATTAGACGGCATTTGGGCGTCCCTAATTAACCAGTCGGTTAATCTACTACCACATTTCTGAAAAGGGTCGTCCTAGGAAAGTTGAGGTTAAGGTTGCCTCCTAATACGGTTTTATCGCCGTTTACAAGGTGGGGACAAAAATTCGACGGTAAATTAAACTTCGTATATTTAATGACGTTCCCAGTATGCATATAAAAACCAATCAAATATATCCAATAGTTTAGTCACTATAGCTAGTCGGCTGATCGGCAAAATCTACAGTCGATTCATCACTACTCTTTAGTTTGTATAAAAATATATACTGGATATTTTTTTTTTTTACCGTCTCCAAATTTTTACATGGTGTTCTACTCATGAATATGAACAACCTTCACTATGGGACCAACTCTGAAATTACGAAAACAAAATCAGCTGTTTAATACACAAGTTCAATACCTACTTGACCAAAATGTATGAAACAGCTGATTTTTTTCGTGATCTCAGCGTTGGTTCCATAGTGAAAGTTGCTCATATTTATGGGTAGAACACCTGAAATCGCGAAAAAAAAATCAGCTGTTCCCTACATTTATATTCGCATAACTCGTCAAAATGTAGGGAACAACTGATTTTTTTTCGCAATTTTAGGTTTGGTCCCATGGTAAAAGTTGTTCATAATGATGAGTACAATCTCCCATTTCGATTTGTCGCATGTTTTCAATTTCACCCTGTATATTTTTTTGATGTCAGGGTTTTATTTACGAGTAGTGGTTTACTCATATACATTAGTACTGCCAGTGCTTTCATTTATTGTCGTCTCCATATTATATAACGCCGTCCTATTTATGGCCAAACTTTATTGAGAAGTTCTGATTTTCTGACCAAGTTTGTAGTAAGTTGGTCCTGAGTAATGCATCATACTGACGTTAATGTAGAAGTTTCGATATTAAACAGTACGTAAACTTTCAGTTAGTGGACAAATACAACTGTCGCAAGTGATTGGTTTTATACAGACACAGAAATGAATTGGTTAGCAGACACTGCATTGTCAGCCAATAACATTCCAACTGCTGGGACAGAGGCTTCCTCTCCCTGCGAGAGAGTGGGCCGTACCTAATCCACCACACGGATCCATTGCGGGTTGGTAGATGTCACATGTCTTCGTATTTTTTTGTTCTAGGACATACCGGTGTCCTCACGATGTTTCCCACACCGTTTTGCGAGCAGTGGTGATAAAATAATTTACACAAAGTCAGACGCCTGACTGAGTTCTAACCTACAGAACTACAATTCGTAAGTCGCGGTCGATACCAATGGGCCACCAAAACTGGGCCTCCACTGCTCATTGTTATGCATTGTTTAGCTGTCCGTCATTTCTCGTCGGTCTGTCGTCTACTAACTGAAAGTTTACTTAGTGTATTATACCGAAACTTCTACGTAAGAGTTAACAATCCAGTTACCTGATTGGACGGTACATAATTCTGAAAATAATTATGGTACATAATTATGAATTAGACGCTAAGAGTCTGCGTTCTTCTAACACTCTTCTCATGCTCTCTCCGTCTCATGCTCAAATCATAATCATAAGTCATTTATTAAAAATAGGCTGAGAATCAGTACTTTTAGAACGTCAAAATTACATAAGATAGTCCCCCAAAACGCTCTTCACGACTTCCTATTGCTGTCGCTGGGAAACAGAAGTGCCGCAACAAACTCTGCAACATGCTTAGGACTTTGTTCATTCTTCCTTTCATATTCTGTATTTTCTTCTCTGGATTGCACTTACTCTTTATCAGGACGGTTATTTGAATATTAATATACCTCGTCTCAAACCTGACACCTTATGAGCACCTGACATCGTATCTCTTCACCACCCTTGGTTGGCTGGAAGAGAATGCCTGAGGCATTAAGTCCACCTTTGTACCTTAATGTGTGCGAGAAGTTTAAATAAATAAATAATTTCGCAGGTGGATCTTGAGTAATGTCAAATCAGACTGACAAGTTCTGAACTTCCATTTCTCAATTGAAAAACCATGCTTGAATCAACAGATAATTTGTATTTCAAACGTAAACGCTCGAAATACAAATTATTTGCAATCACTTCGGTGTGTAAGGCATACTAGAACCTTACATAGCAGAACGAAAACAGCAGGACTTAAATGGTTTCTCTTTGTCGAGCCAATTTAGTAATGTACTTATTTTCAACAGTTGACGTCTGATGGTAGATTCAGTTATTCGGAACACCTAGACTAGTAGTTATGGGATTCAAAAGTAGCTTTAATGAGTTTAAACTAAAGTAACCGAGGGTAGTTTCTACTATTGGAATTTAAGCTTTATTCTTTAGTAGTAGAGCTGAATATTGAGCTGTAAGGATCGACGAAAAGTTTTGAAATGTTTTCTTAGTTGCTAAGATCGTTTTCTGCGAACATGGTGGAATTTAAAGGAATGACAGAGCGCTTTGTATAGTGTGAAACTAATACCAACTGTAAGGTTGATCTAGCACCTACGATATTATTTTAATTAAGTTTTCAGTTTTCATGGTCACACAAAACCGCAATCATCATCTGCCTAGCCTTTTCCCAACTAATGTAGTTTGTAGTTTTCCCCAATGTATCTCCCCAATATATCTCTGGGTTTTTAATAAATATTTTTGTATACAAGCAGTTGAAATTGGTAGTTTGTTCATGTCACTACCACAAGTGGTTGAGTAATAATTTTTAAAATGTTCCCTTGACGTAAAATATTTTTAACGGATATTTTAACATTCTGTTGAACGGGAACTTCAATCACCAATTATTATTTAACTTGCCGCTCATTGGGCAAAAATTGACTACTTTTATACTCCCTCCTTTGGATATTAAAAAAAAAAAAAACTAAGACGTAGGCCGTACCTTCTGGTAGGGTGGTGATATGATACCACGGCATACGCATAGATTCAATAAAGAACAGCTTAATGAGCCAAGTAATACTTGCCTTAAAAACTCTTTCGATTCTAGATCTCAATCTGCAGACCATACATAAATGCAAATATAAAAAAAGACACGTTCGCTATCCTCGTTCGAAATTCAAAAGTGGTGCGCCAGTAGCTAAAGTTCAGTTGTTATGAACGTACGTGACCCTTCATACTTTGTGGTTGATGTCCATAATAACCGGGTAAACGATGTACGTACCGGTAAATTTTTCACTAACATGACGTAGCGGAACAAGTACGTGTGTTAACTAGGTTTTTGTGAAGACTTATTATACTTACTGAGTTATAAAGTTTAAAGGTCAACTGTTCGAAATACTTTTTAAAGCCGAAGAGTCTATCCGGGTCTTGACTATATTTACAATCTTGCGAAAGGATTGGTGACCGCAGTTCCTGTTTATTATTTATTATTTCAATTTTCCTTCCCGTAGGTAAATGAGGATTAATAAAAATACTTTTCGAGAGGTTCTATATGCTTTTAGGTGCAAAACCCCTTATTATACTCGTACTTGGGTGCAGTGCTACCGAACTGTATAGTAATTTACAAACAACGCGCTGCTAACTCCTTATCATGGCTCAGTGTCCTATTTCTTAAGATACGGAATAATTTATTGGAGTAATTCAACAAATAAGACCATCATTTTAAAACCATAAAAGTTGTTTTGGACAAATAAATTATCTTATCTTGTCTTATCTTCAAGATGTATTTTCCTTAGGCGTCGCGCCAGCAATAAGCATTAATCGAAGCATCTGCCTGTTTGCACGAGACTGATTCATATGTCGGTGTCTGTCCATGTCCTTCAGATGGATGGATGTCCGTTTCTCTCACTAGAATCGATTCACATTTCAGCATGAACTTGCAGGGTTGCGTATCGCACTGATATTGGTAATGCCTTTCATTTTGACATTTCAATTACATTCATTGCGTTATTTACGTTCTCGAGAAAACGAATTTTTCAAACGAACAACATGTTTTATGTTAGTGTATATAGTGTAGAAATGATAGTGACAATGACACACCTGGTAAAACAAACTGCTTCCGTGCGATTCTGTAACCATCTCACCGTGAAAGCTTGGGTGAAGTGAGCGTGGAGTGAGCGGTCATTCGCTAGGGATTAACACTATTAAGTGCTCACTTCACTTATGATTTCACGGTGAGATTTTTACAGAATCGACCGGCTGATATCATTATTTTATTGGATTTTAATTTTAATTTTGTATATTATTATTATACTATCAAAGGGGCAATTCTCGTAATTCTAAGAACGTTCACTTTTCACGTTCACGTTTATTATCGCTGAGATGACGTTGCGACTAGATTTTAAACGTCTTTAATTACGGGAATTGACCATCTACGAGTTTACACAAGTCCGTTCCACTTTCTTAGAATCTCCTAAGAAAATGGAACGGACTTGTGTAAAGTAATACTTATTAACACTGTTCTAAGTTTTAAAATAATCATCACGTTAAAAAATGAAGAAGTTTAATTTACAATTAGTTATTAGTCTTATAGGCTAGATTGTAATTAATTATTAAGAACCGGGATCTTTTTACTAAAGGATATAAGAAAACATTGTAGTAACCGACTAATGAGTGTAGGCAAAGTTTCAATAGGCAAGGCTTAGAAGCCTAATCACTAATGTAGATCTGGTCGGAAAGATGGTGTGTGAAAGAAGAAGACTTATTTTACTTAGCCCACGTTCGCACGGACGTAAAAATATCGTGGCGGGATTTTATCGCGCACTGGATTTCCAACTCTCGGTTTTAAGCCGAGCATTGAGAATCCAACAGAGCGCATCCCAGTGCGTCCTAAAATCACACTGTTAGATTTTCAACTCTCGGCGTTAAGCAGTAAGTTGAAAATTCAGTGCGCGTAAAAAATCGCCGCGGGAACAGCGTGTCCGTGCTAACCTGGACATTCGGTCGTGTAAAAAAGCATATTGATTGTATCATTGTGATTGGACGTGTCGCATAATTAGGCCCTTTGTACTCGGCGCGATTTCTAACAGTGTTACCGGCGCCGTAGAAAAATCGTGAGATCTTGTACATGACACGGGACTATGGAATACGCATACGCAGTGTCGTAGTGCCACCGTGCCGTCTACAAACTTCCATAATGATCCGTACAACACGGACGGCCGTGCTTACACACGGCAAATATACCCCAGTTTTTCACGGCAAGAAAATCGTGAAAGGCTTAGGCTTTTATTTTGGATACAATCACTTCAGAACTTAGGCCTTGAAAAAAAAAAAAAACTTGAACTTTTTTCCTTTGACTTTGGATCGCGTCTACCCAAATAAAATAGAAAATCCGAAAAAGTATCGAGATCGATTGCGCACGATCACAATTTTGGTAGCAAAAAAATACAGTAACTTTCGTATGTGAATATTTTGTCTATGGATCTCAAAGAGCCGTTTTTCCTTCATGCTAATGAAACAAAAAGGTTTTAGTTAAAAGAATGCACAGTATTTTACGGAGTTGAAAGCTTTTCTCTCAATCGCCACCATTGTTTCTGAAATGTTTGTTTACTTTTACCCTTCCATGCAAATTGACGTAATGTTTTAAAGTAATGTGGTACGTAAAATGCTTTTATTCCTATTATGAAAAGTTATTAAGTGGGTGGTCGTACTTTTTTATTATTGTTTATTAAGTCAATCATTCGAGTAATAACTTTTTGTAGGATCATTATAGCTTTATGAAAGAGCTCGTTCGAAGAAGTACTTACTTCACGGCTACCTACCTACATGTTTCTGCCGCCAAATAACGTCGTCACTGTGTTTCGATTCGAGACCTTTTTCGAGACGTCAAAGGAGCGAGATGACGGCGCCAGAGTAGCGATACATTTACTATAGCCGCACGTCCACCGCACACATCACGTTTAGTTCGAATAATCTCGTTTCTCGTTGACGTCCCCTTGACGTTGTGCGGTGGACGAACAGTGTAAGGGCCTGTGTGGAGGTGTGTTATGTGCCTGTAATTACGCCGGCACCCATAGATTCCAGCGTAATCACAGGCACATTCCAGCTTTGTGTCTGGGATAGCAACGCATCTGCGAAGCTTCTGGTATTGCAAATATCAATAGGGGCCGGTGGCCACTTGGCATCAGATGAGCAGTCTGCTTGTTTTTCAACAGTGTTCCCACTGCTGGGCGACTTGGTAGGTGTCACATGTCTTCTAATGTTCGGCTCTAGGACATGCCGGTTCCCTCACGATGTTTTCCTTCGCCATTTTGAGAGCAGTGGTGATGAAATAACTTAAACAAAGTAAAGCGCCTGTCTGGGTTCGACCTACGAACTACAACTCGTGAGCCGTCTTTGTTTTTCAACCAATTACATTAAATTGTAAAGCATATTTTGAGTATTTAATAAAAAATAAACTAAGCTTAACAATACTTTTCCTTCAAAACCCTTTTCAATATCTTTCCAGAGGGATTCTTCGGCAACGCGTCTAGAAACACGACTTCCTTTACTCGCTTGTATACTGCAACTCTTTCGGATACAAAGGAAGTAACACCATTTGCATCTAATTTACGTCCATCTTTTAAAACTACGAAGGCTTTAGGAGCTTCTCCGGTTCTCGCATCAGGAATGCCGAGTACTGCTGCGTCTAGAATGTCCGGATGTTCTTTTAGTACGTTTTCTAATTCAGCTGGTGGAACTTGGTAGCCCTTTACCTGAAAATAATTGAAAATTTCACTACTTGTTACTATTTTTTTTTCTGTTATCTATGACGAGAACCACCATCCACATTGTATTTTTTTAAATATATATTTTGTATAGAGTAGAGCAATTATGGCAATCATTGTTCTACTCATTGGTCACGGCGCAAAGGCGTCACGCATTTTATGATGCTATAATACATAGTAGCATCACTGAACTTGCGTACATCTTGTTTCATAGATGTTTGAAACAATCACTCTAAATGTTAAAAAAAAATTCATCAAAATTTTTTGAACAGGCTTAATTTTCAAAAAATATGAACGTCACGTGGTCAACTTTGAACGTTAACGTGACACGGGGTTTGGTTTTGCTATGGTTTCTATTTGCATTGATGTCAGCTATCGATTTATATAGGTTCGATGCGTGGCCGCATTTTGAAAAAAAAAAAAAATCTGCGACAGTAGGTATACCACGGACCTTCAAACTCCTTTTTCGTAGGTTATCAAAAAAAAAAAATACCGTTTCACAGAAAACTAATATCTACGCGCACAAAATAGTTTAAAAGCATTTTTTTTATAACCGATGACAAATTTCAACCCAGGGGGTTCAAAATTGTCAACTGAATTCATGGTTACAGTTTGCGAGTCGATGTCACTGCTTGTAAATTTCATCACAAAAATCGTGAGGAAACGGGGTGAAATACAATGTCAATGTCAAGTCTTTAAAAATACCTTAATCAGTTCTTTGAGACGGTCGCATATTGTAACGATTCCGTTTTCGTCGATGCTTGCAAGATCGCCAGTTCCATACCAGCCGTCTTCAGAAATAGCTGCCTTTGTGGCTTCTGGGTTATTTCTGTAGCCCTTCATCACTTGAGGACCACGTATAAAAAGCTCTCCCATCTGTAAATAATAGTAATAATAATAATTTAGGTAATTATTTTAGTGTGATTATTTTTTGAAAGATGATTATTATTTATTTGACTGCTTCTTAGGTCCAGTGGTCGCCTGCGCTACTGCAGAACATGAGTTCTTGAGTTCGGTTCCTGTGTCGGCAGAAGTTTTGTTGTATTTTTCCGTCCAGAAATTGGCAATTACAGCTTGAAGTATGGATTTGTGTCTAATTGATGGCAATGTGCTTACTTATTACATGGGACTTAAACATAAGTGTCTAATATGAATGAAACATACTTCGAGGCATGCCGTATGTAAAAATATTTATTTATTTAATATATACTTTATTGTACACCACAAAAATACATAAAATAAAAATACATACTTAAAATACTATTATTAGTCTTTTTTTAGAATTTAGTTTTATTAGTTTATGTTAGTTTTTATAAACTTTTTTGTTTCATTAATTATATTAGGCTCGATATCGTCTGGAGAAAACCGATGGATGACGTAAAAATAATATTATTTAGATCAAAATGTGTATCAGCTAGGTTGAAATAAAATTTCGTTTTAATTTATTAATGAAATGAAAGAAACCACATGACCAAGAAATTTGGGGAAAAATTAAATTTGTTGCTTGTATTCTCGTAGACTAATCATAATTAACCCGTCGCGCGCCAATTAGCAGACACAATAGAAATTTTATTGTTAGGTGTACATTCGACGTTTGAGAGGTTAAATGATGTCGAAAATTACGATAAGTAAAAATATCAGCAGTGAGATTCTGTAACCATCTCACCGTGAAAACTTAGACGAAGTGAGCGTGGAGTGAGCTGTCAGTGTCATCCCACCTGATAATAAGGATTGACGAAGCATACATTTACAATCATAATCGAGATTTTAATAATTTTATACTAATTCTATTGATAATTTTATACAATTTCAATGCTAGTAAATATTTTAATTGTCAAAGCATTACTATTTGCTGTTTTTTTTTTTCTTTTTTTCCTGGACTAGTCCTGCCGAGTTTGCGTGATCACTTCACCCGATTCACGAAATTACGTGAATCGGGTGAAGTGATCACTACAAAGAGTAAACGTGGTTTTTTTTGCCAGCTCTTCTTCTTAAGAAATAACCAATCGGAACCGGGCGCGTAGCTTCTGACGTTGCAGTGCCCGCATAGGTTTATGTATTTATTTATATTTATACTCTATTGTATACCAGAAAATACATAACAAAAAAAATATATATACGATTGTTACTACAACATACAACGGGCGGCCTTATCGTTTTCTGCGATCTCTTCCAGACAACCTTGGAATGGACAGTGATTGCGTGGATAAAAAAATGGGGTGGTTCAATAACCACCCCATTTTTTTCACCAATGTGCAAATAATAGGTATACTATGATACTTATATATTTTGCTGTATAATAAATACATTTATTAGTCTGTATTTATGTATATTTTGTTATGGACTCACCTCATTAGGTCCCAATGGTCGTAACTCTTTGTCTGCAATTTTCAATTCAGTATTTGACACAGCATAACCAGCTTTGGAGTAATCATTGCAGCCTGGTAACATTGCAGTTACAAGTGGCGATGCTTCTGTCATCCCGTAGATTTGTAAAAAGTCCATATTGTGCTGAAAAATAAAAAAAACATATTATGCACTAGCTTTTCCCGTAGATTCGTCCACGTGGACGTTGGAAATTACCCCACGGGAACGTATAAACGGGAAAAGTATCCTATGGGATACTTTTCCCAGTAGTACGTTCCCGTGGGGTAAAATACAAAAACAACATGCAGGATCTGAGTTGGGACATATCCCAAGCCAGGTCCTGCATGTCGATTTTGTAAAAGATCTCACCATGAAACCTTGCGTGAAATTAGCTGTTAGTGTCATCCCTCTGATGCTAGGGATTGACTAAGCAAACATTTACAATCATAATCGAGATTTTAATAATATTTTTTTTATGCTAATTCTATTGATCATTTTATTTAAATTCAAAACTAGTATTTTAATTGTCAAAACATTACTATTTTGTGGAGTTTTAAAATAAAATAGCAAAACAGACAGTTAGAATATCAATTTTTTTTTTCAAGACTAAAAAACTAGACTAATCCTTATATAAGGACTAGTCATTTTTTTCCTAGATTAAAACCCCACAAAATAGTAATTTTTTGACGGATGAAATACTAGCTTTGAAATTATATAAAATTAACAATAAAATTAGCATTAAAAATATTATTAAAATCTCGATTATGATTGCAAATATATGCTTGGTCAATCCCTACTATCAGATGGGATGACACTGACAGCTCACTTCACCTATGTTTTCACACTGCTGGTCTACCTGTGTATCTGTTTAATCGGAATCTGTTCAGCCGGTAGGGCGGGAAAAGTAACAGATCCATACAGAGATACTTTCACATTTACAATATTATTATTCATTATGAAATATTGTCTAGTACTAGCTGTTGTAGCTACTTTTTCCAGGTCCCTGGTAGGATACCTATCTGTCTAATTTCATAACGATCGGTTCAGTGGTTTAGGCGTGAAAAGGTAACAGACAGACAGGCTGACAGAGTTACTTTCGCATTTATAATATTACCTTAGGGAAGTATGGATTAAGAAAATTTGGACGAACCTAGCTAGGCTTTTGTTGTTATGGGTGTTAAAAAAAACCCAGAAAGTTGCGAGAACTTTAAACAAAAAATATTCTCTAAAAATAAACAGACAATTTAGGAGAAAATAAAACTCAATCCAGAAAAAAAGATTGAAGGATATTAGTAATGTTACTGAGTTTCGACTTATTATGCAAAGAAAGTTTGTATTATTTTCATTTTCTTAATTTATCTTCGCTAGCATAGCTCCGTGAGGATTTCTTCAGTTTAGTTTTTTTTTTTTTAATTTGTTTAAGCTTTTTATATTAATGGAGGCTTAGTATTGAAAGTTGTCTATTTTACGAGTCAGTTGTTTTGTAAAAGTCGATCGCCTTATATACGGGGAAATTGCGTAATACATTATACGTCGACATGAGTTTCATTTTGACAGTTCAACAACATTCATTGCGTTATTTATGTTGTTGAGCAGACACATTTTTCGAAAATATCAAGCAATGGATTAAGCGATATCCTTCAAAATGATCAGATTGATAGTGGTGTGTTACGCAATTAGAGTGCTGCTAATATAAGCAACGTCTAGCTAATTAATTAAATGAGTTCAGAAGTACTAAAAAAAATATGGTTTGAAGAGAAACTTCAAATAAGATCAGGAAAAAATACTCTTAAGACAATTTTCCGAGCAAACTAATTCTTCATACTTAATATTTATCTCAAGTTTTTGCCAAGTTTACCTTTGAAAGTGTAATCGAAAAGTTTGAGATAAAAACAAAATAATAAATCATACAATATTACCTTAACCTTTTCTAGTACTTTAGTGACGTCATTTCTAGCTAGCGGTGCAGCCCCAGAAGTAATCGTTTTCATTGATGCCAGATGCTCTTCTTTTATCCCAGGATGTGAACCAAGAAACAATACTGAAAATGTTACATAGATTTGGGTTACTTTGTTGCATACAAAAACCAAAAAAGGTTATTATAATTATATTTACACATTAACAAGCTTATATTCTCAAAGGGTGATTACCTTTTCTCTGGAACAAATACAGACATCTGCACCCTAACACACTATTCCTCTCAGTTTGAATAATTTTGAAGCATATATGTTCGAAAAATGTGTCTGCTCAAAACTTAAATAACGCAATGAATGTTGTTGAACTGTCAAAATGAAACCCATTGCTACTAAAAGTGTGTTATGTAAATTATCCTGCTGGATACTACTGAGTAGGAATCGTAGCCATTTTAGGATCAGCAGCCGCGCTTGAGGTCACAACAATATCACAACAGCCAGTATTATTTAGTTTTTAACACTTACTTAAAGGAGGAGCTGCACAAAACAGGTTTATCTTATGATTTTTCAATGTTTCCATGAATGTATTTGGCTGAAACTTAGGCACTGTAACAATTTTATATCCTACTGATAGTTTGTGCCACATTATTACAGATTTTCCATAGATGTGGTAAAATGGTAACACAGCCAAAACAACATCTTGATTGGTTTCTGTAATAAAAAAATATACTGATTAGAAATATTCAGTATAAAATTAATATAGTAAGTAAACTTGAAGAGATATCTCGGTCTTCGGAGCGTAAATTATTATTTGGGGTACCGCAGGGGAGTGTTGTAGGTCCCTTTGCTTTTATTTCATACATAAATGACTTACCGAAATCTATTGAACGGCCTATAACACTATTTGCGGATGATAGCACGATCACAATAGCTTGTAAAAGTATAGATACGTATGAGAGTGAAATTAATAGTAGTTTAAAGCAGATGGTAAACTGGCTAGATGCAAATAATTTAAAAATAAATTTGTGTAAAACTAAAGTTATCCATTTTAGACAACAGACCTCTAGTATTAACTTAAATATACACTATAATAATGATACTATAGAAGAAGTGGAAACTACAAAATTCCTGGGTCTCGAAATAGATAAAAAACTAAACTGGAAATCACACGTTGAGACTTTATGCAAGAAAATGAGTAAGTCTGCATACGCTCTACGTTCATTATCACCTATATTGAACACGGATGCTCTTCTGACTGCTTATTATGGGATAACAGAATCACATTTACGGTATGGGATCATATTTTGGGGGAACTCTACTGAAAGAGAGACCGCTTTCAAGGTACAAAAAAAATGCATTCGAGCAATGTTTAAACTTAAACCCACTGACAGTTGTGAACCGTACTTTAGAAATTACAAAATATTAACATTACCTTGTTTGTACATTTTTGAAGTAGCTGTGTTTGTAAAGACAAATCCGAGTAGATTTAGACGACTATCAGATGTAGCACCTCGCAATAGACGTGATAATAGTGTGCTATGTCTGGAGCCAGCCAAGACAGCACTTATGCGCAAAAGTGTCTACTGCATGGCGCCAGTCATTTATAACAAATTGCCGAAGACATGGAAGAGCTTCCGCTATCATTATTTAAAAAGAAACTCCGAAGCTTTTTAGTGGCGAAAGCATATTATACTATAATAAGGAGTTCCTAATTGAGAAAGAGTTTTTTAGCTAGTTATGTATAATTAATTAATATTTTAAAATTGTATTTAGTTATAAGTTAATGTTAAATCTTTTGCGTGCCTACGTGGTAAAATATGGCTGTACTATTATATGTTTTTTCTGTCATCCTTATGCATATTTTATTATATATCCTTACCCATATTTGCAAAATAAAATTATCTTTATCTTTATCAGGTCCAAAATCCAAAAGAAAAATGGACACATTTTTCTCATTTTCGCACGTATAAACTATAAAATACAAATAGTGCATATAATAAATCTTAGGTTTTGATAACGTAAGCAAAACCTTAAGCAAACACTAAGTTAGTACTGGATTTTTACTGCGGTTTGCAATGCGTCACGCAGTTCCAGAAAATAATCTACTAAACAACCACACGCGTCACAAGAACCTGACGATGAAGAAGAATAAACGAAGGTTTCAAAGAAAAAAAAGAAAAGGAAAGAAAAATAAGGTCATTGGTAACAGAAACAAGTGCATACAAAACATCCGATTCAATTGAAGCAGTAGGTTCTTTATCACTTGCGAAGGAGGAGGCGGAACGCGTGAGGGAGAGGCAATATTTGCGCCCTCACGCCCCTAGTCGCCGCAGGAGACGCCCTGGGCGTCGGGAGTCAAGTGCTGACTCCCGGCTACCGTAGGCGCGGGCTTGCGGACGGCGAGGAATGGGCAGTTCGCCGTCCGGTAAGGACCAGGCACGGGTCGAGGGCGCATTGTATTCCACGCGCGCCTCAAAGAGATGTCAGCAGTAACTGACGGGGTCCGCTAGGGCCGATGCCTGCCAGGGTCTCGGATTGTTCGAAAGAGTTCCGTGGCCCTTGGCACAGGCAACTGAAGGAACACGGGTGGGTTTTATTCAGTAAAAGTCTGACACACCCTCCCGCTCCGCCCAGAGCGGGAGAAGTTATTTGATAATTTTCAACCCGAAAAAAAAAAGGTTCTTTATCCTTTCTTTTTGTGGTTGATAGTTTGCTGACGAGTTTATTTTTCGCAATGGCTACAGAACCGCTTTAAGATTGCTTATAACCTTGACTTTATCATGATTATACAATCTAAATTATGTTTGTAATTTTATTAATACGTATATAAATGTTCAACTTACTTGTTGTTTCAACATAATGTCGGACACCGTCAACATCTTGCTGCAGACAGTTGACAACAATATTCCTATGTGTCAACTCCACGCCTTTTGGAAGACCCGTAGTACCACTAGAATATGGCAGAAAAGCGACATCCTTAGACTTTCTTACAACTTCTTTAAGAACACTGTGATCAACATTATCAGCTAGTGCAAATTCTTGGAATGATATAGTTTTTGGTGGAAGATCACTGTCAGTTTCCTTGACAGCGATTATAGGTAAATCTTTTTTGGCCAAAAATAATGCTGCTTTTAAAACTGGTATGGTTTCTGGTACACCAATCAAAATTTTAGGATCGGATTGTTTTATTTGGCGCTCCACTTCATCTGTAATAAAATAGTTGGTTAAGATTTAAATCGAAGACAACGGAAGAGGAAGAGAACAAGACGAAGAGTGGAGAGGTGGAGAGACGACTTACACGCAAACCGCAAGGGTTAGATCGAGGTGACTCTAGACTAGGATGCCTAAAAGAATTTGGGAGAGGCCTTTTCTCTGGAGTGGGACGGTTTAGGCTACTTATAAAAAAAAAAGATTAAAATCTGTTGTATAATTAAATCAAATAAGGATTTCTTATCAATGCGCGTAACAGATACTGTTATCTTGAAAGTGTTACAATATAAAAGTGTTTATGAGATTTGATAACGAGTATTTATCGAGGCGTTAAATAGGTAATACAGATTGCAAATGCTATGGTTGGCCCGCTGTGATAAGCTGTAAAAATATTATGTAATTACGATGACAGATCGATATCTCTCTTAATATTCTTTTATTCTTAATTTCAATAAATTGAGAAGTTCAGCAGTCGTGCACGGCTACTAGACCAACGTGGCCGACTATTTTTTACTATTATTTTTCAGTTTTTTTGTTTGTTTGTCTCAAGAACTTTGATTCCGGTCCTTCGGATGACGTACGAGGGGCCTAAGCCAACTCACAGAGGCCCGTTAGACGTTTTGAATTAAATTATTAGAGAAATAAATCTTTATTATTATTATTATTATTAGCCGTTTGTGCCCCACTACTACTAAAGGCCTTACATCCCTCCGTATATACAGTTTCTGCTGTCTGAGACCCCCTGGGTGGTTATTTTAGCCCATAGTTCCTCTCTCCGGCATGTGACAAGTGTAGTCAGCCCTATTTAAACTATTACATTGAAACTTAGCACCCGTGGCTAAATATAATAACAGCCGCACAGGTCGATCGATCAGGTTAAGCTACGCTTGCCGCGGTTGGTCTGTGGATGGGTGACCATCTTTACATACCGAGACCCCTCCGTGCCTCGGAAAGCACGTTAAGCTGTTGGTCCCGGCTGTCATTCGTAGATCTTTGACAGTCGTTACGGGTAGTCAGAAGCCCGAAAGTCTGACAACCAGTCTTACCTAGGGGTATCGTATCACCCAGTAACTGGGTTGTGGAGGTCAGAAAGGCAGTCGCTCCATGTGAAATACTGGTATTCAGCTGCATCCGGTTAGACTGGAAGCCGACCCCAACATAGTTGGGAATAGGCTAGGCAGATGTTGACATTGAAACTTGGCACCCGTTTGACCTTTACCAGCAATTTGAGTTATGGAACGCAATACCGAGTTCCTTATGCGAACACCACGGACTAGAAAAAAAAGAAGGACTCCGCACCACGCATATCGAAAGTGAAGCACAGTAAAAAAATATAGAATACAATCGAAACTTCAAATAAATTTTATTTATTAAACTACAACTCTTCGTAATAACGCAGGATCTTAAAAAGTGAATCAAAATATAAAATACCAATAATACCGTAAGTTATGGTAAAATACCTGTTTAAAGCCTTTTGGTATTATACGGTATTTTTACAACCATAGTCAAAATACTTTAAAAATGGGGAAATTTCCATTCATCTGGTATCCCTCAAATCACGCACACATAGATCGGTACGGTGCTTCACTTTCGATATGTGTGGCGCGGAGTCCTTCTTTTTTTTCTAGTCCGTGGCGATCACTTAGTTTAACAGAATACTTACATGGAGTGTAAATAGGGTTGACAGTGGTGACTTCAGCACCAGCTTCCAGTGCTCCCAGGGCTGCCAAGGCATATTCGGGGGAGTTGGGCATCATAATACAGATAACGTCTCCATCCCTGATCTTCAACTGCGTACGAAGTTTTGCGGCAAAATTCCGTGAGTATTTGTACAACTGATGGTAAGTGTATGATCTGTCTGTTATTGCACATACCTAAAAAGGGAAATTGTATTATGAATTATTTCACCACTGTTCTCAAAACCGTGAAGGAAAACATCGTGAGGAAACCGGCATGTCCTAGAATCAAGAATTCAAAGACATGCGACTTCTACCAACCCGCACTGGGCCCGCGTGGTGGATAACAACCCACTCCCTATCACTGAGAGGAGGCGTATCCTGTGTCCCAGCAGTGGGAACGTTATGTGCTCATTACGCATTATGCCTTACAAAAAGTAAGATAATGCTATCTACTAACCACAGCCTTAAAAATAAAAAAATGTTTCACTTTAAATATTATAGCATAAGGAAAGCATACCTAAGCATAACAGCCTACAAATTTTCCACTGCTGGAACACTTACAGGCCTCCTCTCTGTGAGAGGGACTGCGTAATAAACCACGTAGGCCCAGTGCGGGTTGGTGGATGTCACAATCGTGTCCTCGAATTCCACTTCTACCTTGAGTTCGTCTTAGAACTTAACCCATATATGCCCACAGGGTCGTCGATAACGACCTTTTTATTCCTTCATCACTTCTAATACAGACTGACTGCGAGCTGTTGCATTAATTTAAATTATAGTGCCATCTTTTGTTAGAGTGAAGAACTATTTTATATAATGATAATAACAACCTACCCACTGGTGATAAAATGGCTAAAATTCGGCCATTGTTCAACATCATGAATGAAAAATTTCTAACATATGCCCGCCCCCATCGAGAAAAATATAAGTATTGACGAGTCGATGATACCCTATTACGGACGTCATGGATGCAAACAGCATATTCAAGCATTTCATGTATAACTGAACATTATTTTTTATGTATTTTTGTTCCTTGACGGACTAAATTAATTACTTAATAGTTCCTATATTATTGTTGAACCTAATCATAAAAATGATTAGCGTATAAATGTTTTTATTTTCATGCACCTTACTCCATACTAGCGTATGACTATATATGCCCACGGGGTCGTTATCGACCCACTGAAAAAAACATACTTCCTGAACTGAATACCGCAAATTACAATTTATTTATAATCATTACCCTTATTTATAATCATTTACTAACAACATAGTACAAAATCTTTAAAATTCATCTTAAAAAAAAGTTCTGGGCATACATGGGTTAATATAACATAACATTAATCCCCCTCTCAAAGAGAGGAGGTCTGGGTCCCAGCAGTGGGAACATTACAGGAAGACTATGCTAACCACATAGTTTTATTTTGCCAGCTTTGTTTTAACCCTCTATAGCATAGTGTAGACTGTAGGCAACATACCGTACAAACGCCTCGAAATTTAAAATAATTGATTTCATAACGTAATCGCGCACTGTAACTCGTAGTCTACACTCCGAACTAATAAACTAGTACCAAAAAATATCTTGTTACAAATTGAGATTTGTGTTAACTTACGACAGTCGCTATTTAAGAAACGTGGCGGTTCACTGTGATTTAAAAAATTTATCAAAAATTGTTCTGCTCGTGTCTTGTGTATTATATTGACAAATTGGAGAGGTAAGTGTTTGAACTTTATTTTGTAACGTTATTTTTTAATACTTTTCACATTTTATTTTGTTTGTGTTGGTAATAGTGATTGTTGCAATTTTTGTAATTTTATTTACAAATAATTAAAAATGATGAAAACCCAGAAATATGTGTATTTTATTTTTTTGTAATCATCTTTAATCCAAAAAATCAAATATATCCCAGCTTATGAGTGATAGAGGGTTAAGACAGGCTTGCAGCTTTTTAACCGGGCATAAATCCCGAATCAACGCTGCAATGCTGCTGTTCTATCTTTTCCGACCCAAGCCGTAAATCGAACTAGTAAGATCTTTAGTTCGACTCAGTGGCCAACCGCTGAGTCGAAATAAGGATCTCACCTCTAAAGAAAAAAAAAAAAAACCCTAAAGAAGCCCTAGCTTGAGACCACGAGACAGTCACAAATACTTGGCAAATACTACAGTCAAAAAAATACGTACCATGGCAGTTTTATCTGCCCATCGCTCCATCCTCTCCCATATGTGCTCAGGGACAGTCCTGTTCGGTATATCCACATCCTTGTGAGGTGATTTGACGATATTATCAGCTGTCCAGAGACTGCTATGTTTTCTATGAGTTAAGGAAATATTTCTATATGTCAGTAGTTTTTGGGCTGTTCTTGATAGAAGGTTTGATGTTGCCATGGTTTTTTTTTCTGGAATATATATTAAAACTACTTTTAAATTAAAACACTACTTTATACTGTAGTAGTGTATACTTTACACTACACAGTATAATGTAGTGTATTATCGTTAAGGACTTATGTCGCGTGGCGTAATTTGTGCGTTGGAGGAAATAATTTAGCAAGGCTTGCTTATTTGGCGATGGTGATTTCAGACCCCTAATCCATTTAAATAAAATAAATAAATAAATCTTATATTTCAGACAGAGTTCATTGATTGGTTAGTAAGTTCCGGAACTATTATTATGGTATACTAAGTTAATAATCAACAAAACCCCTTTTACCGGGAATAGGCATCATGTCCATTTTAAGCCAAATGTTAACTTGCAATCTCAAAATATTCAAATTCAAAATTATTTATTTTGGGACAACTAGATCCACCGGTTAGTATAAAAAAACTTAGGAACTAGTTAGTAGTTAGTACCTACTTAAATACAATAACAAAGGACAAATCACAAAAACCAATGATGAAATTATGTAAGATACGGTTTTCTTAGTATTCATATTCAATAAAACTTAAGGCTTTTGACTACGTTGTATATTTTATGTCTTTTTTTTATTTTTTATTATTATTTTATTTTTTATTTGTAACGTGCGTTTTGTTTGTGAAGAATAAAAGTTTTTTCTTTCTTTCTTTCTTAAAAGAAAAAAAAAACAAAACTGAAAAATGTTTAATATCTAGTTAATTTAAAACAACTAATCAAATAATGAATTCTACTTATTGTGCAATTATAAATGTGAAAGTTTGTGTGTTTTGTTACTCAATCACTGCCTTTAACTGCCTCGTTTATGTCGTGTTTACAAGCGCGACTGTTGAGCGTGGGGTTTTGGGTCCGATTCCCAGGTTGAAAAAAGGGTTATTGGGTTTTCCATTAGGAATTTCTTAGTAACAGTCTGGAGTTTGGAAGTTGGCGGTTTAATGCCCCCAAGCCTCGGAAAGCAGGAAAAGCCGTTGGTCCTGTGCCTGATATCTCCTCGGTCATGTCGGATTACCGTCCCATCGGACTATGAGAGTAAAGGAACAGAGAGTGCTCCTGTGTTTGCGCACACACTGTCTTGTGCACTGCACTATAATATCTCCTGCGTACCCAGCTAATGTCGGTTGAGATTGGACACCGTGACCGAAATCGGTCGGAAGGCTATTACTCAATCCTGCCAGGGTCGCGGATTGTTCGAAAGAGTTACCGTGACTCTTGGCACAGGCAACTGAAGGAACACGGGTGGATTTTAGTCAGTAAACGTCTGACAAACCCTCCTGCTCCGCCCAGAGCGGGAGAAGTTATTTGATAATTTCACACCCAAAAACAAATGGTTACATATTTACACAAAAACGACTCAACGGATTTGGATTAAATTTGGCACATAGATAGTTTATAACCTGGATTAAAACATACAATACTCTCTATCCCGATATCCCACTTGATCTAGACTTATGCAAGTGAAACCGCGGGGCGCAGCTAGTTAGATATAAAAGATTGGATTTCGGTTCACTATGTCACAAAAAAACTGCATGTACATACCTTAGTGTAGCCGATTAAAAACCCGTTTATAAAAAGAACAGATTCTACGGATTAATGCGAAGTGACGAATTTCAAACAAATTTATTCTGTGTTATCACTAGTATATACTAAATCTATGCCGTTATCACATTTCACAAACACTGCTCTAAAATTCTCTATTATCATCACAAAGAAAACTTCACCGACGTGACTTTGTGACTGATAAGAATATTATTAAACACGCATAAATCGTAATAAAAAATAATAATGTTATTCTGTGTACATGTGAACATTACGAGTGGCAGAGACCAACTGATTCGATTATTTCATTGTCATCGTAAATGCGTATACGTCATTCAGGGTCGACTATGCTAACAGAAAAAGAAACCCGTCTTTACAAATCTATACAATAAAAAAAAACTATCATGTACAGTGTGGCCGTGTAGCAGTGTTGTGTGTAGTGTGTCTTGTGTGATTGCGTTTTGATTTGATATTTTATCTTTGTCTGATGAGGTAGTTTTATATAAATCAGTAAAGAATCTTCATTTATTAAGTATTTACATAGTTTAAAAAGCTAACAGTCTTAAAATAATGATAATAATATGTACAATTATATAAAAAGGAGGGCAAATAATCAAAGGGCATCAAAAAATTCATCCGTATCGCTGTCAACAGGAAACGTGCCCAAAAGGCTGGCAACATTGCCACGTTGCATGGCAATGCTGATTCTTTGACCAAAAAATAGGCCAGCCCTCTGGTCACGTGAAGAGTCGAATCAGTATTAGATTGTAATGTAAAGTTCGTTTTTTTTGAAACCCTGAGACTAATCGTACAGGTGTAATGTCAAACTTCTATACTAAATAAAATATAGTTTAAAAAAAACTAAAAAAAAACACGCTTTAATAGCAAATCGAACTAAAAATCAGAAAATAACTTTTGCACGGTTGGCGCAGTGGTTAAGCGATTGACTGCTGCGCTGCGTGTCGTGGGTACGATTCCCGCACGGAACAAATATTTGTATGACCTAAAAGTAGTTGTTCCGGGTCTGCCTGTTTGTGTATATGTGAGTTTAAATGTCTGTAAACGCACCCACAATACAGGAGACATTCCTGGTGTGGGGCAACGTTTAAAAAAAATAAAAAATTCAACTGTTATAAAAAGTATACTAACTCAAAATGTTTCAATAATTTTCGAAAATTCTAAAATAAAAATCAAGTTATGAAAAGAAAATTAATTTCATTGTAAAAAGCGTGGGGTGCCTTTTATCATATTTCTATACTAACTCTACGTTTACAAATAACTACTAATTATAATATAATGTGAACATTGACAGGTGGCGTCCCTTTCAATCTCATTTCTAGGTACGTTTGACAGAAGGACGGTCACACTACAGAGTAAGAAGAAGATATCGACATTTAAGCCAAAGGGAATTGAAGATTTTTATGTGGAGCCTCACATACCTACCGTTCCGCCATTTTTTAATTTCAAAATTGTATCTTATAGTTTAAAAAAAAAAATGACGTACAGAGAGTTATGCCTTTTACCTTTGAAGTCCTTTTCCGAGAACCACACCACTTTACAAGTTTCCAATAAATTACAACTCCCGAGTTTAGTAACACCTTTCATATTACTTACCGCTAACAAGAAGTGGTTCTTACTGGAACACTCCAAGAATTAGTTCCACTTCGATATTTAAAGTCCACTAACAGCACTCCAACTTCCAATTACGTAGTTTTCTAACTCGGAAAGTATGAATCGCCCACAATTATGCGCCAATGATGTAAGAGCGATTTGATACGATGATGGTAACATCGAAAGGGGACCGAATGTTTATGGAGAGTTGAAAAATCACTAATGCTCGGTTCCTATGAACAAAAACGGATTGTTTTTTTACCAATGGTAGCTTTTATTACTGGCGTTTGCCAATAAAAAAAAGGATTTTTTTTTTTTTCACAATAAACTAGGTATATAGGGGAAACTATACAGTTGTTGGCCTCCTCATAGTAATTGGCATAGTAATTGGAAATGACGTGACTTAGAGTGAGATAAAACTAGTGCCAATAACTAAAATTAAATGACCAATAACTATACGTACTGTTTCCCCTAAATAGATTCCTAAGTTTCTTCTTCCATTTTGAAGGTTAAAGTTAAAACTCTTGAGTCTTTAGTTTTAACCAATAGCGGTCCGAAAATTATGAGAATCAGCCGAATCAGACGATTAGAGTAAAAAAATCTATTTTTATGTAAATATTTATGTAAATCAATTATTTCAATAAACAATTTCAAATTCAAATTTCAAAGTAAAAAAAACTAAGATTTTAGGTAATTTTAGGCAATTTTGACATGTATTTTAGGTAATTTTAGGCAATTTTTGCATGTATTTTGCAAAACCTAAGTCAAATAAATTCAGTTCCACCAAAGATACAGGTTATGTTTCTTGTAAAGATCATCGGTATTGCATAATTTAATGTAGGTATGTACTCCTAACCCGTTCGCGCTGTTTGCCGGTCCGTAGAATGATTATTCGGTAATTACTTATTCGGCACCTTAATGTTCTTCAGTTTTCTCGATATTTGTTAGTTTTTCTGATAGTCAGCGGCAAACTTAGCGCGAACGGGTCATATGTGTGTATTAATGCGAAAACAGCTTACCTTTCGCGACGTATTTTGTTACCGTATAAGGCACGGAAGCAAAAACACACTATACCTTATCCACTTGCATGTGTACTTTTAGCCTATTAACAACTAACTCTAGCCTATCATCAAGTGATTACTGTACTACGCTCGGACAGTACATGTATCAAAGGCAATTGACAATAACAATGAGTTTCCCAGCCATTATACCAATTCTTAGCCGAGGGTAATTTCTCGCAAACATTTGATGTAAGATAACACTGGTGGCGATTTGGCCAATTTGAGGCAAACTTGGATGGAAAATCTTGGATTTTCATCACTATCGACTTCAGCACCCTCGAAAACCATGAAAGCGACACACTTGATGAAAAATCTAAAAATTTTCGCATCCGCCATCTTTTTTTTTGGATTCGGAATCATCCAATAACTTTTCCCGATCTGAGCGGAGCGAGAGAGCATGTCAGACTTTTACTGACTAAAACCCACCCATGTTCATTCAGTTGTCTTTGCCAGGGGTCTTGGTAACTTTTTCAAACAACCCGCGACCCTGGCAGGCATCGGCCCTAGTGAACCCCATCAGTTACTGCTGACATCTCTTTGAGGCGTGCATGGAACGCAACGTGCCGTCGACCCGGGCCTGGTCTTTACCGGTCGGCGAGCTACCCATTGCTCGTCTTCCGCAAGCCCACGCGTAGGTGGCCGGGAATCGGCTCTCGATTCCCGACGCCCAGGGTGTCTCTCACCGCCACGGGGACGCGGCGTTGTCCGCGCAACCTGGGCAGACCTCCACCGTATGCTCCACCGTGTCCTCTGGGCGTTCCACACAATGCTAACAACCGGGCGTTTCCTCCCGCCTTATCCGGAAGAGGAACCTCCCTAAGCAACCGTGTCTGGTGAGGACCTGCGTCAGGCAGAAGGTGAGGACGCCATGGTGCTTCTCCAGCCACTCCTCAAAGAAGGGGATTTTATGAATTGCGATAAAGCCGCAATTGTGGGGTGCCCAGCAGCTGCCATCTTGAATTTTCATTTTGACCGTGAGGTCAACAGTCAGTGAGGGTGCTGAAGTCACTGTCGGCTTCCGCACCCTTGAAAACTATGAAAACTATCTCTTTCTCTCTCTCTCTGTGTCCTTCTATTACATATAAAAAGTCGGATAACGCTTTTTCGTTACGAGACGATTTCTTCCAGTTTACACCTTCCGCAAGCTCCGTTAAAGAACTTTATTCCAAAAACACAGCACGTTAACAATGGATTTTCATACACTTTTTCGACCCGTAAATTTGTACAACAGTAATGACGTACTTTCTGTCTCATTTTTAAAAAAGTAACAAGATACTTTCGGAGCAGGTTTAGGATTCAGTCGTCATTCATTTTTAATAACTAACAATTTTGTTATAAAATTATATAGTATAAAGCACTATGTGTCACTCAGAAGACAGTGCGGTTCCCAACTCTTCTGTATTAAGGCCCATGGCTGCCTCGGGACTCAAAATACACCCTCGTTAGTAATCAGTCACTTTCTGCCCTCGGTGAACAATGTACAATTTATTCATTCTTTCCACGAAAATAAAAAATCAAAAATCATTGAAATATCTGTCTTAAGCTTGAGCTACGAACAGTCTGAAATCTCAATGCATTGTAATGCCGGCAGCTACCTACTATTCACAGCTTTAAGTTCAGGACCCAGGAGCTACAATCATTTGCAGGACAGCCTTCACCACTGGAGTAGAAAAAAATTGAGCATTGTTCCTTATAATACGGTCGTTGCGTTCTCTTTTCAATCTCTCGCCTCAGCCCCCAATTGCAAAACATACTTACAATCACAATCCGAAAGGTTTTGAAGGAAAATCCTAATGCATTCCTACGTACGTTTGAAAAATTCGTCTGCTGACAACGTAAATAACGACATGAATATTGTTGATAGACTGTCAAAATGAAAAATATTGTATTTGTAAGTGAAATTAAATGTTTATTTCTGTGAGTAATCTTTTGAGAAACTGTACACGTCAATATTCTGTTGGTCATCTTAAAACTAGATGGCGCCAGAATTTCCTAGCTTACTGATCCTTGAGGAAAAATGCTGTAACAAACTCAGAAGTCTCTTTTATAATAAATCCAAACATTATATTATTAGGATTATTGATGTGAGTCTAACAATGCAGGGCCATGTCTGGAAGAGCCTTTCGAAGCCATTGCCAGTGTGTCAAGTGTTCGAGTTTTACTCTCCGCACCGCCACGACAGTCAGCTGTTGCTCGCCTTAGTGAACGGCTGCGCTTGCACATCTTAATTACAAATCTCATACATGTTTGTCATTTCTTCAACCGACCGTTGTAATTTCTTTACTTTTCTTTCTTCATTATACTTCTTGTTATACAGTCCGCTATCTTTCCATTTCGCCCATCCACGAGCTATCGTCGCGATCAGCCTGTGTCCCAGCAGTGGGAACATTATAGGATGATTATGCTTATAGCCTCATGAGGTAGCTCCTCATAATCTTCTAACCTCATTGTACTTACATTAAACTTCGATAACGTGAATCTATTTAGAGTACAGCTGACTGCTCCGATTATGACACCGACTAAAGTCTGTACGGTACATTAAACAATCGGCTCTCGGGATTCCGCCTGAGAAATGTTACTTAAAATGGCGAATCTCTTTACATTGTTTTGAAGTCCTTGGTTGTTCTAAATAGGCTTGTCGGATAATTTAACTGATAAAGTTTGTATTTTCGTATCATTATTCAATTAGTAAAGGTTGCCAAGGTGAGCGGTAGCTAATTGTACCGAAAATTTAAATACAACGTGGCAATGCTGCCAGCCTTTTGGGCACTTTTCCTATTGACAGCGATGCCCTTTGATTATTTCCGGTCCTTTTTTTATATACTTGGACATATTTTCATTTTGAGACTGTTAGCTTTATAATTTTAAAAGTGGACTTTTTAAAAGATATTGTCATAAATATCATCAAATCCTGGTGCCTACCTTAAAATTATAGTGGAGTAAGATTAAATATATTATGTATTACTGTTTATTTTAGCGCGGGAAATTAAAATTTTCTTACTTTTTTGCAATTTGCTGGTCATTTTCAGGCTGTATGTTGATCTAAATATAATTTGCGGCCATATCAAATATTTATTTTATATAAATAAAATATTAAATATAACAATAATAACACAGTATAATAAATAATAATAATAACAACATAAATAATATATATTTTTATTAATATTATTTTTTATATAATATAATTAAGAATATAATATTTAATATAATTAAATATTAATTTTATATAGGTAGGTATATAGTTTTTAAATTTATTTATTTCATTTACTGTATCATGAAAATCATCGATACAGCTCCCTAAATTTATATTAGGTACCCTATTTAATGACTAGTTCGTGAAATCATGACATTTGAGGCCAATCCTAACTTAGTATTGCTGATTATAATTCTGTAAAGCCATATTTGTTACAGTCGCTAATCATATTTTAATCAACTTACAACCTGGCGCTAGCCTGCAAATTGGAAAAAACTTATGTAAATTTGAATTTCCCGGCTTACCTTAGCATATCCTTTAACACAGAAAAATAAACTGGCATCTTGCTACATATAAAAGGTAAATATAAAGTAGGCACAGGCTGTCTGGGCGCATATTGCGTAAATCTTATAATTTTTTCACCCCATCGGGCTACCTTCATTATCATCGTACTTAATAATTCGCTCGCCCGATGGTTAAGGAGCATTTACATTTTACTGGAAATCGCAGACTGTGACAGAAAAGCACAGAAAGGTTTTTGTGATCAGAGCTATTTTTAATGTACAGAGCGGCCATGAGGTTATCACAATGAATGACACCACGTATCCTACATCACGTACTTAACATATACGTTTTGTAGTCACCAGTAAAAACAAACTTAAAAAATATATTCAAATGAATAAATGCATTGTTAAAACACAAAAAGTGATTAAAAAACTTAAGTTCTTTATTAAGAATGTTAATAGGAAAAACCTACATGTGTTCTTCATTAAGAATGTAATGGGAAAAGCCTACATTTACTTAAGCAACTAGATATGTGTGCCTTTCATTTGGAACAAGTACTAGGAAGTACAACATTGACACAGAGTCCTTGCAATCTGAACCTGACCATTTACAGGAGAAACTTACTTCAGTGACTAACAAATAAATTACCTCTGAAGAACTCATGAGGGAATATGTGTTGGCAATGAATGACTTGGTAAACTCACAAACAAACAACTTTGAACTTTGTCAAACATCATCAAATGGACTTACACCGGACCATTCATTGAGAACATGCAATAGCACCTTACCGCAGCGTTGTTGTGTTGATTTGACATTTCCTACTATTCATCATCTGCCTAGCCTTTTCCCAACTATGTTGGGGTCGGGTTCCAGTCTAACCGGATGCAGCTGAATACCAGTATTTTACTTGGAGCGACTGCCTATCTGACCTCCACAACCCAGTTACTGGGTAATACGATACCCCTTGGTAAGACTGGTTCTGCCTACCCATAAAGACTGTCAAAGATCCACAAATGACAGTCGGGACCAACGGCTGAACTTGCTTTCCGAGGCACGGAGGGGTCTCGGTCATTAAACTGTTTCTTCAACAGTTCCAATAAACAAGGTAAACAAATTGTAAAAAATGACATAGTACCTATTATTTTGCGATGAGATTAGAAAGGATTTCGGCCACTTGTTAGCAGATGAATAACCAGGACACTCTATAATAAATTGTTGTATGCCTGGTCGGCGCCCTTTGGGTTTATATTTCTATTATTTAATTTTTTATGCGTTTTGATGTTTCTTGTTTTGTTCTGCTAGCGGCTGCCGAAACCAACGGCTTAGCGTGCTTTCCATGGCAAGAAGAAGTCTCGATATCTAGTGGATGGTCACCCATCCACGAACCAATCGCAGCAAGTGTAGCTTAAACTTTGATCCGACCCGTGTGGCTTGCTATTATTTAGCCACGAGCCCTTCCAACAACGACAGTCTGTATCAAGTGTAATAGTACCTCTAAACAAGCTTTTTGGAGAGCTACCTATTAATATTCTTTGCTAGTCCTTACTACAGAATAAATTAGGTTTTTCACGAGAACGGGTAACAATCCAAGTTTATCCAACTAAATGTACTTAAGTAACTTCATAATAACTTAGTCTTGAAACTTCAGCATCTTCGGTCGGATCACTGACTTGGTGAAATAATATTTTTTGTTTATTAAAAGCAATGAACGCTGTGTTGAGTACAGAAGAGTTACGACTTACGCGTGAAAGAAATAAATTATAATGTAAATACTGTAGAGATTATAACCTATAATATTTGGTAATAGGTTACAATCTCTACGTATTAATTTTGGCTTTTCAACAATGCCTAATTAATAAATACATACATAGAACCTCTGGGAGTCCGTTACAAATTACTGGCAAGAAATACGAGACAAACATTAGTTTAGTTAAAGATCGGATCGGATATAAAACAAGTAGGTGTCTGTCTAGCTGACAAGCAGAAAGACAGAAGATGAAAAAAATATATAATTGTAAAACATAAATCCATTCTAGGAATAATTAAAGATGAATAATAATATAATATATAATAATAATTAAGCTGATAATTAAATTTACTCATCTCGGTAGGGAGAGCTCGCCAGAGCTTCCACGGCACCGACTGCTACTTTCAAAGTTTGGTACAGTAGTATGGTGGTACAGATGGTCGACTGTGCATCGCGTAACGGGTTCCTTTATTCACGAAAAAAAAAAACATAATAGACTCGGTCCTTATGTAAGAATGTTCATAACTTTCAGGAGTTTGTAGTAGTTAGAGTGCCCACGCGAACTCCTGAGAGTTACGAGTTACGCGTGAAAGAAATAAATTATAATGTAAATACTGTAGAGATTATAACCTATTTGGTGGTTAACTGTGTACTCATTGTTGAAAAGCCGACTCATTGTTGAACGGTTTGTATTATTAGAAGCTTTTGAAATTTTCACGGAATATGTGCACGAAAAACGTAAACGATATTATGGCAAAAAAAAATAAAAAGAAGACAAACGGAACACCCGATCTATCTTGTAAAAATCTTACTGTGAAAACTTAGGTGAAGTGAGTTATCAATAGTTATATTTCGCTTTGCTTTTACAAAACGGTTCTTTTACTAACAGGGGCCATTTTTATATAACATAATAAAAAAAATTATCCCTGTACATCAATCCTCTTACAAAATGTGCAAACAACAGATAACATGTTTTCTAACCAGTTTAAACTACGACGACATTGAATAACTGCTTACTTCACAATCGCAGTTAGTTTTCTAACACTCCGTATCTAAACTCAACCTCTTTCCCTTCTGTTTAAACACACACACACGCGCACACACACACACACACGCACACACACACACACACACACACACACACACACACACACACACACAAACACACACACACACACACAAGTGACACACACACATCAGACCTACATACAACCATACCACACCACACCTCATCACAAAACACAGACACATACGTACTAACACTTCACACTTAGCATAACTTTACATGTTTCTACCTTATAGTCCTAAGCAGTCTCTATTGGATTTTTTGTACTCCTTCTGTGGGAACCTGGGCTGGCGAACCTTAATGCAGGTTACCATGTAACCTGGCTAGGGCGCCAGATTCAATTCTGTTGTAACTCTCTTGAATTTTTTTCCCTAAATTGTAAAATTATGTTATTGCAACAGACTGTATGTACCACACCTTTGTTGAAATAAATTAAAAAAAAAATTATTGATGGTGTCAGTATCTAACTTCAGGTGGACTGACAGGTCACTTCATCTTAGTAATTAATCACGCTGAGATTCTTTTATTCCAGAACAGAAAACCGGTCTAGTTTTTATTTTTATATATTTTGTTTAGTTTTCTTTAGTTAAAAATCGAATCAATCCAAAAAATCCAAAAAGTTTATAAATAAAATAGATTTCGACGAATCACTGCAGCTGAACTGCTCCCTCTTCTTTTATAAAATGAATTGCCCACTTCCTGGATATAATTTTATCCCCAAACATTTCGACTTGAGCTACTTCAAGATCTGGGGCGGTACGAGTATCAGTGCAGATAAATCAGCTGACAATAAATTTTCCCGTGAACTTTGGTATGAGATGGATTTCACGGGCGTTTTGTCTTTCCGCTCCTGTAGATTTTACTACGAAACAATTCAGTTGTTTATATTAGGTCTTTACCTATGAAATTGCCGTTCCTCAGTACTGGCCATTTCAAATCAAAATAATTTTTGTTTGGCTAAGAATTCTAATTTCAAATTAATTTTATTTAAAAAACATGGAATTTTGTTTCCAAAAGTAGTCATTTGTTTATTGATTAGTGTTACATTTTCATCGCATTTCAATCTTTTTCGTCATCACGGATACGTTAAAAATTCGAGTAATTATGGAATATGAGTACCGTCGTGGCAGCAACGCGGCACAAGCGGCACGCAACATCAATGACGTTTACGGAGCTAACACTACAAACCAACGCACCACCTGTTATTGGTTTGCTCGCTTCCGTTCTGGAAATTTCGACCTGAAAAATGAACCTCGCGGTCGTCCGAAGACTTTGGTCGACAGTGACGAATTAAAGGCGATTTTGGAAGCTTATGATACACAATCTACGGCTGAATTAGCAGCAGCTTTCGACGTTAGCGTCAAAAAAATATTGGTCCATTTGCGTCAAATTGGCAAGGTAAAAAAGCTTGACAAATGGGTGCTCCACGAACTCAATGATCGCCAGCGCGAAGTACGCATAGAGACGTGCCTTGCACTGCTCAACAGACACACAAATGAAGGAATTTTGAACCGCATTGTTACTTGCGATGAAAAATGGATTCTGTTGGATAACCGCAAGCGCTCAGCAAGTTGGTTGGATCCTGGTTCAGCACCTAAGCAATGCCCTAAACGAAAACTTACCCCAAGAAAAGTGATGGTCACTGTTTGGTGGTCTAGCGCCGGTGTCATTCATCACAGGTTCTTACCAAACTGGGTGAGCATTACTGCAGATGTTTACTGTGAAGAACTGAACACAATGATGGAGAAGCTGGCACATCTCCAACCAGCATTGGTCAATCGATCGTCTCCGCTGCTCCTGCACGACAACGCGCGACCTCATACTGCACAGCAGACGGTCTCCAAGTTGCAAGAACTGGGGTTGGAAGCTCTCCGTCATCCGCCCTACTCACCAGACCTTGCACCTACAGACTACTACTTTTTCCAGAATTTGGATAACTTCTTGGCGGGAAAAAATTCAATACCCGAGAGGTAGTACAAAATGCCTTTGAAGAATTTGTTACCTCCCGTCCAGCTGATTTCTTTAAGAAGGGCATCAATAAACTGCCACTGCGTTGGCAAAGATGCATTGATTGCATGGGTGATTACTTCGATTAATACAAATAAAAAATACATGAAAAAATTCCGGCAATTTCATAGGTAAAGACCTATTATATTTTTTATCTTATAAGATCAAACTCAAAACTAAAGCTCAAAAAAAATATTCCAATTAAACCATTTACAGGAACTTTTAAACTGTCAAAGAGTTGGTCAGTTAGTCAGAAAGTTGAAGCTAGTTGCCCATTCCAAAACGTAGATCTCTATAGAGAAGAACGGGCTCGAAAATACAGGGCACTTAAATCAAGCAATTTTTTTTTTAATGTATTTGAGAGTTGAATAAATTTTACTACCATAAAGAAAGAAAATGATTAATATCAAAATTAAACATTGCAGAAAAATAATATTGACGTACTCAACGATTAGTTCGTTAAGTCAGAAAAAAGTGAAGCATCTCTTCCAAATATCGAAATTTAAAGTAGTAGAGTCTAATCATCAAAATTTTACACTTTTTAATCCACGTCGTACAACGTAAACGAGATTGGCAATAATAAGATCGATAATAGTATCTATCTAGATATTCGATTAATAATTCATAAATGAATATGCAGATGCATAGCATACACAATCAGTCTATAATCCTTTACCCAACTATGTTAGGGTCAGCTTCCAGTCTAACCGGATGGCAGCTGAATACCAATATTTTACATGAAGCGACTGCCAAATAATCGAATAAAAAAGATTATTAATGTGGACAAAATCACAGAGAAAATCGCCTTTAAAATTTTCAATATTCTGCAAAGCAAGAATTTCTTGAAATAATCTTTAATCTTTCTAAACATAAGAAGGGTAACAATTTGTGGCAAGGACCTGACTCTTGCTCTCTTTAAAATGAATGTGCCAACAAAAGAAGCCGTCGACGTTTCGCACGATCGAGCGGTCAGAGCCAACGTGTTCTCGGTGTTCTCGGACGGCGCGCGGCGTCCGTCCGTCCATATTAATGGACAGCCAACCGCGGAACCGACAACCGCAGGATAATCGACTTTGTAATTACATGGATCGCATTACATAACACTTTTTTTGTTTTGAAATATTATCAGGAGTGTGTATGAAGATTTTGTTAGAAGTTCATTTCGAAAACATTTCATTTTGGAGTTTATCTACAACGATTTTCGGTATTTTCAATAGGATGAGAGCGATAAACGCTTTCATTCTATCGAAAATGCCGAAGTTCTAGTCTAGTATTTGTGAGATTAATTGCTAAAAAATATTTAAATGTACTCCTCTTTTTCTCTCATATGTAGTAGCACGAACTATATTATGAGGATAGCCCTGTTGGGGTATGCTCGATCTAATCGTTTTATTATTATTTATACTGGAGATAGTATTGTTACAGTTTTAATACAGTTAACAATTCTTCGCTACGACAGCATCTTTGCACTCATTTTTGCACTCATCGCCATCTGGTTCAACTCTGCGGTCACACATTCTTCATATTTTTTCTTTAGTCAGGTCGCGTTACGAACGACAGTCATTACATATTGCTGTTGATCGCTCTTATCCTAATGAAAATAGCAAAATTCTAGTTATTGAGACAATAGTTGACAAAAAACTTTTTTATAAAAAAAAAAAAACAGTCGACTTCCAAAAAAAACACTACAATGTGAAGAAACTTTGAAGTTCCCACAACTCGACGTCAACCACTGTTGGGCATAGGCCTTTTCTTGTGCTAGTCCGCACACTCCTGTGCCAGCTTCATACAGGTTTTCGATGGCAACAATGTCGTCTGCCCATCTCACTGCTGGACGATCGACATCTAGTCTTCCAGCCTTTGTATACTTCACAAAAAAAATTGCCATTCTTACACGACAAGTAACATTATTTCATGACAGTATCCAATACAACGTGTAATGTTAAATGCGCAAAACCTCAGACACCCCAACTGATTTTTAATTCAATTGACCTATGTCAGAGAGAAAATAAGTCATTAAAAAAATTGTAAAGGTTTTATGTGCTGTTTTAGTTTTACTGCCCATTCTGATCGTTTCTTGCGTTTGCGACGACGCTTTACCGAGGCAGGAGTCGTCACCAGGCCGCTGCGCCGCGCTGACATTGGCTTGCTTGACCTATTAATAAATAGACACGGCAACGTTTTTAATGAAGATTTTTTGAATAATGTGACCTATACTAAAAAGTGGTTCAGTTAATTCTGCTCGTTATTCTGATCAAACTATTTTCAGGTTTTGCGCATTTAATGTTACACGTTGTATACTATCGACTAAATACAGTTTATTATCGACACAGTGTTTCTAGTCAGGTCGCGTTATAACCGGCAGTCAACTGCTTAACCACCAAAATGAAATTATACGGAGCGGATTACTTCACAATCTAATTACTGTGCACCTGTTTTCCATAGTCGAGAGGATTACACGAGTTTTGGTTGGCGTGTGCTTGAGCTAAATTGTTAAATGTTAGCTGTGAAAATAAGGTAATTGTTAAGGTTTAACACTTTGGCTGTGAGCGATGATTTTGTTCTCGAAATAGGTGAGATAATTGCTTCAAGTACTTGTATTGAGGCTGTGTTTGGACTATTTATATTTAATTTGGGCTATTAGGCAAACTATATCGCTCTTTGAAACAAGTCTAACGGTCAAAATAATTAATACAAGATTATTGGCCGGTTTGAGTGGAGATTCGCAAAACCAAACGTACTCGGAGGAAGTAAGTATTCCAGTAAGATGATGGTGGAATACCTTTCCGCTCCTCATAAGCACGTCAGTACATGTTGTCCCTTTGTTGCTACGACACTATGTGCTAGCGACCGTTTTTAGGGGTCCATTATTGAGCGTGCAAGTCACCCCCTGCCATTTTATCTGTGTAATTTATATAAAAGATTGGTCAGGCAAAAGAAAATCTATATCCCCCATAATATAGACTTTCCATAGTCCTCAATAACCAGTTCACTTTAGCCACACAAACCCATAATCCAATATCTTTGTTTTCATATCCTGCAATAGTTGTACACAAACCGGGGTTGTCCTTGGGTGCACTTGCATAGTATGAACAGGGATAATCATCGGTTGATGCCTCATTTCATTAAAAAAGTCTAACGGGCCTCTGCGAGTTGGCTTCGTCCCTTCGTACGCCTTCCAAAGATCCGGGACCCCCGGGTCCCGAGACATCGAAAGACGTAAAAGTACAATGACCCTTTAATACAAGATGGAATTGGAAGTACTCTATCTTGGATAAATGTAATAAAATTAAAAAGTCCATTATCCAATAATACCTAGACAAATTTTAGAAGCACCAAAGTCCTTGCTTGGGTTCGTTAAAATGTCAGGTTTCAGAATAATGAGGGTCTTAATTAAAATCTCTACCTAAAAGTATCATGTATGTAATATTTGAATTAGAGAACCGTTTTAGTTACTATCAAAACCTCAATATGTTTGTCTAAGTGTAAAAAACAATAAATTGATTCAATCTTTCACGCAGAACAGGTGGTCGACGAGGCCGAAAGGTTCAGGTAGACCGCGGACATTTTGAAGGCCGCAGGAATCCGCTAGATGCGGGAAGCACAGAACCGGTCAAAATAGAGGTGCTTGGGGGAAACCATGTCCAACAGTGGACATCTTTCAGCTGAAATGCTGATGATGATGATGAATCTTTCTGTCACCTTATCTAGTTTTATAAAAAAATATGATTGATGTGGAAAAGTGTTAGTACAAACCTACTTATACAAATAAATCATTTATCATTTATTTAAAATTCTTCACAGTAAAATAGACTGCCCCTAGTTGTTAAGTAAGTTCAATTTTAACGTGCCCTATAAATATCCGCGTCACCCTATCAAACTGTTACATCCCCCATTCCGCAAAACTGTTTCAGGGTCGAACTCGCCAGTCCCAAGACTTTGCGGACTTCTAAACAATTTTGATAAAAGGATTGATATTTTTGCACTTCACTTCAAAATGTGAGCAGTGGTGGTCCAGTCGTAACGGCCCCGACTTACGAGTTATAGGTAGTGAGTTAAAACTCAACCAGGTGCTTCACTTCGTGTAAATAATTTAATTACCACTGTTCTCAAAACAGTGAAGAAAAACATCGTGAGGAAACCGGCTTCTCCTAGAACCAAAAATTCAAAGACATGTGACATCTACCAACCCGCACTGGGCCCGTGTGGTGGATTACGGCCCACTCCCTCTCACAGAGAGGAGGCCTGTGTCCCAGCAGTGGGAATATTATAATCCTGTTTTACTTCAAAAATTCAAGCGCCAAGTCCACCAAAATATCTAAATAATAACTATGTAATGCACGATTAATAACGATAATAATAACATGTGATTAACCTGAATTATATGTATGAAGCTGATGTTAATAACGCGGTAACCTCAATAATCTCTTGACTTGATAATTAATCTTGGCGAAACACAAATAATGCACTTTGAACGTAATAAAACATCGAAAATGGAGGTTCAATGCCAGAATAAAAAATATTTATGATGTAGATAGTGCAAAATTTCTAGGTTTGATAATTTTGACAGGCAGCTCAATTGGAAGAATCACATTGAAGCGCTAGTTCATCCTATACCTTGTATAAACTTACCCAACAGTTAACACATATGCACTACTTAGTTACAGCTTATCATGGTCTTGTAGCATCTGTACTAAGATGTAGTATTATATTCTACAAATAGAGAAATCGCTTTTAAAACGCAAAAGCGATCCATCAGAGCCATGTTCAGACTTCAAATAACGAACAGTTGTGCGCACTTGGCCGGTTTTTTATTCATTAAATTCATAAATATTTTGGTATTTTTTATAAGCAATAGGGAGTTTTACTAAACTGGGTACAACCTATAGCAGATATTAAATTATAGACTAATATAGGCTTAAAATACACTTCCGATGATAAATATAAGACATGGGTGACAATAAGAGTAAAACAAAAAAAAAAAAACGCGACCAAAACTTTGACGGACTCTCCCGTAAAAAAATGACATTTCTATTTATAGCCCAAGCAGCGACTAACAATAAATTATCAGTATCAGAAAACATGTCAACCGCTGATACTCGTACTGTGACATGTTCATTTATGTATATTATTATTTTTTTATTATTATTTTTTTTTCGTACGAGGCAGTTCCAACAACTACCTTCAGCTGTTTGCATGGAGAATGGACCTGGTTTGCCCAATAATGCGGTACTGGACTAGGCTGCATGTTGAGCACTCCGGGTCCAAACCTAAATACAGACTAAGGTGAAAAAATTATAGTGTATTTAATCTTTTTGCTGAAAGAATATTTTAATTGTTATTATGAATGCACATGGACTGGCTCCGAAATAAATGAATTTACTATTATTATTATTGCCAGCATTAAAACATCCATTTCTAATGCCCAGTTTATGAGGTATCTTTTTAACCCATATTTTTTTGTTATTTGTTCGATAATTGCATCGCATTTTTGAACACACCGGGTAGACCTTACCTTGACTAGACATCTTTGAGGAATCAAGAGCTGTTCAGAGTTTATCTGCAGACCTCAGGCACCAGTCATGAGTCACTCCAAAAGTAATAAAAGCACCCTTTACAAACAAAACAAAAATGAAATAATAACATGATTTCAATCGTCCAACTATTTCATATTGAAAACAAAACAATTTTGGTTCGCGTCCAAATTGAATTACATATCAAACCGATGACAGCGCTGCCGTTATGTTTTTATTTTATTTGTTTTTAGACGTTGATTGATGGATTCGGTGTGGATAAATATTCTTTTAAATCCAATATGGATACTTGAGAAGATTGGCGGATTATTTTTACAACCTATTTCGGGTATAAAGAAAGGTGTGGTTTTAGAAGTAATTTTATGAAAGCTTTAGGGAATGTTGTAAGAACATATTCTATTGCGGCTATTTTGAACATAACCTCCATCGACTCGATGGAGGTTATGTTCAAAATAGCCGCAATTAAAATTAAATTTATTATATCTTTTGATCACTCTAGTGAAGCGATTGCGATGAAACAAAACTTAATCGTAACTCCGAGTTCTTCGTTATATTTGAGTATAAAAGTTAACCATTGGTTTGGTACTTTTTACATGGAACCTGTTAAAACAGTTAGTCTCTCATCATATCCAAACAGACAAACCGAGAAACAGACAAAAATTATTATATGTATAGATAAAGTACAAAGAAAATGTTTTTAAAATAAAAGGAATATTTACGCATACATCAATACTTCTACCGTTGGTATAGTTTGTCAATAAAAGTCGCCGAAAATACATAAATCCTGCGTCTGAGTTGCATAACACTTTCGAATCTTTTCCGCCGGGGGCAGATGCTAGTATTATTTATAGGTACTCAAGGTACTGGTAGGTACGAGTATATCTTACTTAATTTTTAAGTGATGTTAAATTAAAATATGTCTAAATAACTCTAGCCATTACTAAATTTTTATAATTTCCTTGGGCTTACCTAAGGGATCAGCAATGTGTAGCTAAGCTCCGGTAGTATCGTTACGACATGAGTCGTTTTTCTTGTCCATTCGATTATTACTAAAGCTCAGTACCCTTATAACACGACTTACTTAATGCGACTAATTGTATGGAGTTACTTTATTAAAATGCTGGCAAGTTATCAGAACAATTTCAGTTATAAATAAATGATAAATGATAAATAAATGATAAATGATTTATTTTCTGTAAGTAGGTTTGTACAAACACTTTTACATGTCAATCATATTTTTTTAAACTAGATGAGGTCGGCGTTTCCTATCTGACTACTCTGAGAAGAAAGGCCGAAACAAACTCAGAGGTCACAGTCTCTTTTAAAGTCCAGACATAATCTTGGTCAGATAATGTGAAGACCATGTAGATTAGTGTCTGAAATGGTCTTTTGAGTAAAGAACCACACAGATTGAGCGGACCTGTCCAGTCAGTGCACGCATTTGTCAAAAATCGTGCAGCTCAACTCAGAACTTGAGGAGCCTTACGATTCGACGAACAATACCAATGAAAGGACATTTGGGTAGGCCGCATAAATGACTCAAACTGCCAGATCATGATTAAAACTAACTAAGAAGGAAAACCGAAAAAAAGAAATGACCCACATAGTCTTCACACTCACAGTAATAATAATAAAAATAAGATACTTTACAAAGTAAATATCCATGTCATTGTTTATATAAAATTCATCAATGTCAATGTGTATATAAAAATCCGGATATAATCTTTGATCTTTGAGGACCATGTAGATTGGTGTCTGAAGTGGTCTTTTGAGGAAAGAACCACACTGAGTGGACCTGTGCAGTCAGTGCACGCATTCGTCAGTAACCGTGCAGCTCAACTCAAAACTTAAGGAGCTCAACGATTCGACGAGCAATACCAGGGACAGGACATTTGTGTAGACCGCATACACCACTCAAACTGCCAGACCATGATTAAAACGGAAACAATGACCCACATAGTCCTCACATTCACAATAATTAAAATAATATAAGACTTTAAACAGTAAATGTTCATGTCATTCTGTATATAAATAGATATTTAGAAAGAAAGAAAAAAAAAAAAAAAAAACCAAAGTGTAAATCAGCAAAATAAAAAATAAACAACATTTACTGTCTAGACCTATTGGAGCAGCTCAATCCCAAGCTTTTTTGTCCTCAATATAGTCTTTTACAGTATAATAGGCTTTCTGGCATAGTTTTAGCTTTATAAAAGATTTGAATTTATTAATGCTTAGTTCTTGAATGTGGCTAGGAAGTTTATTATAAAAATGTATACATTGGCATCTAAACGAGCCACCTATTATCTTGAGCCTTGTTGTAGGAACAACATATTTGTGTTTGTTCCTAGTATTAATATTATGGATATCACTGTATTTTTTAAACAGATTAATATTTTTATGTGCATACAAAAGATTATCATAAATGTACTGAGAAGGCACAGTCATTATATTAATCCCTTTAAATTTGTCTCTGAGGGAGCGTCTGGGACTTAATTTATAAATCGAACGAATTGCCCTTTTTTGTAAAATAAAAATTGTCTGAATATCGGCGGCATTTCCCCACAACAGAATACCGTATGACATCACACTATGAAAATAACTAAAGTAAACTAAACGGGCTGTCTCTAAATCAGTTAAGTCACGAATTTTCCTAACGGCGTATGCTGCAGAGCTAAGCTTTTTTGACAATTTATCTATATGGGGGCCCCATTGAAGCTTGGCATCCAAAGTTATGCCTAAGAATACTGTGGTATTTTCGGGTTTTAACTCATCACCCTTTATAAGAACACTAGTTTCTACTTGTCTAACATTTGGTATCGTAAACTTAATACATTTCGTTTTTTTTTCGTTAAGAAGTAGGTTATTAACATTAAACCAGTTAACTACTTTTGCGAGGGCACTATTTATATTGTCAGTAACCAGCTGCTGACGTTTGAGTTTAAATAAAAGTGAAGTGTCATCTGCAAACAACACTATATCATGTTCGTCCCTTATGAGGTAAGGCAAGTCATTTATATAAATAAGAAATAAAAATGGGCCAAGAATTGAGCCCTGGGGGACCCCCATTTTTACTACAGATCCGGGTGACCTTTTTCCGTTAACATCAACCCTCTGAATCCTATCACTCAAGTAAGAAGTAAGAAGATCCAGAGAGGCGTTCCGAATTCCGTAGTAGTGAAGTTTCCTGATTAAGGTTTCATGAAGAACACAATCGAATGCCTTGGACAAATCGCAAAAGATGCCCAAAGCATCGCATTTGTCCTCCCATGCATTATAAATATGTCCTAAAAGTTCAACTCCGGCATCAGTAGTTGAACGACCCCTTGTAAAACCGAACTGTTTGTTATGCAGTAATTTATTTTTGTTAAAAAATCTTTGCATTTGGTTTAAAATAAGCTATATGTATGATTTTAAATATAATTTCAATTTTCACAACAATAATATCAAGGAAAAAAAAAGTACGCAAAAGTTTTCTTTAAGAAACATTTCTTTTATTTCTCGCGACTGTTGATGTCAATCTATTGTGAGTCAATTAATATAACCTGCAAGAATCTGGATTTATACCTGGTTGATGGCAAAGTGCAAGCCCCCAACTACATGGGTCTTAATCATCTGGCGAAATGTGAGTGTACGAGTACTATGTACACCTCTACCAAACCTTTCGGGAACAATACACTACAATACACTAGTACACAACATACCATATAGTCATGCCTGTTTTCCAAGGACCAACACAGATATCCTACCTATCTTCCAGGTACAGTGCAACTGGGGTGGTTCGAACTGGCGATCTCCAACTCGCCTGATCCATGTCATAGCAATTGAACTACTACTGCTTAGGTAAATAAACAAATGAAGTCCTTCAAGCCAGTCAGACCAGCCTTCGGTGCGGGAGATATTGTTGTGCAGAAGTGTGTGCGCAGACAAAGGTGTACTCTCTTCCCTCAGTCTCATAGTCCTATGGGACGGTAATCCGACAGGACCGGAGAGAGATCAGGCGCGAACGTCTTAACGTACTTTCCCAGGGGTATCAAACCACCAACATCCATACTCAGAGCTGTTGCTAAGAAATTTCCAATGGAAAAATCGAATAACATTTTGCCCGGCCCGGGAATTGAACCCAGGATAGTGCTCAGCAGTCGCACTTGCGACCACGAAGGAGGCAGTCTAGGGGACTGCCTAGGTACTTCGTAAAAGAAATAGTTTACATCACAATTTCCAATAAATAATTAATTTTGTTAGGTTTTGCTTTTTCGTGGATAACCTAACTTTGTTACTTTGTTTATGACCAGCAATATTATTATTTCTGTTTGATTTATTTGGAAATCAATCTGAAATAGCTTCAAGAAAAACAGCATTAGTTTATCATCAAACCTCACAACTTTATTACTTAATATTTTGCTTCGACATAATCCCTGAATTTATTAGGTTTAATTTTGTGTCTATATTTAAATTTGATAAAGACATAAAGAGTTTTGGCAACTTCGTTATTAAGATTAAAATTTTCAGGTCTAGTGCCCAAAAAGAGTACGGACAATGTTTTCACTTTTTTACATTACTTTTCTGTTGACATACCTATTGGTCGCAGCACCGCTTGACACAATTATTAACCAATAATGTTTCCAATTCTAGGACACAGGCCTCTTCAAATTCAAATTAATAATAATAATAATATTCCACAACTTTCACACAACGCCATCTAGTCCCAAACTAAGCAGAGCTTGTGCCATGGGTACTAGACAACTGATAAACATACATATATATTTCTAAATACATACATATTATAGATAAATTACACCCAGACACAGAACAAATGATCGTGCTCATCACACAAACATTTGTCCTGGGTGGGAATCGAACCCACGACCTTGCGCATAGCAGTCAGAGCCACTGACCACTAGACTAACACTAACTAAATTCATTTATTTGTTTGAATATGGTACATAACATGCCCTTAAAATAATAAATGGTCTCATCACATTCAGCGCGCAAATATCAGATGTAAGGTGCGCAAATATCAGGTATGTACCTTGAATTTTTACGCATATTCAAAACAACTATTTAACTGGCTTGGGGCACACATTTGACTAGCAAAACTTAGCACTTTAAAGCTTAATATTTCAAAAGGGTCCCTGAATCGAAAAATTGTTTGTGCAAACCCACAATATTTTTGAAAGACCTATCCAACTATACCCCACACCATGGGGTAGACGAGAAAAAAACATCCCCACTTTACGTGTAGAGGATATACCTCCTCACGTAAAGTGTGGATGTACTTTTTTTGTAAAAAAAAAATCATGATTTTATTTAACTATTTTGTCGCAGTGATTAATTTGTATATACATGCCAAATTATAGCTTTCCAGTAGTAAGAGTCTCTGAGCTACGGACATGGCGAAATTATAAGGGTTCCTTGTTGACTACGGAACCCCAAAAAGCCACAACTCAAACTGAAAATAAGTTTTATTACAAGTAATAAGTAATTTTTATATAGATAGATGGTTGCAATACCTTGCAGTAAAATTATAAGAAAAATCAACCATAAACACTTAGATAGAAAAAGGTTAAATAGGGTAAAATAGAAAACGTAGGTACTCGTACATGCAACTATAAGTAGCAAGTAAGTCCGACTTAGCTGTGATAGTTTCCCTTTTAACTTCGTTATATATACTACTACCTTGAAGTTTTCCACATATCCAAAAAAAAACAATGTAGCTGGCGCGGGGGGGGGGAGGGGCACCTGACTCTAACAGAAATCAGCAATTTAAAGTCACAAGTACAAGTCCTTCCAGAATTTTACGACATTTTTTAATTAGATAAAGGATAACTTATTTTGACTCGCACTTAACCGGATTTTTTAATATACTTCTGTTTGTTTTCCCTTACAAATTTTGATTCTATAAAGAATGCAAAGTAATTAACATCACAAAACAAAGAAAACAACCTGAACATTGTTTGTCGATCTACTGACGTGTCTTAGTAAAAAAAAGTCGCCCATTTTCCCACCGTTCGACTCTCCGATCTCCGTATCAATGTGTAATCCCCTATAAGCGCACTTCCTTCAAGTAATTTTCCACTTGATCAGTCCACCGACATTTTTTCCTCCTTTTTTTCTGTTTCCTTATCCCAAGTCAAGTGTAAACTTATTGGCCTGCTAAGAATTCTAATAAAAGTTAGGTACATCAAGTTGTAAGACTAAGTGGCTCCTTACCATAGCCGATACTGAAGTGGGCGGGGATCGCGATGGCACTTGATTTAAATACAGCCCTATTACGTGATCTGAATGGTAAACTTTCTTGTTTCTTTGTTTTTGTTTATTGCCTCCAAGATGTAAAGTAATTAAATCAGCAACTGCTTGAGATTAGAATAATGATTCGACTGTTTTTGAATTTCTTTGAAATCTTATTTGAATTTTCTTCGATGCTGTTAGAGCTCGTTGCCAATTATTTATTATTGTTGTTTTGTTCATTTTTGTTACTGCTTATTTATTTTGTATTTAGAAAATTATGTAGACGCCTTTATTTTTGTAAATTTTCATAATTCTTTATTTAAACTATATTAATCAACCTACGGTTTTATCTGCATAGTGTTTATTACAAAATCTGCAGCAAACAACTATAAATAAACAATCAAATTATACATAAATAAATAAACTGAAATCCTGTTTCAATAAGAAAGCGTTAGCTATTCATTGGAATATTCAATTGGGAGAATGTTCGGAGTAAAAGTCTGTTATTATCAGCCGTTTTCAATTACAACCCTCTCAGAAACTTCGTTATTTAGACCTTTATGCTCACGCTGTTACTCGTAATGGGCGAAGCGGGAAAGATTGATTACCTATGTTTTCACTGGCGGATATTTTGTTCTTAATTTTATTTTGAGATTTGATTATTTCTTTCATAGCATCATGCCCGTATTCCCCAAAGAGATAGGCAGAGGTGATAAATGATAAATTATTTATTTTCTGTAAGTAGGTTTGTACAAACACTTTTACATGGCAATCATATTTTTTTAAACTAGATGAGGTCGGCGTTTCCTATCTGACTACTCTGAGAAGAAAGGCCGAAACAAACTCAGAGGTCACAGTCTCTTTTAAAGTCCAGACATAATCTTGGTCAGATCATGTGAAGACCATGCAGATTGGTGTCTGAAATGGTCTTTTTAGTAAAGAACCACACAGATTGAGCGGACCTGTCCAGTCAGTGCACGCATTTGTCAAAAATTGTGCAGCTCAACTCAGAACTTGAGGAGCCTTACGATTCGACGAACAATACCAATGAAAGGAGGTGTATCTATAATATATAAGTCCCATGTGTGTGCTGGCGAGCCTATTTGTCATCAACCAGGCACAAAACCGGACTGCTATTGAGAAATTTGCCCGACTCGGAAATCGGATTAAGCTCAGAAAGAAAGAAAAGAAAGAAATACAATTATTTAGCACATACTATAAGACACACAGTACACCTGAGACATAGTACATCAGATAAAAAACAAATAAAAATCAAATAACAAGTGTAAAGTCCGATGTAGGAAATTAACAGAAAAGTGTGCCTCACGGCTGCGCCAAGAAGTCCTTAGCAGTACCGCTTGCGACCATTACACCAATGAGGCAGTTATTATTAAAATCACGACCTTTTCTAAGTATTAAAAAAAAAACTTTTTATAGAATAAGTTTGTGGTGTCTATTATGAGCTAAGAATGTAGCTAACTACACCACATCACAACCACAACACCGTCACCTTAGTGCTTTTTAGTTGCTATTTAATATGAATAATCCTGTATTCTTTTGTATAAATGTTAAATAAATAAAAAAATAAAAAAAAATATATGGCTGATTTTTCCATCTCCAGATAATATTGGAGGAATAAAATTGACGTTTGACAGTTTTTTTTATTAAATAACCGTCAAAATATCAAAATTATTCCTCGAGATAAAGTTATCAGTTGATTAAAAAATCAGCCCTTAAGCAAATTTAAAAAAGGCTATCGACGATGGTTTAAACAATGTACAGACGTGCACATCAAGCTACCCGAAACTGTCAAATTTTCACAATCAACTTTGAACCTTATGCTTTGGCGGTAGAGTTGAAAATCTATTAAAGAAATCTGACAGATTGTAGTAGCTTGATGTGCTGGCGTCTGTACTTGAGAAGTATTTACAAGCATAAAGTTTTCAACTGTAAGGCTGTCAAAACTAAAGTCAATTTTTATAATCAGCCTATAATGTTTCCACTGCTGGACACAAGACTCAGGACAGGAAGTGGGCCTTAATCCACCACGCGGGCACAGTGCGGGTTGGTAGATGTCACATGGATTCGTTTTTTTTTTTTTTTTGTAGTACATGCCGATTTCGGTCCAAGACAAGCGCCTGTCAGGGTTTGAACCTACGACGTACAGCTTGTAAGTCGCGGCTGTTACCACTGGGTCACCATTGCTCTACCAAAGCCTACAGTCAGTTTAAGAAGAAAGAAAGAAAGAAAGAAAAAAACGTTTATTCTGCACAAAAAAAACGCACGTTACAAATAAAAAACAAAATAATAATTAAAAAAAAGACATAAAATATACAACGTAGCCAAAAGCTTCGTACTCAAGCGCTTGATTTCAGGGCCAGGGACCAAAGACAACACATACATTAATCAAATCAAAATGCGCCCGCGACAGCGGCAGATGAGAAATAAACAATAACATAATAACAATCAAAACAAACTGAAAAAAAAAAAACTACTTTTGTAACAAACAATAATAATAATAAGTATAATAAGCCGTGCGTCTTACATGTGTGCCATGCGTGCGTCGCATCTGTGCAAGAATAGGTCGTTGCTCAGCAAAATGCTGTGACTTCGGCCGAACCTATCGTCAACAGCGCTGATTTTCAGCAACTACCTCTAGAATGACGTAATGACGTCCCACTGTGACATAATAAATCGGGTAAGTAAGTCTAGTTTTTCGCAGAAATAAGTGTGATCTAGCTGTACATAGTGTGTACTTATAAATAAAATAAAGACAAATATAACGTAACGTAGTTTACGATAATGTTTATCAAATGAATACACTAAATCCATCGAAAGCCGCTAGGATGTTTCTTCTCCCATCGATTACAATATCATTCCGCCATCTGCTTATAACTTCAACGTAATAACTCGAATCTATCTCAGTTGTTGAACAATGTTTAGGTTTGTACTAAGTTGATCCGGCCGGAATAATCCTTTCGACCGTGATGTACTCCTTTCTGATTGAAACATAAACTATCTTCCGACACTATAAGGGTGTACTTTAACTGTATTTTGCTCTAGAATTCGGACAAAAGTAATGAAAAACCAATTGTTCTGAAGATTTAAAAAGGGGAACCATTATAAATTATGTATAAATTGTTTTCGACAGTGGAATGACAAAAACGATTGAGAAAAGATAATAAGCAGAGGTACCGGACTATTTGTTGCGCACTGCAATCATACGTTTGCTTAAGGGTAGTGATTTGCGGTAATACTTGTTCGAAAAATATTGTGAAACTAGTAGTATTAGACCGAACTCTTGATCTAGCTAGATGGACCGATGATTTGAAGTAGGCAATAACCTAAATCAGATTGGATGGGAAAGCCAGAGAACCGTGTGTTGAAGGAGACTAAAAAGACTGATTTTCCAGAATGAAATAAAGCAGCTGTCTGCGATAGACAGATACATTAATTGAATCTTTATGTAACGAAAAAGTAGTTGACACATGCGGTCTTTATGCTTTCAGCATCCTCTACCAGTAAACTAAATGCCGTTGACAGATTATGGCAGGAGATTGAAAAATAATGTTCCCACTGCACAGGCCCCCTCTTTGTGAGAGGGAGTGGGCCGTAATCCAGCCCACGGGCCCAGTGCGGGTTGGTAGATGTCACACGTCTTCGCATCTTTGGTTCTAGGACATGCCGGTTTCCTCACGATGTTTTCCTTCACCGTTTTGAGAGTAGTGGAGTTGAAATTATTTATACAAAGTAAAGCCTGGGTTCGACCTACAACTCGTATGTCGAGGCCATTACCACGGGGCCACCACTCCTTAAACTGTTAACCGAGCGGGACGTATAAATACGTCAAACGTAAACAGTAGCATGTACTGGTAGGACATATGAATACGTCCTACTGACACGTCCTAGTGAAAGAGTTCGCGCCCGTTATATGCTGCGTAATTAAAAACGGAATTCCCCGGTTAACAGGTTAAAAGCATTTAAGAAGCCAATAATAAAACCCAGGTATTCCTCGAATTCAGGATAGCAAAATTAAACTAAGAAGTCACCGACACAATTGCTTAATGTTTCACTGTTAACTTGGAACGGTTTCAAGTTAACGCTACAACGCTAACCAGTACAATTAACTGGAAAGCTTACTGAATACGGGCAGTTTTCGCAAATCTTGGATTGGGTTGGATTCTTCTGAGTTTTGTGTTTCTTTTCCGTTCTTTTAGTTTATGCAACAAAGTTCTTTATCGCGGCTTGCGGTAGGAGTAAACTGGTAGAATTCGTCACGTAACAAAAAGCGTTATGCCCTTTCTTTGCAATTCTTTCTCTATTATACAGGATTATTTGTAAAACACTAACAACCTCTTAAGAGGTCATTGTACTCATCATTATGAACAACTTTTAATATGGGACTAAACCTGAAATCGCGAAAAAAAATCAGCTGTTCCCTACATTTATGTTCGTACGAGTCGCCAAAATGTAGGGAACAGCTGATTTTTTTCACGATTTCAGGTTTGGTCCCATAGTAAAAGTTGTTCATAATGATGAGTACAATGACCTCTTAAGAGGTTGTATATATATAATAGAAAGAGAAAGAGGGAGATAGTTTTCATGGTTTTCGAGGGTGCTGAAGCCAATAGCGAGGTCAAAATAAAAATCCAAGATGGGGACTGCGAAAATCAAATATTTTATCATGGGTGTCGCTGTCATGATTTTCACGGCTGCTAAAGCTGGTAGCGAGATCAAAATGGCGACGACTTCATAAGATCTTCTAAAACGTATACAAGAAGGCTCTGTATCAAAAACGCGTGTTAAATTCACAATTTCCCTTTCTCTGTCTCTCTCTATTATATACGACTGCGTGTGCGTGCGAATATTTCGTAAGGAACTTCGTTCCTCATGGGAGTCCGACCGCACACGATTTTTTTTTTTGCGCCTTTGTCTCTCTTGTCGAAGGAAACTCTAAATTACGCATTTCAGTTGCATGGCTACTCATCGATTCGAGTCGTGACATCTTGTCAAAGGATGTTCTAAATCACGTATTTAAGTTGCATTGCTTCTTATGTATTCAAGTCATGATCCTCTTGCCTTTCTGAGCCCCTGAGTTTTAAATGTTTTTCTTAAGATGTTTTGGGTCGAGAGATCAAGAAAAACTTAAGAAAAAAACCAAACGTATTTATTTTCAAAGATCGAGTAAAATTGCCACCAATCCTTTACAAACCGAAATGTTATAAACAAACTTTTAAGATAAGTTTGCAAAGTCTCTTAGAAGTCCTAAGAATGGTCTGCCTACCGAAAACTAAGCTAATGGATGTTATAAATTCTTTGAAAGACCCGACGAGTACATCTATTTGTTAAAACCGATTGGGTGTCACTTTGAATTAATTAGTTTTATTATGAACTGACAACCCTCTGACAGATTTAATAAAGGGTCTTCAAATGTCTCGGTTTTGAAATTGGAAATTTTATTAATTGTTTAATATCGGCGTCGGCGGATTTGTAACGCAGGGTAGAATAAAAATATTCTAGAAACACGACAAAACAGGCAAACTTTTCTTGAAATGTTGCCTAATATTTTCAAAAGGAAATGTAGACTTTAAATTATGAGAGACCAAGAGTATTTATGTTTTGCTAGATACTCCGAGAATGTGCAACGCTACGCCGCCCTACGTCGAGCGACGCTAGGCTACGAAGCACTATGCTAAGCTACGCTGCACTACGCCGAGCTACGCCAAGCTACGACGAGTTACGCCAACCTACGCTAGGCTACGAAGCACTACGCTAAGCTCCACCACGTGTTGACGAGTTAACGCTGGGCTTCAAAGCCATGCCAAGCTGCTCTGCGTTACGACGATCTACGACTTACTACGCCAAGCTACACTTCTTTGTGCCGCACTACGATGAAACTCTTGAGGGAGTTTATATACAACGTGTAACGTTAAATGCGCAAAACCTGAAAATAGTTTGATCAGAATAATGAGCAGAATTAACTGAACCACTTTTTAATATAGGTCACATTTTTCAAAAATTCCTCATTAAAAACGTTGCCGTGTCTATTAATTAATAGGTCAAGCAAGCCAATGCCAGCGCGGTGCAGCGGCCCGGTGACGACACCTCCCTCGGTAAAGCGTCGTTGCAGACGGAAGAAACGATCAGAATGGCCAGTAAAACTAATAAAGCGCATAAAACCTTTGCAATTTTTTTAATGACTTATTTTCTCTCTGAAATAGGTCAATTGAATTAAAAATCAGTTGGGGTGTCTGAGGTTTTGCGCATATAACGTTACACGTTGTATAATGCTGTAGTCATTTCACATTGAATTATATAACAATTTATCAACTTTAAGAGAGTCTCGTAGCTAAACACACAACAACCGCATGAGTCGTTCGAAGGTTAAGCAACGCTTGCCGAAGTCTGTTTGTGGATAGGTGAGCATCCATTACATAATCGGCCTATAATGTTCCCACTGCTGGGATACAGGCCTCCTCTCTTCGAGAGGGAGTGGACCGCGATCCACCACGCGGGCCCAGTACGGATTGGTAGATTCACAAGTCTTCGTATTATTGATTCTAGGAAATGCCGGTTTCCTTACGATGTTTTCCTTCACCATTTTGAGAGAAGTGGTGATGAAATTATTTTCTCACAGGAAAGCGCCTGCTTGGGTCCGGACCCACTACATATATCGTGAGTGGGGGCCGATACCACGGGGCCAGCACTACTTAACGTCTGCTGAGCATTAATTACATATCGAGAACCCTCCGTGCTTCAGAGAGCACGACAAGCCATTGGTCCCGGCTGTCATTCGTAGATCTTTGACAGTCATTACGGGTAGTCAGAACCCCAAAAGAGACTGACAATCAGTCTTACCAGGGGTGTCGTGTTACTCAGAAATTGGGTTGTGGATGTCGGATAGGGAGTCGCTCCATGTAAAATACTGGTTTTCAGCTGCTTCTGGATAGACTAGGAGGCGACGCCAACATAGTTGGCAAAACATTACTTCCACTCCACACATGTAATGGATAAAATGCCTGTTAAATATATCAACGGTTTCCTCATCTGGTTTATCTCAAAACATACTCATATAATAGAAAGTTAACACTGGCATGTACCAAAAAAAACTTTTACATATATATCAGGAGGCGTGGAACTCCACGCCTCCTGATGTATATGTAAATAACTGTTTGTTTATACTCCCTGGAGTATCTCAACTGAAACTTATTGGGTGTATCTTATTTGATAACCTTTTTCAAAGGGATTTTATTGTATGAAAATATTATTCTAGGACTTTTAATCAAATTAGCTGAGTTAAAATGACAGAATATTATGTATGTAAGCTGTCACGCCCGTTATTAGTATTGTTGTGCCCGGTCGATTCTGTAAAAATCTCACCGTGAAATCATAAGTGAAGTGAGCACTTAGTAGTGTTAATCCCTAGCGAATGACAGCTCACTCCACGCTCACTTCACCCAAGCTTTCACTGTGAGATGGTTACAGAATCGCACGGCAGGTCTAGGATACCTAGATGCACTAACAAAAACTAAAAAATTATGGCTATATAGCCCACTTATTTGAGATTACGCTATCTGTGCATTCACTTAAAAATAAAATATGCGTAAGACGTCTTAAAAAAGCAGTATTTAATAAAAACATTTTGGGCATGGCACCAAAAGTATACAATAAGTTGCCAAAAAGTAACACAGATCTACACAAAATGAACCAATTCAAATTATGTTTACACGAATTCTTAGTTACAAAATGTTACTATTCAACTAATGATTATTTAAATGAAAGATGAGTCGATTTTATCTGAAATGGCACCACAAATATAATTATTACTGAAATTTTGATCTGACGTGTGTATAATATAATTTGACATTTTTAAATATACATTCTATTTCTTAATGTAACCCAATTTAAATCTTATTCTGTACCTAATATATTAATTTGCACAGGTTATAATACAATGTACCTTTTATACTTGTAACACCTTTTAACATGTATTATGCAAATAAATGATTTGATTTGATTTGATCACTATTCAAGCACAAATTTGATGCGAATTAGTGCTATTAGTAACTATCCTATACAGGGTCAAATCAAATAAGCTAATAAAACTCACCAGACGTGATAGGAATCGATATCTGAAAAAAAAAAAATTATAATTTATTTTAAGGCCAACAACAACTTGTATTGCATTTGCTTGAAATATCAGTTCAAAAATCTGTTTTGTTTTTTCTGTTCACTTTACATACGTGATGGGTGTATATCTTAACATGAAAACATTGATTTTCTCAACTCATACTTTATGGCACAACACTACCAGCGGTCGTTGACCCCAAAATAAATTATCAACAAATCATTTTTCTTTTTTTGTTTTATCATATTTAGATATCAATTCACATCACGTCTGCTGAGTTTCGTTTGCTAATTTGATTTGCCTTTGTATACGAATGAAGCTATAATAAAACCTATATTTTTATCCGATCAGTACAAAGGATATTTCATTGTTTATAGTTAAATCATAATTGGTCAATTGGGTTCCTATCACGTCACTAGCAAAGATAGTGTTTCAACATAATTTAACGAAATGACAGTAAGAAGTGTCATTTTGCTTCAGGTAATTAAAAGTCAGACTGTAGATACAATGATTTGATTTATGTTTATTCTTCTCCATTAGGTTTTGTGGAAGTGTTTCCGATTTATTATTGGGTTGGAAAATATACATGTGTCATTCTTATGCATGAGTACTGAAGTGGTGTGATTTATTTAAGTAAATTGGTTGTGACATATTCAGTAACATTGCTTTGTGGTACGGTATAAGTCAAACTTTTGTCCTCTGGGAATTTTAAAATGTAAATTTGATCAACATCAAACTCTGTAACACAGCAAACATTTCAAACTAGTTTCCTGTCGGAAAAAAATATGCTTCTTGCACGGTGCTACTGAAAAAATTTACTTAGATTTGTTTAACCAATATATTACCCGACTACGGTGAAGCCAAAGGAAGCCATGTTTTGAGCAGCATATGTATGTATGTATATTTGTATTTACGTATGTTCCACTGTAGTGCCTAAACTACTCATCCGATTTTGATAAAATATGTCAATCCACTCGTTATGGTCAGGATGACATAGCTACATTTTCTACGAACAAAATCAATATGACGGATGGTACAGACGCCAGCACATCAAGCTACTACAATCTGTCAAAATTTAATAGATTTTCAACTTTACCGCTAAAGCTTAAGGTTCAAAGTTGATTGGGAAAATTTGACAGTTTCGGGTAGCTTGATGTGCTGGCGTCTATACAAAATAAAAGTGGAGGTCTTTGATTTTTTTTTTTTGTTTTTAGCTAGTGTGTCTTTTTTTCTGGCTTATAATAAAAATAATAAATAATCATCATCATCATTTTAGTATCAGGCAACTAAAGCCCATAAATAAAATACACAAAATAATCTTAAACCAAAATAAACGAATACATAATAAAAACCATAACCTTAACCTTTTAACCTTTTCCTTGGCGTTTTGGTCATAGTTGGGTTTAAGTTTTGAACTTTATTTTCTTCTACACACCCCTCTCCCTCTACTTCTCTCTCTCTCAGTCTTTTTTTCTTCTTTTTCTATTTCATTGCTGCACGTTTTACAACATGCTATAACCATTACCGTTTTTCCCACAATTTCTGCAGAGTATATCAACATGCCATTTAAGCAGCATCGCTTATAGGATGTAAGAGGATTACTGTTTTAATTACCACGGCGTTTGGCGGTCTTCTGCCAGTTCTCTTTGGTTGCTCGTTAAATTGGCAACTGGTTGATGGGAATAATTACATTTCATTTAGGAAATGACTTAAGGGAAATTATTGCAGTTTTAAAAAGTTTGCAATGCGCTTCAGTCATTATTATTGCAGCAAAATAAAATTACGTTTTTGGATAGTATGTTATAATCTATTCTCGAAATCTCACTATCTATTATAGTAAGCGAGACATAAATTAATATGAGTACCTTCAAGCAAAAATAAAACCTAACAATAAAACTCAAAAAATAAGGAAAATGAACTATTACTAAAAATATATGTTTTTAGTAATAGTTCATTCTTACTAAAAATATATACTTTGAAGAACAACCTGCATCAATTCAAAAATATTCTTCCACTACTTTTGTTTTTTGGATGGACGGCCATATTGGTTACCGATATTAGCTGGTTAGTATTAGATAACAGTAAAGACGCCAGCACATCAAGCTACTACAATCTGTCAAATTTCTTGAATAGATTTTCAACTTTATCGCTAAAGCATAAGGTTCAAATTTTATTCGGAAAATTTGACAGTTTTGGGTAGCTTGATGTGCTGGCGTCTGTAGGTTTCGTAATTTTTTTTGTCGTTTCTTTTTAACTAAGTACCTACTTATGTGGTTTTAATTCTCAAAATGATGTAGTCGATGATTTTGGTGCACGGTCAAACTGTAATGAGTTTATTAAAAATTAATTTAAAATATTGCAACATATTTTAATCACTTATAACCGTATCCACAGCTTAAATAACAAACTTTTTCCAAAACATCATCGAATGCTGTTTTTCATAACGCAACGGTATCTCTTCTGGTAATTATATTAAGTCGATCATTACTTTAAGCATAAGTTGCTTCTTTACGGAAATCCCGATGTCTAACGTAATGTCAAGCCATTATTCCCCATGACGATGTTTATTTGAGTGTAAAATCGATAATACTATTATTACCAACCTCCTAAATGGATTTATAAGAATTTAAATAATTAATATAAAATGCAAAATTCTTTAGAAAACAAATATCCGGTAAGGTAAGTCCTCATCCGTAATGGAATGAGACAAATTTCCAAGATCTGCGGAAAGCAATACGAATATTAGAAAATCCCCATACGGAGATACTGTGGGGCTATGAGACGCGCGAATTTATTTCATGTTGCGTTGTTATTACTGGCATATTTTAGGTTTGTCGCGAGAAAAGGCTTGTGAAAAGAAACTGTTACTGAGAAATTCGAAATAAGAATTTTATTTATACAACTACCACGCACTGGGCTTGCGTGGTGGATTACGGCCCACTCCCTCTCAAAGAGAGGAGGATAGTGTCCCAGCAGTGGGAACATTATACATATGTTTTTTGCTTATGCTTATAATAAACAAAGGAATGTTGTTACGTTTTGTGCTCATTATTTTGTTTTTTCTGTTTTTGCCTTCCTGATTGGTCAGATCAATACATCGCACCTTCGGTAAGACAAGGGCCGAAGTGCTAAAATTTCTGAAAATGAGTTAAATATGCCAAAGTGCCTTAAAAACTAATTTCTACCTGTAGGAACAAAGACCTGAAAAAATTGAAAATTAGCACTTCGGCCCTTGTCTTACCGAAGGTGCGCATGTAGATTTTTGTAAAAAATCCAAAAGTTAGATATATTATTTCATGTGCATAATTCTCGTTTTTGTTTCTTCTTATATTAGTCTCCTACTAAAAAAGGTTCATAATAAGTACTGTATTACAATCTAGCCTAAAAGACATACCATCAATAACTATTAACGTATTATTTTACGTGATACGTTTTGTTATAACTAAGAATAGTGGCATACGTTTCTTAGAGTCTGATAATTGATAAAAACACTTTGTTTATGTGTTACAAGTATAGCGTTATCTGCCGAGCCTTTTCCCAACTATGTTGGGGTCGGCTTCCAGTCTAACCGGATGCAACTGCATACCAGTATTTTACATGGAGCGACTGCCTATCTGACCTCCACAAGCCAGTTACTGGGTAATACGATACCCCTAAGTAAGACTGGTCGTCAGACTTTCGGGCTTCTGACTACCCGTAACGACTGTCAAATGTGCACAGCCAAAGTGTGAAACTCTTTGCTCATATGTGCCACATTGAAGATTTACGAGCGTGCCCAGAAGGTGCCTGTTAACTGAATAGACATCTTCTGCCCAGACGATGCGTGTTCACTGAATAGACATCTTTTGGGCACGCTTGTTCCATAGACCCCATCCGTTGCTTTCCACCAGGCGTGATCGAGGTCCAAGAGGCCCATTTAGCAATAAAAAAAAGGAAAGGGTGGTCCGTCCATCCTTCTGTTCAGTCTGTCACGGCTGTATCTTTGAACCGTAATAGGAAGACACTTGAAATCTTCACAGAGTGTGTACTTCTATGGTCGCGATAAAAATAATAATAAAATAAAAGGGGAACCCCATACCTACAACAAACGTGTTTTTTACTAAAGTATTTAAAAAAAAAGGTGGTAATAAATTTTGTACTGTGGTACGAAAGCCTTCGTGCACGAGTTTGACTTGCACTTGTCCCCTTTTTTTGTTTATCTCCTAAGCTGAACGTTGGTGTGGAAACATCATCATCATCATCATCATCACCATCCGCAGCCCGACTTCACCCACTGCTGGGAAAAGGCCTCTCTTTTCTTCTGCCAATCACCACGCTTCTGTGCCAGCCTCATCCAGGTTTTGCCTGCGATGGCAACAATGTCGTCTGCCCACATGTGGAAACACCACTACAAAACTGATCATACTGCAAGAATTATTTCCTTACCTAAGTCTTCAAAATGCTTAACATTCTGTTTACGTAACTTCAATCACTTTACGGTACACAATAATTCAATTCCCGCCAACTTCAAAGCCGTAAAGCTCAAGATATTATTTCTGGATTCCTTCGGAAACATACTTAACAGATTTGAAAACTTTATCTATATTTGCTGTAAGACATTGAATTATTCGAGCATTTTTAAATGATATTAGTAACTTACCTGCCTATATTTTGTTTCTTAATGCCTCTGAACAACTTGGTAATCTACTTTCTTTGGCTAGACGGAGTTTGCTTTGATATTTCTACTGTATTTAAAGGCTCTATCTTCAAACAAGCGTAAATTACTTTCCTTTTGTTATTCGTTTGACTCATTTTGCGTCGAGTTTGGCGTGAACCGCAATAAAACTAAATACTTTCTTTAAGCGGCGTAAATTAGGCTGAGGTAGAGTCGCGTAGCCAAAGCAGATTTTATTAGGTTGTCTCATAAATTATTGCCAGTTAAAAGACAAATTATTATTAATATTTTTTATTAATAAAAATACATTTAATCAATTATATAGTCTCCCTCGTTATCAACAACAGTCAGCCATCTACTGGGCAAAATTTGAATACCCTTCTCCCAAAATGAGGCAGCTGGGACTCGAAAAAATTTTCAAGTTCAATTTTAATACTTCAAGAATTTTCGAAATGAAATTTAAGAGCTCGAAATAAATGAAAGTCTGAAGGCGCAAGATCCGGGCTATACGGTGGATGTGGAACAGTCATCCATCCTAGCTCCTCCAGCTGTTTATGTGTTAACTTGGCGCAATGAGGTCGTGCATTGTCATGCAAAAGTTGGACTCCAAGTCGTTTTGGCCGCTTAATTTTTAACATGTCTGCTAGTTTGCAAAGCTGCTGCGTATACATATTGGCGTTAATAGTCTGATGAGATTCGAGGAGTTCCCAGAAAATCATTCCTTGCCAATCCCAGAAAACAGACAACATAATCTTACGACCGTGTTCATTAAGTTTAGGCTGGGCTGGTGGGTATTCCCCGCGAGGAATCCAATAGGCATGACGCGTGTTAGTTTCATAATGTATCCAGCTCTCGTCACATGTAATAATGTTCTTGAGAAAGTCTCGTCTGTGCGGACGAAGTAACAAACTTTGACAAATGGCCACACGAAAGGCCCGGTCATGGTCCGTTAACGCATGAGGTGTCCAACGTGACATCACTTTGCGATATCCCATCGATTTAAGATAACGATCTATAGTCGCGTGGGATTGTCCAAGCGCCTTCTCTAAATCGCGCGTACTATAGTCTGGATGTATCTCAAGTTCGTGACGCAAAGCATCTTAATCGAAGCTGGTGGGTCGGCCTGGGCGAGGTTGATATTCGCAGCTTATATCACCGGTGTCAAAACGCTTGTACCAGAAACGAACAGTCCGATCGCTAGTAGTACCCGGTCCAAATGCAGTGTTAATCTTTTTAGCCGTTTCTGTTGAAGACACTTTAAGTCGATGCTCATATAGCATAATAGCTCGCAGTTGACGCTGATCCATTTTCACTAAAGACTAATTATTGCGTTGCGTCCGCGCCTATTTATACCTTCACCATAAAAGATACTCATCCTTACTAGAAAGATCTAGAACTATCTTGAATTCACTTTAGTTTAAATACGAGTAAATTCGACAAAAATAAAATATGGCAAGAACTTATGAGACAACCTAATATTTTGACCTTTGAGGGAGACCTTATTTTGACAAAAACTAACACCTACAGAATATCCAAAAGGAAAAGAAGGAAAATATCTCAGAAAAGACCACCATTTGACTACAACTGACGTTAATTGTATAATTATGGCTATTATTAATTAATTATAATTATAATTCATTATTGTTATTGTTTCTATATTTATGTCTGTAATTTATATGATGTACATAATTAAGAATATTCTGTTCTATTCTATAATTATTCCTTACACAGATAGGCGACGACAGGTTACGCTGTTCTGTCGTTGGCCTGCGCGACAATTGGCCTAAAAAATTAATCACATGAAAATAGATTTTAAAGTTCCTGGTCCAAGAAACAATTACTTTAAACGAACTTTGTTATAATCCTTATATCCTAATATTATATTTATAATATATTACATTTATTTTTATATTTATATTTATAATATTATTAAATGTATATTATATCCTTAATCCTTATATTATATGTCGTTGTCCGATCGTAGGAACTGCCTGGCTATTTCACGAATCGCCGCCATTTCGTGATTTGGCCATCTAACATCCGCCATATCGTTTAACGCTCAACGCTCGACGATTTGGCCAAGCTATGCCTGGGAATATCGACCCAGATACTCGTAAAAAACATAACCCCGTCTGTATTGTGTATTTACTGTCTCACAGTCGGGCAATAAGGCCTATTCGAGCTATTCTACTCGAATGATTTTTATTTTAGGGTCCTAAAAAAAACTATTTAGCCAAATAAGTAACTGCGACCAACTTGGATGTAGCGCTCGCCGGCCGCTGCCACGGCGCCGCTTGCTTTGCTCCTTCGGCTCGCGCGTAGTTAGTCAATGTTCTAACCCAGCCCAAGCCGGGGTGCCATTAGCGGTGTGTAATGAAACTACTTTGCAATATGCCCAGTTGTCAGCTGGGAATATCGATAAATAGTTTGCTTTCATCCATCCACATATCTTTCGACTAGGCGCATCGTGATATAACCGGCCAAATCATGAAATGGTAAATGCGTATCGTGAAATGGCCAGACAGATAACGATATGGCCATTTATACGATAGGACCACTACACGGGCGTCTTGCGTATTGCGTAGGCCTCGACCTACGCAATACGCAAGAACTGACCTAAAAAAATCAAACACCTAAAAAAAGATTTCGAAGTATCTCGTCCCAGAAATGATCTATTTTAACAAACTTCGTATTTTTTTTTTAAATACCTTCTATTAACTCACTTCGAAAGGTCTAATAATGTTGGATTACGCTGATGTAGCCCTGACCTACGCAATAACTGGCGCAAAACTCGAACACCTAAAAAAAAATTTTCAAAGTTCTCCGTCTCAGAAACAATCTATTTTAACGAACTTCGTTATAATAATCCTTATAGACATGGCTGGCGAGGGCCGTTCCGCCATTATTATTATATTGTCGCAATCAGTACCCCCTCATTACGTATTCTCCTCGGCCTAAGGTCCCGTACTTGTATCTTAAGGTGTACAATAAAAATAGATGAACCCTTTATACGGACCTCTGTAATTTGTTTTAAGCAAAGTGCTTTCGTCGCACATTGCTACGAGTTTTTGGATGTAGAATTGCTGGAAACGAATGTTGTCGTGAAGGCTTTTTACTATGACGTATTGATCATTTTGGAGGGGGTTTACAAAAATGGGAAAATAATAATTTTGTGAGTGAATCGTGTTATATCGCAGTCGTTACATAAGTTCAAAAGACACTACTTGTCGTGATCTTGTTGTCCTAACTGCAGTCATCTACAGTCTTCTTTTAGTTTCGTTGCTCATATATTTAGTAAGTATGTATTTATATATCTAAAATTTTGGATATGTATGTTAGTGTATTGTGTACATAATATTAGCACCAACGACAGCCCCATTTTATGTCTGAATGATGTCAAAGTTGCCTGGAAGAGATCGCAGAAAGCGATAAGGCCACCCATTGTATATTTCGTAGTTTTTGATGTATTTTTTTATGTTGTGTATTTTTGTGGTGTACAATAAAGTATATATAAATGTAGGAACGGAACGTTATGACAGGATAGTGAATTGAGATGTGAAGATGAATGACAGATGTGAAGCATAAACTAGTGACAGAGATGAATGTATGAAATAGTCAAGGAGTGAAAGAGGTAGTGAATGAATGTTTAATAAGTTAGATGTATGTAGCAGTAAAACAAACGAAGGTGTGGAAGAGAATTGGGTGAAAGACGTTAGAAAAAAGACGAAAAATAAACTACAATAATTAAGAAGAAATCAGCAGTTTAATTCAAGAAAAATTGAGCTAATCCCACATAAATAAATAAATATATCCCCGTAGAAGATGAACACGAGCTGGACAAAACAAACGACCAATGGTCCACATTAGCACTGGATTGCAAGTACTTGAAGACCTGGAGAGAGGCCCTTGCTCGGCCGTGGGATGACACAGGCTAACAGTAGCAGTAATCGTATTCTATCCTGCTATTACAACAGTTAATTAAGACGTAGATAAGTATTTATGACACTTTGCTGCTGGTTGATTGACTACCTTAGATTGCAAACGCAACTGCTGAGCGTCGAGCAAAGTGCTATTGAGTGAAAAACACAATACTATAAGGAATGTTTCAGTAGAGCTCGATTTATGGCTCTTCCCGTTTTATTTGGAGCAGAATAGCTGACGAAATTTGGGTGCACTACACCTCCGCATTCCCTTCGGAGAGTGCAGATATGCTGTCTCTTCCAGCGTCCATATCTCTAACCTTGGTCCTACTACGAAAGTACCACGGCACGTGGTTAGCGTTACGCGGTACCAAACTTTTGGTGTTCAGCCACGGTACATTTTAGCTTAATTACATTTTCACAATGTACACTTACTTACCTGCCTAGTAATTGTACAGAGGGTAAAAGGGGTATTTATTACAAATTACTTTGCTTAGTTTGGATTTGTTGAAAAAAAGTTCGAATTAAGTTCTTTTAAATTCTAATCTTGTTCTGTAATTGTCTTATCCACTTTTAGAAAAAATACTTGAAAATTTATTTTGAAATTGTTGACTGAAGAATAATTAGTGTATTTTACAGATGACTGTATTTCATTTACAAGCCTTAAGAACATTACATTGAGAAAAAAAACACAACTACCAATTACAAATAAAAATTGATTTTGAATTTAGTTGGCAGGAGAATAATTAGTGTATTTTACAATTTACTGTTTTTCACCCACCACTCTTTAGAAAATTATATTGAAAAAAATATGTACAACTACAAATTACAAATACAATTTCTGAACACCTCCAGTACTTATTATGGTCAAATGACACCGATAAGGTTGCCTGCTCCAAATTGAGCATAATTTAATCGCTCAATTTAAAATTTAACGACTAAGCAATAGAAACAGCTAAGAAACAGACTAAATAAGCAACTAAACTCAGAAGTGACTGGATTTAACCCTATAAATGCTAATTGCCAACGATAAACTACACGGCCACATCATCCATAACTAAATTACGTCCAAACCAGGGGTAGTAAATCATTGGCACGTTTCAAATTAATTCACTAGTATACCTGAGACTAATCCGTGACGCAATTAGACTGCTTTTGTGACCGAAATCGAGTAGTGATGAGGATTTGTTTAGTGAGGAGTTTTAACAATTTATTATTGCTTATTAATGGCGTAGGTATTATTTTTTCATAAGCTTTTCTTCAATCATTTGGTTTTAATAGGTTTTTACATTTTATTTATCTTTTTGACAGATTACTTTATATTTTGTGAATATGATAACCTTGTAGACTACAGATCTGCCGGTCGATTCTGTAAAAATCTCACCGTGAAAATTTGCGTGGAGTGAGCTGTCAGTGTCATCCCACTGATGCTAGGGATTCACCAAGCAAACATTTACAATCATAATCGAGATTGTAATAATATTTTTTTATTATTTTATATAATTTCAAAGCTAGTATTTTAGTTGTCAAAACCCACGTTTAATCCGACGTAGTTAGTGTGGCTTGATCACTTCACCCGATTTACGAAATGTCGTGAATCGGGTGAAGTGATCACGCCGACTCGTCAGGACTAATCTAGGAAAACAAAAGGAAAAAAACAACATTTACCAAAAAAAACAAGCATAACGCAGATGTAATCGCGGGTAGAATCTAGTAAGAAATAACATGAAATAGGATATTTTCAGACAAAAATAAGAATCATAAATTCTTTCTGAAATTAAACTGTGCTCTATTGATTATGGCTACTTCGAATGTTCATGTGCAAGTGGAGTTTTTTTTTTATTAAGCATTTACATAATTTAACAGCTAACCGTCTCATTAATAATAATAACAATATGTACAGACGCCAGCACATCAAGCTACTACAATCTGTTAACATTTCTTTAATAGATTTGCAAAATTTTACTAAGAGCTAGGCTATCAAGAAGTGCATGTTTCATCATAGTTCACAAGGGTTGCTTAGCAGGGGTAAATGATATTAGTATCTACTGATCGACAAACATTTTTTTTATTTACGTAGGAGAATTTTTTTTGAATCACTTGGAATCGAGATCGGAAGTGAATGAAAAGCCATTCGACAATAATTACTTACTCTATTTAAAAACTGAATAAATTTGCTATAATTAAACGCAAGTGTTTTGTTATGAAATAAAAAAAAATCTTTGGTTTTTGTTATAAATTGGTATTTCATTTATCTTCATTTTCAATGTCTTCTCTTATTAAACTCCTGCAATTTTGTAATCATCCTTGATTTCTAAACCCTATAGTGAAATATTTACTGACGGTCAACACTTTGTCACATTTGACAGATGAATAGAATCCACCTGCCAATTAAGACATTGTCTAAGTGTGTGGGAGGTTAACGTTGGGCTGCCACCAACAAATAAAATATATGTCATCATCATCTGCCTAGCCTTTTCCCAACTATGTTTTGGTCGGCTTCCAGTCTAACCGGATGCAGCTGAATACCAGTATTTTACATGGAGCGACTGCCTATCTGACCTCCACAATCCACTTACTGTATAATACAATACCCCTTGGTAAGACTGGTTGTCAGACTTTCGGGCTTCTGACTACCCGTGACGACTGTCAAAGATCCACGAATGACAGCCGGGACCAACGGCTTAACGTGCTTTCCGAGGCACGGAGGGGTCTTGGTATGTAAAGATGGTCACCCATCCACAAACCAACCGCGGCAAGCGTAGCTTAACCTGATCGATCGACCCGTGCGGCTGTTATTACTTAGCCACAAGCCCCTCAAATAAAATATATATGTACTAATGTTAAATAATTTATAATTTTTCTCTTAAATGGAGAGAGTCTAAAAATATTATTTCAGTGGTTCCAAGTTCCATATTTTTGTAGCTTTTATTTGGGCGCTGTTTGATTCTGGTTTTCTGGTTTTATCGGAATAAAAAAAACCAACGTCCATATAAAAAGCGGACATCTCCTTTAATGAAATACACGATGAAAAGCGATCTTATTTTAAGTATAAAAAGGAGGAGATTAGGCAGGTCTTATCCTGCCGACAAACTGTCACGCAATTTGGCAGGTTTATGATATGTTGTACAGACGCCAGCACATCAAGCTACCCGAATCTGTCAAATTTTCCCAATCAATTTTGAACCCAAGTCTTTAGTGATTAAGTTAAAAATCTATTAAAGACATTTGACAGATTGTAGTAGCTTCATGTGCTGGCGTCTGTACAAAATGTTTGGTCCAAAATAAATGTTTTTATTTTTTATTTATTTACCGTATAAAATTGCCAAGCCTTAATGATACCGTAAAACGCGGTGAATAGGAACGCAGGGGTGAATCGGAACGAAACTTTAAAATGGATTTTAACGTTGATGTAATATAGTTTGTAGCCAACGATTACACTTAATCGTCAACTATAATATAGTATACACATTAAGAGACCTTTTGGTAAAAAACGATATTATTTCAATGTTAAAATCCATTTTAAAGTTTCGTTCCGATTCACCCCTGCGTTCCTATTCACCCCGTTTTACTGTACCTATAATTATAGAAAAATATCAGGTAATTTTCGTGTGTAATTAAAATAATCTTAATTGAAAGTCGTTTATTTCCAAATTGACCATTCTGTAGTTTGTTTTTGAACCCAGAATTAAGACCTCATTCATTAATTACTGAAATAAACATGAAGCCATGTGTTTCACAACATGTTATTTGATTTTGTATGAGCTTTTTTATATTATCACCTTCAACTGGTCAAGCACCGCGAGCGGGCTCTTTTAGATATATATAGCGGACGATTTTAAGACTTATCTTTACTACAAATACAGTTTTAAATCGGTCGGTGTTTACTGGCACGTTTTTGTGCCGCTGGGGCTCTAGAGGTTAATTTATTCTCTTTAATGATTAAAACGGACACACAGTCCTAGCACTTGTGGATTGCAGCTGAAATTCAGTATTTGGTGGTACACTTTGTGTTTTCATCTAACATTATGCTGAGCTGAGGCCCTTTTGGCATTACAATCATTGTTGTCTGTTTTTATAGTTTTAAGGCGTTTTTGTTGTTATGCGTGTTTGCTTTTTCTTTTTTTCTTTACTCGCACCACTACAAGCACACCTTTTTACAAAGATAGACAGTAAGGTGCTCAATTATTTTCACCAAGTCTAATTTGACAATTTATTCACAAACATTAAAAATACATTTAAACACGAATGTACATACATACCAAAAGTAAAACATTTAACCTAGTTTTCCTGCTTCTGGTTTAGTCAACATTTCCTAATTAGTTAGGAACATCCCTGTCCCAATTAACTATTGACGGATTGCTTAAAAATTTGGTAGCGTATCGGGTTTTCATATAAACACTAAGTACATTATAGTAGTCTGTCAATTAGGTGCAAATTAGAATGACAAAATGTTCCAACCAGAAATGTTACAAGGTTGTTTTAGAAATGTTTTCCTTTAGTTGGAAATAGCTTTTGATGGTTTAGTAGGATAATAATAATTACTGTAGTAGTTTTTATAGTTTAGACATGGGTGTCATATTCGTGGTTTTCGAGGTCGCTGACAAAGATGATGAAATATTTACTTCCAGTCGGTTCGTGAAATGAACATATTTGGTGAATTGTGGGTGTGCTATTCTCAGTGGACACTTCTGCCCAACTCTTTGAAAGATAGAAAATGCAGGCGTGATGATTATGAAGAAAGAATGGCGATGTATGAACCATGAAATTTGAAAATTAACGCAGCGCCGTTCACGTGCAAGTTTATATTGATTATAATAACAAGTTTTTAAAAGTGTTATAAAAAAAAAATTGTATCACTAGAGGTTGGGAATTAAAAGTTAGAAATTATTTTGATTTATTAAAAAATAAGTTAGCGTGCAGTTACAAAACGCAAGATGTTTCGGATTCCTATCGGAGTCTACAGTAATGATTACAACAGATTCCTGATTTTACACTTATGTACGTTTTTACTTGATGGTTTTCCTTTTCTATACTAAAATCATGTTAAATATTATATAACAAAAACAGCCCGTAAAAAATATAATTATTATTATTTCGTGATAACGGATAACTCAAAACGGAACGGTTTGCTGTCAATATTGGCTAGCTGTCAGTGTCAATTCTTATTCTTAGGTACAGACGCCAGAACATCCAGCTACTACAATCTGTCAAATTTCTCTAATAGATTTTCAACTTTATCGCTAAAGTATTAGATTCAAAGTTGTTTGGGAAAACTTGACTGTTTGGGGTAGCTTCATGTGCTTTTGGATTAATTTTAGGTTATAATCTTCTACGTTGAATATCCTTTTTCTCCCAATTTCTATAACTTATTTTCCAATTGCTTTTTTGTTAGTTTTATATAGTTCTTTAACTATTGTCTATTCGCGCTAAAGTCCATTTGGGGACCAATATTTCGCGCAAGTGTCCTGCTACAATAGAAACTTACATTGCAATTTCTGAAGAACTGGAAATAGAAAAAAATGATTATGAAAATTTTTATTCGTAATTTTCTTTTCCTTAATGAAACAACAAAGTTGGCTTACATGAATTTTATACGGATAAATATTGAACAAATACGTTTTACGCATGTTTTTCTGCAATGAAACGTCAATTTGATGATACCAACATATAATTTATGGTTTATTAACACATACACAGTCGGGTCAAAATGTTTTAAGTTAAAACACGTCAGGTACACTTGCCTGACGTAGTGGCTAACAGTTTTTTATTAATAACTTCATCAGCTAAAACACAAAGTACGATTTGTTTTCTTGTTGAAACCAGCGTGAACTTAACGAGATATTTACCGTAAAAAAACGAAGGTCCAAAAAACTGGTAAACTGCGTTTGTAAAATTTAAGGTGAAGCTGTGGGCACCCTGAAACCAAAAATAATTAAGGTGATATGGCATCACGGCTCTATTCCCCGAAGGGATAAGCTAAGATACACACACATTTCGTCAGTTATCCTTACATAGTATTAGGTTGGCACAAAAGTAATTGTTCGCGCGCGAACGCATGGGACCACGGCAGACGAAAGCGGGGAGGGGAGGCGCGCGGGACGGAGAGGGGACGCGCGCGCGCGACCGCGGCTCGGCCGCCCGCGCGACTCGCCGCTCGCCAGTGACCGTTAGATCTCGCAAGCGAGTGGGCATTATATCCTGTTACCAACTGATGCAGTTAAGAATTTATTATAACATCATAGTATTACAGTCCACTTAGTTTGATGGAACACCATCCCAAACAGTAATAAGACGCGTTTTATATTTTTTTATTATTTTTACAATACAAAAAGCTTAGTCAATGATGTAATCACCATTAGCATATTCTTGCCAACGATCTGGCAAAGTTTGCATGTCTTTTGCCCCGAACTCTGATGGCTGTGCCGCAAAAAATTTGTTTAACTCCGCCTCTACATCAGAAAAATTATTCAATTGTTTACCCCGCAATTTTTTTTTTCCGGGCTCTAAACAAATTATAGTCCGATGGGGCGAGGTCTGTGGAAAAAGGTGGATCATCTCCCAGCCCAAGTTCTCCATATTTTCTCCAAACTGACTAAACCGATCGCGAGGCCGGCTTTATACCCACATCACAAGTACCTAGAATGTTCTACAACATTCTAGAATATTATCGAAAACAATTAACTTCAAAAAGGAAATGTATAGAGTTTTGTAGAGTGTCTCATTACTTTTGTGCCAAATAAAGCTTGTTTTGTACGTATATTTTGACCTTAGAGGTATAGCACTTTTGCATGAAATAGTCGTTTTTTTTTATTTGGTAATCGACGAAAATGTCTAAAGTAGAGGGTCAAAAATCTTTTGCTGAATTCATGGAATCCCTATTTTTCAGGGAAATTAAAATAACACTATCCCCAACCGGTAGATTGAACCCAATATCTTACGGTTGATAGAAGCACATGTGACGACAAGACCAAAATCTAAATTGGCAGTTGTAAAGTTGGATAGAAACAAAACTCCAAAAAATTATATTTATTTTGAAACACTGTAAAAGTAGCGCAGAGTTCGTAAGCTATTTACTTCCTAAATTAATAAGTATATCCCCACACCACTACTCCAGATATTTACCTTTTTCAGAACACAAGTACGAATATCTACATGCGGTTTGAGCACCCCTGAAAAGAGGCGATTTACACACGGTTTCTCTATCGTGAAGTCCCATAACAGATTCTTATGATCGTTCTTCATAGTATGAATGACGACTTTCATCTGTAATCAAAAGATTATGTTCGAAAGTCACAGCTTTTCCTATGTAGGCGGAAGCAAAAAAACCACGTGCTACTCCTACAATTTTTTTTTCTTTTTTTTTTTGGGTGGGAAATTATCAAACAAGTTCTCCCGCTCTGGGCGGAGCGAGAGGGCGTGTCAGACTTTTAGTGCCCAAAACCCATCCATGTTCCTTCAGTTGCCTGTGCTAAGGGCCACGGTAACTTTTTCGAACAACCCGCGACCCTGGCAAGCATCGGCCCCAGTGGACCCCGTCAGTTACTGCTGAAATCTCTTTGAGGCGGGCGTGGAACACAACGCGCCGTCGACCCGGGCCTGGTCCTTACCGGACGGCGAACTGTCCATTGCTCGCCGTTCGCAACCCTGCGCCTACGGTGGCCGGGAGTCGGCACTTGACTCCCGACGTCCAGGTCGTTTCCTGCGGCGACTAGGGGCGTGAGGTCGCAAAGATTGCCTCTCCCTCATGCGTTCCGCTTCCTCCTTCGCAAGCATTACTGCTTCGCAGAAGGAGGTGACGGCTTCCCATGCACTCTCGCTCCGTACCATGGCCTGGACCAGGGCCGGGCAGACCTCCACTGTATGCTCCACCGTGTCCTCCGGGCGATCCACGCAATGGTTGTCACCATTGTGTGGGCGTTTCCTACCGCCTTATACGAAACAGGAACCATCCTTACGTACTTATTTTGCTTCGATTACGTTCATACATCCAGATTATATGCACCTGACCTTTTTGAAGGACATCTCTTAGAGACATTGTAAACCTACCTTTTAGTCATCAGTGTATCGCCTTTTTAATCCCAACACTCTTTACTCTTTCCATTGTTAATACATCCATACTATAATAATATAATAAATGCGAAAGTAGGTACTCTCGCTGTCTGTTAACTTTTCCCGCCTTAATGGCTGAACGACTTTCGATTTTGGCACTCAGGTACTTAGACCATTTCCTGGATACAATACTTTTAATCACGGTAGTATGACCCCATGGAATAGTTTCCGACTTCCACGCGGGTAAAGCCGTGGACAAATGTTATTAGAATTATAAAATAATAATATATCATTAATAATATTATACAAACTTCAACAATCCGGACGGCTTGAGGGAGCGTGACGTTGACAGTTCCCTTGTATGTGTTTTGTTCACATAGCAGTGCCACAGTCATGTTTGCTAAATGGTTTTCTGAGTGTAAACATACGCCTAAGTATCTAAAGTCGACGGCGTATGGGCCCTGGAAAAAAGAAATCATATTACCCATCATAGACCTAATGTAATCAAGGGGCTTGTGGCTAAGTAATAACAGCCGCACGGGTCGATCAATCAGGTTAAGCTACGCTTGCCGCTGTTGGTCTAAGGATAGGTGATTACATGTCAAGACTATCCAAAACCCCTCCGTGCTTCATAAAGCACGTTAAGCTGTTGGTCCCGGCTATCATTTGTGGATCTTTGGCAGTCGTTATGGGTCGTCAGTAGCCCGAAAGTCTGATAACCAGTCTTACCAAGGGTATCCTATTATTATTACAGTAACTGGGTTGTGAAGTTCAGATCAGTCAGTCGCTTCATGTAACATATTGGTATTTAGCTACATCCGGTGAGACTGGAAACCGACCTCAACATGTGAAAAGGCTAAGCAGATTGATTGAGGTGTAAATAAGCTGCTGTCCCACAAACAATGACGCGCTTAATAACGTGTCCAGCGCATCCTGTCAACTGCACGTTACAGGAACTGATACTGATACTTTGTACAGTACTTTTTTTATTTGTGCATAAAGTTTTAATAAATAAATAAGATTTGTCGACGATTTTATTTTAATTTAAATCATAATATTTGATTTAATCCAATATAAATATTGAATGTTATCATCTGTTTGTAGGTACAATTGGCTTATGCTAAATTAACAAAACAGCAAAGTTTTGATTATAAGTATATTATAATATTTATTTATTATTTTATTGTACATTGCTACCAGCTTACAAAGTTATGATATAACTTGTAAATAAATATAATATCTGATAGATATAAGAACAGCTAGAGTGAAAAATTGGAGAAGGAGGTTGTGCGCTTTGGACCACACGATAGAAGTGTAAACTAACGACTGTGGCTGATTCAACGTTACCGACTCAAGCGTGATGGTTCAATTTCGTTCAATTTTCATAAAGATCGCAGTGCGCCTTAAGAAGTTTTCATTTCAAAAACCAGAAATCAGTTATAATGAAGAAATATTCCCGATCAGACTAAGGCCCATACTGGCTGTATGGTCATAGATGATGATGACGATTATTGTTGATTGATGGATCCTGAATGAAACTGATGCAGGAGCATGCCGACAGGTACTAGCATAAAAAGGCCTAACTGTGAGTGAAGCTGGGCTGTGGATGATGATATTGATAATGATGGTGGTGATGAACTTCAATAATAAACCATTAATCTCTAGTTAAAATTGTTTTCTCCAAACTTCCAGTGACGTCAGACTGTTAGAAGGCGGTCTAAATCAGAATTCCAAAATATGATGACACTGCTCTTGAACGCAGCATAGGTGCACTGATCGCGTTCAGTTTATTGGTAAAATTGGTCCTGTCTTGGTACAGGCGCCAGCACATCAAGCTACTTCAATCTGTCAAATTACTATAATACATTTTCAACTTTAACACTAAAGTATAAGGTTCAAAGTAGATTGGGAAAAGACAGTTTCGGGTAGCTTTATGTGCTGGCGTCTGTACATATGTTTAACTGAACTTATTCTAATTGAGCATCTAACCTATAATCGTGACTATTAGATATTATTTTTGCGTTTACGGAAGTCCTGCCGGCGGATTCTGTAAAAATCTCACCGTGAAATCATAAGTGAAGTGAGCACTTAATAGTGTCAGCTCACTCCACGCTCACTTCACCCAAGTTTTCACGGTGAGATGGTTACAGAATCGCACGGCTGCCACACTTCAGAAAGTTTGTAAGAATTTTAATAAAACACTCTTTCATACTTACGTAAGTATCTGAATTTTTTGGTCCTGCCATTACAAACTGTATTGAATCCACATTTTGTGATAATGTCATCAGTATAAAGATATTCAAAATTAACATCACGATAGCGTTTGCTGTGGAGCATAATACAAAAATAATGAACACAATGGTAATAGTTTGAAATGTTACATGACCTGAAATTGAAAATAAATATGAATTTAATGATGATACTGAATTGACTAATTTATTATTACAATTTAATCAGTGGAATCATGTGATTACTTCATTACGGTAGTTGTGTGTAGTCTAATGGCTGTCTGATGGAAACCTATATTATTGTATTATCTCCTACATGTTCAGCAGCTACATTACGCGAAATTCTTAACGAATTGAACAAGGCAAGCATCGAAATTAGTCTACGAATGAACATGTCAAAGATCAAACTCATGACTAAATAGCGTCAAACTAAAACAGTATGTTGAGGGTGTGGAGATTGGAATGTGCCAAAATACATGTAGCTTGGTTAAATTAGTGACTCAAATAGTCTCTAATTTACCGAGGTAGATTTCCATGGTCCAGGTGGATGTTTCTGGCGAGACAAGAAAAAAAAGTTGCTCGACGAACCAAAAACGCCTGGAAGAACTATTGGTCGATGAAAAACCTCATGAAAAGAGAATTTGCAATTTACCATAAACGCAAATTGATGAACATGTGCATTCTCCCTATCATTACATACGGCGCTCAAATCTGGTCTTTGACAGTTCAGGAGCGGAACAAGCTTAAGGTTTGCCAGGGAGTGGTGTAATGCAGTATCCTTGGAGTTTGGTTTACCGACCGGATACGGAACATGATACTGCGCTAAACACAAATCGACTTCACCCAAAAATCAGCAAAGCTCAAGTGGGACTGGGCCGGATGCTTTTTCCGCACTTCAAATGCATTGTTGGCTAAGAGCACGACAACATGGGTCCCTGAAAACATCAAACGGAGTCACGGCATCGGCAGACCCATACGTAGACGGCGGAACGAGCTTAACGCCTATAGGTGCGATTAGTCCATGTTGGCGCAGGATCCTGTTGAGAGGAAAAACGAATGGGTAGCCTTTGCCCTGCATTGGGACATCACAGACTGAATTATTATTAAAAGTGTCTTTGACATATAAGTGTCTTTGAAAATATTTCAAAGACCTTTCCAGCGTCTTTCTTTATCCAGCGACTTGGACCTTTGGAAGGTGTACGAGGAGCTGAAAACAACTCTCAGAGGCGCTTTTAATGAAATGAGGCACCAATCGACGATTATCCCTGTACGCAATATTATGCAAGTGCACCCAAGGACAGCACCCGGAATGCCCCGGATGATGTAGGACTATTGCATGGATTTGACAGGCCTGTTGGTCTAGTGGTCAGTGGCCCTGACTGCTATGTGCAAGGTCGTGGGTTCGATTCCCACCTAAGACAAATGTTTGTGTTTTGAGCACGATCATTTGTGCTTTTTCTGGGTGTAATTTATCTATAATACGTATGTATTTAGAAATATATAATATGTAAGTTTATCAGTTGTCTAGTACAAGCTCTGCTTAGTTTGGGACTAGATGGCGTTGTGTGAAAGTTGTGGAATATTATTATTATTATTGGGCTATGGATTTGGCACTAGTGGATTGGTAACTATGAACTATGTCTCCTGCCTGACCAATTTAATATAATATAAACGGTTATAATGGCAGGGGGCAACTTGCACACTCAATAATGGGGTCCCTGGAAATTTTCGCTAGCACATAGTGACGTAGCGACAAGAGGGCAACATGTCCCGAGATCAATCAATCAATCAATCAACTCAGCCTATCGCAGTCCACTGCTGGACATAGGCTTCTCCCAGACTGCACCACAACACCCTGTCCTCCGCCTTCAGCATCCAGTCTACCCCAGCCACCTTCTTTAGGTCGTCCGTCCATCTAGCTGGGGGGCGTCCCACACCACGCTTGCCGATACGCGGTCTCCACTCCAGGACACGTCTGCTCCAGCGGCCACCGGCCCTTCGACAGACATGGTCAGCCCACTACCACTTCAGTTTGCTTACTCTGCAAGCTTTGTCGATTACTCCGGTAGTCCCGAGACGCGTGAAGGTTATTAGGACAATCCCAGTCCCAAACCCCAGAAAATGTTCAAGATCCCTCCCAGTATCTTACAGGAATACTTCTTTTCTCCGAGCACATATTCTGCTCTTGCGAATCTCCACTCAAGCGGGCCAATAAAGGCAAGAACCTCTCAGGTCTGGGAGCTCTGTTCCTCGTCAGTGTTTACTGCAGCCGGTGAATAAAGACAAGTTGGAAATAAAGAACAAGAGTGCTCCTGGGAGATAGGGTCTGTGGGGTCGCTACTGCCCAACAGCACACATACTGCCTATGCAGACATGCTGCCCTGCAGGTTTATCTCTCTATTGCTCTGACTCTTCACCCTAGACTTGTTTCAGCAAAGTAAATCCTACCGGCACAGACCTAGAACTTGGACCGCGCAAGCCCTACCACAACGTCAACGTAGAGAACAGTTTCATGGATCTAGTAGGCAAACGGTTATATTTATTTGTCATGTTGCTAATAAAGTCCGCGAGATATCTCGCATCTCTTTTCTTAAACGCAATACGATCCAAAAATTAGTTTCGGTACTACGAACAGTGAGTTAACATTAAATCAGTATAATCCTCAGATATTTAATGTCCTACACATACAAATTCAGCTGGTCGATTCTGTAAAAATCTCACCGTGAAATCATAAGTGAAGTGAACTTGATGTGAGCAGTGTCAATAGTGTTAATCCCTAATGAAAGCTCACTTCACCTAACTTCTCACGGTGAGATTTTTACAGAATAGCACTGCAGAAGTATTGACTGTTTTCAAAAATCGGTCTGCTTATATGCATCATTATAGGATTCCCTCTTAATCCGTTTCCAAAATTGTTAGTAATAACTATAATTTTAAACGATTACCAATTCAATTAACTCTTCTCAAAAATGGAAAATTGTTCTAAACCTCAAAACGTTTAAATTAATAACGATATTATCTCGACTCATGAACGCAGCTTTAGCGCAATGTTTACCAATCTCGGCTAGCATTGTAAACAGAGTGCTATTACTATTTACATAAGTACCTATTCAGTTTTGCAGCTTTTATTTTGTCAGTGAAATTTCAAACTCCGCTGCAGCTATTTTGACTTTAATTAAAGGAACTAATTAAAAAGTTATTTATGATTATTGTTATACTGTATTAACGACAAGTCCAGGTTTCCTCACGATGTTTTTTTCCTTCATCGAGAAAAGTACAAGATAAACACAGAAAGTGAATATGAATTGAAAAAGTCACTTTGGTACTTGCCCGAAATCCCCAACCTATCTTGAGCAAGCGTCGTGATCACTGGTCGTGCCTTCTCCGTACGAGAAGCGGCTTTCGCCGTGTAGTATGACAATAATAGGCTGTTTTTTTTTTGTACTATATCAATGTGGGCCTTCTTTCAATCACATACTGATCACCCATCAACCAACTGCTTGAAGCAAGTTTAGTTGGAGTTTGGACCAATGTATGCAATTTGTTATATCTTACTCACGAGGAAATTCTTTTAGAGCCTTTTAGGGCCTTTTTGGCGCAGCCGTGAGGCACACCTTCCTGTTTAATTTCTTAAATCGGACTTTACACTTTGTTATTTGATTTTTATTTGTTTGTATTTGATGTATGTCTCAAGTGTACTGTGTGTCTTACAGTCTGTGCTAAATAAATGTATTTTCTTTCTTTCTTTCTTTCTTAGAGCAGCTAAATTTATATTATGTATTTGTATGGCATTTAATGAAGAGCAATTAAAGGGGTTCGGGTATTTTGGTCCTTATGACCAATGGACTTGAATCATATATCAATGGATAGGTCTTTTCAAGAGGAAAAAAGTTATTATTGGGTTACATTTGGACTTGTTGTCCGATTCGAGAAATCGGCTTATAAAATATGTGTTTTCAGTATCTCGGATAATACGCAAAAACTGAATAAAATACGTATTGTGTAGTGATTATTAAGCTGGAATGAATATGTGAACTCATTCCACATCAGCAAAAACTGGATTAAGATATTTATATAGGTACGTACTTACCTAGTTTTTTTAATATGAATTATTATTTAGGTAAAAAGGCATTCATATAGATTTAGGCTTACAAGTTGTTATTATTACCAAGCAATAGCCTAATTCTGCGAATAGGTGGGAGATCGGAAAAAAAAATATAAAAATATATCAATAATACTTAGAGGTATAACCAGAAAATGATTTAATATTCAAGGTACGCGTACTCCGCGTACAATATTACTACGCGGACAATATATCAGGACAAGCTCCCTACCTATTCGAACTCTATGGGAATATACCTTTCTAACGATATACTATTTATACCTATTGGGTCCAGGACCAGAGTCCATACATTTGTGCCCATGGTCCTTTATGTGAGTAACAGAATGCATTTAATGTTTGTGCATGGAGACTAAAAAAGATGAATGAATTGTGTGAGCGGTAGCATTACAGTAAAGGGAGTGACTAATAACGTGACAGTGGATAGGGAATAATAGAAGAAGAAGAAGAAAACGGTAAGAGAAGGACAAATAGAGGAAGGAGAAAAAGAAAAAGAGTTGCATAATAATTATATTCCCAAATAAATAAAAACGTAAACGTGCATTATTTGTAATGTATCTTACACTTTCTTAGAAAATAAAGCATTGACCTGGATACACAAAATATTGCCTTGTTTTGCCATACTATTCATTTTGAACAAATAGTGGCCATAAAAGAAAGATTCTCCTAAGAATCGATATCCAATCTCAGTGTAGTTAGTTTTGTAGCTGTAGTCACCCTGCAAAGAATATCAGTTATTAAATCCATGATTATGTGTTTCTAGAAGCAAGCGACTGGAAACTTATGACTTTCCTTTTTAACAGTACATTTGACCCTGTTCATCTTCCTTTAGAGTAAAGAAGGCCAAAACGCTGCAAAAAGCAAGTTAACATTCTAAGAGTGATGTTCACCAATCAAATTGAACAGAACGTCTAAATCACGTAAAAGAGCTGTCAGTCTCATCATTGTTTTTTATTCTGGATTCACATGGTTTGTGCATTTTGCCAATGTCACGTCTAGCTTAGGTTATTTCATTTATAAATTTTATCTCAAAAAGGACACGCCTAAAGTTAAAAGGTTCTCGCGCTTTTCTTCTGCGTTGACTTGTCATCATTGTTATGGAATATTGACACTGACAGCTCTTTGTGAAGAGCTGTCAGTGTCAATATTCCATAACAATGAGTGATGAAACTGTGTTTCATCACTCATTGATGTTGTTTGTCGAAAGGCGTTTAATTGCTGGATTTAGGCCACCTTCAAGCATTGACACAACATCCTTTACGAATTCAACCCTTTTCGGCCTCATCGGCCTTTTGATCAGCAAGCTATGTGGGGCAGAACATACGGCTCGCTGAACGACGGGCCAACTGCCACTTTTATAATAATATCATCCAGTAACTGTCCTATTGCAGGAAAAAGACTTCACCGTAGAACAGAAATGTACCGAGCCTGCTCCCCCGAGTAAATAATATTCTTGGTGCTTAGAAAGCGAGTACTAAACTTCCGGACCAATGTAGGCAATAAAATCTTGAAAACATGCATACAAACCGGAGGAACTACACAGTTGCGCATATTGCGATAGTATTGTTGCAGTATCCCACCGATCACAAAATGCTGACATGGCTTGTTCACTTTGTAATTCCATAGGGTATTCTTTTTATCTCCTTTTACACTCCACACGGTGACTTTGAGCTGTGGACGACAAAATTCTGATTAAAAAAATCAAATTATTATATTACTTGTATTATTTTATATTTCGTTTATTTATTTAGTTATCTTATTTTAGTACATTTTTAAATATCCCTTAAATATAAAAAAAAAAATATATATTTATAAATAAATTAAATATAGGGTGACTGGTAATTAGTGACCGATACTTAAACACATGATTCTACTCATGACAACAAACAACTTTTACTATCGGAACAAATCCGAAATCGCGAAAAAAAATCAGCTGTTCCCTACATTTATGTTCGTACGAGTCGTCAAAATGTAGGGAACAGCTGTTTTTTTTTCGTCATTTCACTTTTTGTCCCATTATAAAACTTGTTTGTTGTCATGAGTAGAATCATGTGTTTATGTATCGGTCACTAATTACCAGTCACTCTATATATATTTGTCGGCGCGAGCGTGGGCGTAGCGATAACAGGGCCATCATCATAATTTCTTGGTACGGGTTCCATGAGGAAGGTGGGTACTCGGGCAACCAGTAAAACGTAGTTTGAACCACAAATAACAGTCACGTTTATTCGGTAATTTACAATCACTTTATGAGCAGTAAGAAACAAAGGTTTGTACGGTGAACATGACAGTTCCGATGGTATGCTCTCAACCGTCCGGCGTGCGCTCCGCAAGTCGACTCCGGCCGCTCTCCAATCGGCTCTGTCCACGTGTAGAAAATGGCGCGAAGTTAAAGCGCCACCTCACGGCGTTCACTGTACTAGCCGATCAACCAATGAGAATTAAGTTCCGGTTAGACCAATATTATGAAATCAACCGGAAGTAGTATTTTGATTATTTTGTCGTCTTGATATCGCTTGCGACGACATATTTATTCTAAAGTAAAATAAAGTATCGTAAGTAAAGACTTACGATACTTTTACTCTTGTTTACCATTTCACTTGCATTCTTATTTAAGTAAGCTGATTTGATGATTATTGGTGAGTACTTTATTATTTTCTTATCTAATTTTGTGCTCGGGAATATGTTCGGTGCAGTATTCGCAACCGAACAGCTCAGCTGCGTGTATTTTCATAAATGCATGTATCGCAATAACCGTTAGGACACACAGCGACATATCGAGCTATACATGTCCAGTTTTTGCTGACCTCGCATTGTATACGTTTTTCGTAGAATGAGAAGTCAGCTTATACTGGAAATATATAGCTTGGTTTGTCGTGCATACGTGCTCGAATACCAATTGCGTAACTTAAACCAGACTGAATCAAATCTCTACGTTTGGGTCGGCTTCCAGTCCAGTTACTGGGTAACACGTAGGATCGCCAGCTCTTTTGAGCTAGGTACGTACTTTTGCTTAAAGTTAAGTTGGTACATAGAAAAGGACATTGTATCAAATCTTGCAAATATAAAATAATAAATATGTTCGCCTTACCTCTTCTACTTTTACAGGTATAATAAATGAAATATTGTAAGAAACAACAGCTCCGTATTGGTCAATATTAAATGTGGATGACGATATTGTTAAATTTTTTGAGCGTGGACCTGAGCATTGTTTGTAGTTGTAAAATTTGCTGTTGTAGGGACCCTGGATAAAAAATAGCAAAAATAATTCGTTAAATGAGTTTGTGGTCAAGGGAATGAATGAAAAGTAAGAACTATGAAGACGACGAACAAGGAGATAATATATAGTACAGCCGTGCGACTCTGTAACCATCTACCGTGAAAGCTTGGGTGAAGTGAGCTGTCATTCGCTAGGGATTAACACTATTAAGTGCTCACTTCACTTATGATTTCACGGTGAGATTTTTACAGAATCGACCGGCAGGATCCGTATAAGAACGACCTTCACCGATCAAGTAACCGGACGAAAAATGTGTTTTTTTACGGAATAAAATATGTTAACGCAAGTAACGGTGATGGGTTGCCTAATGAAATCCTGTCAAGGACATTTTTAAGTAGTTTTTTCGATACCTTCACCGATGAAGTAACCAAAAAAAATTAACGCTAATCGAAAGTATGAACTCTATAGAATATGCAAATATAGAGTTGCCCACCTTTTTCTTGTCAAGGCTGTAGGGTTACTTTGTTTAAAAAGGTGAATCGAAAATGTTACCTTCACCGATCGAGTAACCCAATAAATTATACAACGTGTCCCAGAAATCAACGTCAAGCCGAAAACGGGCAATAGGCCAAGTCGTGACAGCTATTAGAAAAATATTAAAAAAAATCTTGGTCATGTACTTTTCGAATTATAAGCATTCAAAAATAAATCTCAAAAAGTGACACCCTGTGATGATTTTTCCAGTCCTGTGACTACATTATTAACATTTCGGTAGTTTTTTTCTCTGTGATCTAACCATGAATAACCCTTCTGTAAATTACAGTTAAAAGTTAAAACGTAACTGCCTCAGTTTTAAATTAAATGTTAGATTTTTGCCCAATATTGAATTCAAAATAATGACATCACCCAACTTTAACCGACTGTACTGAAAAAAAAATCTACTACACTATTTTAGCAAGTAACTTTAAAAGATGGCGCGTTTAGTCAGGATTCCAAAATGGTATAACACATACTAATTGCTACTTCTTAATTGAGAAAAAACATTTTTTTTTTATGAAGCCGTATTTCATAAAAGTTCGATTGAGACGAAGAGTGACGTTATTTTGACTAGTGTGAGCGAGAAAGATTCATTTTAGCTAATGTGAGGTGACGCTACTTTGACAAGTGGGAGCGAGATAGATAGTGACGCTACTTTTATCTAACTAAGAGGGAGACGGATTGACACATCGATACCTCCTAAGTATACTGAGTCAACTAACAAATTTAGGTATTTTTATATTTTTATATAAACGTACATGATAAATCGTGATCTTAACGTTTGTGTTAAAAAAAAATAAAAAAGAACAATAATTACCGAGATAATTTCACGTATACAAAATCAATTTCAACATCAGTAAAAATCGTACATTGTAAACTGATCTAAATAACATCGTACCAGTGTACGCGGGGCGTGAGGGGGGACGCATTGATACAAGTTTATTGCGCGGCTCAGTATACGATGAATGGCGGCGAGTGCGCACGCAATTTTAGGTAATAATTCTGTTTCGTAAAGTTACTATTATTCGTATATAATATATCGTGGATGTATCATCACTACATAGTATAAAACAAAGTCGCTTCCCGCTGTCTGTCCCTATGTATGCTTAGATCTTTAAAAGTACGCAACGGATTTTGATGCGGTTTTTTTTAATAGATAGAGTAATTCAAGAGGAAGGTTTATATGTATAATACATGCATAATATAGTAGAGAAACACTGTACATTTTAGAGGTTTCTAATGTGATGTCGTAAATAAACACATTTTTTTGCGCTTACATTGCAAACGCTGGCTTAACCCTACGCGATAGATCAAAATAATGTACTACAGTATTGTACACCATAAAAAGGTCTATAAAAAAGTCCACGATGGCATATGTCTATCTCTTAGGGATAACCCACAATAACCATTTTTTATCCTATACTTTTTAAGAGAAATAATGGCTCTAAAATTATCAGTGTTTCTCTACTATATTATGCATGTATTATATGCATATAAACCTTCCTCTTGAATCACTCTATCTATTAAAAAAAAACAGCATCAAAATCCGTTGCTTATTTTTAAAGTTCTAAGCATACATAAAGACAGACAGACAGCGGGAAGCGACTTTGTTTTATACTATGTAGTGATAGTGATCAGCACTGCACCCGTGCGAAGCCGGGGCGGGTCGCTAGTGTGTCTGATAATATAGTTGTACATGTTAAATTAATACTTATTAGTAACAGAATGCAGTCAAACAGGGCGCGAAAAATTTTAAATTTATTTGATGTATATGTTAGCTAGTTCGCAGTTTGTTATAGATATTAGTCATCGCTTTCTAGTAGTGGGTCACACTCAAAATGAAGGCGACAGTATGCACGCTTTAATTGAAAGACAGACGAAAGATAAGATGCTTTATACGCCTGATCAATGGTATACAGCTTTTAGATTTGCCAAATCCGATGAAAAGCCATACAAAGTTACTGAAGTGTCTCAGGAATTCAGGATAAATTAATTAAAGACTTTAAATCAAAGCTAAAACTTATAAACAACTGGACAACTACCAACGATGGATAAAAAAAAATGCCTTGGAATAAAGTAACGGAAGTACCAGTTAAAGCGGAATATCCATTTAGGCTGTTTTATAAAACGAGTTACCAAGATGATGCTTACAAGTGGATAGATTGTGTAAAGAAACCTAAAGCTACACGAAATCGAAGAGAGTTAAATATTGATATAGATATTGTAATATTTCTTTAGCTTATCAGTCACCCATTCCTATTGACCAAAATAAGCACAAAGACTTGATGGATCTTTGTAAGACACTGGTAATTCCTAAGGAGTATCCACGGACTAGATTTTTTCTAGTCCGTGGGAGTATCATTTATTTTTTAATAATTTGATTTCAACGAACTCTAATGCAGCTAACAACAGCGATTCTGACTGATCTCTAATTTGTTAAACCTTATATCTTTTGAGCATTAGAAATGCCTAGACTGTTGTGTTATTAATTTCTATTATTTTTATTAATATTGTTTAACGTAAGTTACCATTTTTAGTTCTTATTACTTTTATTGACGTACTGGAGAAGTACCCGTTTTAGTTTTTAATAGTGATTTGTTTACGTTGTAGCTTTTAGTAAAGCTATTATGTTAAAAAGAAATTCCTACTTAATTATGGCGAAAAATACATTGTGATTCTTCAAAATGAGTTGTTTTTGGTTTATGATTCTTGTTCTTCTTCCTAGCTTTTATTAATCCCACATATCGTAAGGTATTACAAAAAAAAATACTAATAAAAAACCTCGGTAAATTACATTGGTCCAGTATACGTTGAGGTTTCAAATGTTAACATTGCTAAGTACTTTCCTAGTATAATGAGTCAAGTGATATAATTTCAACATTTTATTATTAAGTGAGATAGAAAACCCCGAAAACAAACAAAAGTAAAATTATATTAATAAAATGACAATCATATTTCATGTGATTTTGATGTAAACGATGGATTTTGATGGACAACGTACATGAATATAACTGGTAGTTAAACCATTTCACTATTGAGTCCCGCCGGCGTATACCCAGTCATGTACATAAAATGTCATTTAAAAACAAAAATCAGCAAAATCATTTTATACCAAAGGAAGAGCTTACAATTTTTATTAAAAAAACATTTACTTTATTTCGAATTAATTTGATTTCATTAAAATATAAACGATTTGCCTTCAAATCGCTCTCCTATAAAATAACTATAATGTCAGTTGACTCATTATACTTAGGAGGCATCGACATCATTTCATATGTGTGAGTGAAACAGATAGAGACGCTACTCTGGCTAAACAGGGATGCGTCGGCAAATTGTGCAATACTGCAGTACGTTACGCTCTTTCGTTGACTGCACATCTTTTTGTGTTCGTATTGACTTCGTACTTACAACTGTGGCTTTGTTTATTGGACTTGATTTGCATTGTAATTTGGATTTATCTGCACCGTTTCTGACAACCCCGGACTTGTTTTAATCGCAACCCCGTGTTTGTGTAGTGTTTTATCATGCCATCTCGATACACCGCACAGGAATACGCCAACATGCATCTCATTTATGGAGAATGCTTATGCAACGCCAATGCCGCAGCAAGAGTGTATCGTGAGAGATACCCGAATGCTGAGCGTCATCCCGATCATCGAGTATTTATTAATGTGCATCGGTCATTATCAGAGGGTCGATTTCCTAGCCAAATGGTTAGCGAGGGAAGACCCGTTATGCCCTACGAAGCCGAAGTCTTGCAAGCAGTTGAAGAAGACAGGAGTATCTCAGTACGTGGAATTGAACAGAGCATAGGAGTCCCCAAAAGTACTGCACATCGTATTTTAAAAAAGAACGAGTTTCACCCATACCATGTACGACGAGTACAAAGTCTGCTACCCCGAGAGAGTACGATTTTGTCGAACGATGTTGCAGAGGCACCGAGAGGACCCGCGATTCTTTGAAAAAATTCTATGGTCCGATGAATCAACATTTAAAAAGGACGGTTACATGAACCTCCACAATTTGCACGAATGGCACGTGGAAAATCCAAATTTGATGCGGGAAGATAGATCTCAGTACCAGTTTAAAGTAAATATGTGGACGGGAATTTTGAATGGTAAAGTTATTGGTCCAATCGAGCTGCCGGAGAATTTAAATGCCCAGGGTTATTTGAACTTCTTACAGAACCAATTACCAGAATTATTGGAAGAAGTGCCACTGAACATTTACGGCAGCATGTGGTATCAACAAGATGGCTGCCCAGCGCATTATGCTCTCACTGTACGAGAGTTTCTCATTCGAGAATACCCCGATAGGTGGATTGGGCGGGGTGGTACAATTTCGTGGCCTGCCCGTTCACCCGATTTAAACCCCATAGATTTTTTTTACTGGGGTACGATAAAGGATAAAGTGTACTCTAAACCAATTCAAGATTTAGACGAGCTGCGCCAAAGAATTGCAGAAGCCGCTGAATACATCAACTCAAGAAGATACGCCCGTCTTATTACGCGATCATTTTTAAAGAGATGTAGAACTTGCATTGCAGCTGAAGGAAAACAGTTTGAACATTTGTTATAAAACTTCGTAAATCTGATTTAATAAAAATTATAATAAAAGAAATCCAACGACTGAATTTTATTTCAAATGCACCTAAAACCAACAATGTACTTTTTTTCCTCAATTAAGAAGTAGCAATTAGTATGTGTTATACCATTTTGGAATCCTGACTAAACGCGCCATCTTTTAAAGTTACTTGCCAAAATAGTGTAGTAGATTTTTTTTTCAGTACAGTCGGTTAAAGTTGGGTGATGTCATTATTTTGAATTCAATATTGGGCAAAAATCTAACATTTAATTTAAAACTGAGGCAGTTACGTTTTAACTTTTAACTGTAATTTACAGAAGGGTTATTCATGGTTAGATCACAGAGAAAAAAACTACCGAAATGTTAATAATGTAGTCACAGGACTTGAAAAATCATCACAGGGTGTCACTTTTTGAGATTTATTTTTGAATGCTTATAATTCGAAAAGTACATGACCAAGATTTTTTTTTATATTTTTCTAATAGCTGTCACGACTTGGCCTATTGCCCGTTTTCGGCTTGACGTTGATTTCTGGGACACGTTGTATATCAAAATGAAGATTATTTTTTTTGCGAATACGATGGTATAAGGTTGCCTATGAAAAACCAGTCAACAATCAGGATTATCTGTTACATTATGAATTAAAAATATCCTTGACAGGATTTCATTAGACAACCTATCATCGTTACTTTCATTGGCATATTTTATTACATAAAAACACACATTTCGTCCGGTTACTTGATCGGTGAAGTTCGTTCTTCAACGTGTCTTACAATTAGACTAATAGGTTGATACTCGTATTCAAGAAAGTAAACACATACACAAAAAAAAAAAACATTTGAACAGAACTAGAGAGGTTGATACATGTGAGTGAAGGTGTGTGAATCTCTATAAAAAATTGAATGAAATAGCTGCTTACATGAAGTCCAGCTCATAAGGTGAAGAAGTAAGACGAATCAAACTTGCGATAATGATATTATTGAATAACAGGCAGCATTTTAAAAAGATGAAATTGACTAATGTTTTTTATTCATCACAATGCAACACACCCACACACACACATGTACAAGTATGTTAAAACATTTTATTTGATTTTGTCTGAGATTTTATACTATCACATTATAATGAATTCTCTTAATTTCTTATCATGGACACACAATTCCCTATGTGTTTGTTATTCTAGCGTATAGCGTGTGGCCACTCGTGGGTTGCAGCTAAATCAGCGTCTGGTGGTACAGACGCCGGCACATCAAACTACCACAATCTGCCAAAGGAAATTGTTCATTTTCGGCTTGGCGTGGACACGATGCTCGAAAAGAAACAACTTAATCAAAAATCATGTTTTGTTTTTAGACGCTTATTTATTCTAACTTTTTGTATCAAGTTGCGCCCACGAATAGTGTATTTAAAAAGTACTGAAATTGTTTTATTCTTCGACATATTGACAGTACTCGACCTTCACGGTGTTGCCATTTGTAAAATAATAATTTATAAATCGATTCTAATTGTTATTTTTTAAGTTTTACTAAGTCCTCCTCATTCTTATAAGAGTCTAGAGTCTACAGTCAATTAAAGCTGTTATTTGTAATCACGTACATTCACTCAAACATGTTTTATTCATATAATTGGAAAACAAAAGTATCGTAGTTGGTCATTAAATTCGATTTTTAATCTAATATAAATCGATTATTAAAAAAAAGACTTGAAGTGACAACTGACATTGACATAATGTGAGTTGTCACTTCAAGTCACTTGTCATGTCATGACTTTGTTTCTATCGAATATTGTTTTGCTCGTTTTACTCTTATTATTGTTTGCAAGTATTGTTTTGGCTTTGAAAATGGACACTGATACCGCATGCGTGTATATATTACACGAAAATAACAGTCAGGGACGAAATTCAATCAAGCAGTACCTATTGCTGCAATTGTATAGTGGACCGAAGAACACTGGGTTGCTGCGCTCATGAGATGACTATGATTTGGTTTTCAAGCTGGGTAAGGTACCAAGATAATAATATATATCCACCTGTCCAGTTTCTAGACAACATATTACTAACATATGAGTCAGAATAATAATAAAATGTATGAATACAAATGTGTTTATTTAAAAAAAAAAAAGCAAGTAAGCAAAACAAGTCTTACAAGCATCATGATACAATCTTATTACAATATTCTCTTCCCTACTGGAATTAGCTATTAGATCTGTATTATATTCATACTTAAAGTGTCTGTTCACGCCGAGCCAAAGTCCCATACTAAGTGGACAATGTCTTTTCTTTAATAGATTTTCAACTTTATCGCTAAAGCATAAGGTTCAACGTTGATTGGGAAAATTTGACAGTTTCGAGTAGCTTGATGTGCTGACGTCTGTACATGTTGTGTTGTCATCACCAGCTTTTGGCATTAGCATTATAGTCTTTGTTTTCTGTTTTTTTTTTTAAATAGTTTTAAGATGTATCTTTTTCTGTAATGCCAATAAATGCATTTTTCTTACTATCCTTTCAATAAATAATTAAAAACAAAAGAAAAGACTCGTACTAATGTCTAGATTACTCACATAGTTGTTCGCAGTTTTTGTCATAGAAAACTCCACAGAAGTAGCACGCGATATAAAAATTAAAATCAGAATTCTTAAAACCAACATAATACACCAGCTTATGCGATACATGGTGTGTTAAATATGAATTTAATATTACCATAATTTGCAACTTAATGTTTTTATAATGGATCTGTCATGTAATGGTTATTTAATATAAATTTTTGATGCGTTTGCAATCACCGATTCAATTTACTTATTCGCTTGCGAATTTCATTTACATAAATTACTTATGGATACAGGTAATTTTAACTTTACCGGAGATGAGTCTTTTTGCAGGGGTGATTCTTTTTAACGTGGAGAATAGATGAAGGAATGGCAAACTTATGCTTGACACGCATAGTAAGGTGAGATATATAACTGGTTTCTATGTCATGTACGTGTATGTAGATGATTATTGCTGATTATTATTGATTAAGAAAATGCGCAAGTAGAAAGTGCTCGCAGCAACTCTCCACTCCATCACACAAGACAGCTGCTTTCAGGGGAAGTTTTAGGTATGCGGCATCAAAATGCTGGAACAGTATTCCCCCGCCGATAAGGAATCTTAAATTTCTTGGTAAGTACCTTCAGAGTTCGACTACGGCAGTTTCTTATCGCCTCGCAGAAAAATCTTGGGATGACTGCTTCGAACACGTTCATTATATAACTGGCTGTCGTGTCCTTCCCGAGTCAATCTGTCTATTATTTAGCGTATCACGTGGTCACAACCTGTGAACAAAGGTATAGTAATTAAGTAGTTTGTGGATCTTTTGTTGGATAATATTAGGTCTTTACCTATGAAATTGCCGTTCTGCAGTACTGGCCATTTCAAATCAAAATAATTTTAGTTTGGCTAAGAATTCTAATTTTAAATTAATTTTATTTTAAAAACATGGAATTTTGTTTCCAAAAGAAGTCATTTGTTTATTGATTAGTGTTACATTTTTATCGCATTTCAATCGTTTTCGTCATCATGAATACGTTAAAAATTCGAGTAATTATGGAATATGAGTACCGTCGTGGCAGCAACGCGGCACAAGCGGCACGCAACATCAACGACGTTTACGGAGCTAACACTACAAACCAACGCACCACCTGTTATTGGTTTGCTCGCTTCCGTTCTGGAAATTTTGACCTGAAAAATGAACCTCGCGGCCGTCCGAAGACTTTGGTCGACAGTGACGAATTAAAGGCTATTGTGGAAGCTACACAAGATACACAATCTACGGCTGAATTAGCAGCAGCTTTCGACGTCAGCGTCAAAACAATATTGGTCCATTTGGGTCAAATTGACAAGGTAAAAAAGCTTAACAAATGGGTGCCCCACGAACTCAATGATCGCCAGCGCGAAGTACGCGTCGAGACGTGCCTTGCACTGTTCAACAGACACACAAATGAAGAAATTTTGAACCGCATTGTTACCTGCGATGAAAAATGGATTCTGTTTGATAACCGCAAGCGCTCAGCAGGTTGGTTTGATCCTGGTTCAGCATATGTATAAACAATGCCCTAAACGAAAACTTACCCCTAGAAAAGTGATGGTCACTGTTTGGTGGTCTAGCGCCGGTGTGATTCATCACAGCTTCTTACCAAACGGGGTGAGCATTACTGCAGATGTGTACTGTGAAGAACTGAACACAATGATGGAGAAGCTGGCACATCTCCAACTAGCATTGGTCAATCGCTCGTCTCCGCTGCTCCTGCACGACAACGCGCGACCTCATACTGCACAGCAGACGGTCTCCAAGTTGCAAGAACTGGGCTTGGAAGCTCTCCGTCATCCGCCCTACTCACCAGACCTTGCGCCTACAGACTACTACTTTATCCAGAATTTGGATAACTTCTTGGCGGGAAAAAAAATTCAATACCCGAGAGGCAGTACAAAATGCCTTTGAAGAATTTGTTGCCTCCCGTCCAGCTGATTTCTTTAAGAAGGGCATCAATAAACTGCCACTGCGTTGGCAAAGATGCACTGATTGCATGGGTGATTACTTCAATTAATACAAATAAAAAATACATGAAAAAAATAGCAGAATATCAGCGTCAGGTATATTTGCCTGACACATGCTGAGCTGGACTCCCATTTGGCACAACCTTGAGACGCACACCGCACTGTGTATTTACGTCATTTAGTATTTGTCATAGTGTCATTTCATTTCGATGTGTGCATTTTTCTATTTGTTTTTAAAGGTATATCGGCACCTTGTTTTTATATCTATTTAATTCATGTAATTGGTTGTCATCTTATTGTACCTTTGTGTGTTGTGCTGTCTTTTGTGTGCGCCAAATAAATGGTTTATCTATCTATCTATTGAAAATTGTTAATAAACTTCTTCCTTTAACTTTTAACAGTTTGATGTATTAGAAAATTTTGGTTGATTCAAAAGTTTGTTTAGGTATTAGGTTCCTTATGGAATAGGACTGAACGCCATTCCATTTGAGAGTTTAGAGAAGAGTCAAATTTAGTGCCTATTCTGGGAACATTCAAAAACACATAAAAATTGGGTTTCCTCGAATCCTAGGCTTTATGGGGCGCTTAATTGTTGCAAATGTGTTCCAATATCATTCCCTGGAAGGAATTGTCAAATTAAAAGCCCCCCCTGTCAATTCACTCGACAATACTGTAACTTCTCATTAGTGAAAGAATTTTTGTAATCAGATCAGTAGTTCCGAAGACTTCCTCCTACTTACAAACTCACAAATTTTACCGCTTTATAATATTTTTAGCATAGGTATAGATTGTAAAAAATATCTAGACCAACATTTTTTTTTTTTTTGTATCTGGTTGGGGAATCCTCATGGAGTCCCTCCGCCCTTGGGGAAGGGCGAAGGGGACTGTCAGACTCTTGCTGACTAAAAACCAACCCGTGTTCCTCATGTACCCGTGTGTCGGAGGGGCGGGTATCGCTGAAGCATTCGTCGCTACCCCCCGACGGGTATTGGCCCGCCAGAACGTCAGGCGGGCCCCGTCACCCACTGCTGCCGTCACCCCGGCCGCAGGACTCCACTATGAGGCGCGCGCGGAACACGACGCCGCCGTCTCGAGGCCTGCTGCTGGTCGGACGACAAGACGCCCCAAGTCTGCCGTCCGCAGGCCGCGCCCTACGGTGGCCGGAAGTCGGCCACCCTACGACGCCCAGTGCGTTTGCTGCGGGAGGGGAGAGAGGAGGCAGCCTCTCTCTCCCTTTCCGCCGCCTCCTTTGCGAGCATCACGGCCTCGAAAGGTGGCGACGGCACTCCACCCTGACTCGCTTCCGACCATGGTAGACACAACAGCCGGAAGCGAGAGGTTTCCCGCAGCACCTACGGCCGCGACCAAGTCACGGCGCTGCTCGGCCCAGGCTGGGCACTCCGCCAACGTATGCAGCGCCGTATCGTCGCGGCAATCACCACAATGGTGGCACTGGGACGTCGGCTCCCGGCCTATGCGACACAGGTACTTCCCGAAACACCCGTGTCCGGTAAGCACCTGCGTCAGCCGGAAGCTGGGGGCGCCGTGGCTCCTATTGAGCTACTCCTCTAGAACGGGCCTTACTGCCGCTATAGCGGCATGCCCCATCTAGACCAACATAGATTCTATTCATTTATGTTTAAATTACGAGTATATACAGCTGTTGTCGCTCATAGCTATATCTACCTAACAACCATTTGATGGACATGGAATGATAACATCTATAATTATTCAAAATGAAAGAATGTACATGACGTATATAGATTTTAGATAGACCTTAAAAAAATAAACAGGTTTCTAGTCATCATTATTTATTACCTTATTAGTTATTACCTTATTCCAATTTATTCCTATGAAGTAATATTTTGTGGTCAGCGTAGCATATTTTCTTCTTCCATGCTCCTCTATTAGTCTTAGTCTCAGTAGTCTCCCCTCCCTTTCTCCCGCCTCTTGCGCATAGTTCGACTTTTGTTTCTTTGGTCTTTCCTTACTATTATAGTCATTCGAATTCATACTCCTTGTCCTTACGACATTCTTCTCATTCCTCCGCATCACGTGTCCACGCCACGACAGTCGATTGCCACACAACTTTTCAGTCATCGGTGTCAGTTCAGACTTCCTCTTATACGAGTATACTCACTAGCGATTAGCCCCCACGGTTTGTACAATATGATAAAACATGAAGATATCTTTATTATTTATTTAATACTTCAAGCACATAAATGTACAAAGGCAGACTTAATGCCATAGGCGTTTTCTACCAGTCAACCTTTGGGTGATGCAGAGACAAACAGTAGTAGGTGCTATCATAAAAAAAAAACAAAATTAAATCATCAAAATGATTATAATATTTTACACAAAAACCATCTGAAATACTCTTTATGTTGTGTTGAAAACCGCATCAATCGTTTGCTTAGTTTAGAAGAACAACGCGATCACATCGACAGACATGAAAAGCGACCCCAATTTATTTTATCTTACTATAATTAGTATGTCTTTTTCTTTCAAAAGACACATTTTTGTAGTGGATTTAATAAACTCATTCTTTCGTTGGAATAGGTCATCATTAGGTAATTTGTCTCAGGTTAATTATTAGCACAATTCAACAGCTTAATCTAAACCAGTAATAAATCCTTGCCTAATACAAAATAACAAATGTGTTCATACATTATGGCCGGTCATCCATAACTGATTCAGATTAGAACTAATTGCAGGCATGATGTACAACCAACAGATATCAGTGAGCTATCTGTTAGTTCAATTAGGACATTTCAAGATCGTAATTGAATAATATCTAAGTGATTAGGGCGTCTTAGTTTCGAGAGGCCTCTTGAGCACGGTTAACAAGGGAGAAATAAAATAGTATTTTATGTTGCTTTTGCAAATGATTCAAAGAAAACGTGGTGAGACTAAAATTGTGGATTTCTAAGATCAATTGATACTAAAAGGATTAACAATTTGGTGCACTCTTGAGCTTTATGCGGGAAAAAAAATAACCAGTGCGCAAACTGTGACCGTGAATTCAGCAAATGATTCTAAGCCCCATAGCGTAGAATTTTTTTGCCGGTTATTATAACAAAAATATTTATTTATTTATTAAAACTTTATGCACAAGTAAAACAAGTAGTTACTGTACAAAGGCGGACTTAATGCCTGAGGCATTTTCTACCAGTCAACCTTAGGGTGATGCAGAGACAAAACATGGAGACAAATATCATGTTACATAGAAAAATGCAATACCCACGCGGTCACTATGTATGGAGCAACAATTTTTTTTATTTTTTATAACTGATGTGCCTTGAATCATATTCTTAATTTATGGGCACAGCTACATGGTTGAGCATTGGTTAAAAATGTATCCTGTGTGTAAGGGAAATCTTACAAAGATGAAAAGTCTTAGTTCTTGCTGTTCGACGCCGCCATTCTAACTGGAACACAGGTTACTGCTAGCGATTGAGGATTGCTGCTTTATACAGCTATCTATTATATTATATTGCTGCTTTAGCAAAGGCTTCTTCTCACACAAAGCACAGCATGCTTGCTCAAGATGGGTTGGCGATTTCAGACTTATATTAACTATAAGACCAGCATGGTAATTGCGTAACACACTATCAGTAGCAATGGGTTTCATTTTGACAGTTCAACAACATTCATTGCGTTATTTACGTTGTTGAGCAGACACATTTTTCGAACATGTGGAGCAATGCATTAGCAATATGCTTCAAAATGATTCAAATTGAGTGTATTACGCAATTAGGGTGCTGGTTATCTCACGCTGTTTTCCCTTCACCGATATCAACGAGGTCCAAGATAAACTCAGAAAGTACACATAGATTGAAAAAGACACAAATGTGTCTTTTTCAATCCATGTGTACTTTCTGAGTACAAATGTACAAAGCAAGCAAAACCGGCAACCGGCGGTTCGGGCAAGTACAAATGTACTTGCCTGAATTTGAATACACAACCTTATGCATGAGAGGCGAGGTCTTACCCACTGGGCCATGCCAGGGTCGCGGGTTGTTCGAAAGAGGTACCGTGGCCCTTGGCACAAGCAACTGAAGGAACACGGGTGAGTTTTAGTCAGTCAAAGTCTGACACACTCTCCCGCTCCGCCCAGAGCGGGAGAAGTTATTTGATAATTTCCCACCCAAAAAAAAAAAACCCACTGGGCCATCACTGCATCACTATTTTCGTGGCTAGCTGACACTTGGAAAATAATTTAATTAAATGTTCAGTGTCTCGTAATGTTAATTGCTTTCCACGCCCAGTGTTCTAAAATCAAGTATTTTGTAACTGAACAGACAGCTGTGCTACTGGGGAGTTTGTTGCGCCACTTCTTCTTCACAGCTAAATCACTAAGAAGTGGTGAAAGGCGGACGTGTTAGGAGACTGTGTTATGTAGTTTAGACGTTCAAAAAGTGCTGATTCTCAGTCTAGTTTCAATAAATGACTTTTAATTTTGATTTACTTTCAGGTTTACGATAAAACTCAAGCTAGTTTCCAACATCTTTTCAAACACGAAATAAGTCATAGGTACAGCAAATTAGTTTTTCAGGAATAAATTTTTGACTTCATCATCTGCCTAGCCTTTTCCCAACTATGTTGGGGTCGGCTTGCAGTCTAACCGGATGCAGCTGAATACCAGTATTTTACATGTAGCGACTGCCTATTTGACCTCCACAACCCAGTTATTGGGTAATACGATACCCCTTGGTAAGACTGGTTGTCAGACTTTCGGGCTTCTGACTACCCGTAACAACTGTCAAAGGTCCACGAATGACAGCCGGGACCAACGGCTTAACGTGCTTTCCGAGGCACGGAGGGGGTCTTGATAAGTAAAGAAGGTCACCCATTCACAGACCAACAGCGGCAAGCGTAGCTTAACCTGGTCGATCGACCTGTGCGGCTGTTATTTTTAGCCACAGGCTATTAAATAATGCGTGTCCATATTACTAATTAATAGCGCCTGTCGGCCATTGGATCATGCTAATGACGCTGTATGGACTTTACTATAATTAGCTTCACAAATTCGTTCCTTTGTTGGGTTGTCAAGGCATCAAACTATGGCCAAACAATAGACGTAACAGTCCATTCAAATAGTAAAGTTATTCTATATGTACAGACGCCAGCACATCAAGCTACTATAATCTGTCAAAATCATTTCATAGATTTTCAACTTTATTGCCAACGTATAAGGTTCAATGTTGATTGATAAAAATTGACAGTTTCGGGTACCTTGATGTGCTGGCGTCTGTACAAAAAATAATCAGCTTATAACATTCCCACTGCTGGGACACAGGCCTCCTCTCTGTGAGAGGGAGTAATCCACCACGCGGGCCCAGTGCGGGTTGGTGGATTTTTATTTTATTTTATAAATTAATATATATTGTACAGCATGTATCAGAAAGGTGTGGTCATATTTAAGGGTGGTACAAACCATCAAACTGAACAACTTTCTTTATGAGACAATCGTCGGAGTTACGAAAAATATATACAACGTGTAACGTTAAATGCGCAAAACCTGAAAACAGTTTGATCAGAATAACGAGCAGAATTAATTGAACCACTTTTTAATATAAGTCACATTTTTCAAAAAATCTTCATTAAAAACGTTGCTGTGTCTATTTATTAATAGGTCAAGCAAGCGCGCATTGTCAGCGCGGCGCAGCGGCCCGGTGACGACTCCTCCCTCGATAAAGCGTCGTTGCAGACGCAAGAAACGATCAGAATGGCCAGTAAAACTAAAACAGCACATAAAACCATAACAATTTTTGTAATGACTTATTTTCTCTCTGAAATAGGTCAATTGAATTACAAATCAGTTGGGGTGTCTGCAGTTTTGCGCATTTAACGTTACACGTTGTATATAATATACAGGGTTGGTGGTAAAACACCAACAACCTCTTAAGAGGTCATTGTACTCATCATTATGAACAACTTTTACTATGGGACCAAACCTGAAATCGCGAAAAAAAAATCAGCTGTTCCCTACATTTTGACGACTAGTACGAACATAAATGTAGGGAACAGCTGATTTTTTTTCGCGATTTGAGGTTTGGTCCCATAGTAAAAGTTGTTCATAATGATGAGTACAATGACCTCTTAAGAGGTTGTTGGTGTTTTACCACCAACCCTGTATATTATATACAACGTGTAACGTTAAATGCGCAAAACTGCAGACACCCCAACTGATTTGTAATTCAATTGACCTAGTGGGAATATTATAGGCTGATTATGTAAGTTATGTATACATTTTGATAAAGAGGAACGTTTGTATTAAACAGCAGTTTTTTTTTTCGTGATTTTCGTGAAGAAAACTCCGTATAAAAATCATTCAGTATATTTTCCACAAACATAAAAAAAAACTTAGTTTTGTAATTAAAACATTTATGACGGTAACTTTTCTCCTTACTTTACCAAAAGCTACTAAATTCGTTTATAAACACCAAAATTGTTTTCGCGCTGTTACTTAAAAACGTGAAGTGACGCCGTCACTTCACGTTTTTAAATGCCTTGTATTATGGATATCCCGTCACTGTGACGGGATACCCATAATACAAGGCATTTTTGAGAATGATGGAATAAGTAATTAAAAACAGCCGTGCGATTCTGTAACCATCTCACCGTGATAACTTGGGTGAAGTGAGCGTGGAGTGAGTCGCCAATAGTGGCAATCCCTAGCATCAGCATGACTGACAGCTCACTCTAAGGTCACTTCACGTTAGTTATCACGGTGAGATTTTTCCAGAATCGACCGGCAGGTATCATTATACATGTTAGAAAAATCGTGTCACACAGTGCTTTTAATGCTATACCTAAAGTACTTGTTTCCTTCAAATTCTCTAAAGCTACAAAACGCCTCGGACTTAAATTGTAAGTAGGTATACCGAAGTATAGAACTTGCGTTCAAAATTGCTAAAAGATGCAATTCTACCCACAATATAAAACCCAGTCTATAGTCGCATTTGACCTCATTTTGGAAAATCGTTTTCTAGACGAATATTATTGTAGCTTCGAGTAATAACTAGCTACAAATATAAAATGGTTTCCAGTTTCTTTAGTCATAAAAAGAAACTTACAGAGCTTTAATTTTGTTCGAAAATTTCTTAAACAGTCTCTTTGCATCTCATTAAATTGCATGCATCATGTAGATTGTACGTGAACCTCAAATAATTCCCATTTTGGCTTGCTAAAAATATTATTCAACACTTTTTTTGTGAACCTCAAATCATTCCTATTTTGGTGTCCTAAATATACTAAATAGCCAAGTAACTACGACCAACTGTAAATATAAAAAAAGGCTCATTTTATTAAAAAAGTATGCTTCATTAGAAGTCCAAAATTTTTTTTTGAGATTCATCAGTTTATGAACTCGCACATCATTACAAGGTCAATAAGTTTTTAGAGGATCAGTCAAATATTTGCCATTTAATTGCCTTAGAAAGGTTAGGGGCGCACTCAAATTGTAGTAGTTTTCATGAAACGACGTTTTATCCGAATAGAGATTGCATTCTTAAATAAAAAATGTCCTCAATTTTAATTTAGTTATATCGATAATTTTACGCTTACGAGGGGCTGTTGGCTAAGTAATACCAGCCGCACGGGTCGATCGATCAGATTAAGCTACGCTTGCCGCGGTTGGTCCGTGGATAGGTGACCATCTTCACATACCAAGAACCCTCCGTGCCTGGGAAACCACGTTAAGCCATTGGCTCCGGCTGTCATTCGTGGATCTTTGATAGTCGTTACGGGTCGTCAGTAGCCCGAAAGACTACCAGTCTTACCAAGGGGTATTGTATTTCCCAGTAACTGGGTTGTGGAGGTCAGACACGAAGTCGTTCCATGTAAAATACTGGTAGTCAGCTGTATCCGGTTGGACTGGAAGCCGACCCCAACATAATTGGGAAAAGGTTAGGCAGATGATGATATTGAGAATTTTAGCGCGAAAAATTCCGAGAAATCTACTTGTTTGCTACTGTCAATCATTTTATTAATTCTGTCATGGCAGGCACAATCGATGCCATGATAAGCCAAAGTTCGTAATTTTTGCCGATGAAAAATCCCATCGGGCGTTCATCTTGAAGATGTATAAATTAGTTACTGCAGTGCTATGTACTTTGTAAAAATCTCACCGCGAGAACTTAGGTGCAGTGAGCGGGAAGTAAGCTCTGTCATTCCCTAATGGTATGGATTGACAATATTAAGTGCTCACTTCACTTATGATTTCATGGTGACATTTTTACAGAATCGACCGGCACATCCTAAGTCTTGGTCAAAGCAATATATCCAGTTATATACAAGGTCATTTATTCAGAAGCTCTAAACCTATACTATGTGTATACAGTGTCCAATTTCTTCGGCACACACCCAATTCCCGTAAAAAACACAAGATAAATTGAACGTCACCATTAAAATGTATCGAGTCATTTCGGATAAGTGACGAATAATTAATTAAAACGTTTAATTAATTACTCGGCTAAAAGCGTTGTTAATAAACGATGAAAGGCCTTGGACTTGCACGTTGCTGTAGATACCGCTATCGGTACACGGGCGATATATAATTGCCAAATTGTTGCCGACACACGGTGCTTTATCCTCACTGCGTATTGGATAAAATTACTAAAATAATCTATGCGGGACCTTACTATGTTTTAGAAAAAATTTTGCTCGATCGAGTAAACCCCCTTTTAAATATGATTTGAATAAAACACTCGATAGCTTAAAAGACATGGATTATATAAAAAAACATACTAGTCACTGCTGATATTGGATTCAATTGCTAAGTACAACTGCCGTACGATTCTGTAACCATCTCACCGTGAAAGCTTGGGTGAAGTGAGCGTGGAGTGAGCTGTCATTCGCTAGGGATTAACACTATTAAGTGCTCACTTCACTTATGATTTCACGGTGAGATTTTTACAGAATCGACCGGCAGTTATCAGGGTGGTTATAAATGCTGTAAGCTGTCACGTCACGATGCTTTCTATAGAATTGTAATCGTGGTCTCTTTGAATCCTTCAGCCTTAGAAATAAGCCAGTCAACTGTACTCGGTGATTTTGTCGGCCCAGTAATACTCCAAAGTTGCCTGTATATCTCCACCATTTGGCTTTGTTTTTGCTCCATGTTGCACATCAAGTATTTATGTTTATTGTGTAGGTGGAGGCATTCTCTTTGTGATCTTAGTTTTGGACAATAGTGTTAATTAGGTAGAAAAGGGAACTGGAAGACTGTGGGTGCGTGGGTGTAGTGTGTGTGGGAGGTTCCCGAATGGGTTTACCTCCTCGTCAACGCCTGAATTATTTCGTGAAGGATGTTATTGATGTAGGTGTAAAAGTAGGCACTTACTATAAATATCCTGTTTCTTGAATGCTTATTTCACTCGTTAAATTAAACCTTACATTGGGAATGCAGAGGGATGAGAGGCTTGTGGCTAAGTAATAACAGCCGCACGGGTCGATCGATCAGGTTAAGCTACGCTTGCCGCGGTTGGTCCGTGGATGGGTGACCATCTTCACATACCAAGACCCCCTCCGTGCCTCGGAAAGCACGTTATACCGTTCGTGATTCGTGGATCTTTGACAGTCGTTACGGGTCGTCAGTAGCCCGAAAGTCTGACAACCAGTCTTACCTAGGGGTACCGTATTACCCAGTAACTGGGTTGTGGAGGTCAGATAGGCAGTCGCTCCACGTAAAATACTGGTATTCAGCTGCATCCGGTTAGACTGGAAGCCGACCCCAACATAGTTGGGAAAAGGCTAGGCTGATGATGATTGGGAATACAGAGCTCAACATGGCCGGATAATAATATAATTCTACCATGAATTTAATATTTTTGTTTCCTTCTATTAGTCATAGATTCCTTATTTTACTTGGACCCTATCTGTACAATAAATTATAGAAAGAAAGAAAGAAAGAAAGAAAGAAAATACATTTATTTAGCACAGACTGTAAGACACACAGTACACTTGAGACATACATCAGATAAAAACAAATAATAATCAAATAACAAAGTGTAAAGTCCGATGTAAGAAATTAAACAGGAAGGTGTGCCTCACGGCTGCGCCAAAAAGGCCCAGTTCAGCAAAAATGCCAGACAACTGGTGCCTGACGCTGGTTTTCAACTGGACCAGATTTGTGAGGTAACGGATGCATATCAGTTTTATACTAGAACGTGACTTGTGTATGCATACTTAAATAAATAAAAAAAATATAAAATTGTGTCAGATAAAAACAATAATGAGTATGTATAAATAGTGCGATATAACAAAATATAAACAACAAAAGTAATATTGCAAAAAAAAATTGTAATAATAATAATAAACAAATAGTGATAAATACATAAATGAGATGAAGGTTATGTAAACAGAGAAATTCTTCGAAACTAGTCAGAACAAAAACCTGTTTTAAACGATGCCTGCCTTCCACGTTGCAACACATTGTCACAATAAATTATTAATTCATGCACTACAATATCATCGTATCTACAATACGCTGCAAGCAGCCGAGCCCGGCGGACTATTTATGGACAGTCTGTAACTTGTGTGTGTTTTTATTTTGACTTAGCCATGGTTTGCATTGGGTTTAAACTAATACGATGGATATAACGTTTATAAACAATTCAGCTAAAACATTTTTTGGCGAAAGTGAAAATGGAATTAAAAGACATTCACAAATAAACGAACAATATAAGGATGAAAAGGTAAGCGCTAGTCGATAGTAACATTATTTGCAGTGGAAAAAAAAGATAAAAAAAGTGAAAAAGTGAAAAACACCTACCCCCTTTTAATTTTCCGTCTTCTTTCTACAGTCCTAGATATGTCAACTCACAGACCGCACAAATATTCGTTCACTGCCATGTCTCGGTGAAAGATGGGTGAAATGGCGCCATCATCTCGACATCGTACGTCTCATTCGTGTGCAAGTAGGCCAGGTAACATTGGGTACGTTGACAAGCAAACATGTTTCAGCAATGCATAAGTTGAATACGTATAAACGTAGATTTTAATGTGTTCCTCTTGTATTTTACAGGTCTCACATCTGCGAAAGGGACGCAGCGGTGCCGCGGATATCGCAACTACAACCAACCATCGCGCTGAGGATACAGGGGACATCAGGCAGCTAACCGAGCCGAGCGTGAGCATGAGCAAGAGAAATTCCCAGCAATGAACTGTATAGTATTGTAACAGCTATTTACGTTTTTGTGCATCTTTTACCGACAGAAACACTGACATATACTCAAGTGGGTAGGTACATACATCATATAATTGAAACATTTAGTGTGACCATATCTAGCTTCCTCTGCGCTTCCATGAGGTACTGCCGTAAGCGTCGTCTAAAAACGTCAATTGTTTTAATTACTCTTATCGGTGGTGGCAAGTTATTCCATACTTTGGAAGCCGCATAGCGAAAACTGCCCCTGAAAGCGGCCGTACCCTGAGACTGAGTCGAGAGTTGTTGTGAGCATAGCCTTCTTTCGCATTCCCGTCTACTCGTAATCCAACTTAGCTTGTTATAAAGGTAGTCCGGTTTTTGATATTTAACCACACCGAAGAGAAGGCAAGCCAAGTGAAGTTTGCGTCTGGACTTCATCTTCAGTGTAAAGTGCTTGTTTAGAAAAGGAGTTACATGGCTTCTGCGAGGAATATTGTAGCAAAACCGAGCACAAGCGTTTTGTACCCTTTGGATGAGGCGGTCTGTACGAGCTAATAGTCGCGGACCGTAGACCGTGTCAGCGTAGTTCAACCTGGACAGAACCAGGGTTTCCACCAGCTGTTCCCGTAGTTTTTCGGATAAATAAGGCCTCATATTATATAAGACCTTTAGGCGATAAAAACAGTTTCTAACCGAGTCCGCTACATGTTTCTCGAAACGCAGGTCTTTATCCATAATGACACCTAGATTCCGCGCTTCATATACTCGCTCAATAGGTTCGCCCATAAGTTTTAAGTCAAAGGTCACAGGTAGTCGTGCCAACTGCTGTCTGGTGCCAAATACCATAAATTTTGTTTTTATTGGATTTAACGACAGGCAGTTCTCCTCTGACCAGGCGGCGATTCTTTGAAGATCATGGTTAAGATCTATAATGGCACTATTGTACTCATCTGGTCTAAAAGATATATAAAGTTGGACATCGTCGGCGTATATATGGTATTTGCATTTCTGGAGACACGTTATAATATCCGCACAGTACAAAATAAAGAGAATTGGGCCCAATATGGAACCCTGAGGGACTCCTCTCTGTACAGAGATACGTGACGATCTAAGGGTAGTACCGTCAGCCATGCGCAAGTCGACAAGTTGCTCCCTATTAGTTAGATAGCTGCGGAACCATTGTACAGCGCTGGCGTCGAAACCATAATAATTTAACTTAGATAGTAATAGCGGAATATTTATTGCGTCAAATGCACGGGAAAAATCGAGTAAAACCATTAATGAGCACATTCCCCTATCTTGGGCAGATAATATATTATCCGTAACATCCAGTAAAGCGGTAGATGTACTTCGTTGCTTTCTGAAACCAGATTGTAAATCAGGCAGGACGTTATTATGTTCCAAAAATTGTGTTAATTGGCGGCTAACGACTTTTTCTAATACTTTCGATAGACATGGTAATATACTTATAGGGCGTAGGTCTTTTAAAGTAGATGGATTAGAATTTTTTGGCAAGGGCCTAACGGAGGCAATTTTCCATAGGTCGGGGAACGTAGACGTCACTATGGAGCAGTTTATTATGTCCGTTACAACAGTTAACGTACGCGGCAGGGTCATGTTAATCATATCCAGGGTAATATTGTCATAACCTTCAGCGTTACTTTTAAGGTTAGAGACAACGCGGGAGATCTCGTTCTCTTCCACTGGATAGATTGCGAAAATTTCTTCACCATGTCTATGATTTTCAAAGTAGTTTAAAAGTGATGTGCTTGCCACTGGGTTTCCGGGGACAATTAAAAAGTTGTTATTAATGAGGTCAGGATCTGTAAAGTGCGACGGTAGTTCTTGCGTGGGCTTATAGGGCGATAAGGTGGATTTTAAATTTTTCCATAATAATTTTGGGTTTTTTATTTTATTATTTATGTTGTGCTTAAAGTACGCAACTTTTTCATTGTACAACGAACTAATCACTAAGTGTTTTAGCTCTTTGTAATATTTTTTTTTAGAATCTGCTTTCGTTTTCCTATAGCTATTTAGTGCATCGTCACGTAAACGCATCATCACTTTAATTATATCTGTAATCCACGGATACGACTTTTCCTTTACAGTACACGTCTTGATCGGTGCGTGAACATCAAACAGGGAAGTTATAAGGGTGCTAAAGACGTGGACCATATCGTTAACGTTATCAAGCGACGAAATAATTTCCAAGTTTAACGACGATAAGTCTAAATTAAAGCTTTCTGCGCACACATTTTTAAGAGGCCGAAATTTTACTAAGTATGGTTTGAACTTGTCACGCTTAATGTGAAATTCGCCAGATACAATCGAATGGCCGTTGATTGAGCCGAAAGGTACTACTGTTGTATTTCTTGCTCTTAGGTCAGTACATAGGAGGTCGATAAGGGTTTCACTGGATGATGTAAAGTGGGTAGGAGTTGTGACCAATTGTGAAAGACTGAGACAATTCAAAAACTCATTAATATTCTTAGTTTTTATCCCATTTGTGTCTAGCAAATTCACATTGAAGTCGCCTAGCAAAATGTAGTGGTCGCAATTTCCCAATGAACTAATGGAATCCGTTATGGCATCTAGAAAAAGGACCAGGTCATGCCATGGTGGTCGGTAGGCTGTACCTATAGCAATTTTTTTGCCATTCATTGAGATAGTTAACCACATTTGTTCGACCGATTCGAACCGTGGATCGCTCGCACCAGTCCATGTACGCGCGCTCAAACCCCGCCGCAGATAAAAACCGACGCCCCCACCACGACCCGAGCGCACACTCGCTGGCCGCGGCATGTGACGCAGACGGTAGCCCGGCACCACCGGAGCGCGCCCCTCCTCGCCCGGTCGTAACCAAGTCTCGTTAATGGCCATAACGTCAAAACAATGTCTGTCGAGTGCATCAATCAGGTTATCATGACCTGTACCCAATGAACCAGCATTAAGAAGACCAACTTTAAGAAACTTTTCTCCTTTAGTCATCGTTATAATAATATAAAATAATTTCGTCATTTAACAATATCAGTGCACATTCAGTAGTTTCAATTCTAATTTCAAATAATATTATTAGTTGTAGTCCAATCATTTTAAACAGGGAAATAATGAACATAATTAACTGAAAATAAAGCCAAGGCAAGCTGCGGTAAGTAAGTAATAGTTTTGTAAAATTAATTAGAAGATTGGTAATAAGTAGGTGTAGGTAATGATGTGTAGTGTTATAATAAAACCGGTTTACGTATATTTGAGTGAGGCGCGCCGCGACTGCCGCGAGACACACACTTACCAATATGAATAGCAGATAGTAGCAACATGAACTTAATGTTTTAGAAATGCTCACATTTACTACAAAAAAACTTACTTTTAGAATCAGCGTGATAGTATAAGAAAGTATGACAAACAAACAATTGACAAACACCTTACGAACTAGACAAATAATCGGTTTAACAAAACAAAAAACAAATGAAAATGGAATTTTAAAGTGCGCCATTGCCGCTATTACCGAGTGCCGGTCCGAAGGTGCGCCGTAAGTCAGCCTCGCAGCGGATCTGGCAAGTGGCATCTCCAGGTTTGTACCGGGCGAGTATACGGCCTCGTTTTGACCATACAAATTGCCAACCGAGGCGACTCCCGGCTTCACGAGCGCTCCGAAACAACTCCCGGTTCACCTTCGTAAGGCGCTCGTTCACGTAAAAACGCGTCGCAGGTCCCGGCAAATCCAGGTCCGCGGTAGTAATGCCGCGACGCACTCGTGCACCCTCCAGAAGTTCGTCACGCAGGTCGCGGCGCGCGAGGCGCACGACGAGGAAGCGGGGGCGGGTCTCCACAGGCGCCGTCGCCTGCGTCGCGTTGATGCGCCTACCACCGACACGTTCGGCGCTCACTATGTCGCGTGCTTTGATCTTGACGCCAATCTTAGACGCAACTAATATCGCCGTGTGAATTGGATTTTCACCACTCGTCTCGGGTATGTTAGATATCTGGATATCGTTTGCGAGCAGCTCCTGGTCTCGGTCATTAATATCGCTCCGCAGTTGTGATATTAAATCATTTACCTCCGACGATGCTTCGGGCTGAGGTTGTTTATTTTCTAACACAGCTACTCTCTCCTCCAGATTACTCATCCTATCGTTAGTTGCGTTTAGAGAGGATCTTAGCTCAGACAGATCATCACGGAGCAACTGAAACTCTTTCCGCACCGTGTTCAAAAATTCCTCCCTGAAAAGGCTTAACTCTGCCCTGAGGATGTCCAGGTTGAGCTCCTGTGTGGTATCTAGGGCTGTGTTGTTTATGGGGCTGGTGTCCATCAGGTTAACAAGGCTTTCCTCGTGTTCAGCTGGCGCTGGTGTACGTGGCCTTACCGGCGATTCAGTCTGGTTGTCCCTCACCAGGTTCTTATTACACTCAGGACAGTTCCAGGGGGTCGTTAAAGGGCCGGTATGCTTTATACCCACGCACGCTCGATGGTACCAAGACCTACATTTGTAGCAATTTGCGGCTTCTGTCGACGACAGAAACTTGCCACAGCCACCGCACTTAGCCATGGTAAACTTGTTGTCAATTTGTGTTATCGATCAGACCAAGTAGTACACCAATAAGGCAACAGATGGCGCTGTTTTGAGAAACTCGTTTATGGCGGTTTTCACGGAGTGTATGGGGACGGATAGACACCATAGGCTGAGTACAGTATCGGCCTAAAGGTGCGCACACACTAAAGTTTGGTCACAGGTTGTTTCCCGCTTACGAACAAAACACTGTTTATTTTCCTTCGGGTGTCAGGTACTTTAAACTATTATTAGGGATCGATAAAACGTTTTTAAAGTTTATTATATTTAAGACAGCACATAAACACTGGAAAATATTGTTACTTGTAAGTTGCACTTATACACTTATTTCCACAATAAACTTTTGCAAAACAAACTTGTTTTTTTATTTTATTTCGCGAGAAGTAAACAGAGAGTTTATGACTGATTTGCATCCGTATACCGACCTTTATACTGAATTATTTCCCTGCACTCTTTGAACCAAAATTTTTTAAGATCGCTCTACAAGCCTGGCTACAAAGCCAAACATATACCGCCACCAAACTTAGGCACATTCATAAAAACCTCCCAACATAATTTTACTTTTTAATCGTTTAATTTAGTTTTACTCTAATAATAAGCTCACTGATTGTATGAAACTTTTGTAGCTTGCTGTGATATCAGATGTAAGCTATGAAATATTTGAACAGGAACAGAAGGTGTGAACAGGAGGGTGTGTGGGGGGTATGAACAGGTGGGGAACTGGTGACCTGTGTTACAGATGTTACTACCTACCACAGCCACCAGCGATCCACAACCAAAAATCGTTAGATATTTCTTGTGTGTACAATATTGTTTGTATTTTTTTGGCTTGTGGTGAGAAATAAACACTTTTTATCATTATTATTACATTTTTGTCATTTCTCGGGACCCTGGACCTTTGGAAGGCGTACGAGAGGCCGAAGCGAACTCGCACAGGCCCTTATTATTATTATTATGATTATTATCCATTATTAGTGGAAGAAATCTGCAGTGCTATTCTGTAAAAATCTCACCGTGAGAACTTAGTTGAAGTGAGCGGGAAGTGAGCTGTCATTAGGAATTAACATTATTGACACTGCTCACTTCAAGCTCACTTATGATTTCACGGTGAGATTTTACAGAATCGACCGGCAGATGGTCAACTCCCGTAAATAAAAACGTTCAAAACCTAATCGCAATCTCATCTCAGCGACAATAAAAGACTTTCAAAAGTTTCGGTAAATTAGAGGTATTTTGAAGCAGTGGTGGCTCAATGGTATCGTCCCCGACTTACGGCTTCTAGGTCGTGAGTTGGAACCCAGACAGGCACTTTTTTATTTTTTTTTACTTATTTATTTATTTTATTATTTATGTACACACAGTAAAAAATATATGGATATGACATAAATATAATTATTTGTTATGTATTTGTTATTTATTTATTTATTTGTTGAACATAGGTACAATAGTGATGTTATATAATGATATAATAGTGCGCTATGTTAAGCCAGAGGGCGTACAAATGTTTGTGATTTAGCAATCAAGCCAAACAAGTCTCAACAGTAAAATAAAAATGAAAATAAGCCTGGATGGAAAAAAAATAACTATATAGAATTTCACATTTTGACAAATTAATTAATAATATTTGGCAATAGAAACCAATGTCAATAAGACTGAAAAAAAAATAAAATACAAAATAAAATGAAAAACTAACAATAACACTATTTCAATATACAGTACTAATGTCAGTATACAGACGTCAATATATAATAGTAATGTCAATAATTATACAAAACTTATGTCAAGAAAAACAATAGATGTAATTTATTAGCATGTCAACATTCAGCCATTAGATTTTTGTCTGTTATGAATTCCGAAATACTGTAATATGCTTTGTTCACAAGTAAGGATTTTAGCCGTTTCAGGCAGCGACGCTAAGCAGTTAACCTTCAAGCGGGCGCGCGGACATTTGTAACGCCAGCGGTCGCGCGTAACCTAAAAGACCTATAGGATATTTCAGGGATTTAAAACACTAATTATTTAATATTTTTTGTATTTATCACATTATCATTATGTTAGGACATAAACAAAATTATAAAATCAAAATAATATTCTAATTTTCTTTGGATTTGTAAGCAATTTGGCATCATAAATGTATCGAGAATCGATCGCATCGCGGTCGATTCGACGCCGCGCGCCCGCTTGAAGGTTAAATATCCCTCCGTAGCAACTGGACGTATGACTGGCGCCATACAAAATACACTTTTGTACAGACGCCAGCACATCAAGCTACTACAATCTGTCAAATTTCTTTAATAGATTTTCAACTTTATCTCTAAAGCATAAGGTTCAAAGTCAATTGGGAAAATTTCACAGTTTCGGGTAGCTTGATGTGCTGGCGTCTGTACATTAATGCTGTGTGGGACCTTCTTACGCATAATCTGTTGTTATCCCGTCGACTTCGGTTATTAATGTCTGACATTTTTTTAAACAACTTTGGATTGGTCCTGACAAATACAGGAACCTCAAAAAATATATAAGGATGGAAGAATCAAAATTTTAAATTTAATAAACAATGGTTTACACGTATCTATGACCTGCAATCCAAACATTGTCCTGACACACTTTTTTGTGCTTTAAAGATTATTTCCCTATTATACACAAAGTAAATTGCCGCTTGCGATTGAACCCACGGCCTACAACTCGAAATCCGAGGCTGTTGTCACTGGGCCACCACTCCTCCACGCCCAGCTGTAAGTGCTTAACTATCTCGCACCGACAAAAACTTGTCTACTTATAATAATTAAGTAAAATAAGTTAGAGGCCAGTTTTAATGGGTAATACAGTTAAAAACGTAATAAAGAACTGCTGACGACATTAATTTGCATAACCCTTTCATGGCCCTACTAGTCATTGTATTTTGAATTGTGCCTCGTTTAAACTGTTAAGAATAAAAAGCAATACCATTAAATTTAACTCCACTGCCTACTCAATCACGGAACACTATTTTGTTAGTCAGTATATTTATTTAAACTTTTCGCACACAAAAAGGTACAAAGACGGACTTAATGCCTTAGGCATTCTCTACCAGTCAACTAAGGGTGGTGAAGAGATTAGATGTCAGGTGCTTTGGTTGAACCGAACAATGATAAAAAAAACCTTTTTAAATAATACCTGCATCTAATGGAATTTTGATCATCAGAGATGTGTAAGTTATGTAAATGGTACACCACAGACTACCGGCAGTATTGTCTCTAAATCGATTCAAAGGTTGTCTTTAAAATATCGCTTCTAACGATAATACCGCCCATTGTGTCACCACTTGTAAAACTTCTACATTTATAGTATTCTACTATATTCTGCCCATCGTTCTTTGCTCTGTTATAAACCTACCATTGCACTTCTGCAATATATAATAACTTATTCTATGCTAGTAGTCCAGTGATCAAAGCTAGTTAAACAATAGATGCGGCGAGTGAAGTGTCAATCTTAATGTGTTTGATTAAGTCTGATACAGTGTGACCCCTTTCGTTGTAAATTGAACGGTTGATAAGGTCCAGTTATCGTGTTGAATCATAATATCAGGAAGACTTTCAACCCGCAGAATTGTGTACTTATCAAGTCGTTGTGTTCTGCGGCCTTAAATAAATACGGGCATGTTTATGACAGCCTGTGTAACGAGCATTGAATAAAGAAGAATGACGTCATTTTGCAGCCGCTATTATGATAGCATCGCTTTCCTACGTAACCTAAGATTTACAGAATAAAATTAGATTTTCAAACGAAATCTTCATGTATGAATGTGCATGCTGTTTATGTAGCGCAAAATACGACATATTTGCCACGTTTGCGAAAAAAATAAAATATATCTTAAGATTTCGTCGAAATATTCAACACACGCGCGTGGGCAATCCTTGCTAAAGTTGCGTATGAGTAACATGGATATCATGCCGCACGCGTGGCAAGCTTGTAACGCGTTAAACGTGTTCAAACAAAATCATCATGTATGTAAGCACTGGCGCCACTTACTAATCCCATCTAAACGCTCCACAGAACAGTAAAGTTATCAGGTGCTACACAGCGATGTCTTAATCTTTAACGAGTTTACTTCTGCCCATCTTTGAAACTTTTACGTTCTGATTATTCTTGTAATTAGCTAACACTTTTAGGTATTTAGTTCTTCTATAGCAGTTGGTTTCTATTTAGGAATCCGCGGGATGTGAGAAGCGCAGGGGGCAATTTCTTGACACACTATCCAGTAGTAATGACTTTAACTTTGACAGTTCAACAACATTCATTGCGTTATTTATGTTGTTGTGCAGACAAATATTTCGAACATATGAAGCAATGGATAAAAAATATCGTTCATAAAGATTCAGATTGAAAATGTGTTAGGGTTCCGGTCGAAGAGGCAACGCTTGGGGACGTCTGTGTCCAACAGTGTACGTCTTTAAGCTGTAATGATGATGATGAGAATTATAATGGTTGGCATGCACGGAGTCTCCGTTTGTGCCTGGGTGACAGTAGGTTCGCCAGCTGTTATATGAGACTTCAGATTGTCCGGTGAAATATGGGTGTGCATTATGCATACGTCTTTCACTTCGAGGATACAGGCATGTCATTATGTTATGTTTGCAGCGTGAAAGTTATTAAATATTACAACCGTATATACAGGGTTACTGGTAACTCGACGTATTCCTTGCAGGACATCATAGTAGGGTTAAAATGCAACAAATTAAGCCACCAAATGTTCTACCGAAGTTCAGTAGTTTTTGAGTTAGTAAGGGTTTTAGATTTTTTGTGAAAAATCCCAGATTAAATTATTTGAACCCAATTTGAAAATTATTCACGGGGCGGCTGTACTGAAATTGGAGTTATTATCATAGTTGATGCCGCAGCGGATCGTTTTTAATAATTAAAAGTTCAAAATGACTAAAACTTTGGTGAAGATCACTAATCAAACATTTTTTTTTTTTTGTAATATTTGCTATTACTTCATACAAAATGTTGTCTTAGCACAAAAAAAAATACTACACCAGGTTCACAAATTATTAGTAAAATATCAATGTCTTATCAGCTATCCAAAAAGGTATGAAAGTTAATACAAAGTCTTGGACTGCATTATGAAAATCGTTTTTGATTTAGTACAAGAAGGTGTTTATTCGGAAAATCAAATTAAACAATTTCGTGAAAATTATTATTATTTTTAATCAATATCAATTTGTGGTCTTTAATAACATGTATTTCACACGTCTTGTTCGAAGTGCTGCCCTCGGTTTCGAATACATGCTCTTATTCGCTTCCTCACTTCGGTTTTTGTGATTCTTGATGTGATTGTGGTCCTCATCTGGTCCACCGCATCTGTTATTCTCTCCCTTAGTTCTTCAATTGAATTTACGGGGGTCACATAAACTAGGTCTTTCATATGACTCCAGACGTAAAAGTCTAGCGGCGTCAGATCAGGGCTTCGTGCAGGCCACGGAATCGGCCCACCGCGCCCAATCCATCGGTTTGGATAGTTTTCATCCAGCAATTGTCGAATTGTGATGCGGAAGTGGGCTGGACATCCGTCATGTTGGTATATCATGTTTGCCCTTCTTTCTTCGGGTACATCCGTGAGCAGTGCTGCTAAATGATTTCTTAGGAAATCTTCATAAAGTTCCCCATTTAATGTTCGGGGTAAAATATGTGGGCCTATTAATTTATCGTCGATAATACCCATCCAAACATTAAGCGAGAACTTACGCTGCGATGCGGTTGGTTTCAGTCTCTTAGGGTTTCCTTCTCCCTTCGGTGCCCAGTAATGTAAATTGTGGTAATTTGTGATACCATCACGGTCAAAACATGACTCATCGGTCCACAGAATGTTTTTCAAAAAGTTTTCACTTTCGGCATCGGCATTTAGCATGAAACGACAAAATTCAAGCCGTCTCTGCGGATCTCCCTCTTCTAATGACTGCACGGGTTGGTAGTGGTATGGATGTCGGCCTGACAAGTGAACTACAGACCAGACTTTCCACTGTGACATACCAAGCTCACGCGCTACGATGTTTGTAGATATGTTGGGCTCGTCAATAAAACGTTGAAGAATCAGCTCCTCGTCCTCAGCCGTGTATCTCCGAGAACGACCAGTGTCAATTTGCCTGCTTCTTTGAACACTGCCAGTTTCAGATAATCGCCGATAAGTCGATCCGAAGACACTAACGTGGGGGAGTCGGCGGTTTGGAAAGCGCAGTTGATATGATCTTCGCGCCTCAGCAGCGTTACCGTCACAAAGTCCGTAACAGTACAATATGTCAGCGTATTCTTGATTAGAATATGCAGCCATAGTCAGCACTTATGAACGCACAGCACAACACAAGAGCAAGATATGGGGCAACAGTCAGGGATATAGCCCCAGATAACAAAACACGAACTTGCGCAACGTAGAGTTGTAACTAACTAACGCTGACGACCAGATTTTGTGAAGTCGCACCCTGTCTCGTACCGAGGGAACAATAGTGACCAATCATAAAGCTTGCCGAGTGTTTGGAATTCAAACGCAGGTAAAAACTACGAATAATACGACGGTCGACCTATTGTTCTAGAACAATAGGTCGACCGTCTCGCAATTTTACCTGCTCCCCATAAAACTTCTATATACCTTTTTGGATAGCTGATAAGACAAGGATATTTTACTAATAATTTGTACACCTGGTGTAGTATTTTTTTTTGTGCTAAGACAACATTTTGTATGAAGTAATAGCAAAAATTACAAAAAAAAAAATGTTTGATTAGTGATTTTCACCAAAGTTTTAGTCATTTTGAATTTTTTAATTATTAAAAACGATCCGCTACGGCGTCAACTATGATAATAACTCCAATTTCAGTACAGCCGCCCCGTGAATAATTTTCAAATTGGCTTCAAATAATTTAATCTGGGATTTTTCACAAAAAATCTAAAACCCTTACTAACTCAAAAACTACTGAACTTCGGTAGAACATTTGGTGGCTTAATTTGTTGCATTTTAACCCTACTATGATGTCCTGCAAGGAATACGTCGAGTTACCAGTAACCCTGTATTTAGTATGTTTATTCCAAGCGTACATGTTTAGACCAACGCGCTTATTCTATCACTGGTTTTTCGAAACAAAAAACCTAATAGGAATAATTTGAAAGCTCATTCTAAATTTGCTCGATTGTTCAAATGCAACCAGAGTTCTTTTTCTGCCAGCCTGCACCACATGAGGTCGAACTTTGCAGACAACCTTTACAGTAGATATGCCTATTTTTTTTTATATCCTATTGTTCGGGCGCCTCCGGCAATCTTCGGCTGCTGTCGTGGACAGCGTCAGCGTCAGTCAAATTACTGTCTATGGCATTTTAGTTAAAGTCCTTAGTTAGGTCCCTAACACCTATATTGTATCTTTTTGCTGGGCAAACGCCTCCTATTTTTCCTTCCAAATCTCTCTGTTTTGTGCGATCTCTGGCCATTTTGACCCTGGAAGCATGATTAAAAATGCCCATAGAAAAATAGGCATTTTCTATGGGCATTTTTCAACAACAAAAAAGAACTGCAAATCTTGGATCTCCCTAAAAATCTATAGAGATATGAGGAAACGGGTGTAAAGTTCACTCATCCTCCATAGAAAAGAGAGCCGGAGGATCCTCCATCCTCCGGCCAGACGGGTGTCGTGTCTGGTGGGCACTGTCCCGAAGATTGATGTCGGGACGTTGTGTATATGCTAGTTGCGCAGCAAACTCTGTTTGCGCGAAGCCAGATTATTTTTTCCCGGTGATGCGTAGTTCACATGTGGCGATCTAGATGCCGCCACAAGCTTACAAATAGTAAATAGTAACAGTTATTGGCATTATCACCACCAGTTTATTCGGAGTTTGTCTGCTAATGTTCTATCACATCACAAAGAAATATAGTGAAATGGTACGAGCGTACCAACGTGTCAAGTTTTAATTTAAAAGATAAAGGACTTTTTATTTCTCTCTTGTTATTAGTACTTATAGCTCGAAGACGTAGCTGAACGTTGTCAAGGAATGATAAGAATAAGAAACATGTTTGGAATAAATTATTAGAAGTTTCTTTAGTCTTCGACTGAATCATTTGTTCACAGGAAGTGCTACAGTTCCCTGTTATAGTATTTCCGTAATATTATTGCTATTTTCTACGCGACACAATCATAATTTCATACGTATTTGTTGAAGTCTAAAATAACCACTTTTGTATACCTAATCAGTGTATAATGCTCCCACTGCTGGGACACTGATTTCCTCTCTGTAAAAGGGCCGTAATCCACCACGCAGTCATTCGAAGAGATGTAGCATCTACCAAACCGCATGGGGTTGGTAGATGCTACATCTCTTCGAATGTTTGGTTCTAGAACACATACATACATGCTGGTTTCTTCACGAATCACTATTTAAGCTTTTCCATAGAGTTGCAAACCAAGAAATAAATTAAAATTTCGTTGCTGATGGGGGACCCCCATCAGCAACGAAATTCCTGACAGATACATGCTGCGATTTTCATTTCTCGAATTTTCATTGCAAAATTGCAATAATGAGACAATAGAACTCACTTAAGATTTAAAACAAATAAGTTTTAACAAAATTTAGGTATGGGAATTCAATATTGAGAGTATACACCCGCACCGCACACACAGAGGGGCCCGTGGCTAAATAATAACAGCCACATAGATCGATCGATCAGGTTAAGCTACGCTTGCCGCGGTTGGTCTGTGGATGGGTGACCATTTTTACATACCGAGACCCCTCCGTGCCTCGGAAGGCACGTTAAGCCGTTGGTCCCGGCTGTCATTCGTAGATCTTTGACAGTCGTTACGGGTAGTCAGAAGCCCGAAAGTCTGACAACCAGTCTTACCTAGGGGTATCGTATTACCCAGTAACTGGGTTGTGGAGGTCAGATAGGCAGTCGCTCCATGTAAAATATTGGTATTCAGCTGCATCCGGTTAGACTGGAAGCCGACCCCAACATAGTTGGGAAAAGGCTAGGCAGATGATGACACCCGCACCGCACAATGCTCATATATAATTATTGAAAGAGAAAGAGAGAGAGACAGATAAAGCCGCATGGAAGGCCCCTATACAATTCACACCAAGGAAACAATTCGGTACACACGGCGACACATGAATCGATAAATTTCCAGTTTTAGCTGACCTCGCATTGTAAAGGTATTTCGTACAATCAGAAATCAGCTTATACTGGATATGTAAAGCTTAATGTGCAGCCGTGCGTACAGTACTACCTAATACACAACCGTGTGCACAAATATCGAAATTGACCAATAATACAGAAACTAATTCGCCGTCTGAATCCAAAACCTATTTGCTTTACGCTAGAATTAAAGTGCTAGTGAACTAAAATCAACGAATTGCAACAATACAGAATGCATCGAACAAGCCTATCTGAGTTTTCAATTAACTATTTCAGAGGGGATACAAACAGGTTAAGTGGGTTCAAAATGTAGACTAATAGAGTAGCTTAAATACTTAAATAGAAGCTCATGTGTAATGCAGGCATATAAATTACGAATAAACTAAGCTGCGAAACTCTATTTGCCTATTTGCTCGAAATAGCCCCAATAAGGTCGCTTGAGGTTGAAACTACGTTTTACAAATGTACTATGTAGGTAAAGTCAGGGCAATTAATTGTTAAGCAAATTGACACTGCAGTCCGGCCGTCGAGGGAATATGTTCATGACACATATCAGTGCGACAATTCTAGTAGCTAATAAAGACCAACAGTCTGAGCAGTGGGGGGCCAGTGATAACGGACACAGTTTACGAGTAGGTGTAGTTCATAGGTTCAAACCCAGACAGGCGCTTTACTTTGTGCAAATTAATTAATCACCACTATTCTCAAAACGGTGACGGAAAACATCGTGTGGAAACCGGCATGTCCTAGAATCAAAAAAACATGTGACATCTACCAACCCACACACCCGGTCGATTCTGGAATAATCTCACCGTGATAACTAAGGTGAAGTGAGCTTAGAGTGATCTGTGAGTCATGCTGATGCTAGGGATTGACACTATTGACGAGTCACTCCACGCTCACATCACCCAAGTTTTCACGGTGAGATGGTTACAGAATCGCACGGCGGGCCCGCACCGTTATCCACCGATTACGGCTCACTCCCTCTCACAGAGAGGAAGCCTGTCTCCCAGCAGTGGGAACATTATAACCTGATTATGATGATTAAAGCTCAAATTCGCAAAACACGTATTCGTTTGTATGAAACTGACATGTTTCAAGAACGCATTCTCTCGTCGGCCAAACTGTAGGTCAATTTCCCGCATTAAAGCTATTTCATACCAAAGAATGACAGTAGTGATTTGAATATACGAACAAATGTTTCTTTTTTGAATATATTTGTAACGGTATCTACAACGCCACATGCGAACTACGCGTCGTACTGACGTCACGCAAAATCCTGCATCTCGCAAGCAGAGTTTACCGTGCAACTAGTTTACATACAACGGCCCGACATGAATCACAACACCGACGGGTGTTGTAGTCGGATTCACTCATCCTCCCTTTTCTATGGAGGATGAGTGAACTTTACACTCTGTTCTTCATACCTCTATATATAATATTTCATATTTGAAAAGTGTCAGCGTTCTTCGAGCGCCAAAAGATCCTTGTAGCACAGTGCTTTAATCCGACATCCGATACAAAATCCTGCTGGTCTATTCTCCAAAAATCTGACCGTGAAAACTCATGCTAAGAAGGAACAGTGGGGTTTCAGGCGGTAGGAATCTGACATAACCCTCCGTTCTCCCCAGACGGAAGGTGTCCATGAGGATTTCCATACGAACAAAAAAAAGTTGAAGTTGAACCTTGAAATGAGCTGTCATTTCCACCTGCTGTTAGGATTTGAAAAAGAAAAAAAAAAGTAGAAAGAAAATACGTTTCTTTGGCATTATTTACAGCTCAGTTCAAGTTGAATATATAATACCTTAGTCATAACGGTGAGATTTTTACCGAATAAATCGGCTGCACCCAAATTGCGTATTAAATTCGGAATGACATTCCCTTTCATTTTTACGACACTGCAGGTTTTTTCTTCAATTTTCTAATAACGAATACGTTGTAACCTTAGTAGCATACAATTCCACAGCCAAAACCGGAACATACTATTGTAGCAGCACTACTTCCCTAGACGAACTCTTTCAAAAGGAACTTTGCTACTAATACGTTTTTAGGGTTCCGTACCTAAAGGGTGCCAATGGAACCCTATTGCTAAGGCTCCACTGTCCATCTGTCTGTCACAGGGCTGTATCATGTGAAACGTAATAGGTAAACAATTGAAATTTCAGATTGTTTACCACTATGGCTCCTATAACAAGAAATGAAAAAAATAAAATAAAATTTAAAAATAATTTAACCATACAAGAGACATGTTTTTAGTAAAGTACCTGTTTAAAAAAAATGTAGTATTTTAATATTGTCCGGTGGTACGGGTCTCGCGTATGTTCACTTGCAAAGAGGAATTCCGGGAAGTCTGAAGTTCAAATATACCGAAGAGATTATCGTGTGAGTATCCAATTTAATATACCGCTTAGAACGTCGCTGCGGTTGCCCCTAATACATTCTTACCCTTCCTTCCTTCTTTCAGGCCTCTGAAATGTTAGCCGTAGAAGCTTTTTCAATGTTCTAAATACGAGTATATTATGATGACGGTAAATATGTAACTACTTTTTGCTGAAGATGTGGTAATGATGTATCTTAATTTATGCACTATGCTGAGATAAGAGCATTTTTGGCCTCGCACAGGTTTTGTTTTATTGTTTTGTGAATTTGAAAAATTGAAGTTAATTTTGTTAATGTTTAATGTACCTTTTTTACTCTGCGTGACCCTTTTCTTTTCTTTCTATCTTTGAAAATCTTCGATAAAAAATGGTTCATATTTTCTTTATAAAAAAAATTATCTCACACATATATAAACGAAACCAAAAGAATCAAGTGTTAAAACGATTGAATATTCAAATTTTACCAAAGTCTGAACAGTTGTAAACAAAAATTAAGGTCTAAAGAAACTTGAGAAATTGTGTCAGGGACAGACTACATCTTGAAGTTCCTGGTTCTCAAACTAGTTAAAATAAAGACAGGTAATTACTCCAGTCATGAATAGAACCCTTGGAAATTACAGTCCAACTTTAAACATAAGAATACAGAGATTTTTACAGTGTACGATTTGTTGTTGCTTGGCTACTAATCGGTTCGACATTCGTTTTAATCTGACAAAAATCACTTTATTTCCTTTCCATCCAAAGAATTTTGAAATGCCTGTGAGGCGTTGAAAGTCTTAATTCACACACAATTACAAAGAAAAACGTATGGTGTTGTCCATGTTTGCAAACTAATCTCTTTTGCTATGTGTACACAGACAACAAATTTTGATCATCGAAAGTTTCTTAATACTATCGATCTTTTTCGAAAGTCTAGTTTCAGACAGAGATTAATGTACACATTACCTACATAATAAATAGTCCATGGATTTTCATGTATAGACGCCAGCACATCAAGCTACCCGAAACTGTCAAATTTTCCCAATCAACATGCAAAGCATGCGGAGTTTACCTATAAGTGATTGTTACACTATTGTACTCTACTCTATTACTTGTTACCTTTAGCATAATACAAGTGTAAACAATTGTTGGTGAACCAATAAATAAATAAATAAAAAAACATTGATCCTTATGCTTCAGTGATAAAGTTGAAAATCTATTAAAGAAATTTGACAGATTGTAGTACTTGATGTGTTAGCGTCTGTACCTACGTACAAAGTCGAGCTCACTCAAAAATAAGCTTGCCCTTCCATTCATCTTAAAAAAAAGCCTGGCCTCGTTGTTCTATTGGTTGCAACCGCTTCTGCTGAGCATGAGCAGAGGTCCTTGGTTTGGTTCTCAGGTTAGGGAAATAATTGTTATTGGATTTTTCATCAGGAGTTTGTCAGTGGCAGCCCGGAGTCTGGATAAGAGCCCGGTTGGTGGCAAAAGGCTCGCCTCTTATCACGTCCGATTTGAACTTTACTGACAAATGTGGGTGTACTATAGGTACAGACGTCTTTAATAGATATTCAACTTTATCACTAAACCTTAAGGTTGGTTGTTGGTTGGTTGATGGGGAAAATTTGATAGTTTCGGGTAGCTTGATGTGCTGGCATCTGTACATCTCTGCTTAACCCTTCGAGGATTAAGGCATCATGTTATGTAAATGAAAAAAACCGGCCACGCACAATGAAGGGTTCCGTATTTGGAATGAATTTATCCGAAGAACAAACATAACATCGTAGTTGAAAATCATGTTCTCCCATACATTGCAACTGCAAATGTAAGTTGGTAGATGTTGTTTGATGTAGAGTTGGTAGATGGTGATTAATATACTATCCATGTCAAATTACAGCTTTCTTGTATTAAGAGTCTCTGAGCTAAGCTGCGGACGGATAGACAGACGGTAATGGCGAAACTATAAGGGTTTCTTGTTGAATACGAAACCCTAAAAATGCGCCCATCCACGACTAATCGGATCGCAAGCACAGAACAAGACCCACCACTAAACACGAATGGGACCAGCGTACAGTCGTAATAAAAAGTAGCATGTGTACACATATTTACGTCTCGAGACGCGGGAACCTCTCTCGCTTTTATTATTTACGCGCCGCGACAGACGTGTTGACACTGGTGAAGGTGTGGTTTCAATGACGGGGATGATTAGAATCGCATATGCACACAAAAGTCGTAAAAAACAATGGAAGAACAGGCAGTCTGAGACAAGCTCTGAGGGTTAGAAGATGATTTTTTAATTGTTTATGATTTTACTTGATAAAATTGAAAATGTGATAATTTCAACTTTGTGACACACAACAAAACAGATATCGTAAGCTAAACAATACCACATGGCACCGTTTGGGTTTGGAACCTGAAAAATACGTCTAATTACTTGATTAGCTGTTCAGTTTCATCGGTTAAAAGTGTGATAACTAAGGCTCTCGTCTTCGGGCTGGACTTCAAAATGCAGAAAGAACAAGCAGGATAGTCATAAAACTTGTTGTAAGAAATATTCTGTTTAATTGTTAAGCAAGTGTAGTAATATTGTTCAGTCTAATTTGACAACTACGACTTCCCTTCGTCTATTCCTTATTTTATCTTGAAATGAAAGAGAGAAGTTCTGTCAATTTATTATAGTGGTCTGCAAAATTTAGTTGACATTTTTCCGCTTCAGCTGTGACTCACCGCATTATGATTTGAAATTCTAGTGATCCAAATGTTTGAACAGCAATAACGTTTCTATTTTCTAATTCAACTACCTATTAACTATCATAAAAAAATGACCAAGTAATCCCTTAGGAGATCTGATTATTTTTTTATTTTAAATCTTAATGTCGCATCACAGCTGACGTGAAAACATGTCAACTAACTGCTGGAGGCCACTGTAAGTGTTTTTTCAAAATGGCGTCTTTCGTAGAGATCATCTCACTGAATCTTCCAAAACGTTCTTTAAATTACCTTCAGGTATTTTGCAAGTCGCACCAGTAGAACCGCACCCACCTTGTACTTCAAAATATGAAAGGTGCCCGATGAAGTAGCGTTGTGAGTCACCTACAGAGAATATAAACCGCACACTCGGCGTGCATACACGTCCGCGTTTTACGGGGATTGCATTTAGACAAAGAATCTTCACGTTTTCCCATCCGCTATTCGGTGAAAAAAAAAAATAAACGCAATAATGAAACAAGAAAATGTTTCGTAATATGTTTGCTCAATTATTCGAACGGGTGAAAGAAGTAAAATATGGAATTCGTGTGAACTTTTGTTCTGTAATATGTCAATTCTGCGATTTATGTTTTCTTTTTTCTTGTGTTATCGTTTACATAGTCCACAAGCACATTAGGGCTTACTTGCACCACAAATGACTTAATACGTTTAACCATAAACGAAATTAAAACATTGAGATATTTCTGTCAATTGTTTGAAGCATATTTTTGTTGATTGAAGGGCAGAATTCTATCATATTTAGTGTTTTTGGCATCACAAGTTCTGAGTTGAGCTGCAAGATTACTGGCACTGACTGGACAGGTCTACTCAATGTGTGGTTTTTTCCTCAAAATATCATTTCAGACACCGATCTACGTGTTCTTCAAATGATCTGACCAAGATTATGTCTGGACTTTTAAAAGACTGAACATCTGAGTTTGTTTCGGCCTTTCTTCTCAGAGTAGTATCTGAATACTCTGAGAGGAAACGCCAACCTCATCTAGTTTTTTTTAAATATGATTGACGTTTAAAAGGTTTGTACAGACGCCAGCACATAAAGCTACTACAGTCTGTCAAATTTATTTAATAGATTTTCAACTCTATCGCTCTAACTCTTTCAGCATAAGGTTCAAAGTTGATCGGGAAAATTTGACAGTTTCGGGTACGTTTATATGCTGGCGTCTGTACAAACCTACTTAAAGAAATAAAAACATTTATCGTTTATCAGTTTGATAGAAATCTTGCCTGTGTGTTCAACTACGTAGAACCAGCAAAATACATAGAAATACGTGGAAAACTTAATTTATTTGCAACAATAACAACTTGAATAAAATTGATTTTTCTTGTAAATAAAATATAGAGAGACCTAACCTTTTCTATCAATACTGAGTGGTTTCTAGAAAGCCTTGCTCTCTACGCGTGGGTGCTCAATTCTCATTTTTTTATTGCGTACCATAATGTACCTATGTAGTTGGTAGGGAAATAATTATACGAGTATAAGTTACAATTATGGACCCCGTTGGGCACAGCATAGATCAAGTAGGAGAGGTGTTGTAGCAGACATCTTAGGGATTATGTCAAAAGGGATGCAAAGACGCGTAGACGAAGATGTAATAGATGATATTCTGTATAATCACGATCCTTTATTTATTTTTTATTTTTTCTTTATTAGTGTGGCCCCTACACCAACACTGCTCCTGGATAACGGATCATGATTCGTGTGGTGGCCCCGACTTACGAGTCGTGGGTTCGAAACCAGGCAGACGCTTTTTTTGTTTAATTTATTTCATCACCACTGCTCTCAAAATGGTGAAGGAAAACATCCTCAGGAAATCAGCATGTCCTAGAACCATAAATTCGAAGACATGTGATATATGTACCAACCCGCACTGGACCCTCGTGGTAGATTACCGTCGACTCCTTCTCACAGAGAGGAGGCCTGTATCCCAGCAGTAGGAACGTCATAGGGTGATTATGACAATCCTTTAACACGTTCAACGCCATGTCAGACATTGCTGGGCGACACTTTGCTTTCCCTATAAGCCACACAAAACATTTAAAATTGCCAACAAAACGACTTTTTGTTAAATTAATGCAAGAAAATTATCAGATAAATAAATGATTTATCTATCTATCTAGATAAACAAACATAACTTTCTAATCTATATTTTTTTTTAGAGTGCTGATGCGATTATACTGTTCTATGAGGTCGCGCAGGTCATGCTGCGTACAATATGCCCCCTCCCATCCCACCTTTCACACATACACACATACACACACTCACACACAAACTCACCTTCCACTACATGCTCACACACCCTCACACACATATACATATATCAAAACAGAATCACATAAATCATTGCAGCGGTAGAACGACACTGTTCATTAATTGTTGTACAGTAATAGTGGATAAGAATTTTTGTGGCCGAACACTGTTTCTCAAAATACAGGTTATAACCTAGTTTGAGAGGCAGGGTTTTAAAAATTTTGATACAGATTTTACAACAAAACCTAACATAATAAATGTGAAACCATCTACCCATTGATTCTGTAACTATCTGTATTTTTTTGTATGAATAAACATATATTATATTATATTATATTATATTATATAATATGGTCTTGTATTCTTGACCAACGGCTCAGAAGAGGCGTTTAGACATAGGTCTGACTGTCGGACAACATTGTCCTCCACGGCCCGAACTGAAAATACTGCTGTCGCCCAACATTGTCCGACATGGCCTGAATGGAAGTTTATCATTTTATTCCGTGGTGTTGAACGTGTTAAACAACAGACTATGCTAGTGAAAGTTCGTTCACTCAATTTCCAGAAATATTAATAAAGCTGTTAATAAACCGTTTAGCAAATTTAGTGTTGGGAATATTCTGTGTGTTTCAAAAACTAGAAACAAAAGAGTTATTGCAAAATGCAAAATAAAATAATATCGCTATGCAGGCAGAACAAAAGCAACATTTTCACATTTTTTCTACGTCAGCAAAAATGTGTAAAACAAAGAAATTTAACACTCCTACCGACTATTTTGGGATTTATCGAAATACAAACATTGGTTATATGAATAACAATTTTACATTTGGTGCAATATGAAAGTTTTAACAACAGTCTATTGCACATGATTCGAATCGTCCATGCGTACGCAGAATTTCAATATCCGTCCATGGGTTTATAGAGGTACTTCCATTCCGCAGGCTGCTTACATACCCACTACAACATACCATATTAAAATTCTAACGGTAATATTGCTTATATACTGATTAAAGTTTCATCTTTTTCTCTCATGCATGTTTGAAGGCTCGTCGTGAGCGTTGAAGAGACGAAAATACAATAATATATTGCTCTGGGTTGACAAGGTATGTACAGACGCCAGCACATCAAGCTACCCGAAACTGTCAGATTTTCCCGATCAACTTTTAACGTTATGCTTTAGCGATAAAGTTGAAAATCTATTAAAGAAATCTGACAGATTGTAGTAGCTTGATATGCTGGCGTCTGTACAAGGATAAAATAATTTTTGGTTATGCATTTTAGAACCTTCATTTCATGACTCTTTGTGACATTGTTATAAAATATGTCGCAAGTTTTTTCTTGTAAAACCATCAAATATACTTATGTACAGACGCTAGCACATCAAGGTACCCGAAACTGTCAAATTTTCCCAATCAACTTTAAACCTTATGCTTTAGCGATAAAGTTGAAAATCTATTAAAGAAATTTGACAGATTATAACTTGATGTGCTGGTATCTGTGCGTTGTTATACTTTTGGAAATTCTCTAAACCTATGATTCTTAAGCAATATTTAACACAACTAACTATTTACACTATGTATGTACATTAAATGACTATTTTGTCAACGCTAGATAATTTTATCCGAGGAATAATTTTGAAATTTTGACAGTTCTTCCTTACAAAATCTAACAGACGTTAATTTTATTCCACGAATAATAATTATGTGTCGTTTGAAAACTCAGGACTTAACTAAATAGCTAGACAATTCAAAAATAACAGTACACTAGAGATAATAAATTAGTCCTGTCATCAGCATAGAACCTGATCAATGTTTACGAATGTTTTGATTAATTTTCTAATTGCCATTTTTTCCTATCTTAGTAAAGTTTTATTTTCCAATTAAAGTATCCAAAACTTACCATATTCTTCGTAGTTTTATCAGAAGATGCTGGTTGACAACCTGGATTATTTATCAGCTATTAAAACTTAGATTATTTATTTTATCTAAATCATCCCATGCGACTTTTCTAAAGTCATTCTGACAATAGTCTTACTATGTGTGGCCAGCCTAAACATCGTTTTGACATTTTAATATAAATTTGATATTTTACTGGCAACTTCGATATTAGTGGCATTTGAATATCGAGTGCGATACAAGTTAGTTCGGGGATGGTAGTAGGAAATTAAATGGCGAAACTCTATTTAGTTTCAGCACTGAACGGAACGTGAACGAGGAATATAGTGCCGGTTAGTGTTCTGGACTAGTGTTAGTATAGCATAAGAACCAATGCACGAATATTTAGAGAAGGTCGAAACACAACAACAGAACAGCCGTGCGATTCTGTAACCATCTCACCGTGAAAGCTTGGGTGAAGTGAGCGTGGAGTGAGCTGTGATTCGCTAGGGATTAACACTATTAAGTGCTCACTACACTTATGATTTCACGGTGAGATTTTTACAGAATCGACCGGCTGTATTTTGTTTTAAAACTCAAACTCAATGCATTTAGTTCAATTGAAGCATTTACGGGCACTTTCGAACTGTCAAGGAGTCAGAAATAGATAAAGGTAGTTGTTTTCTTTATGTATTTATTCTCTTCAAATTAACCATCAAATCCTTGTGTCATCATCATCTGCCTAGCCTTTTCCCAACTATGTTCGGGTCGGCTTCCAGTCTAACCGGATGCAGCTGAATACCAGTATTTTACATGGAGCGACTGCCTATCTGACCTCCACAACCCAGTTACTGGGTAGTACGATACCCTTTGGTGAGACTAGTTGTCAGACTTTCGGGCTACTGACGACTCTTAATGACTCAAATCCTTGTGTATTAGTAGAAAAGTTTCGTATCGGTTCAGTGGTTTAGGCGTCAAGGGTAACAGACAGACAGGCGACTGACAGAGTTATTTTCGCATTCATAATATTAAAATATTAACAATGGATTTGTATCTTGTAATTGATAAACAAACTGAGCCTCACCTATAATTTTATCTGCTTGCCCGTGCAATAATTAGATATAATAATTTAGATACACCACATTTATTAGACTATGATCATAATTAATTGTATTTGAAAAACATTTTAAATTCCGCACACACCACAGATATTTATAAACCGCTTATGAAATACATAATTTACGTATAGCGTATTTAGTTTCAATAATTAAGTTCTACTCTAATGAGGGTAGGAATTTAGCATAATAATTCGAATTAATACCTGATGTGGTTAAGTACTAAGCTATCAAAGCTTATCGAGAATCAAAAATAAATTAAAGAGTTAACTTTCAGGTTTGCTTTTCTGTACATGAAAATCCACCTGATTTACAGAAACCGGCCAAGTGCGAGTCGGATTCGCGCAAGAAGGGTTCCGTACCATTATCTATAAAAACGCCAAAAAAATCACGTTTGTTGTACGGGAACCCCCTTAAATATTTTTTTTATTCTGTTTTTTTTTAGTATTTGTTGTTATAGCGGCAACAGAAATATATCATCTGTGAAAATTTCAACTGTTATTACGGTTCATGAGATACAGCCTGGTGACAGACGGATGGACGGACGGATGGACGGACAGACGGACGTACGGACGGACGGACGGTGAGCGGAGTCTTAGGGTCCCGTTTTACCCTTTGGGCACGGAACCTATAAAATTACACCTACTTTCGTAATATTTTATAATGCAATCATAGTTGAGTGATTGTTTTTTTTTATATGATTTAGTTTTTTTATTTTATTTATTTCTTTTGATTTAATTTTGAATTCTGTGACCGTGACAATTTGGATCTTTTTATCTTTTAATATTCGTTTTATTTAACTGCATTGACATTGTATTTTAATTTTAGTTTTTATCTGTGACATTTTTAATTTATATTCATTAATTAATTTATTTTGTAGCAGTGATATTGTGATATTTTATGTAATATGGGTCTTGCCTGAATTAAATGATTATTATTATTATAGGTAGTAAAATTATCATGGCTTCTCGTATAGTTCTACTCACGTTCTACAACGAAATCGAATTTTATTGCTGTCTATTTTACAATACTTTCCGATCAGACATCGTAGCCACACCTCCATAAATTATTCCAACAAAGAACTCTAACAATAATATGTCCTTGTCTCGTTAACTCATACGATATCCGCACTTTATCACCCTCCCTACCTACCACCATTATGTCTCTGAAACGTTTTTAGTTCAACAGATCACAAGAAAGAACGTACAGGGAAGGATGTCCAATTTAACCATACCAAAAACTCAGGCGATACTAGTCTTTAGATATCCACAATAAGGTTCAGTAAATGTGTATTATATAACTTGGTGAAGTCAGTCACAAGATTAAGCGAGATCATTGATGTGGTAATTGTATCTATGAGGAGTTTCATGGAACTATTTCACTGGAATTCCTTTATTGGTAATTAGGGTAAGTAAGGGTTTTCCTGATAGTATTGCTTTACGTGTTTGGTATGTCGCAGTAAGTAATCTGTACAAAAGTTAGGATTATGTTATTAAACTGATAATTGAGGGGCTCGTGGCTAAGTAATAACAGCCGCATAGGTTTATCGATCAGGTTAAGCTACGCTTGCCGCGGTAGTCCATGGATGGGTGACCATCTTTACATACCGAGACGCTTTAGTGTTTTGGAAAGCACGGTAAGGCGTTGGTCGCAGCTGTCATTCTATCTGGATCTTTGACTGTCGTTACGGATCATCAGAAGCCCGAAAGTCTGACAACTAGTTGTACCAATGGGTATCGTATTACGCAGTTACTGGGTTGTGGAGGTCAGATAGGCAGTCGCTCCATGGCCTTGTCAACGCCATGCTGGGGGACGAGGGGTCCTGGGCGGCAGTCGCCTCCTTCTGCGAACACGTCATGTCCCAGAAGGAGGCGGCGGAGCGCGTGCGGGAGGAAGACCCTCTCGCGGTGCTGCTTCGAAGGCGGAGGAGGGGTCGAAGAAGACTTCAGTATGACAGTCATCTCCGACTCCTCCCAGGTGGAAGCCAGCAGGCGACGGGTGCGGGGGTATCACCCTCGCTTGCATTGCACTGGGGCACTGCTTGGGGGGCACGAATATATCAGCGACTGGATACATACAATTAGTCATTGTGATCATGACTACTGCTGATATCCTGACCCAAACTGGGCCCGCGTGGTGGATTATGGCCCACATCGTTGAACTCCTTAAGTTCTGAGTCGAGTTGCACGGTTACTGACGAATGCGTGCACTGACTGCACAGGTCCACTCAATCTGTGTGGTTCTTTCTTCAAAAGACCACTTCAGACACCAATCTACATGGTTCTCAAAGATTATGTCCGGATATTTTATATACACATTGACATTGATGAATTTTATATATACAATGACATGGATATTTACTTTGTAAAGTATTTTATTTTTTATTATTACTATTGTGAATGTGAGGACTATGTGGGTCGTTTTTTTTTCTGTTTTCCTTCTTAGTTAGTTTTAATCATGATCTGGCAGTTTGAGTAACTTATGCGGCCTACCCAGATGTTCTTTCATTGGTATTGTTCGTCGAATCGTGAGGCTCCTCAAGCTCTGAGTTGAGCGGCACGATTTTCGACAAATGCGTGCACTGATTGGACAGGTCTGCTCAATCTTTGTGGTTCTTTACTCAAAAGACCATTTCAGACACCTGGTCTTCACATGATCTGACCAAGATTATGTCTGGACTTTAAAGGAGACTGTGACCTCTGAGTTTGTTTCGGCCTTTCTTCTCAGAGTAGTCAGATAGGAAACGCCGACCTCATCTAGTTTACAAAAAAATGTGATTGACATGTAAAAGTGTTTGTACAAACCTACTTACAGAAAAATAAATCATAAATCATTTATCACACCTCATAGAGAGGAGCCCTGTGTCCCAGCAGTGGGAACCTTACGGGCTGATCATGTCAAGAGCCAAGTTATGAAGAACAAAGATAGATACAGTCATGGAAATTCATTGTTTATCAAATTGACACACTTCGTCAACCTGCCGTGTCATAGCTATTTAATAAAACTGTCAAAGGATGACAGTTGTGAGTCAAATATTCGGACAGATTAGGTTGGTAGTGAATTTGATAAATAATTAATTTCCCTGACTTCGCATGAATTTATTTATTTAGTATATTTAAACTCTCTTGTCTCAACATTCACAGAGCCTGCGTCCTAGTGGGAATATTATAGCCTGATTATGCTTATCTAAACGATTATAATAATAATATAATACAAATAAACGAATATTTTAAATAATTAAATTATTTAATAATAATAATAATTTTATTTAAATATACAAATATTTCTTTGTTACGCTTTCACGCTGAGGCTGCTGAACGGATATAAATGAAATTTGGCACATGGGTACACCATGACATGTACTCGTATTAGGACATAAATACTTTTTATCCCGAAATTCTCACGGGATCGAGACTTATGCAGGTGAAACCGCGGGGAGTAGCTAGTGCTATATATTTAGTATAGCAACTCGAGTACTAAATGTAAATTAAGTACTAGCACAAAAGCTAGACTAGAGCCTAAAATAAGTAGGTAATCTGTTTGCGTAATGCAAACAGAATACCTACTGTTGTCAGCCTCTCAGATCCAAAAAACATTAACGTCAATGTTCCAAAGTGATCTACAGTAAGAGTCCTTGATATCATTAATTCATGTCCAGGATAAAAGATGGCGCCACTGAGTTAAGGGTACGCTGTTCAAACGAAAATTAGGTAGCCTTAAATCCCTCGAGAGTAATTTTAACTAAGCTTTTACTTAAAGGCCCGTTTAAGTTGAAACCTTTTGTTGCAAACCAAACACTAAACCCATTAATTACTACGTGATGTTTAAGTCATTGGCTGATAGAGCTGTGTTTGAATAGATAATGCAGCAAGTATTTGTTTTCTAAAATGAAATAATTGCAAAACAAAAATTACTTTACAATAGTAATTTTTTGGTAAACTTAAGTGCGGTCATCAAAGGAGATAGGTAACCAGGATCGTTGGATGTAGTTGAAGTTTAATAATAAACCGATAGATGTTTGTGAATAAAATTTCATCACTACATAGTATAAAACAAAGTCACTTCCCGCTGTCTGTCCCTATGTATGCTTAGATCTTTAAAACTACGCAACGGATTTTGAAGCGGTTTTTTTTAATAGGTAGAGTCATTCAAGAGGAAGGTTTATATGTATAATACATGCATAATATAGTAGAGAAACACTGATCATTTTAGAGGTTTCTAATGTGATGTCGTAAATAAACACATTTTTTTGCGCTTACATTGCAAGCGCTGGCTTAATCCTACGAGATAAATCAAAATAATGTACTACAGTATTGTACACCTTAAAAAGGTCTACAAAAAAGTCCACCATAGCATATGTCTATCTCTTAGGGATAACCCACAATAACCATTTTTTATCCTATACTTTTTAAGAGAAATAATGGCTCTAAAATTATCAGTGTTTCTCTACTATATTATGCATGTATTATATACATACAAACCTTCCTCTTGAATCACTCTATCTATTAAAAAAAACCGCATCAAAATCCGTTGCGCAGTTTTAAAGTTCTAAGCATACATAGAGACAGACAGACAGCGGGAAGCGACTTTGTTTTATACTATGTAGTGATAGTGATCAGCGTTGAACCCGTGCGAAGCCGGGGCGGGTCGCTAGTTTAATTTATAAAAAACAGCCAGTCGACTCTGTAAAAATCTCACCGTGAAAACTTGCGTGGAGTGAGCTGTCAGTGTCATCACACTGATGCTAGGGATTGACTAAGCATACATTTACAATCATAATCGATATTTTAATAATATTTTTTATGCCAATTCTATTGATCATTTTATAACATTTTAAAACAGAAAATCAGTGCAGTTTTAAAATAAAATAGCAAAACAGAAACTTAATAGTCAGAATATTATTATGATTTGCATGCCATGTGACGGCAGAACATGGAGAACTAACTTCTATGACAACATATAGGTACCAATTATTTACCCATATTTGCAAAGAAACAAATGATTTGATTATTATTTGATTATTATTATTACTCCCACAAAGCACTCACGTCCTTACAACCACAATAACACACATCACTACAACCACACACACAACATAAACACAATACTATAAATGTGGCACACCCATACTTCATAGTCTTTTAATTTGTACTTTCTACTTATTTAAATACTGATTCCCTATCAACAGGCATGACTAATTAGGGAACTCAGTGAGTCAAGTTCTTTTATGCTACTGTAATGGTTCATATGAGCTTGTTTTTGATGAGGGGACGGAGCATTGCCTAGTTCCTGTAATACAGGTTAATTCCTAGCACTGGACTGGGTCTTGCCCTGCTCTCAACTCTAACATGCCTATGTCTCTGTTCTATGTATTGCTGTAGTATATAAGTTATTTTGTACTCAAATGTTTTTGCTCAATAAATATTATTATTATTTTTTTTTTTTGTTTTCTAGGTTTAAACTTCACAAAATAGTAATGTTTTGGCGATTAAATTACTAGCTTTGAAATTCAAGAATCGCGCTGCAGTTCATAAAGTAAATTAAATTACATTCTAAAACTTCCATCGGTTTCTTACTAAACTTCATCTATATCCGATGACCCTGCCTACTATCTCTTTTGGTGACTTAGAGTGCCTTCTTGTGCACTAACCATTAACCACTATCATGAACCATGGACGTTGATCGTGCTTAGAACATAATTTTCTATCTGTCATCTTCAAAAGATTGATAGAAAATACGTTTAGCGTTATCATCTTTCTAGCCTTTTCACAGCTATGTTGACATCGGCTTCCGGTCTCAATCAATCAATCAATCAACTCAGCCTATCGCAGTCCACTGCTGGACACAGGCCTCTCCCAGACTGCGCCACAACACCCTGTCCTCCGCCTTCCGCATCCAGTCTACCCCAGCCACCTGCTTCCAGTCTAACAGGATGCAACTGAATACCAGTATTTAACATGGAGCGACTGCCTATTTGACCTCCACAACTCACTTTCTGCAACCAACACCAATATCATCACTTATCCAAATTACATTGAAACCTTTTACAACACCACCTAGAACTTGTGTAATCTGTTTCACTAGGAGAGCTAATTGCGTTTCTAGTACTTCGGCTTGTTTATTAAGGTCCTCAAACTTCGTTATTGGCTTCTTAACGTACAACTTTGTTGAAACAGTAAGGCTTAGATGATCCCGTTTCGTGAGTGCCAAGATGTTTGTGGAATTCAATGAGAGCTGTAGTTAGGTGCTCTTGAAGAGATACTATTGTTTCTTTATTAGAAAACAATGATGTTTGTTTTTCTGTACTGTGTGCGTATAAACCACTTAGATACATTTTTATTGTTACTCAATAACGTATATTTGGAACGAAGTTCTTTAACGGAGGCTGCGGTAAAATAAACTCGGAAAAATCGTCACGCAACGGAAAAGCGTTATGCCCCCTCCATGCGAGTTTTTATTACATATAATAGAGAGAGATAATTTCCATGGTTTTCAAGGGTGCTGAAGCCAATAGTGAGGTCAAAATGAAAATCCAAACTGGCGGCTGCAAAAAACTTCATAGTTTTTAAGGGTGCTGAAGCCGATAGTGAAATCAAAATGAAAATCAAAGATGGCGACTGCAAAAATTGTAAAATTTTTTGTCATGGGTATCGTTTTCATGGTTTTCGAGGATGCTGAAGCTGAAAGTGAGGTCAAAATGAAAATCAAAGATGGCAGCTTAAATTTTCACAGCCGCCATCTTGGATTTTTATTTGGAACTTCGTTCCTGCCGGGGATCTCCGACCCCACATGTTTTTTCCTGTGTTGTGTGCCCTATTCTTCTTTGTGTATTCTTGATTGTGAGATCTATCTATTCATACACGAAATATCCGAAGTGGTCATTGTACTCATTATTATGAACAAATTTTACTTAATCAGCCTATACTGTTCCCATTGCTGGACACAGCCCTCCTCTCTTCGAGAGGGACAACTTTTACTATAGGACAAAACGTGAAATCGCAAAAAAAATCTGCCGTTCCATACATTTTGACGAGTTAAGCCAATATGAATGTAGGGAACAGCTGACTTTTTTTCGCGATTTCAGGTTTGGTTCCATAGTTGTTGTAGTTAAAAGTTGTTCGTAATGATGAATACAATGACCCCTTAAGAGATTTCGTGTATGAATAGATATAGAATTTCATACTTTGTGGGCCCAACTTTTTAGGCCCACTTTTGCAGCGTTGTTCGTTTTTTTTTGAGCCACTCATAAATTTTAGTTACTTAGTAGATTTTATGAAATAGTGTTCACAGTATTCGTTGATAGAAAATCATTTTTGATATTTTCAAAATTAAGACAAATTACATTACTCTTAGTTTGGCTTGTTTACAAACTTTATTAATGGCTTCTTAATGTCTAACCAACGTTCAGTAAGTGCCGAGATATTTGAGGGTTTTATTTGGAGCTGTTTTAGGTGCTCTTTAAGAGATATTACTACTGTTGTTTGTTTATTACTAACCAATAATGTTTGTTTTGCTATATTGTTCGCTTATAAAACAAGTTTCTCTTTATTAGGACCCAATGGCATATTTTCCTTGTGATTTTTGTTTTCTTCTTCTTGAGGATCAATGGTTTCATTTCATTTCATTTCATTTATTTATTGCATTTCATGTTGTTTACAGGTTGTTACATTATGATAGTTCCAAACAATGAACCCTGCTAGGGCACAGCAATGTACAGGCGATAGGTTTTAATTAATTTAACATGCTATCATTATTCATACAATTTGTTGATATAGATTAATTTAAAAATTATTAATTATAATTATACATTATGACATTCTTATAAACTAAATAAATAAATTGGTTTGACTCATTATAATGATTTGTGACCCAAAATAAATCAGTCACAGTTTCTGTGGTATTTATTCATTATTAATAACAAACTATTCACAAAGACACAACAATTACAATATACAAGCTAACACTAAAATATACAAATATATTATATACAAGTATATAACAAAAAAATATAAAGAAAAGTTTCAGTCACAGTTTGATTCTTGTTTATAGAAATATTAAATACTAGTTTTCACTTCTTTGATATCTTTAAAGTTTAAAAAGAACTTTTCAATATTTTCAAGGTGGTGAGACGACCTAGACGTGCCGACGACGCCGCAAAGGTTGAATCGAGGTGGCTCAAGAAAAAGATGCTTGGAAGGATTTGAGGAATGTCTTTGGTCAGTAGTGAGACAGTGTAGGGTATACAAAAAAAAAAAAGTTTAAAATGTTTTATAAATTTGTGTGCATTCAATTTTATGAGCTCGAATATTTACTTATACCAGATAAACTTCACAATCATAAACAGAATGTGCATTCAAAACCTAAAGTTAAATTGTACAGAGAATGAACTAAGCCAGATTACAGTTAGAGCTTAGTTTTATTAGTTGATATAAAACGTTTGGGACTCTGAACTTAAGAGATAAAATTGAATTCTAACGTTTATCAGAAAATGCAGGTATGTATTACTTATTCATTTTAAACGATAAACCTAACTTTATTTATAATATTTGTCAAGTCTTTCATATTTGGTTCATTACCACCACGTTCTATCATCACCTTGCCTAACCTTTTCCTAACCATGTTGGGGTTGGCTTCTAGTCTTACCAGATGCAGCTGAATACCAGTATTTACATGTCCAGCCAGTAACTAGTATTTTACCGAATATCACACCTCCACACCAGTTACAGGGTAACATGATACCCCTTGATAAGACTGTTATAATATGATTCCAAATATGTAATTATATTCCGATCAAAATTTATACTTAAAAATTGAGGCACAAACCCTGAACTAATACATATTCATAGTCAATATAAATAAAAACATCAATCTAGCAAAAACCCATCAACATTTTTTAGCCCATACTCGAACAAAAATTATTTCCGAATCATGTGTCCAAATTACACTTTTAACGTCAGCGAGCGTCCCTCCATGTAACGTATTTATAAGTACTTGATTTGTTGCCTTTAATAACATGGCAACTGTAATACGATCCTCGCACAATGCTTTTAATTCTGTTTGTAGACCATTTATTATCGTAATATTGAGCTGCGAACACTACAATGGAACTATAAGGTTAGGGGAAACTGTACTTGCATGGTATTGACATTGGTTATTTATTCGCCATTGTTAGATGTAATTTGGCTGGGAAAAAAGTTTTAGGAGTTTGGGTAATGTTTTTATGGAAGTTGAAAAATTGAGCATTTGTATCGTCGATCATTATTTGGTCATCTTTTGTTGGTATTTATGACAACAGTTCAAATGACATACTAAAACTATTTGTTTCGTGTTCGATTCGAATTATTATTAAAAGAGTGTGGGTTTTTCATGTCAGCTTTTTTCCATAGGAAACGACCAATTGGAGCCGTGCTCCTAGCTTTTGGGTTTCTGTGCAAGAAAATATTATGAATTTTAATTTTGTAGTTTGGTGTTACGATAACTACGAAAAAGTCAACTGCCTATACTTTTCCAAACTATGTTTTGGTCGGCTTCCAGTCTAACCGATGCAGCTAACATACCAGTATTATACAGCGGAGCGACTACCTATGTGACCGTTACAATTGAGTAATCGCTGTGTGAAAAAGAAAAATGTCAGTCAGTGACGATACAATTAAGCATTAAACATTAACTATAAAATTGTATGTTACGTTAGCAAAACTTTTAAGACTGGCATTGAACTTTAAGACTTTGTTATTATACTCTTTCATTGCAGTAACAATAGACAGCACAATTTAATTAATATTATTCTTGGTAAACGAGAAACGGTAAATCCCTTACAAATCTGACTGGAATCTTAGCTATACAAACTGTAACTTAAATAATACACAACCTCATAAGGGGCTATTGTACTCATCATTATGAACAACTTTTACTATGGGACCAAACCTGCAGCTCTCTACATTTTGACGATTTATGCGAACATAACTATAGAGAACAGCTGATTTTATTCGTGATTTCAGGTTTGTTCCCATAGTAAAAGTTGTTCACAATGATTAGTACAATGAAACCTTAAGAGGTTATGCGTTATTTAAGTTAAACCTTGTACATAATTGTATAGAGGCAAAATACGATTTTACAAAATTTCCCCTTTTTCAGTAGAATCTTAAGCAAATACTATTTGTCTTCATTAGTAAACGTAATTAATCCTTTAAACAAATTCTTACTGACATTGTTTAACTTATCCCTTAGCACCTTGTTATGCTTCTCAACTTAGTTTTATCAGGATTGGGTGAAAGGTTCTTTTTAAATCCGCTTATAAAAAGTTTTCGTGCAGGAACAACAGACTTATCTCGTTCATTTTTTTTATTTCATATTCAAATTTTAGGTCTAGCTCATTTTATAGATAAATGATAAATGATAAATGATTTATTTTCTGTAAGTAGGTTTGTACAAACACTTTTACATGTCAATCATATTTTTTTAAACTAGATGAGGTCGGCGTTTCCTATCTGACTACTCTGAGAAGAAAGGCCGAAACAAACTCAGAGGTCACAGTCTCTTTTAAAGTCCAGACATAATCTTGGTCAGATAATGTGAAGACCATGTAGATTGGTGTCTGAAATGGTCTTTTGAGTAAAGAACCACATAGATTGAGCGGACCTGTCCAGTCAGTGCACGCATTTGCCAAAAATCGTGCAGCTCAACTCAGAACTTGAGGAGCCTTACGATTAGATAGTTCTGAAATAAAAAAAAATGTGTAAGGTGAACTGATGAGATCGTGCCTAAATAATAACAGTCGCACGCAAAGCATTTCAAGCCGTTGACAGTCGTTAGGGGTAGTTAGAAGCCCAAAAGTCTGACAATCAGTCTTAATTTACGGGTACCGTGTTAACCAGTAACTGTGGAGGTCAGATATGCAGTCAATGTATGTAAAATAGTAGTTCAGTCTGTGGTTTAGATGTATCCGGTTAGACTGGAAGCCGACCCCAACATAGTTGGGAAAAGGCTCGACGGACTGATTGATTTTATTGTTAACTTTTTAAACTCAAATATCATTTCTGAACTGGTCTTGATGCTCCTGTTTTTCAGGACGAGATCAAAGTCAAGCAATAACCACGACTAGTCTGAAAAATCATTGTCAAAATAATTCTAGAAATCACTTAAGCAGGGGTGTCAGTGAATGCGATTTTTTAAATTCTTATAATAAACTAAATACGTAAGACTGCTGGGCCAAGAAAAGCATGTTAAGCCGTTGGTCCCGGCTCTGTCATTCGTGGATCTTTGACAGTCGTTACGGGTCGTCAGTAGCCCGAAAGTCTGACAACCAGTCTTACCAAGGGGTTTCGTATAACCCAGTAACTGGGTTGTGGAGGTCAGATAAGCAGTCGCTCCATGTAAAATACTGGTATTCAGCTGCATTCGGTTAGACTGGAAGCCGACCCCAACAAAGTTGGGAAAAGGCTAGGCAGATGATGATGATGATGATGTTAGACTGCTGGGGCAAGGCCACTCTCCATGACTTCAAACTCTTTGGTTCCAGGGCCAAAGTCAACCACTGGTCATTTTTGTCCAACTCGTCCGGCCATTTTCTATGGGGTCTGCCACGACGCCTTCTCGTTGCGTCCAGGTCTCCATGTAGTGATTGTTTTGACACACAGGTCATTGGACTATAAGTTAACTTAATATTCAACATTATGAATTGAATATTGATGAACTTGCAAATTATTATTATTATTATGATAATCAGCCAGACAAGATCTCGATTAGAACTCAGCCGTATGCATTCAATGCATCTAATAGCTTTTGAGAATCTTGAACAGTTCATTGGTCCTCCTCGTCAAGGGCCGTCCAATATTATCTTTATTGATGAAAAAAAAAATGAAAAAGCGTTTATTCGTAGTGACCTTCTAAGCATTACAAAAAATGTTACTTCTGTCAAACTGTAAAGCAGTTTGTTGGCAGATGTAACTCCCATATACAATATTTCCTATATTTTTATGTAAATACTCGTAATTACTTTTCCATCAATACCAATACCGAGAATTAACATTATAACTAAAAACAAAAATATGTATTTTAACATCACAAAGGCTGACTAGTAGGTAGTGAATTACGTACGTTAAAGAAACCTATTTAGGTAGACTAAGTATGACAAAGGAATTAATTTTAGTTCACACTAAGGTAAAAGTAAATAACAACAAAAGCCAGCCTTATTCATTCTACAACATAATACTGCACATACGAAACCGTTCCCACACAAAATATTCACGAGTCATTAGGAATACTACGCTTGTAACATCGAACAATTCAGTGTCTTAGAATTTCTGAACAACTACTCCATCAAACAAGACTTTATTGTCTTATTCCATACATTTTACAGGTCCCTAGTTTTAATAGCAGACAATCACTATAATGGCCGTACAATAATTGCATAGCAATTTACGATATTGAGGATCGCTGTTGACAATTTTCCTACTTGTTCTATTGTTGCATTTGTTATTCTGTTGCTGTGGTTCAAGTCTTTAGATTTTACAGTATATCATTAATATCATTGACAGTCATTCATACGTCGCGCCCCAAACTAATCTTTTGTCTGTAGGTGATACGGTGTAGGAATCGCCCGTAGCTTCGATCGATACTACGGATTTTGTCCTTAGGTAGTAGATCGACTGGTTATTGCTTTAATTTTCAGACAATGGCATGTGATTCAAGGCGTGATCCTATCAAGCACAGTGTTATCCAACATGTCATGTTGGATTACCATTTACTGATCCGACATTTCTTGGCCGAAACGGTGTTATTTAAAGTCAAAGAGAGTCAACTATGGTACACAGAGAATGATTGTATTTTTGAACATGCTCCTCAATGTTTTGGAATGAAGTAGTGATTATTTATAAATAGCCTCCGTTTTTGTTTGCTGTGCATCCTTTTTCCAGACCTTCAGACATTTCAAGAATTTTGGTTTTCACTGTGTAGTTTTCAGACTACATTCCTTAACTTGAACCAAATCCAATCTAAAGCCTTACTGTGAAGTGAATTGAAGACTTCAAAATAGCCGTCCGGTTCAACGTGCGATGCAATATTAATCGCACTGAATTCTGGATCGCTGCCATTAAATCATTGACGTTTAATTGCTCCGAAATGCGAATGCTTTTAGTTTGAATCGGTGATATAGTTTCATTTATTGTTGTTTTAATATGGTGATTATAACGATTAGGGACTGTGGGTTTTCCGATGTAGCATAATCAGCTTATAATGTTACCACTGCTGGGACACAGACTTCATCTCTGTAAGAGGAAGTGGTCCATAAACCACCACGTGGGTTCGGGTCGGTTGGTGGAGGTCACATGTCTTAGATTTTAGTGGTTCTAAAACCTGCCGCTTCCTCACGATGTTTTCAAATTAAATGCCTGTCTGGGTTCGAACTCACGACCTAAAACTCGTAAGTCGGAGTCTATACCACTGGGCCACCACTCCTTTCCCATGTCTATTTAGTTATTTTCACAAAATATCGTTTTAGGATGCATTTGTAGATTACAGATGACTCACATTGACAGTTAAAAAATTGTGTGGATTGATCGAATATCGTAATTTTCATCGAAATTAATCCTATTTTTCGCAACAAAATTTATTTATTCAATTTAAATACCTAATAATAATTATCCAAGGATTTTAACACTTTAGATGGCATCGTACCTTTGTCATTAATTTGCTCCATCACAAACTAAAACACTAATAATTCTGAAAAATCCGACAAAAGGCACTCATGAAAAAAAAAAACATAGAGAGCCAAATACGTAAAAAAAATATCTGAAAATTTATCATGAAAAAAATAATCACGGCCGTATAAATAACATGTTAGGCTGAACGTTAACTCGCAAATGGAATTCATTCCCTCAAATCCGCGTCAGAAGAGCACTTAACACACGAAACGTATTCAAACGCGAAGGGGACTTGACAAAATAAGTTATTTAGGTGCTCATTATTTTGTTGATAGAGGTGTTCGTCGAAAGAAGGTGTAATAACAGTAAATGGTACCCATCATGCGGCGAGGCATTAACATCCGTCGAGATGGGAATCATGGCTGCGATGGTTACTACTATTGTTTTACGGAGTGTTATCACTCGGGAGTATATATTTCTTGTTTTGTGACCTTAAGTCAGAAAAATCAATTGTGAAGCGAATTGCGGTCATTTTTTGACAGTTGTATGAAATGGCAAATTGACGTAAGATGTCAATTTGCTTAGCAATTAATTTCAAAGAGTCTATATTATCGTTGATCATACCGTTGAAATCAGTGACTTTCTTATTAATTGCCAAGAGGTCGTGCGGAAAAATAACCATGTTCGACGAACCTAATTGAAGCATGGTATCTTTGTGTGAGTAGGAAGATGCTGCAGCCCGTCCATCGCACCTGGTGAGGTGTGATATGGTGGTGTGTGTTAGATGAGATGTTCATCTTGATCATCATCTCCATCACATATGTACATCGCGCCTTCTTCCCTGAGCAGAAACTACATAAGGGCACCTGCTATGATCCTTATATATTCCATCAGCCTGTACAAATCCACTCGTCTACTACTCATCAGCTGCAATGCGCGGCTAATATCAATGGATATTTCCATTCTTACCATCACAAATACATTAGTGATTGCAGTTTGGTGTCATCGGGAGACAAGGAATGTGGCCTTTTGAAGCGAGAGGTGCAGATTATGAGTTATTAGTTTCACCTACGACCACTGGACCGAAGGCCGATGGAGCAGACGATTCATGGAGTGGAGACCGTGTGTCGACAAGCGTAGTTTGTGACGCCCCCCCAACTAGATGGACCGACGACCTAACGAAGATGGTTGGGAAAGACTGGATGCAGAAGGTGGAGGACAAGGTGTTGTGGCCCAGCCTGGGAGAGGCCTATGTCCAGCGGTGGACTGCGATAGGCTGAGTTGATTGAGTCTCAAAAACCAACCAACCAAATCCAATAAAACCCACCAATCAGACCCAACTACAACAAACCATTTTTCTTTCACTGGCCTGTATGATGGGGGCCTGTTAACAGTTTTCCCTTAGAAGAAAAGAACCCATCTGTCAAAAGTTGAACGCCGAACTTTTGTTAAAAAACAAACCTGTATGGCTTGTTATTCTTGACTTCACAGTACAGAAACCATTAGTAGTGTCTAAGGTGCCGTGTCGCGCGAAGTAAAATACTTGTACTTATTACCTCGGCATTTTTAAGGTACAAAGCTTCGTCTACATTTTTTGCACTTTTACTTAGCATTGTTACTTAAAAAACAAAACTGTCAGCGCCTTTTTTGTTTTTGTTTTCCGTGTTTCCGGATTTAGGATAACGGTAATACGAGCTTGGGGATTTTACGTATCTATTAACATAATATTGTCAAGTTCTTATGTTAAACAAATGAAAATCAAGCTTACTTAACGATTCTTGTTCACAAATGTGGCTGTGATCATGCTGTTCTTGTTTAAACGGATCGAAAATGTTCATACTGAAAATAATTTATGGAAAAAATGATGGCAAAAATTATTTCATTTTCGATATTTTATTCTCGTTTAATAACTTCTTTTCGCTTTATTGTTTTGTTGACTTTTAGGGTTCTTTAACCCGAAGGCTGCCAAGGGAACCCTATTACTAAGTCTTTTCTTTCCGTCCGTCCGTCCGTCTGAATGTCAGCTAGCTGTATCTCATGAACCATAATACAGATAGCAACATTTTTTACAGTTTTTATTTCTATTGCGGCTATAAAAAACAAATAAGAAAAATGAAATAAAATTAATAAAAAGGAACGACGAAAAAAACACGTTTCTTGTGTGGAGACCTCCACACAAGAAACGTGTTTTTTTCGGCGTTTTTGCCTTGTGATACGGAACCTGGGCAGGCTCATAAAGTAAATAAGTATTGACCTTTTCTACTCCCACTCGAAATTGTGAAGTGATATTTGTAACATGTTCCAAAACCAATTCAATACGTAAATACTGATAATTAAATTTTACAAATAGACTTACTTTCTTTCTTTCTTTCTTAACCTATTGTATGATTATTATATATGTTGTGAGTAGCAATATTGCACCTGTGCAATATTGCTATTGGTATTGATATTGGGAGAGCCCTGGCTCTCCAAAGCATTGTCACAACAACCAATCTCACGCATTCACTCACTAATGAGATTTCTAACACATTCTGTATTTAAAAGGATTCAGGTTTAAATCTCACCACTTTTTCCAAGAATTATTATTTGAATAATTTTTGTTTTGATACCGTATCCTGACCCACTGGTGGGCAAAGGTCTTCCTATACTTCTACATAATAAACTAATATTATTACATTTTAAAATAACAAAATTATCGAAGAAAATCAACTTGAAGGTGATTTAAAATTAACCCTACAGGGCATAGTGTCCCACATATGGGACATACCGAAAAGCGTGTCATATTTTAAAAATGGATCCAAGTAGCGTGATCTAGTGTTGACGAGATTAACTATTATGTTTTTGAGTTTCGAATTTAGTACCAGATATTTTGGATAGATCTGAATAAACATTTATGTTTATTCATTTATGTTTTCTTCAAATCGGTAGGTACTTTGAATACGATTAACGAGCGGCGTATAATAATCGCAAAAAAATGATAAAATTGAATTTTTCAGTGTCGAAATAATTAGTAGAGGTAAGTTCATGTTCATATTTGTCATTTTACGTGTAATCTTGTAATTTCATAAATACTAAGTAACACAGATTCACATTATAATGCATGATGTGCCATACACGAAAACATACGTTTCTGTTGAATTATGATTTTTCTAAATATTTTTTCGAGAAATGGCATCATATTTGCAGGCTAATATATTTTTTTAAGCCGATATGTAAAATCATGCTCTGTAGGGTTAAAAGGAGATAGTTTAATTTTGTTCGCCAATTAGTTAATTAATTAATCACCATAAATTTTGGCATCCATTAATGAAACGCATGCTTATTTTTTCTTATGATCTCTAGATTACAGTGGTAATAATAATTATACTTCATCTAAGGGGAATGCTGAAAAATACGATCATAACCTAAAAATTCATTAAAAGAGCTATTGTTTAGAAAGTAGGCTGGCCTCTTCGGTGTTACAATTAAGTAAAATAGTAGACTGTTCAGTTATAAATAGTAGGAATATAGGATTTTAAATGGTTCATGAAATAAAAACTCTCACTTCACCTAAGTTTTCACGGTGAGATGGTTACAGAATCGCACTGCTGAACTTAAATTTAGTTTAGTTTGTGAACAACAAAATCGTCACCAATGTCTTACTTAAATTCCAATTCGATATTATATTATCTATAAATTCAGCACTCTCAAAACCACAAGGTCTAGAAAGGGGACACTTCACTTCACTCCCGGCTTTGCGCTCGACAAATTAAACAAGTTGGCTCACTCAAACTTTGACAAATCCGATTTCCTGTCGCTCTTTTAGGAGTTACGAGTCCATCCGTTGGTGTGATGGAGTTTAACTAATTTACTTACAGTAGGGATTTTAAAGGCATTTAACGTAAAGTTTTTACAAAACAATATAATATAAATATCTAATCTATAGTTGTAAACCCTTACTCAAAAAGGGAGTCTGTTTTCTGTTAACACTTAAGTGACTGTGCACGAAATTGATTGATTTTGATAAATTTTGTTCATTGCTTGTGAGCAAGGGAAAATAATTTTAACAAAATTATTTGTGATTTGAAAATTCGAGTTCTTTGTTTTGTATAGGGCTGAATGGGATTTTTCAAATAAATAAAGTATTCATGGAAAATCACTAATATACGCAACAAGTTTTCCAAAAAATTACGCGACTAACATTTGATCATATTTTTTACTTGAAACTAGTTTTGATTCTGAAGATAAAAAAGAAGACAAGTAAAAAAGTTTTGATTCTTAAAAAAGGATCCAGACACGTGCAAGTAGACCACATAATAATGTAGGTGTTTTTTTTTTTTTCAACTCTGATACAAAATACGAGTATAGCAGAAAAATAATGTCGAAAAAAAAACCCAGTCAGTAATGTATTTTTTTTTCGATTATTTAGCAAATCATTTCGAGAAATTTTAAGATCAATAATTATACTTGATATAAAATCAAAATTGTATTTTATGATAATACAATATCTTCATTAAGTAAATAAAAGGCGAAATAAACTATATTTTCGAGAGCGCAAAAGTGACGAAACTATTAACAGGTGCTGTGACTGACAAGAATGGTTTAGCGCCACGGGAACTGTACTTTTGTAGTATCACAGATTTAGTGATTCATTCATTATTTTTGATTTTAACAACATATCTGTGTAATATGATTACAATATCACCACAAATATAAAAATACATAGAGCAACCTACAAAAACAAATTAAATCCCACCAAAAACATTTCATGTAACATAATCATCGTACGGAACCCTCTCCGCGCGGGTTCAACTCGCACTTGACCGGATTTTTTATTTGTTTTCAATATTTTGATCGTATCCAGGGAAAATGCTAACTCTGCAAGTATCGTTTCAAATATGAATATAAGGCGCGCAAATAACAAAGCAAATCGTATTAGTCCCACTGAAACAACTTATTAACCCTTTCGTTACGAGCGCCGGATATAGCCGGCATCCACTCGATGACTTCTGTGTACGAGCGCTGGGTATAGCCGGCATCCATTCGATGACCTGTGTGTACGAGCGCCGGATATAGCCGGCATCCATTCGATGACCTGTGTGTACGAGCGCCGGCTGTAGCCGGCGCCAGCGTGATACCGCTCACCAAACGGCCCCGCGATACTCAGTGTGTCAGTGGCTCTACTCCTACGGCGCGGTGCCCCGTTTGGTGGCGTTATTCCAGCGGAGCGAAATGCCGTAACGAAATGGTTAAGGCATGTACAGTAAACAGTCAAAATTGCATTAGCACGTATACGATCCATACGTTTGCTGTGAAAACGCCAAATAAAGTGGTAAGTGAACGAAATGGTGTATAAGAGTGATGTATCAACACAGAAAGCACACCTCAGATTTCGCACACTGGCTAACGTCGAACGAAACAAAAAACATACTATCGCTTTTTCCACACAGGGTTCGTAATTACGTATAACCTTGATGTTTTCATACGATTGCTAAAATTCACATCTTCATAGCAATTACCGATGGCGGGTAGCGTTACGTATTGGATTATTAAATGTGTATGTGTGAGTTCCAGTCTCGAGATGAGACCTTTGTTTATCTTTTCAAAAATATTTTTTTATTATTTGAGTAATTACTAAAACATTTTTAAAAATTATCACCGCGCATGAGATTCGAACCCACGGCTCGCTACCCACGAACGCGCTTACCAACGTATGATAACTGCTAAGCTATCGTGCCATATACCCTAATGGCTGAATTAATGAAATACAATCAGTTGATACATCAATGGTTGCCAACGAATCTGTGTTTTTCTATAGTATAGAAATGACTCATTAAAAGAAGGTCGTAAGTTAAACTAAAGTACCAATATATTGCTTTGCACTTATGACCGATACTGTACATACGGCTACACATCAAGCTATACATTTCCAGTTTTAGCTGACCTCGCATTGTATAGGTTTTTCGTACAGTCAGAAGTCAGCTTATACTGGTTTTATATAGCTGGATGTGTAGCCGTGCGTACGTAGCAACTAAGAGATCCTTAATACGAGTGTCGCAACTCGTATATAATTCAAAGATAATTAGCGACAAGATGAATGTTGTAATTTTTTTGCCTAATATTCTGTCTAAGTTACGTTATTTATTTTATTATATTAGACTAGCGACCCGCCCCGGCTTCGCACGGGTGCAATGGAGAAACTGATAATTTTAGAGCCATTATTACTCGTAAAAAGTATAAGATAAAAATGGTTATTGTGGGTTACCCCTAAGAGATAGACACGCGGACTTTTTTGTAGACCTTTTTAAGGTGTACAATAATGTAGTACATTATTTTGATCTATCTCGACGGGTTCAGCCAGCGTTTGCAATGTAAGCGCAAAAAAATGTGTTTATTTACGACATTACATTAGAAACCTCTAAAATTATCAGTGTTCCTCTATTATATTATGCATGTATTATACATATAAACCTTCCTCTTGAATCACTCTATCTATTAAAAAAAAATCGCATCAAAATCCGTTGCGTAGATTTAAAGATCAAAGCATATATAGGGACAGACAAACAGGGAAGCGACTTTGTTTTATACTATGTAGTGATGTAGTTTATATTAGCTGTGACTTTTCTTGGTAATATATGTAGTCGTACTCTTAAAGCCACATCCCAACCAAAGCGGCGCATCAGTACGCGATCTTCCCGCTTTTTACATGAATATGACATACTCGCGTGATCAACCAAGTTGCGTTACGTGTAATATTATTATTTATATAAAACAAAGTCGGGTTAGTTACACCATTTATAACTGAATCGATTTGTAGGATTTGTATCCGCCCCGAATAGCAGAATAACTATTAAAACATGAGAATAATTCTCAAAAAATATATACAACGTGTAACGTTAAATGCGCAATACCTCAGACACCCCAACTGATGTTTAATTCAATTGACCTATTTCAAATAGAAAATAAAATAAAATTGTAAAGGTTTTATGTGCTATTTTAGTTTTACTGGCCATTCTGATCGTTTCTTGCGTCTGCGACGACGCTTTGTCGATCGAGGAGTCGTCACCGGGCCGCCGCGCCGCGCTGACATTGGGTAGCGTGACCTATTAATAAATAGACACGGCAACGTTTTTAATGAAGATTTTTTGAAAAATGTGACCTATGTTAAAAAGTGGTTCAATTAATTCTGCTCGTTATTCTGATCAAACTATTTTCAGGTTTTGCGCATTTAACGTTACACGTTGTATATTATTCATTTTCTTATACATTTTGTATGAAACGGCTTTTTTGATGATATTTCGAGAACGGATTGACCGATTTCGATGGCGATATGAAGTTCGCCGGGTCAGCTAGTAATATTATAAAGAGAAAATATTTGTTTTTTTATGTTTGTTTGTTTCGCTTTCATGCTAAACTGGCGGAACAGATTTGGACGAAATTTTGCACATAGGTAGACCATGACCTGTTTTAGGACATATGATACTTTTTATCCCGATATTCTTACGGGATCGATGCCTGTGCGGGTGAAACCGAGGGGCACAGTTATAACAAAACGAGCGATCGCTTTGATCGCTTACTCGCGCGACGATTACTTTTGGTTAGGACGCGGGGTTGTGGTACGTGTTTTCAAACCTAGTCAACTTGACGCTCAGAAATCGTACTTATGACCACAAGACCAACCAGACAGTAATTTAAAAACCTTAAATCAATGTATAATAAATACTCGCGTTAACTTCAATAAATAATGAATTATTTATTGAAGTATATATTAATTATTTATTTACAAATTACGCTACATCAGACGTTTGCCTCGTTGGTCTAGTGGTAATTGAGCAAGAGGTCCTGTATTGGATTCCCGGGACTGATCTGGAATTTCTCCGTATCAGCCCGAAGTTTGGATTTGTGCCCGGTTCATTAGACTCGTCCCCCACTGCATGGGACTTCAAGATAACTAGCGAAATATGTGTGTACTAGCTGCCTTTTTTTTTTTTTTTGTTTCGGGGTGGAAAATCCTCATGGATGTCCGCCGCCCTGGGGCGGGCGGCGGGGTCTGTCAGACTCTTACTGACTAAAAACCACCCCGGTGTTCCCTCTCTCACCTACGCCGGGGGTCGCGGGAACGAACGATACTTCCGCAACCCCCGGCTGGTGCTGGCCCGCTCCAGCGGACCTCTCCTCGTGTCAGGGGGGGAGTGAGGTGTTAAACTCCCCCCGCGACGTCTAAGAGGGGCGCGCGTGGAACACTACGCGCCGCCGCCTCGGGTCCAGATGTGTGGGGGGCGACGGACGTCCCCAAGTCCGTCGCCCCTGGACCCATTTAGGGGGGCTGAAAGAGGGCGTTGTCCGCCCTCCGCCGACGCCCGGTGCGCCTGCTGCGGGCGGGGTGAGGGGACGAGATCTCCCTCTCCCTTTCCGCAGCCTCCTTCTGCGAGACGACTGTTTCGCAGAAGGAAACCACCGCGTCCCAGGACTCCTCGCTGCCGACCATAGACTCGACCACGGCCGGCAGCTGTACTAGCTGCCTAGTCTAACCCAACAGGTAATATAGGTGTGATGTTATACAGACGTGCTTCTTGAATGTAGCAATTTTATAAATCTAGGCTTTGCTAGGCTAAATCAAGCCCAGAGTAATCACTTCTACGTGTAGATATCTAGAACCACTAGAATCCTAGAAATGTTTATTCCCAAGAATCTGAAGTTAGGTCACGCACGTAACCTTGTTTATCCTGAGAACCTGACATTAAGTGAATTTACTGTATCATAAGCACAAACAACGTAATATATTACGCAGCATTACTCTCCGAATATCTGTATCGAATCTTATATATACACACACGTACCAAACTTGGTGTTAGTTCCCAGAGGTAACTTATCTCCGTTATTATATAATTCTCTGTCATTAGCCAACTTTCAGAATCAGTCTCGTGTAGTTACTTGTTCCCTTTTGTTCGGCTTATTGTTCCAAATTTTGGTATTAGTTACTCCATGTATAACGTGGGATATGGATTGTATTATCTAAGTTCGGAGATGTGACGTCATACTCTTTGATTTACTTCAAACTATAACACTCCAATAGTTCTGAATACAAGTAACTATACGCCTTTAGAATTTATAATATGATCACAGTAGTTTTTGTGAATGAGTTTGTCCGGAAAGCAATAATAGCATACCTGTTTATGCCAAGCCATATTACGTGATATTACTGTGTCCAGCTCCGTTTAGTTGTGGTGGTAATGATTTTAGTTTCGCTGGAAATATATTACAGCTTTCAACGTTGCCTCGGATCTGGTATAAAAAAAAAAAAAACAAAAGTCATTTATTTCAACTAGGCTGAGAATCAGCACTTTTTGAACGTCAAAATTACAAAAGACAGTCCCCGAAAATGCCCGCTCTTCACCATATCGACCATAGGTGGCGGTGCCTATTGGCTATCAGTTGGAAAGACTACTTAATTGCCACCGAAGGACTTATCCACTCACAAGTAACTGTACTTAATAATTATTCATCTTGGGAGCAAGTGACGTGGATTATAAAGTTTTAATGTTTAAAATACACCACCCTGCGCTCCAGAACTCAAATAGACCACGGCGAAGGTGGTGTGCCGATATGATAATGTTTACAGTGCCTACATGGCCAGAAATACACATGCACAAAACAGGGAGGTTTAGAAGGAAAAAGCAGGTCTTTGCCTAGCAGGACACTACATAGACTAACCAAAAAAAGGTTTAAAATTGATGTGCATTGTTTTTAATAGATTATATATTAGGTATAAATGATAAATGATTAATTTTCTGTAAGGAGGTTTGTACAAACACTTTTACATGTCAATCATATTTTTTTTAAAACTAGATGAGGTCGGCGTTTCCTATCTGACTACTCTGAGAAGAAAGGCCGAAACAAACTCAGAGGTCACAGTCTCTTTTAAAGTCCAGACATAATCTTGGTCAGATCATGTGAAGACCATGAAGATTGGTGTCTGAAATGGTCTTTTGAGTAAAGAACCACACAGATTGAGCGGACCTGTCCAGTCAGTGCACGCATTTGTCAAAAATCGTGCAGCTCAACTCAGAATATAGTAAAAAGTGTAGGGTATAATTCAACAGCATGCATGAACTTAGGACGACAAAGTCGCCAATTACACTGGTCTACAAATTTTGACTTTAGAAAAGTATTACTTATGTAAAGTAGCTTTTTTTATTTTTTTTCACGTACTGAATACAAAAATAATTAATGTATATTAAAATTAGTTTTTCCTATTTCAGAAAAAAAAAATTGCAAAAATTAACAGAAATTTTTATGTTTTTTCAATCATAATTGCCACGTGGTTTTTTCGCGGCCCTCTTGTATTCTGCTTCTGTAACATCTCGAAAAACAGTCCAGCAATAATCCACCAACATTGAAAAGTTCCAATGATCTTGATACCGTTCTTCCATTTTTGCGATGTCCTGACGCTCGCCATGTCCATCGCTAAAAGCTCTGCAATTATCCGGAAAGAAGTCCAAGTGAGAATGTAAAAAGTGGATTTTTTTTTATGTTTTTGGAATGATGATAACATATTTTCGACAAGTTCAGCATAGTTGTAGAATAGAAAAGTGGTAGAATCATTAAATTCGGAAAATGTCAAGTATCGCAAAAACTTACTAATAAATTACTTTTTTACTTATCAACTTGTATTTAGCATGGGTAGATGAGTGGAAATTAGTTAAAATTATTTCGAATACATTTCCATTGTAGACCAGTGTTATCTAATAGTATAAAATGTATCACTATTCAGTGTCAGAAGTTATATATTTGCCAGCCAAAAGAGATGGTAACGACAATGACCCTTAACTGTCATGAGAAAAAGTCACGACAAAGGGTTGCTCCTCAGTTGGAAATCCCAAAAGGACTAGGGGTTCTGCAGGACCGCTTACATTGTAAATGAGGTGTAAGAGCTCCGTAGAGGTTTGTAAGATCCATAAGTTCACATAGTAAAATACAGGCTAAACTCTTTATTGTGAATGTTATTGAGTGGATGGATACATTCAATGGAGTTGAATTAATTAAAGAAGATAGTAATAATTATATTGATGTGTGTACGAGTACGGGTAAGGAACCGTACCCAGGGACAAACATCAAAAATATATTTGCGATTATTTTTTTATAACTCAACTGATTTTTTGCTGCTGGCTGGCCATGTTTGTCAAAAGACCAATAGCCGGTGAAGCAGATGTGTTCTGGAGTGTAGTCGACCTCAAAAAGGATACTAAGATAGAGTATATGTGGAAGGCGGAAGACATGGTGTTGTGGCGCAGCATGAGAGAGGCCTATGTCCAGCAGTGGACTGCAATAGGACAGGAGTAGGATGTGAGACATCGCTTGTGATTTGGGTTCAGAGTGTTGATTCGTGTGTTATCATCACGGAGTGACCATATCCGATTAAATTGTATCTGGCCCATTAGGACTTCATTCTTAAATAGGCCTAAGTCAGCAAACATATCCACCAATTTGCACTGGACACGCGTAGTGGGTTGCAGCGCACTCCCTCACAGAGAGGAGTCCTGTATCTCAGTAGTAGGAACATTATAGACTCATTATGCATCAAAAATGCTATTCTACTATGTAAGACGCTTGCACATCAAGCTACTACATTCTGTCAAATTTCTATAATAGATTTTCAACTTTATCGCTAACGCATTATGTTTAAAGTTGATTGGGAAAATTTGTCCGTTTTGGGTAGCTTGATGTGCTGTCGTCTGTACTTGAAGCAGGTCGTAGTCGGTTTTCAGAACGATCGATCCACAGATAGCTGAGGAAAATATACTCACTAACAGAAAACAGATAAGCCAAAGCAATATCAACATTATTGTAGTTCCAGACTTCAATAATAATAATATTCAGTTTTGCATACACATCGCAATCATGACTGTTTCAGACTATGTTGAAACGTGAAATTGAATTTTAACTAGATTCTAGAATAACTAGATAGTGCATATTACCTGTTGCGTCGGATAACAGGGATTGTTTGAGTATCAAACAATCTTTGTGAACACGCTTTGTGATTAGACGTCAAAAATCCTAGAAAATATCCGATTTGTGATGGCCAGTGGTAAAAGGTGATCGTGATGGCCCAGGTTAAAGACTCTCATACACGAGGTTGTGGGTTGAAATCCGGGTACGTAGCAATGTGACTTTTTCAATTCACACGTACTTTCTGAGTGTAGGTGTCTTGGACATTATTGACATCGGTGAAGGAAAAATATCGTGAGGAAACCTGGACTTGTAGTTAGCATAAGTTTGAAATCAAACCTTCTCTCGTCTTCTCTCTTTTTTTTTTTCTTTATGTACCAACGCCAGCACATCAAGCTAAAAAGTTGAAAATCTATTAAAGAACTTTGACAGATTGTAGTCTGTCAAATTTCTTCAATAGATTTTCAACTTTTTCGCTAAAGCATGAGGTTAAAAGTTGATTGGGAAAATTTGACAGTTTCGGGTAGCTTGATGTGTTGACGTCTGTACCAAATAAATAAATCTATCTATCTATTTATCTATCTTCTTCTTGAGCAAGCGTAGTGATCGATGCTCGTGCCTTTTATCTACGAGAATAGGCCTTTACCCTGCAGTGGGACACTAGTAGGCTACTATTATTATTATTTATTATTTAGTGGTCTTATACGATAGCTACGGTTGAGATTGGTTCGCATATACCTACTTAATCAGTCTTAAAAAAACATAAATTGCCATAATTATGGACTATACACAGTGACGATTAGGTTATCACATTAAACAAGTAGGTACAGTGGTTACTACAAGTTGCTAGTAGTCTGTTAATAGTGAAATAATCAGTTTTACTAAAAATAAGAAACTCAAATAAATATCTTAAAAATTGACACTAAACGCGCGGGGCGATGGTATTAGGTCATCCCACTTCCAGTGTCATATTTTTTATTTCCAATATTTATGTATTGCGCAATGGTATGCAATAGTTAATACATGTGTTGTCTTGTACAATCATGTTAGTTTAATATTTTGGTGTGTTGTATTGTCAAGACGTGCATTGATTTAAAATGGAAGATTTAAAAAAAATCTATTAATGTAGTGGAGCAACGTATATTTCTAAAGTTTTGTGCTTTACTCAACTACTCTGGAGGAGTTGCGCACGACTTACTGGTAAAGTGTGTTGGTCGTAACGCCTTAAATAAAAGAACCGTACAGCGATGGCTTGAAATGTACAAACAAGGAAGAACCACAGCTGAAGATGAGCCGCGAGCACCTCGATCATTATCATCGACTAGATTAGAAGCAAGGGACAAAATCAAGGAAGCACTTCGTCAGTCACGTAGGGTCAGTGACAGTGATCTCTCCACTCAACTTAACATTCCTCATTCCACTATACATAGAGTACTCACGGAGGATTTATGTCTGGTCAATAAAAGTGCAGTGTGGGTGCCCCACACTCTGAACACGGATCAGAAGGAGTTTCGTTATGAAACTGCGCGTAGCCATTTATCGTGGTATCGCCGTAAGAAAAATATACTTAATAGATTCATATGCCTTGATGAAACTTGGGTCGAATTTTATACTACTCGTCAAAGACATCAGTCACGATGTTGGGTGGAACCGGGCACTTCAGCTGAACATTTAACACGTGCAGAGCTACATGAACGAAAAATACTACTAATAGTACCTATGGATGTCAGAGGCATTGCTTTTTGGAGAACTTATGATGAAAATACAACTATGACTGGAGAGCGATATAAGTCATTTTTAGAAGAAAATATTCCTATTTAGGCAGACGAACATCATATAACGAGTCCTATAATTTTACATGATAACGCCAGACCGCACAAATCAAAAATAGTTCAGAATTTAATTGAAGATAAAGGATGGATTGAAATTATTCAGCCGCCATATTCCCCGGATATGAATCCTTGTGATTTCAATTGTTTTGGCCATGTGAAGAGGAAATTGTCGGGTACTCGATACAATAGCAAAAAGGAGTTAGATATTAAACTAAAGAGCATTATTGATGAATTAAATGAAAGTGGTACTTTAAATGATGTTCAAGATTTGCCAGCAGTCTGGGAGCGAGTGATTAATAGTGGTGGATATTATTGATTAGTGTCACAAGGTCATATAGTATAGTAGTCAGTTTTTGTAAAATAATAATAATAAAAAAATATGACACTGGAAGTGGGATGACCTAATATAAACAATTCAACACAAACTTAATGGTATTGTTACAAAATAATCATAAATTAAGTTTAATGTTGTTAAATACTCCAGCGAAAAAAAAGGTATCACGGCTAGAATGTTCATTATTATGAACTATTTTATTTATGTATATTAAAATACGTAATGAATGGTTCGAATAATGTGATAACCTAAACGCCACACTGTCTAGACTCTCTATAGATGTTCATGTCAAAATTATTATTACCATTTTAACTCAGTAATTAAATTGATTAATAATAATTGGTATGAATATTTCTCTCCCATTTTAACGGTCCTTTTCGTAATCCTTTTCCACGAAATCAATACAATAAAACATTTTCTGTCTGCTAGGCTCTTTGCTATTTTCTGACAACTTGGAGAAATAAATCGCTACAAAATTCATGATCTCAAAAATTTTATTAATCTTTTGTCTGCTAGTTACAATATCCAAATTCTTACATTTAATATTTACAAGAATAACCATTAATATAATACATTTTTATTTCATTCACAGACCTAACTCACACAAAAATCGGGTACATGCATCTAAAGTGTTAACATACATCGAATGTTCGATTTCCGCATTCGCCCATAAATCTGTAATAATAGATGTTTCTTTCATGTCTAGATGTTCAGGCGTATGATTTGTGTTTGTAACAGCATTTGCGACACGGAGAATTCTAGTATGGTCACCAACGGCAACCTTTATTTTGTAATTGTCATCATCATTTTCAATAGTATCCAACGGTTTACTCGTAGGGCTTATATATTGACTGTTGTCTTGATTGTAATGAAATAACTTGTGACAGCACTCATTAATTAGTATATTATCATCTATTCTGTTTAAGAGTAAAACTAATGTATTTTTACATAGGAGATCAGCGATAGGAAAAAAATCTTAAATTAAAGAAACAATTAAACAATCTTTACTCACAACTTTGCACTCAAATGATCTATTTTCCATTATTTGCTTTTTGAATACGTCTCTTTCGAACTTTTATACAAAGTTTATATCTAAAAGCCTTAAGCTTAAAAGATTGAGCCGCCGATCTCTAAAACTTTTAGTCACGTAGATATATCTACAATAATTTCTGAAAAGCTGTTTGGTTCAAATTTATTATGATCTTTGTTTGATATTCTAACCTGACCAAAAATTTTCGGGTACCCTTTCCTTTTAAGACTTACTTTTTACCGAATATAAAAAATAGATTTTACACAACTGTAAGCTAGTTTGGACATTTACAATTTTTTTTCGTCCTTTTATGTTTTATCAACAAATTGGAATAGATCCAAGATCACAATGCGAACGCTAACGTTATTGGCATTACGGATAATAATACAACGTGTAACGTTTAATGCGCAAAACCTAAAAATAGTTTGATCAGAATAACGAGCAGAATCAATTGAACCACTTTTTGATATAGGTCTCATTTTTCACAAAATCTTCATTAAAAACGTTGCCGTGTCTATTTATTAATAGGTCAAGCAAACCAATGTCAGCGCAGCGCAGCGGCCCGGTGACGACTCCTCCCTCGGTTAAGCGTCGTCGCAGATGCAAGAAACGATCAGAATGGCCAGTAAAATTAAACAGCACATAAAACCTTTACAATTTTTATAATGACTTATTTTCTCTCTGAAATAGGTCAATTGAATTAAAAATCAGTTGGGTGTGTCAGAGGTTTTGCACATTTAACGTTACACGTTGTATATCATAGGATCTTCGACACTGGTTATAACGATATAAATGACACTGAGTTTTTAAATTACACTTACTAAGAAATAATTTAATTAAACATCTAAACCAGTCTTTTCTCTTAAAGTCTAAAAATCAAGCATATAGCAGAAGTATAAAATTATAAGCTCTTAGTGCTGAAATATGCGGTAAAATTCAAGTCATTATTTTGAATATTCACAGGTCAGAAACCAAAGCATATTGGTCTTTTAATTAAGATCTTCTTTACACGAGGAAAAATATGTGCCACAATAATGTTATCACTGATTAGACCATAAAAAGAGAGATGGTTTCCAAAAGAGGCTAAATAATCTGTTTTATAACCATTACGCAACCTACTTTAGAATCAGTAAGGAGGTATATTTTTGTATTATCTGCTACATGAACTTTTTCGTTGATTTCAGCACTACTATCGTACATCATCACACGGGTAACTTTAATAACTTTAATACTTAATGATTAAAATACACTTGTCTTATTGATAGCAATGTCATTATGAAAAACAGTTTTGGCAAAATCCGTATGCTGCTATTTGATTGCCAGTAACTTTCGTCTTTTGATGAGAGCATCAGAGAATCTTCACCACTTCGAACTCGTTGGCGAGGGCAAGGCAAAGATTCTACGGGCATATTTACTATTGTGAGTTGATTGGCCACAACTGGTTGCATGGTCGGTTCGAATTTGTATTGATTTGGATCTTCATATAATTCTTCATCATTGGCATCTTGTTGAAGTACCTCAGGATTCGTTTCTATTTCGTACAGTTGTTCAGATTTCGAAGGTTTGGGATCATTGAAGGCCGAGTTGACATCGTTTGATGTACTTTCAACTGTTTCACCAGTACTCGTGACACATGTGACGCCATCTAAAGCCATCTTTAGAGGTTCGCTCTTCGTCTCATTCCTTAGAACTTGTATCCAAGATAGACGACAGTCGCAATTTAGTTTATTACCTGTAAAGAGAAAATTAAATGTTAGTAATAGCTTTATTTTGGCCACAGATATTTGAGAAAGAACCTACGAGATCGAAAAAGAAATAAATTATTCAAATATTTCTTCAAACTCCGAGTGTCTCATAAAATGAAAATACACCTTTGAGACTGAAAAGTTATAATCGCATAATATCATGGGATTGAAATTTTATGCTCTAAAGTCCCCGTAACGAGAAGCTATAATTTTTGTAAATAAAGAAATTCTACTAAGTTACGTAGCGACAATTCAATGAACTATAAATAATCCTACATTCAATAAACTCAAAGTATCATACATACATATGTACGTGTAATACGATACTATCGAGCAATCTCACTTGTTTGGGTTATATTTTAGCGATATAAAGCGCTGTCGTCTAATGTTTTGTGGTACTGGAACGCGTCTGACTCATGGAACGTATCTCGGCCGCCGTTTTAAAGTAAGTTCACGCTGACGCTGTCAATGCTGCAGAATGCAGATGCAGACTACTCGGAATCGTCTGTCGACAGTAATTAGATGTGTGTGTTAACATAATTATATCCCTATAATATCAAAATAAAAATCATTGCAATACTATTTTTTTTATCTAAAGGTTGCGAAACACTGAATGTGTGTTTACAAAATTTATAGCTTCTCGTGACGGGGACTTTAGTAAGTTTTAAGTTCTGTGTGTGAGTGAGTTACGGTTGAGGTGGGCTAATAGTTAAAGTTTTGACTTAAAAATAACATTTGCTTGCTGCAGCCTTGTATAATTATGTAAAACTTGTCGAGTGTATAAGCAGCTCATTTCTTTAAAGATGTTTAAAAAAATATTAAGAAAATAGTCACATTTCTATGTGAATCAATGTTATGTAGTAATTTTTATTGAAGAATGAGTTCTCATTAATTTACAGGAATCCTAATTATGTAACTTCTGTGGGTTCGACCCAGTCCTGAAACAGTACTTGTTGATAACGCATTACGCAACGTGTATTCTTTGGTTTCGTTGTAAAACTGCCCTAACATCAAATAATGAACAACATTGTCAAACTTTTAACTTTTATGGTTTTTAATACGAGGTTTTTGGCTACTTTGTATTAGTGTGTGATTTTTTTTTTTGTAATTTGGGTCTGGTTTGTGCAAAATAAATAATTTTCTTTCTTTCTTTTCTTCGTTCTAATTGCAAAAGAAGCTGCCATTCGCATGTAACTAACAGCTACATACATAATTAAGTTTTTCGCATTAAATAATTATTTTTCTACATAAAACATGAATCTCTTTAATGACCCCCTTAATCATCCAGCTACACGTGCCAATTTAATGAAAATGTTCAACTTAAACATGTTTGTTTTTAATAAAACTACACCATTGTACAAAAATCGACTTATTGCTACATTTGAGTCGATAAAGGGCGCTTTTACATTCATTAATTGTCCTTAATGTGAAGGGTGCTTCAGTAAGGGGATTAAAATGCAGCAGGGAATTCCCCATTGTTTGCACAAAACATAGTTATTTAAGTTCCCAAGAGTTGCTGTATGCTGTGTACTATTTATTCGAAAATAACATGTTGCCAACCAAAATGGACGCGTAATATCATTATAATGGCAATGTAATGTCATTATCTTGAATAATGACATTGACAGTTATAGAATTGAATATGAATTTCCTGCTACAATCCCAATAGTGGTGTTTGAAGTTATTGTAATGTAATTGCTGAGGGGAGCATAAAATAATAGTCACGAACAAAAATATTGAAGGGTCAGTAGGTATGAAAGGTTCATGTGGACGGGTTGGGTTGAATGATAGTAATTATTACAGTAAACCCACCTATATTAAACAAATATTTCATATTTGAATATTATCATTCGTAGTAATAACTCTTCTTTTGACAAAACAAAGGTAAAACTCACCGCTCAAATACAGCACAGCATTCTTCATTTTCAAATTTTCCAATATCGGCTTTATTGTCTCGTAAGTGAAATATTCTATCTCATTGTTCCTCAGATCCAATAATTCAAGACCGCGCACACCTTCTAATAGCCCCTCATTAATAGACTTCAATTTATTCCCTGTCATAGATAATTTCTGTAACAGAGCGAGACCATCAAATGCCCTTTCGGACAGGAATTTCAATTCGTTATTATCCAGAAGCAGCTCGTTAAGATTCCACAGCTCCGTGAAAGTTAAATCGCCCAACATTGACAACTTGTTGGACCGCAGATCCAATCTTGTCAGATTAGCTAAGCCCCTGAATGTGTCTCTAGTCAGAACCGTAATTGAATTAGCCTCCAGTATCAGATCGTTTAGTACGGCTAGATGTTCAAAACAACCGTCGTGCGCCAGATTGATACTGTTAAAAGACAAATCCAGATATTTGAGACTCGGCAAATCGACGAACACGTCCCTCTGCACTTCAGTTACTTTATTCTCTTTTATAGTTAGGTTTACGAGCGACGGGAGATTCGTGAACGATGAGAAGTCCAATTCGGTTATTTTGTTGTTCATCAGAGTTATTTCTTTGAGTGTGGTTATGTTTGAGAATGTTCTTTTCTCAATTTTGTTTAGGGTAGCGTAGTGTATGAAGAGCTTTTGTAGCCGTTTCATGCGATGGATCACGTGGAATGGAATGAACTTAAGTGCTCCGTCGGATCGAACGTTGAACGTTAGCCTTTCCAAATAAGGCTGAGAGTTGAAAGTGGACCATATTGGATCAGTTTCATCAATACCTCCGTTGAAAACCCAACAGTCGGCTCTGGTGGCGGTTTTGACGTCAGTGCTTTCGCAATAGCAATGTACTTTAGATTCTCTGTTCGTTATCTCGCATATGTTATCTTTTACTTGCGTCCCATGGTACCTCCTTTCAGTTTTATCTCTGCGTTTTTCATTTAGACGGCTTTCAGTGTAGGATATTTGCACTGAAGTCAGAGCCAAAGCTAGGAGTAAATATTGGACGACGGTCTCCATGTCCCCTTGCCTTTTCAGTAACCTGGAACAAACAAAAAATAAATTAAAGGGCTGCTTTGACAGCGTTGTAGCGGGTTGAAATAATGTTACAACATTTTTTGAATGTTTTAATAAAACCTTGGACTTAGATAATGCTTTGTGAATATTAATATCAACGTTTCGTACATCTTTCTACGTAAATATAATAAAAATATTCTTTAAAACACCATTTTTTGATAAGCTCCTAAAATATTGGAGTAATAAAAATAAAAAAAAAGTATATGAAAAATTCTTGTCGGATACATGAAAAAAGTTGGTTCATAATATTCAAGTCTAAATAAAATACACGCTTCATAGTAGCCGCCTGTTGTAAATTTACATAATCACTTAAACGGGAGGCTTTAAAACACTGACTCAGCGTTTGGCTGCCTACTTTATTACCAAAACTGATCGTAATTCATTCGCCCATTGACTTGTTGGAGTGGGTATCGGATGTATCGCCTGCACTCAGCCTAATTTGTGGGGAGGCGTGTAATGAACGCACCGGAACATGTCACGTGACTTTGAGTCATTTATGCTGCGTTCACCCTCTGTAAATTCGCTTTTTTACTATCATTTTTTGACGTAATTACTTTGATAATATGCTTTTCAATGGCGATGGCGGAGGGGAAAAATGAAATGTAACGTATGGTTTGCCGTTAGCACGACGTTTTGTATCATTTTGTTTATTTAGGATAGCTTTCATAGTAATATCCCAACCCCTGTGAAGTATTTAGTAAAAGTAAAAAAAAATTAAAAGTCATCATTAGAATTTCTAAAACAAAAGAAGTTCAATACAATACAAGAACCGTCTAGTCTTATTGGTGGTTAAAAGATAACTCAAGTGGAATCTTCAAATATTATAATTTAAAGTAGCTCATTAAAACTCCAATATTCCACAGCGATTTTTATTACACTCATTTTCTCCAGATAAATTAACAAAACACAAAAGCATTGTCGTCAAAAGAAAATTACACATCGCGAAACTAGCTCATCAGCGTGTTTAATTAAAATTGTTTCTCTTTTTCACGCGAATGAGGCTAGTAATCAGTGTGAGCGGGACAAAAAGCGTTGTGTGCAGAATTTTTTGTTTCTTCCAAATGGTTTTTAGGGATTGAAATTTTAAGGGCATCCCTTGACGCGTTCGCGACGCTTTAATTAAAGGGATTGTTAGATCGAGATGCTAAAGTTCGGCAGTTAAGTCTTTTGTTATTGTAAAAAGTTTAATATCATGCGAAGATTCGCGAATCATGTTTTCCTTTTACTTTTTAAAGCAGCTTTGTAGAAGTGAACGCCTTTGTCTTGTGAGTGCTCTCGAAGTTTTGTCTTGGAAATTATATCTTCAATTTTTTTTTCTTTTTTTGTTATTGTTGAATGGGCTCGCTCTTGACCTCGATCACGCCTGATGGAAAGAGCGTGCCCAGGAGATACCTAAGGCACTACTACTACTACTAGATTATAAATTTAGGTTCATATTATATTCTACGTTTAATGAGTAACGTGTACCAAACATTATGAATATGGGTTACATATGTAAGGAAACCACTTGATCTACTAAAATTTACTTGAAATAGAGAAAATAGTAAACCTCGTGAATATCTTAGTAATTGTACTGTGGAATATCCCGAAAAACTGCATGTGGATACATTACATAATTAATATACACACATTCTGGAAAACCATTATAAGATCTTCGTGTTTCATTACGAAGAAAAACAGGATCCTTTTCTCACATTTCAAAAGAAATCTAATTCTTAAAAATCATTACACTTTCTGCGGCGCGATCGTTCGAACCGCACTCGATCGGACTTTTTTTTAAATTTAATTCTATCCGGAATAGCGCCCGCAATACCTATTTGGAGTGAAGTTGTAAAAAGATACTGTTAGAAGTCCAACGTTTCGTTTTGAGACCTTTGTTTGCTTGTTTTTCTTTTATTTATAAGCTCTGCGAACAAAAGCTGTCTATTCTTTTTTAATAACGTCCCTCTGTTTGTTTGATTTATGTTTGGAGTATATTTACAGAGGACAGAAACAGTAATACAATTAAAAACTAATAACAGTCTTTGTATACTTCGTTTGGCAGCATGGAAAATGTTTATCAGTAATGATTTGGTACTGTTTTTATTTTTGTTTCGGCTATGTAAGGTACTGTCAGTAGAGATTATAGCCAGTTTGATGCTTAAATGCAACGTTTATGAATATTTTGATAGGTTGAGTTATGATGGCATAATTAGGAGACAAACTTTGATTTATATTTAGAAGGCGAAATAAAAAAGTAGGAATCAGTTTAGCTGACAAGCGAAGCCAGCACATCAAGCTACCCAAAACTGTCAAATTTTCCCAAGCAACTTTGAACCTTACCCTTTAGCGATAAAGTTGAAAATCTATTAAAGAAATTTTACAGATTACAGTACTTGATGTGCTGGCGTCTGTGCTATTCGTAGTACATACCGTTTATAGAAATAATTATGAAAGTTATTCAACCAACTTACGTTTTATTCATTTATCCTGGTATCTTGAGCTCGTAGAAAGGTCGCAGTACATTACCACTTAAGCAATAATGATAAATGAAACGATTTTAGGAAAATTATGATTTTCCTATCATCATCATCTGCCTAGCCTTTTCCCAACTATGCTGGGGTCGGCTTCCAGTCTAACCGGATGCAGCTGAATACCAGTGTTTTACATGGAGCGACTGCCTATCTGACCTCCACAACCCAGTTGCTGGGTAATACGATAACCCTTGGTAGGACTGCTCGTCAGACTTTCGCGCTTCTGACTACCCGTAACGACTATCGAGATCCACGAATGACAGCCGGGACCAACGGTTTAACGTGCTTTCCAAGGTACGGAGGGGTCTCGGTATGTAATGATGGTCACTCATCTACAGACAAACCGCGGCAAGCGTTGCTATGATATGATGTATGATTATCCTAAGTATTCTAATCTTTTCCAAATTTCTTTCATATCTTCTGAGGATGAGAAGTGAGAAGACTCCCTATGGTTTTAAGATTAATATGAGCACATTGCTAACCAATAGGCAGAAACTATAGAAAGCCACCTGCTACGATCCTCACATACTTTTGATTCGTTTTGTACATTGATCATGGTCTGTACTGGTTTCTTCCTCACCCCATGCGAAGAAGGCGTGAGTTTATACACGTATGTCTATCAAGATGCCAACCCGTTTTGAGCAAACGTGGTGATCAACGCTCGAGTCTTCTCTATATGAGAAGATACCTTTGCCTTGCACTGGGATTATTATTATTTATTTATTTATTCAGATAACAAAGATCCATGGGTTAGTAACAATAGTCTTAACCTATGTTAGTACTTAACTAATAACACAGACAATGTACAGGTGACAAGTGACCTCACCAACGGACTGTCATGTCTCCGGGCTATAGCGCCTATATAATATTATAATAGCTATTATAATAGACTGGTATTGTTATTATTATTTGAGCACACGGTATATTATCACAAAATGTAAAATTAGATTTGGATGGAGGCTCAACTCTGGCTTTGGAATTAGCTTATTGTTACAACAACATGATATTTCAACTACAGTAGCATTCAGTTTTGATGGTTTCCTTTAGCTAATACATTATTTACCTAGCAAACACTCTAGTAAATATTTAGTCATGAACGATGCCATTTTAATCAGTTTTGAATGGAGTGTATCAATTAAATTTATGCTTTAGTAAAGAAATGAAAAGTAGTTTGCTGAAAATTCATTCAAGCGCGCTTTTATTGCTTTCATGAATCGTTAATTATTTCATAGAATCAGTTAGTAGGTTTATTTATATTGTAAGAAAATTATTTTGTCCAATATTCGCTCGTTATACAAATTTATTATAAACTTCTTAGGGAGATAATTCAGCTAACAATTTTCATAATTAGAAGACATCTGGGCGACATACTAAATTGTTCATAACGTTGCCAAACTTAAATTCCATATTGATTTATAATATTTTTTTTATTTTATTTAACGATGTAAAGACGGATAAATTAATTGTTTCCCAAAATTACCAATTGAAATTTTCCGTGGGTATATTCAAATCACAATCGTCACGCATTGACAGTTGTATCAAATGGCTATAACAGGGCAAACTGACGTTATATTTGATAAACAATGAATTTCCCTAATCGTACGTACCTGTCGCGAATACTTATAACAAATTGTTGGAAACATCAACCAATTCATAATCTACCTAGCCTTTTCCCAACTATGTTGGGGTCAATTTCCAGTCTATCCGGCTGCAGCCGAATACCAGGATTTTACATGAAACTATTGCTTATCTGACCTCCACAGCGCAGTTACTGGGTAATACGATACCCCTTGCTAAGACTGGTTGTCAGAATTTCGAGCGTATGACGACCCGTACCAACTGTCAAAGATCCACGAATGACAGCTGGGACTAGCGGTTTAGCGTGCTTTCCGAGCCACGGGGTCTTGATATGTAAAGACGGTCACCCTTCCACGGATCAACCGCAGCAAGCGTAGCTTAACCTGATCGACTGAGCCATGCGGCTGTTATTACTTAGCCACAAGCCTCTCTACTCAAATATCAAGCGATTCTACCACATAATTATGTGGTAGAATCGCTTGATATTCTAGTCTATCGTAGCATTGGTTGATGTTGATGTGGATTGGTTGATCGACGCATAATGTGGGCAGATTAATTAACCGGCCCACGTTATGCGTCGATAATGATAATAACATCGTCCATATAAACATGGTACCTAAAATTTGGAACCGTTCTATGGTCGCACTTTACATATTATTCATTCATTCACTTAATGGAAATTTTCTGACGCCCAAAGTGTCAGTTATTTCAAATTTAATTAATTATTCATCAAATATGACTCCATCTATAAATATGGGGTGTACTGAAAAGTTCTGTCGGTTTTTGTAAATAAAACTCGTGGTTAGTTCTTAAAGTTAAATACTTAAATCCCCTTTTCTGAATTTCTCAAACCATCTTTGACATGTACGTCGCAATATTATTTAATACTTTTAACGTAAAAAAAAGAGAGAAAAAAAAGAGAAAAATTCGTATAGAGAAAAATTCGAAAAATTTATATGTACTACCAAATCCGACAGAACTTTCCGGTACACCCAATATAGGTAACTAATATTTTTTGTGAGTGGAATTTGATTGTATCCATTGTAGATAGCCAATATATTAGAGAGCATATTAGACTTTCTAAACTAACCACTATTTGTTATTTGACAGGTCAATTTTAATTTGACTGGTTAATGAGGTCTGTCAATAAAAATAACCCCAATTGCGTAACACACTTTCTTTCACAACCCGATGGATTTTGAGGGAAATTCCCAACTCATCATCACACTAATATTATAAAGGCGAAAGTTTGTGTGTGTGTATGTGTGTGTGTGTGTGTGTGTGTGTGTGTGTGTGTGTGTGTGTGTGTGTGTGTGTGTGTGTGTGTGTGTTTGTTTGTCACTTCTTAAGGCTCAAAGGGCTAGATAAAGTTTGATGAAATTTGGCACACAGATAGTTTATAACTAGGATTAACACATATAATACTTTTTATCCCGATATTCCAACGGGATCGAGACTTATGCGGGTCAAACCGCGGGGCGCAGCTAGTTGTTTCATAGTCTGCTCGAAAGCGTAATTAACGCAATGAATATTACCGAATTGTCAACGTGGTCAATTCCTGTAGACAGCGATGCGGACTAATTTTTTGATGCCCTATGATTCTTTGCTTCTATTATTTTTTTATCTTTGTATACATGTACAGACGCCAGCACATCAAGCTACCCGAAACTGTCAAATTTTCCCAATCAACTTTGAATCTTATGCTTTAGCGATAAAGTTGAAAATCTATTCAAGCAATTTGACAAATTGTAACTTGATGTGCTGGCATCTGTACGTATTTTTTTATTCTTTAGTCTGTTAGGTTATACTGTGTAGTAGAAGGTACCTTCTTTGAAAATAAACGTACGGGGAAACCATTTCAGAATGAAAAAAATCAAGACTTGAAATACTCTAACGTAATACCCGCTCCCGCGTCCGCTTACAAACAGGTACTGCCTTAAAAGCGTCTGCATTGAAATTGGTTATTTTAGATGAAATCAATACCTTTGATGTCCAGACTTGGATGTTACCTATATTGAAAGGCTAATATGCAGCAGCAGTTACTGATTTAGGCATTCATGTCAGTGACAACAGTAAATTAATATTATAGGCGTTTCATTCCATTCAGTGGCTAGCGAATCATTGAAACTATAAATTGAACAATAATAATGGTTAGAGCGAATGAATGAACATTAATTTATTGTTCACTATATTTCGGTTACATGACTAGTATATTTATGTACTTTTGGTGAAATGTTTGAATTCATGATAAAGGTATTTATTAGGCTACATACGCATTATACATGATATGTGTAAGATTGGATTAAAAAATATTAAAATTTAATTGACTTTTGACGTTAACGTCTTTGAAAGAAAAGTATTAAAATTTAGTTGACCATTGACGTTAAAGTCTTTGGAAGCCAGCTAGGAGGTTACCTGACTAGTGTATTAATGTCTTGTGGTGGAATATTTGATATCATGAAAAGGTACTCATTAGAGAGGTATATGCATTATTCATGATGTTTGTAAGATTAAAAACTATTAATATTAAGCCCGAAATCTGACAATTAGTCTTATCAAGGGGTATCGTATCACTCAGTAACTGAGTTGTGAAGGTATAAGCAGTCGTTCCATGTAAAATACTGATAATCAGCTGCATTAGGTTAGACTGGAAGCCAACCCCAGTATAGTTGGGAAAAGGCTAGGCACATTGAATTCTTAAACGAGGTCATCACAAAGGGTATGGCCAATCTCGGCTTAACGTGGACAAGCTGTTCAGTAAAAAGTATTTCATCAAATAAATATAATTAATTCTAAAATAATTATTTTTGCAAACCTCGTCGCAGGAAAGTCTTCTGTAAAAAAACTTGTATTAAAAGTATTCACGCTGATTGCACGCAGAAAGCAACGCCATTTTTTGGTTACAGGCTCTCGGTGACTTAGGTTCTGGGTTACCACGTAAAAAAGTTATGACATTTCAGATTTTATTCGATAAAAAATCGATTCCTAGTATTTGAGTAAAAAATGTGGATCTTTCTTGAGCACCTTTACTACATAAGTGATTTGGGCCATTTTTATTCTTATTTATCTGTGATTAGATGAAAACAATCAAAATATTTATATTTCTCTATGTAAATCAATTTACATCTGATTATGGACTCGATTATCAAATCCTTACATCGATATTTATTAAACATATATTATTTTTTATTACTTGGCAGCACCAACTGCATCGTCTGTCAACAACGAGGTCAACGAAAAAAAACTATTCGCTTTGCTTCTTTCTTTGGTGTTGTGAATGTTGTCTTGTTTTTTCGAGCGTTTGTTTTTGTTATAATGAACTCCAATACCGCACCTTAACCCGGCCTTACTTTTGGACACCGAATCTGTTTCTAACGTCGCCTCTGGCATTATTTTGGACATTGAACCTGCTGTAAACGACAACCTTGGCACGAACTCGGACACTCCTGCGCATCGTCTTGTTTCCTCGCATGGGAATGAGGATTATGAGGAAGAACTGCGATGTGTTAATTGTGGCATCTATATTACGCATCGAAGAAGACGTACTCTGGAGCTCGTTGAAATACAATCAACTATTCGACAATGGACTGCTCCTCAAATCGTAAGTCTATTTTCAAAACTCAAACAGGTCTAATACAAATAGGTTTTCAAAAACTCTATTACTATTTCAGTAAGTACTTATATAAAAAAATAGCCCAGACTAGAAAGACCGACATTGATTGACTTGAGAAGCATCTGAAACAAACTCAGTTGTCTTGTTTAATATAATTTCTGTTTCTGAATGTTTTTGAGATAGTATTATGTCTATTGTAACAAACTGCATTTATAAATATTTGTCTTATTTACAGGTTACAGCCCATAGCTTGGTCTGTCATTCATGCTGGATGTTGGCATTTAATTACTCATCGGACAAAGAAAATGAACAAAGCACAAGTAGTGGTCATCGTCGACAACCATTTGTCAACTGTCATTGTTCTGTATTACGTACCAGATCCCATGTTATGCATGCAAATACAGAAAGAGAAATGCACATAAGCAATGTGATTAGCGAGTGGATAGCACCACAGCAGGTGAGCACAGATTAACCTTCAAACAGTCGCGCGGCGTCGAATCGACCGCGATTCGATCGATCCTCGATACATTTATGATGCCAAATTGCTTACAAATTCAAAGAAAATTAGAATTTTATTTTGATTTTATAATTTTGTTTATGTCCTAACATAATGATAATGTGATAAATACAAAAAATATTAAATAATTAGTGTTTTATATCCTTGAAATATCCTATAGGTCTTTTAGGTTACGCGCGACCGCTGGCGTTACAAATGACCGCGCGCCCGCTTGAAGGTTAACTTTTATGTGTAATGGACAGGTTATATTATTTAGGGCTTGTGGCTAAGTAATAACAGCTGCACGGGTTGATCGATCAGGTTTAGCTGCGCTTGCCGCGGTTAGTGCGTAGATGGGTGACCGCCTATACATACCAAGACCCCTCCATGTCTTGGAAAGCATGTTAAGCCATTGGTCATGGCTGTAATTTGTGTAACTTTCACAGTCATTATGGGTCATTAGAAACCTGAAAGTCTGACAACCAGCCTCACCAAGGGGTACTGTATTACCCAGTAACTGGGTTGTGGAGTTCTAATACATAGTCAATTCGTGTAAAATACTGGTATTCAGCTGCATCCAGTTGAGACTGGAAGCTGACCCCAGCATATTGGAAAAGGCTAAGCTGATGATGGATAGGATATATTATTTGAAATTAACTTAATTATGTGTATAGAAAGAAGTAATTTATATATTGAAATGCCACTAACTTAGAATTATTTTGTTTAGGTTCATGGATCCCTGTTGGCAGTGAGCTGACAGAGTTCCCGTTCTTGCTCCAGTAGCTGTTAAAGTACCAGCAGCAGCAGCATCAACAGAAACCATTAACATACCGGATTATTCATGAGCACCAGATACACAAAGCCATTGTTTTTCAGATTCAGATTAAAACCATTATGTGAAATAATAGCTGCTTGTTTTATTTTGTCCACTAATATTCCCCTAAAATGTAACCATTGCACAAATGACTGACAGGCCTGTTGGTCTAGTGGTCAGTGGCCCTGACTGCTATGCGCAAGGTCGTGGGTTCGATTCCCACTCAGGACAAATGTTTATGTGATGAGCACGATCATTTGTTCTTTGTCTGGTTGTAATTTATCTACGATATGTATGTATTTAGAGAGGGGCCCGTGGCTAAACAAGAACAGCCGCACAGGTCGATCGATCAGGTTAAGCTACGCTTGCCGCGGTTGGTCTGTGGATGGGTGACCATCTTTACATACCGAGACCCCTCCGTGCCTCGGAAAGCACGTTAAGCCGTTGGTCTCGGCTGTCATTCGTAGATCTTTGACAGTCGTTACGGGTACTCAGAAGCCCGAAAGTCTGACAACTAGTCTTACCTAGGGGTATCGTATTACCCAGTAACTGGGTTGTGGAGGTCAGATACGCAGTCTCCATGTAAAATACTGGTATTGAGCTGCATCCGGTTAGACTGGAAGCCGACCCCAACATAGTTGGGAAAAGGCTAGGCAGATGATGATGCATGTATTTAGAAAAATATATGTATGTTTACCAGTTGTCTAGTACTCATAGCACAAGCTCTGCTTAGTTTGGGACTAGATGGCGTTGTGTGAAAGTTGTGGAATATTATTATAATTATTATTAAATATATAACGAGAATAATTTATAATAGAAAATAAACACTCATTTTTACTATTTTTATTATTAATTTGTAAAATACATACTGTTATTAGATGTTGATTGTGATCTTGTCGCTGAGAACAGCGACAAGATCACAATATTGCACATGCTAAATATGGTACATTTTTCAAACTTCCTGCAACTTTATTATAATATTTCGTTTCTACTAGGAATGAAATATTAAAAACGCAACTTATTTATTAGAATACATACTGTCCACGTCAAGCCAGAGCACCCTAACAAACTGAGCCATTCCCTTTAAATACTAATGATCCTGATATTTTTAATACTTCTTCTTTTAAATAAGACGTTTTCCCAGCACATACACGAGATAGACCAAACTTAATTAAAATTACCAGAATAAATTAACATGTAGCAAAGTAGTTTTTACCTACATTTACAATATTTGTTTACGTTCTAGAAACTACTGGCAGAACGCGAGATAGAATTTACATTAAAAAGTTGGGAAAAAGCTTCGCAGATGATGAAGATGGTGTTTGTAAGATTAGATTAGAAATTATTAAAATGTAGTTGAATGTTGACGTTAAAGTCTTTAAAAGTCTTAGTATTATCACAAACAGGTTGCTTCATACTCCTAAACAAAGTAAGTCTCTCATTATCATAAACGACTCGAGAGACTCAAAACAGCTACAAATAAAAATGAAATCCCAACAATAAAGCGAAACAATCCGTAAAATTAGTTTAATTTCAATCCAAAAGCGTCTACTCAAAATTATTAGATTAACCCTAAACTAATAAAAACTAATGAAACAGAAAACATTGTAAAAGAAAATGTTTGTTACGAAATTTCTCACATAATTTCGGGAGACAAGTGTGTAAAATCACTGCTTTGATCTTTGTCACGCTCGCAAAATGCGACATTAAAATAATACGAGGGTGCTACGTGCTTACTTAATGTTAAACTCTAGTTCCATTAGCCGAGCGCCCGAACGTTCGGTCGTGAGCTTTTATCGTAGAATTTGTTGTGATAAAATATTACGTCTTTTCGGCTTTCGAGGGCACCCTTTTTGTAGAATTATTGGCGATTATGTTATAGCCTGTTTATGGTCAATAACTAATTCTTTCGGGATTTTATTGGTTAGGTTGTAATATTTTGCATGTGCTTCGCTGAGATTCGACTTATCTACTAGGTAATAATTTTACCGTGCTAGAATACGACCTATTTTCAAATTGTTTTTGTGTCTTCAGGCAATTCATGTTGATAAACAGAAGTTACAAATATTGCAATGAACAAGTGAACTTAAAAAACAAGTGAACTTAAAATTATCTAAACATTAAATTTTCATTGAGACTCACAACAACACCTAAAATAAATATTAAACAAATACAAATCGTTCACGCAGAGAAATCACAGCCTAAATTCAATTAAGAGGATTCACTGACATTACGAAAATGCCCGAAAATACTCAAACACTGACATCGGGAAAATACCGGGAATACTCGAAATTCTCACAAGTACTTACATGGTAAGCCTTATCTTTTTCTACTTAGATGGAAATCGTCTTAGCCTTATAGAATACGTTAATCTTTTAAGAACATTGTCTTTTATGCCAATTCTGAGTTGATGCCGGGGGAATCGAAACGTATACTGATAATAGGATCTTTTAAGGATTAGAATGTAATACAAATGATGTTTTTTTAAAAAGACTGCTGAAATATTTTATAAGCAGGTACCCATTCGTTTAATACGACATGAATTCATGATTAAGTTTGAAATGTTCGAAGTTCTTAAAATTGGAGTTTTAATGGCTTTTACTAGTCTTTATTGGGCTTATTAGTCTTGAGCCCTTTTAGGTTCTACTAAACAGTTTATGGAGCATATTATTGGGTTTAAAGTGGGTGCTTAGAATTCGTAGATGAATAAATTGCTCAGAATAACCATTTACTCCTTGGATATTTTTAATCAGATAAGTAAAAAAAAAAACACACACATGAACAGGCAATCAAATGCAAAAGAAAAAAAAAAGTCTCAACAAAAACTCAGTAAATCCCGCTGTGCATTCGCACAAATAATTATCACCTCTGCTACCTGCCTATTTATTTGTACCTGTACCTTTTTCAAAGAACCCTAAGAGATTTTTTCTAACAAAAATCCTTCAAATTTATCACTAGGCACGTTTACCTGTCGCTTGTATAGGCATAGAATTTTACCTGCGCGTCGAAGAATTCTTCGGGTTTTATTCAATATCGTTAATAGGCACACAATGCGGTTCTGTAGAGTAATTGTGTAACGAGAACTGTAAAAGTATCTTTTGTTGTGTTTTTTCTTGTGACGAGTGTCACTTGTTTAGATAGCTTCGTAGAGAGGCTGGAACCAATCAATGTTGGGGACAAGGGGATTATTTTCTTAGAAGCCCGCGCGTTTCGGAATAAATAAACCAATAGTTACACATGACGTACCTAATGAGGAGAAAGTCAAAAGAACAGTGGCCATTTTCAGCTCACGCGTGGACAGCATGATAAAATTTAATTAAGGCATGTACCTTTTTACAATTATATTTTAAAACAATATATTTTTTAACAATTGTTAATAGTACTCCAGTAATCGTTATTATTTGTTATTATTTATTAGAATATGTAATGAATTGTTATTTGTTATTTTTATTTATTGTAAGATTACTTTTACGGATATTTTCGGCGATACTAGTAACGTGGCGGACTTTTCTTTAGTTTTTTATTTTATTTTAGTAGACATTTCTCTAATTATTACAAATAATATTAGTGTAATATTTAAATGTCCATTTCTGGACATAGCGATGTATGACAGATGGGCATTGTTCTTTCTGTATACACTAAAGTAGCCGTACTCTGTACCCAGTATTCACATAGCTAGCACAAATGATTGATCGATAACTAATAAAATACAAGATAACGCATAATGTTATTATCATAATATAACATCACGCCTAGGATAATAGGCGTTAAGTTATGTAAAGGGTTAGGCAGAGGCCTTAGTACTCCTATACAACGTGTAGCGTTACATGTGCAAAACCTCAGACACCCCAACTGATTTTTAATTCAATTGACCTATTTCAGATAGAAAATAAGTAATTAAAAAAAAATGTAAAGGTTTTATGTGCTGTTTTAGTTTTACTGGTCATTCTGATCGTTTCTTGCGTCTGCGACGACGCTTTACCGCGGGAGGAGTCGTCACCGAGCCCCTGTGCCGCGCTGACATTGGGTTGCTTGACCTATTAATAAATAGACGCGGCAATGTTTTTAATGAAGATTTTTTGAAAAATGTGACCTATATTAAAAAGTGGTTCAATTAATTCTGCTCGTTATTCTGATCAAACTATTTTCAGGTTTTGCGCATTTAACGTTACACGTTGTATTTCACTCGTTATATTTAAGTCCCATGTAATAGTGGGCGAGCCTTTTACCACGATCTGGCCAAATTCAAACTCCAGGCTACTACTGAGAAATTCTTGACGAAAAAACCCAATAACACTGCCCGGCCTGGGAATAGAAACCAGGACCTCGTGCTCAGCAGTAGTGCTTGCGATGACTAGACTAACGAGGCTGTCAAAATATTAGATAATGTTGAATAAATCTGTCATATCAATGCGATACCTACTGGTTTTCAATAAAATAAAGTACCAAGTATTATTGAAAAGACAACCAGTTTTGAAGATCCCAAACATAATAAAAGCACCTCAACAGCCTTATCCCATCCGTATACAATACTCCCTCTAATTCAAGAGCTACTTGAAGAAATACTTCACGTCCGTACTCATTACATAACAGTAAAGATAAGACATAACATTCCCCATAAAGAAGACCATAACTTAGTCGATGACGTAATCAACGAAATACAGGAGGAACCTTGACCTCCCAAAGTAGCTGTGTAGTTTAGTAGATGGCATCTTTTATCACCGAGTGTTATAAAACAACTAGGAGATGAGCAGTCGGTAGGCGGTGAAATAGTTATTTATATAGCAAAAGTTATAGCCGAAGGGTGATGGAACACAATGTTTTAATGCTGATGAATTTTTGTATACATAAAAAACTAAAATGCCGTCTATAATGCGTCTTTTGTGAGACAATTATGGAGACATACAGACGCCAGCACATCAAGCTACTACAATTTGTCAAATTTCTTTAATACATTTTCAACTTTAAACTAAAGCATAAAGAAAAAAAATCAGTTTTGGGTAGCTTGATGTGCTGGCGTCTGTACATGCAACGTTTCCGCTGTTGGAACACAGGCCTCCTCTTGATGAAAGGGAGTGGGCCCAATGCGGGTTGGTAGATGTTTTGAGAGCAGTGGTGAAGAAAGACGATTCAGACAATGATCATTAACTAAATCAGTCTCAGCTAATCATAAATGAAAGAAGTGCAAAGCATGACGGTGACGAATAATTTGAATCGAAAGATACAAAGGGCAACCACAAAGTCTGCTACCTGCATTAGACGAATAAAAAACATGAAAGCCTCAATAAAAAAGTGGCAGTTTATTCTCACAAAAGAAATATCTCTGAAACAGAAATAAATAACGCTATAAAAAAATAAAAAAATAAAAACTCTTCGGCAGTAAGTATCGTCACTTTCAGTTGATCTACTACAACGGTTTCTCCAGGAAAACCCAAAAAAATAAAGGTGGTATTTATAAATAGGTGCGTTATGCGGTAACGTCTCATAAGTTCCTGTCAGCGATACTGGGCTATTCGTATGGGTGCATAATGGAAACCGCCTTTAGGCAAATTTACGGCTAGGACCAGCTTATGAATGGGCACGGGTTGGTCAAGTCCGAACTATTTTGGCGAAAATTGTTTTTAGGTAGTAAAGTAAAGAGCTTGGTGTTGGATTCCTTGGGTGTACTACGTGAGCTCGACACATGGATGTGCGATTAACGCTTATGCGACAAAACTGTACTGCGACTCACCATAGTTCGAATGCACGCTTGTGCGACAAACGATTGCGCGACAATAGTTCGACACTACGGTAGTGCGACAGTACTGTATGTATGGTGGAATCATTTCCTCATTTATCTAAGGTTTCAAAGAGAATTCAGTTTTCTAGAAGTCGCAAGTTTGAAAAGGATTTTCTATATGTAAGTTATGTGTATAATATCTAAAACCTGATATTATAGACACGTTTGATTTGCGCCCGGTTGCTGGTTATAGGCTTGCCTCGTGGAACGTAAACATAACTGGCTAAATGTTGGTGTTGGTGGGTATAATAGAATAAACTTTATTTCCAAAGGACATCATTCAAGTGTCGAACATTTTATACCCAAAAATTTAAGTGCTGGTTATTAAAATACTCGTATGTGATTTTTGGCATCTTCAATCTCAAATAGCAGCCAGGGGGATTAATGGTAGACTTTTGCTGCAATTGTTAAAAATGCTCAAGAGGCCATTTCCCATAAGGCAGTACTTTTTTTCTGGCCGGCACTTTAATTTTTGGGTATGAAATTAACAAACAAACAAATTTATTTATTTAGGTCCTTTTACAAAATAATACATTTACAAACTTATAAATACTACGTAGTACGAGCTTCTTAACAGATTGGCTTAAATACTTATATAAAACTAGTTTAATTTACACGATTTTAATTATCTATGAAAGGTGCGTTGGTACTGACATAATAACTGATGTTCTTTACAATTTAACAAAAAGGTACACATCTGCCTATTCCTTTGGGGATTTGGCGTGGTGTTATGTTATGGTGTGTTATTTTACGTTTAAACTTGACAGTTTAAAGGTGTGTATTATATAAGTTTGTCCGTAATAATGTTTTATACAGTTTTATCGAGCTAAAAGCCACGTGCTGCAATAACTTTCTGGGCTTAGCTTGCAGCATTGTATCGATATTGATAATACATGACTTTAGATTTTATAGTATAACAGGTGGAATAAAACCTAATGCATTTTTATAGCCTCTGAAATATAGCCAATTTGGGATTCCACGTATCTGTATTGCACTGGTACAAATGTAAAATAATCTAAAAGGTTTTCATTTATAAAATATTGGCCAAAGAATCAGCATTGCCATACAACGATATAAATGATAAATTCTTATTTACATAATAGGTTCCAATGTGTAGATGTTAATGGTGTGAAATCATCCGCGCTACCAGTTCAGTTAGGTGTGCCGCAAGGCTCAATACTGGGCCCATTCTTGTTCTTAGTTTATATCAATGATTTACCATTCCATTTAAAGGGAATCTGTGACGTTGTACTGTTTGCTGATGATACATCTCTTATTTTTAAAGTAGACAGGAATAGACTAGATTTTGACGAGGTAAACAGTGCACTCTCAATAGTTACGGATTGGTTTACGTCAAATAACCTAGTTCTCAATGCCAAGAAAACGAAATGTGTAAAGTTCGCCTTACCCAATGTTAGAAATCTAGGACCCAACATCGTCTTAGATAAAGAGGCGCTTGAGACTGTGAGCTCAGCAGTTTTTCTGGGAATAACAGTAGATGCCAAACTTCAATGGGGACCACATATATCGAGCCTAGCAGGAAGGCTCAGTTCGGCTGCCTACGCCGTCAGGAAAGTAAGACAATACACTGACGTTGATACAGCTCGTTTAGTATATTTTAGTTATTTTCATAGCGTTATGTCCTACGGTATTCTGCTGTGGGGCAAAGCAGCTGATATACAAAATATATTCGTCCTTCAAAAACGAGCTGTTCGAGCTATTTACCAGCTAGGTGCTAGAGTTTCTCTAAGAGATTTATTTAAAGATATTGGTATTCTCACGGTTGCATCACAATTCATATTTGCCAACATCATATATATTAGGCAAAATATACACTTGTATACTAAAAACAGTGATGTTCACAATGTTAACACCAGAAATAAGGACAAACTACGTGCTCCCTTTCACCGGCTTCATAAGGTTCATAACTCATTTGTTGGGCTTGGTATAGCCTTTTATAACAAGCTACCCTCTTCTTTGCTAGATTTGCCTTTTAATGCATTTAAAGCTCAAGTAAAATCCAACCTTTGTTCAAAGGCATACTACTCCATCAACGACTACTTAAACGATAAGAATAGTTGGTCGCCCTGATTAACTCAAGACAATGTTTATGTTCTTTCTCCAGAATTAGATTACTGATAGGTTATTATACTATGAGCTCATTATACAATTGTTTTTATTGGGCTGTATAAGTCAAATCAGTTTAGTTTTATTTTTATTATATTATTGACATAATCAACCCATTTAAATGTTTTCTAATGAGTTGATTGCAATATGTGGTTAGCTAGTGACCTCGACGATTGATCATATTATTCTTACCTGAGCAACCGGCAGCAAGTTCGTCATGCTCCCTCAGACGTCACTGCTTGCGGTAGCGTCGGGGGTCGGGTTGCCTCCTTCCCTCAAATATGGCGAGGGGGGTAATGGCTGATCTTTGCGTTATGCTCGTGAGCGGGTGCTGCTTGTGGTGACTGGTCGTCTTGCTGACCATGGTTTTATTATTGTTATAATTAGTAATAACTTGTTTATTTAGTTTCCTTCGATGGTCCTAGTTTATCATTTGTGACTTCAAGCGACAGCTATGTAAACAGAACCCAGCATTGCATAAATATGTTAGCGGTCACGCCCTTCATACCTGGAGGCTTTTATTTAATTTTCATTTATTAATTTTTGCTTGAGTACCTACGTATAGTTTTTTATTGTATTTCTTGGTATATTGGCGTTGCTAGCTGACATATGGCAGATAATTGAATTTAGTGTCCTGTGTCTTGTAATGTTAATTGCTTTGCATACCTTGTATTGTATTCAGTCAAGTATTTTCTAACTGAACAGACAGCTGTGCTGCTGGGGAGTTTGTTGCGCCACTTCTTCTTCCCAGCGAAAGCACTAGGAAGTGGTGAAGGGCGGGCGTTTTGGGGGACTGTCTTTTGTAATTTTGACGTTCGAAAAGTGCTGATTCTCAGCCTAGTTTGAATAAATCGATACCTCCTAAGTATACTGAGTCAACTAACAAATTTAGGTATTTTTATATTTTTATATAAACGTACATGATAAATCGTGATCTTAACGTTTGTGTTAAAAAAAAAATAAAAAAGAACAATAATTACCGAGATAATTTCACGTATACAAAATCAATTTCAACATCAGTAAAAATCGTACATTGTAAACTGATCTAAATAACATCGTACCAGTGTACGCGGGGCGTGAGGGGGGACGCATTGATACAAGTTTATTGCGCGGCTCAGTATACGATGAATGGCGGCGAGTGCGCACGCAATTTTAGGTAATAATTCTGTTTCGTAAAGTTACTATTATTCGTATATAATATATCGTGGATGTATCATCACTACATAGTATAAAACAAAGTCGCTTCCCGCTGTCTGTCCCTATGTATGCTTAGATCTTTAAAAGTACGCAACGGATTTTGATGCGGTTTTTTTTTAATAGATAGAGTAATTCAAGAGGAAGGTTTATATGTATAATACATGCATAATATAGTAGAGAAACAAAAAAAAGACTTGATGGATCTTTGTAAGACACTGGTAATTCCTAAGGAGTATCCACGGACTAGATTTTTTCTAGTCCGTGGGAGTATCATTTATTTTTTAATAATTTGATTTCAACGAACTCTAATGCAGCTAACAACAGCGATTCTGACTGATCTCTAATTTGTTAAACCTTATATCTTTTGAGCATTAGAAATGCCTAGACTGTTGTGTTATTAATTTCTATTATTTTTATTAATATTGTTTAACGTAAGTTACCATTTTTAGTTCTTATTACTTTTATTGACGTACTGGAGAAGTACCTGTTTTAGTTTTTAATAGTGATTTGTTTACGTTGTAGCTTTTAGTAAAGCTATTATGTTAAAAAGAAATTCCTACTTAATTATGGCGAAAAATACATTGTGATTCTTCAAAATGAGTTGTTTTTGGTTTATGATTCTTGTTCTTCTTCCTAGCTTTTATTAATCCCACATATCGTAAGGTATTACAAAAAAAAATACTAATAAAAAACCTCGGTAAATTACATTGGTCCAGTATACGTTGAGGTTTCAAATGTTAACATTGCTAAGTACTTTCCTAGTATAATGAGTCAAGTGATATAATTTCAACATTTTATTATTAAGTCAGATAGAAAACCCCGAAAACAAACAAAAGTAAAATTATATTAATAAAATGACAATCATATTTCATGTGATTTTGATGTAAACGATGGATTTTGATGGACAACGTACATGAATATAACTGGTAGTTAAACCATTTCACTATTGAGTCCCGCCGGCGTATACCCAGTCATGTACATAAAATGTCATTTAAAAACAAAAATCAGCAAAATCATTTTATACCAAAGGAAGAGCTTACAATTTTTATTAAAAAAACATTTACTTTATTTCGAATTAATTTGATTTCATTAAAATATAAACGATTTGCCTTCAAATCGCTCTCCTATAAAATAACTATAATGTCAGTTGACTCATTATACTTAGGAGGCATCGAAATGACTTTTGATTTTGATTTTGAACGTGGCAATGCTGCCAGCCTTTTGGGCATGTCTTCTATTGACAGTGATGCAGACGAATTTTTTTGTTGCTATGTGGTTATTTCAAGACTGTTAGCTTTTTAAAGTATGTAAATCTGTTGTAGATTAATCAACGTAATTACCAGAGTAAATATTTTTATAAAAATAAAAGAAAAAAATATAAAATGCAATGATGTATTGAATTTTTGACGTTATAATGTCACGATATTTAGGGCAGTTTTTGTGTGTCAGTACAAAATTGTTCATCCAAAAGTTTGCTTATACCCGTTGTAATTTTATTTGTTGTTTTTTTTTAACTAAGTTCCTATTTAAGCCGTTGGGAGGGGCTTGTGGCTAAGTAATAATAGCCGCACGGGTCGATCGATCAGGTTAAGCTACGCTTGCTGCAGTTGGTCCGTCGATGCCTGACCATATTTACATACCAAGACCCCTCCGTGCCTCGGAAAGCACGTTATGCCGTTGGTCCCGGCTCTCATTCGTGGATCTTTTACAGTCGTTACGGGTGGTCAAAAGCCCGAAAGTCTGACCACCAGTCTTAGCAAGGAGTTTCAGATAGGAGGAGAGGTCAGATAGGCAGTAGCTCCATGTACTCAGCTGCATCCGGTTAGACTGGAAGCCGACCTCAACATAGCTGGGAAAAGGCTAGACAGATGATTACATACATAAGCCGTTGTATTATGTATTTCATCTATTAAATTATGTGCTGCACGGTAAAACTCTAAGGAGTATACACCATGTTGGCAAAACTTAAATGTATAAAATGTATGTGTACTCGTGCTACTGAATAAACAAATAAAATAAATCATGTATTCATATACATGAAAGTATAATGTAGGTAAGTATTACTATGCGTTGATTAAGTAATGCAATATGACAATATTACCACTACTAGCTAGATTGTTAGTGGATACAGTAGGCCGCACGTCAGGGGTAAGATATTCAGTAAATATATTTACATATAAGCTGGTCTCTTATTTTATGAAAACTACGCTAGGCCAGCTAAAGGTCAAAGTGTACCACCGTTGTAATATTAATAATAATAATAAAAATAAAACCATTTATTTGCAGGTAACAAAGACCCATAGATAAATACCTTAACTTAAGTATACATGTAACAATTGTGTTAGTATATAAAACTTAAAAACTATGTTAGTATCACTTAGTTGCACTAAGTCTTTGTGCGCTCCGGTGGCACTTGTCCGCGAAAGCGGCGGAATACCACATCCTGTGGCCAAAAGCTTTCATCCATCACCTGATGCAGGCAGCAAGTTGGTATGCGCAACACCAACGCCTTAAAGTTCACGTTGTGATGCGACTCCAGCTGCTGCACTCTCGGCACGTACTTCACGATGTCTTCCGCGTCAGTGGTGCAGTGGGGACGGGAAATATACACTGGGGTCTCGGCTTCGCAGCACGTAGTTTTTCGTTGGGCTCCGTCGGAGCCTTGGCGAAGTGGTTCTTACAGCTACTGTGTCGGCGCTTCCTCCTTTGTACCGTCACAAAGCCGAAGTGATAGTAGTATATTATGTGTTAAACCAGCAGGACACCATATAAAATTCGCCTTCATCTGCCTGATGTTGACCTTCCTGCTAGGATTCTCCTAAACATACCTACTTTTTATAGTTAAAACGTTTCAACTTATCAAGTAAGTAAGTAAGTAAGTTTTATTTGTTTAAACATGGTGTACATGATAAACAAATAAAAATGCAATGCATGCAATGGCATGCAGGATAATAGTGGTATACAGAAAAGTTCTAACATGTTCAGCCGCATATCGTGGCGTACAAATTAGTAGGGAGAGATGGTGCATAAACCGTGATAATATTCATCAAAATTACATTTCATCATTATTCATTAAATATTAGTTATAATTACAATTCAATAAGCATATTTTTAGATACAATCCAACGTAAAGTAGTCATTAAATAAAATGGTCAATAATAATATGAATTACTTACTGTCATTAAAAATTTCAATTCCAAATTACAATTATATTACAAGCCTTGAAGGTTTTATTATTTGAAGACACTAAGCCGGAAGAGCGTAGAGCAGTGGTGGCCGTGGTATCGGCTCCGGCTTACAAGTTGTATCTAGGTCGTGAGTTCGAACCCAGACTTTACTTTGCATAATATTTAATTTCATCACCACTGTTCTCAAAACGGTGAAAGAAAACATCGCGAGGAAACCGGCATGTCTTAGAACCAACAAATTCGATGACATGTGACATCCAACCAACACGCACTAGGCCCGCGTGGTGGATTACGCTCTCATAGAGAAGGTGTCCCAGCTTTCAGAACATTTTAGGCTGATTTTGCCAAAACTAAGCCAAAACGTCGTCAATGTTCTCAGTAAAATATTATAGCTAAGTACAATAATAAATAATATTAAATTCTACACAAACAACTAGCCGTATTTCTGATGGATGCCACAAAGTTAGAGCAAGTTAACTTGACGAATGCCTTACGTTGCGTTAAGTGAATTAAGTAAGTGTTGAAATAGACGAGTTGATACTTAAGACAATCGCAGCTTTTGTGATTAAAGAGATTAAAATTGTTAGTATTTTACTATTAAACGTATCTATAGTTGGGTTTTAAGACATGTTTTAAAGCAACGTTGAGTACATTTTGTTTGGAATATTTAATACTCAGGCAAGTGTAGTTTTAGGCCCAGGCAGAGATGGCGGAATGAGCGGGACTCCTTGAATAAGAACTGGAACTTAGCAGCTTTGAACAGAGAGAAATGGAAACAGAGAAGCTGGTAAAAATAAGTATAGTTTTATCCAGATTTATACTTATTTTTTATTTGAATTTTAATCATACAAGACCTTTTAATTCTACACGGCTATGAAACAGAGGACCTGAAAGGATCATTCTCATTAAAATTGTTCTTCACAAAAGCAAGCTTTTTACGATTACTACATTGATGTAGTAAACACACTCATCATCCAACAAAAAATGTATGAACCAAATTTAGAAGCGTTCATTAAACGTTTCTATTGAAATATTATAAAAGGTTTCTAATTTTATTAATATCAGATCAGTCAGATATCGAATAATTTTCAAAATTATTTAATTTTCTTTAAACATTAGGTATTCAATCATTAATTTTCTTCAATACGTATATTTCATCATCCAGTCAAACTCTTGTTGAATGTTAATAAGCCAAGAAACGAACTTCTAACAGATTTCTCTCTTTGTTTCGAAATTATTAAATAACATAAAACGTAGCAAACACGCCTACATGAACACGCTGTTATACCAAGCAATAGAAAACTTATAACAACTTCAATAAACTTTTGCTTAGCCAGTTCAATTCATTGTATAATGGCAAACTTTCATAAGAATTATTTTAGTTTTGAAAAATCAATAGACGACGGCGGTGCTGAAACTTTCAGCCGATCAGCATTAATTGTTATTCTTAGAGCAGTAATTTCCAACTTGTACCTGCCAGTTATTAATTAAGTATTTAATGTCTACAAAACTTTTTGAAGCTTGATGGAACATAAAATATTTAAAAAGTTTACTATTATTACACATTCGTTCTATTGTAAAATTGGAATTGTACGGTAAACCGAAACTTTGATTGAAATAAAACACAATTAGAACTAATAAAGCAGCGTTAAATTTTAAAACGGTTTTACTTTTCTTTCTCTTCTTCATTTAAAAACCATCTGACATTTCATTTAAAAACAATTAAGGAACTTTCCCAAATTCAGAATTCCAATTTCGATCTCCCATAAATTTTGTTGAATCTGTATAAAATTGTAGACTGTTACAAACAATGTGATTGCTCGTACATCACAATACAAAGTTTGAAATATATCTCAGTTCTCAGGCCTTCCGTCATCAAGCCATTGTATCTCGTATAGAGAAATAATTCAACACTGTAAAGGAAATTTGACAGCGGCATTAAAACAAAGGACTTTGGTTCTTATTCCCTTACTATTAGAGTTGCTATTTCGATTTGAGTTTTTTGCCTTAGAGTTGTAGTGAGGGTCTCCATCAGAGTAGACGGAACTCGATTGAAGCTTCCAGTCTTCGTTTTATGTGCTGTTTGCCAGTTTTATTTCTAAAAGCTAGGAGAGCAAATGGCGGAATGAAGAATGATGTTTTAAAGTCACATTAGTCGTGAAACAGGAAATAATTAATTGGGTTTATATTTCTGCGTTTTGGGACCAGTCTTTTGTTTTCGTCTACATATTATATACATATTTTTTCATTTTAAGATTTGTGGAAAAGTACTTTCAGTTCAATTTTTGTCATTTTTCTTGCAGTAGAATACAGAACGATATGTTAATTTGCTTGGAAATGTTCCTACGAAAATAAATGTCGAATAACCAGGAAGATAATTAAGAAAATGAAGCATCTACTAATCAAACTGCCCAATCTTCCCAACTACGATGGAGTCGGCTTCCGGTTTAACCGGATGCAGCTAAATACCAGTATTTTCCATGGAGTGAATGCCTGTCTATCCTCCACAACCCAGTTACTGGGTAATACGAGACCCCTTGGTAAGACTGGTTGTCAGACTTTTGGGCTTCTTACGACCCGTAACGACTGATCCACGAATGACAGCTGAGACCAACAGCTTAACGTGTTTTCCGAGGTACGGAGGGGTCTTGGTATGTAAAGATGGTCAGCCGTCCACGGACCAACCTCGGCAAGCGTAGCTTAACCTGATCGATCGACCCGTGCGGCTGTTATAATTTAGCCATGAGCTTCTCTAAGCAAAACCAAGAATGGAAAATAGCCATTGGTTCTCTATTTATAAATCTTCATTTTCAACGCTTTACTTGGTTCAAAAGAAAAAAAGTCAAATCGCGCCTAACCCTAATCACTTTCTCGCATTTCAATAAGAATAAATCGTCTGAAATAAATATGTAAATTCATTCAGATTAAAATATCAGCTGTTCTAATGCTGCATCGCGCCGAAAAATATGGCCCTCGTTAGATACCGCTCTTGTAATGTCTATTTACACAAGGTTTAGTCTGCAAAATGGTCCAGAAACCAATCTGGAATACAAGGGATGAGCTTATAGCGATAGCGTCTACCAAGCAACATGATAAAGCTTGGGTTTCCTAGGAAAGCATATTCAGCTTATGGACCCAGGCCTCCGCTCTTTGAGAGGGAGTGGGCCGTATCGACCACAAGGGCTGAGTGCGGGTTGGCAGATGCCATAATTCTTCGAATTTTTGGTTCTAGGACAGGCCGGTTTCCTCACGAGGTTTTCCTTCACCGTTTTCAGAGCAATGGTGTTGAAATTATTGACACAAAGTAAAGCGCCTGTCTGGGTTCGAACCCACGACCTATAATTCGTAAGCCAGGGCCGTTACCACTGGGCTACCAATCCTCCTCGGCCACCATTGCTCCTAGGAAAGCGGTTTCGTCATATTTTAACGGCTGTCATGAAAATCTGTCATTTTCACTAGTATTTGTCATTGAGGTGTCAAAAAACGGTCCATATTTGGACAGCTGTTATTGTGTGACCGTTCACCGCTCTATTAGGAAACGAAAGCTTCAGGAAATTTTGTGGTGGACAAACAGGCTATCATATCATTACTCTACTTCTATTATTATTATGTTGTTTATTTATTTCGTTATCTTATTTTATTATATTTTAAAATATTTTTTAAAATTAAAAAAAAAAAGTATAAGAAAACATTTATAAATATAAAAAATAGTGGTCCGTCAGTTTCCGAAGCAGGGTCCGAGCTACCGGTGGTTAGGGCTCCAGAGACAAGAACCTCTTCACAATGCGAGCCTTGTCGTGGAGTGTGGAGTACTGCCTTCTGAATCAGGCCCTTGATCCAACCGCCTAACGAGAGCCTCGATAGATATTAATCGAGGCTTTTGACCATCAGGCCATTGGCCGATACGACAACCGGCACAATGATAGTCGAGCTCACATTCCACATGTGAACAACCTCGTGTGCTAAGTCAAGATATTTGATTTTGTTTTTCTTTCTCAGCTTTCACGAGGTTCCCGTCATGTGGAATGGTAACATCGACGAGCATTGCGCGGCGCGCTAATCGATCTATCATCACTATATCAGGTTTATTATTATAATTAAGTATTCACTCAAAAATATAATTTACAATATCTAACAACACTACATACACGTACCAATAATTATTGTGATACTCGTATAAACGGTGGCAGGTACATCGACGTGCAACCTACTCGTATTACCACGGATTCAGTACATAATACTTAACCACACTGCGTTGAAATTTTTCGTGGGCTATTAAAAAAAAAATTGCTGTTTCCTACATTATCACCGCGTAGGTACTGCGCTTTTCTATGAAACAGCAGTTTTTTTTTTTACGAACCGTTTCTACGTTAAGGGGTCTAGAATCATGTGCTGAATTTATGGTTACAGTTTTTGCGTCGATGTCGGTGTTACTGTATACTACTGTAATGTATAATTAGCTGGTCGAAGTCGAATCGATGGTCAACCCATGCCTAGTGAGTCAGCAGTCGAGCGACGCGTGATGCATTTTTTTTTGTTTGTTTTCCTTTTGGTTTTAATAAATAAATATCGTTGGTCATTTGTTATGCTATATTTGTATATTTTCGCTACTGACCATTAAATTCACTGGGCGTGTATGCTTACTAAGTTTGTGTCCTTAATTAAATTAATATAATAATATTAATAATTTCTATAATATTAAGGATTTTTCTCAACATAAATTATAATGTTTGTAAATAATTGAATTCTCGACACATTTTCGACTTTTCCGTCGCCGCTATCGATGGTAGAATGTCTCTTTGTCTAGGCCAACAGGTCAGGAGCACCGCCCTTGCATTGTGAAAAAACTTACGTAAGACTAAACAAGATACCTCCCAAACAAACGCAAACAAAGAAACGTAAGTAAAAGCACAAACGAATCCCATACCCACCGCGCGTCTCTCAGACCACACCTCGGGGTTTACCGCCTCCCCGAAGCCTTGCGAACTAATAAACGAGTGACACTAATTGGTGTTGAGCTTCTCCGTCTTTGTGGACGACCACTCACAATGAAAATTCTTTAAAAAATCTCTCGAAATACCCCTCTGCCGTATTTCTTCCGCCATTTATTAAAGGCCAGAATATTACACGTAAAGAGCCTGTCTTTACACTTTTTTTTTGTAAAGAAATTTGCGATGAGACCAATTTCAGCCAGTGAATGGGAGTAATTGACATTTTTTTTTCGGCGCCATTATGTTTTTGTGTACCTAATATTGGATTTGGTCCGTCAAAGTACTATGACAATAAGTATTAATCTTAAGTCTCTCTGAAACCTCTTGAATCTTTGAAAATGTATTTACTTTTTCTGTAGCTATACGCAATTTCAACAAACATAAGAAATTATAAAAAGTAATAATAATATAATACAATTCCATGATAAGGGACTTTGAAGATTATCTTACATGAAGACTGAATAAGTTAGTAAGCTCCTTAAGAACTCCTACACAAAAGAAGGTAAGGTTATATTAATCTTCTATTAATTATTCGGTGATACGAGTATACCTGTTCCAATATACTTCAATGCGAAAGTAAGTCTTTCTTACGTTGGCTACGATGTCAGGGGCGTATCTTATTTTGAAGCCGGGAGATGGATGGATTTTTAATAAGAAGCCACAATTACAACCAGTTTGTACTCGTAGTAGTATCTAGGAGTCTTTGTGAAGGAGCTCATCCGGAGAAGTAGGTACAGATGCAAGCACATCAAGCTACCCGAAACTGTCAAATTTCCCAATAAATTTTGAGCCTAATGCTTTAGCGATTAAGTTGACAATCTATTAAAGAAAGACAGATTGTAGTAGGTTGGTGTGCTGGCGTCTGTTCTTTCACCAAACCGATTTTTGCCGCGTCGCGTTGCTGTACCTATTCAGTTTTCAAGGTTTTGGATAAGTCGGTCTTTCTGTCTGTCTGAACGTGATAAACTCAAAAGCTATCAAACGGATTTTGATATCAAATGGGTTTTCAGCAATGGACGGAATAATTCATGAGGCAGGTTTAAGTGTATAATTCATTAAAGATATTGTGTAAATTTGCTGAAATATGATGATGATTGTTGAAGATGTAGGAAAAATTCATGCCGACTGGGAGCTTTACTGGCATGCGTGGGGCCGCGTATACCAATAGAGTTCTATAAAAGCAATGTATTACGACAGTTTCCTTTTAAAAAGATATATTAAATAGACACACGGACAGACGGACATTGCAAAACTGTTCTTTGTTGACTACGTAACCCTAATTAAAAAACAGACTAACGGAATTCCAAAAACGGGGAAATATGTCCCCGTCTCACTGTTTCATTTTAGGGAAATAATAAGACTGGCTACTTGTCACAAAAACCTGAAGAGTGCTGTGTAGTGTAGTGTAGTAGTGTTCTGCGGCTCCGAGTGTACATTCATGTGGTGGTCGAATACAACTGTATGTTTCAGTAAGATAATTTCCGACCACCACGCGAGAAAACCGTGGGCTAGCTACAGATATTTCATCTTTTTTTCTGGGATGCTACCGCACCTGATAAACAGGCGGTTCTGACTACATACCGTTAAATGTATGTCTTCTGGTTGTTTACTAACCAATTACATAAAATAGGTATTCTATGTTTTATTTAGATAGTAAGTTTTTGTTTACATTTTTAATTTTGATTTATTTTGTTTTTTGTTTGAGTACGTATAGTTTTTACTGTATTTGTTGGTAAATTGGCGTGGCTAGCTGACATATAGCAAAAAATGTAATTTAATAGTCTGTGTGTTGTAATGTTAATTACTTTGCATACCTAGTATTGTATACAATCAAGTATTTTCTAATTGAACAGACAGCTGTGCTGCTGGGGAGTTTGTTGCGCCACTTCTTCTCCCCAGCGAAAGCACTAGGAAGTAGTGAAGGGCGGGCGTTTTGGGGGACCGTCTTTTGTAATTTTGACGTTCGAAAAGTGCTGATTCTCAGCATAGTTCGAACGAATAACTTTTGATTTTGATTGACATACTTATTTAGTTTGGTATTAAGAAGCAGACGCAGATAGGTATCGAAATAAAGCTCGTTTTCAATTACTCTACTAACTACTGACTACAGGACACTTTAACGTAATGCCAAAATATTCATGCCCTGTTGCGCAGTGCAATATAAAAGCAGTGCGCTTGTATCTGGAAATTACATTAAGAGGTCAACTAGGGTTAGTGAAAACGGACATAAGAAATGCCTACGTATTTTATCAAATATTGAGAATGAGACAGGAATGTAACTGAATTAGATTTATTCCATTCTAATACCAAAAACTAATACCACTGGTATTTGTTTCAACTCATATTTTTTTTCTATTCCGAACCGATACCACTTTTTAAATAATTTAATTTAATGTACGAACGAATACCAACAACTTGAATTTGGTACAGTCAGCGCAGTCAAACCTAATCAAAGTAAATTTGTTTTTCAATATTTTTATGTAATCGTAATATAATGCTTAAAACTTTCCAAATTCACTTCACTCCAATATTTTTACAAAGGTTAGCATAGGTAAGAGTAGTTTTAGTGAATCATCTTGCTATTTTTTTTACCTGCGAGAAAGAGTGAGTTTGCTCTATTGTTCCAAAATTCGAAACAACCAATCAGAGTCAAGTGTGACTGGAATGTTGTGCTTTGACTCGGAGAGAAATTTTATCTACATAAATTCCTCAGTACATTTCCGTGCGGTGGCGGTGGCGTATTGGTATCAGAGTGACAGTGATTTTTATTTATTAAGTGAGTATATTAATTTGTTCTTTTGTATAATTTACTTCTCTTTATTAAAATTAGTGTTATTTAAAATACCTATTATTTGATTTTTTTATCATAATCCAAGCAAATGTAAAAGTTACATACAATATATAATTTTTTTTAGATATGTCTGAGGAAGCTGATAATCAGCCCTCAACATCTTCGGGAAAAACAGGAAGCTTGACTTTCATAACAAGAAATGGTGGCTTGGTTTTAATGAGAGCTGGTTACCAGTACACAAAAAAAAGGGAAAATAAAAATGGATGGACCCATTGGAGATGTGTGAATGTTAAAGAGTGCAGTGGATCTTTACAGATAAAGGTATGTTACCAACTTCTTACATAGAGTTTAACTGGCTTATTTATAATGGATTAGTGGAGCTTTATAAGGCCTTTGTAGGAAGCTTGTTAAAAAAATGGTATTCATAATCGTATTTTAGAGGTAAAAACACTCTTTATTTCTCCATTAAAGTTAATTTGATTTAAAGAAGCCATGACCCTTCTTTAAACGTTCGTTAACAATAAAATGGCCGACATCAATTCTATTCTATTTCTTTAAATGGCAATTAGTACCGATGCCGTTGTCGACAATTCTGCCATTGTCAAAAGTGAATTGGAATAGCAAGAGTAAAAAAAAAACACTAGATAAACAAAAAAAAAAGGGAAACAAATGGCCGACATCGATCAGTTGTTTCGTGTTTGACGTTCGGTTTACAATGTCAGTCAGTTAGTATTAAAATACCTACTTTAAAATCCCTACATAGCATTGTGGTTGTTCGCGTATAAAATTGTATTAGCAGAGATTCGATGCATTTTATCTGGATGACGAAGAATTTCGTAAATGGTACAGTTTTTCCAAAGAAACGGCTGCTTTTATAATTAATTTAGTCGGTGGTGTGGTACTTCACCAGAATTACAAGTATTAACGGCAACGGCCTTTGCCGCTTTTTCCCAGATTGCATGATAACAAATTCAACAAATTGTTCAAAAGACTAGGTAGTTCAAACTATTCCCTCCTTTACCTTGGTGTACGTTTTTTATGACAGTGTTTAAAAATGCATAGACAAATTTTCTGTGACCAGAGGCAAACAACGTTAAAATCGACTAAAATCGCATATTTTTCTACAAAATGGCAACATTGTGTACGATAGTGGCGTTTAGTTATGGGAGCTCTAAGAAACGATTATGAATAAGAATTTTTATCGAACGTTCGGTAGGCTTAAGGTGAATGCTCCAGGGTAGCCCGCGAAATTCAAATTTCCGTACGTTTTTTGCAATTTGCAGCTGAGTATCGGATATTTTATTAATAGAAACTAAATTCGCGGTACTGGCATGTAAGAGAAAATGTGCCATTTTAATAATAACTTTACGTTTAATATAAATTTTAACTTAGTGGGTTACATTGATAAATTTAACTAATATAATGATATAAATACATACATGCCAGTACCGCGAATTTAGTTTCTATTTACCATACTATCCCATACTGAGCTGCAAATTGCAAAAAACTTACGATAATTTGAATTTTGCGGGCCACCCTGGAGCATCCACCTTAAAACATGTTTTAACTAATGAAGGTTTATACCTTCGGTAAGCGTTATATTATGAATAAGACAGTTAGTGTTCCATCTTTCAATATGTATTTTTATCCGAAAACTATTTTGCTAAAGCTATTTTGTTGTCCTCACAGGATGGCAATATTTCCAATGAGAAAAATCATAGCTGCGAGCCCGATGAATTCAAAAATGTAATGGCAAAAAAGCTGGATGATTTAAGAGATAAAGTGATGAAGTCTGATTTCGCCCCAATACCAAACATATATAACAAATTCAAATCACAATTCTGCGCTACTGAATCAGATTTGGTGAGAAATATCCCATCGTTTGCAAACATCAAATCAAAATTGTATTATGCAAGAAACAACGCAGCTGGTGTAAAAAAAATTAAATGTAAATCAATTGATGAAGTAGAAGTTCCATTACAATTTAGAGATTTTTTGTTTTACGATTATAAAGATGAGTCTTCCAATACCCGAATAATAATCTTGGTCAGTCCAAATCCACTAGAGAAATTTCCGAGCATTAAATTTTTTGAAAGCGACGGAACATTCGATTGCACCCCTGAGCCTTTTGTGCAGTTATATACTATCCACGGAGATCTGGGAAGTGACGAAGATCACACTCGTATAGTTCCTCTTATTTATGTTTTACTTAACAAAAAAACAGAAGAAACATACAAAAAATTATTTGAAATTTTGAAACAAAACATTCCTGGGTGGGAACCCGTAAAATTTTTAACAGATTTTGAACTAGCCGCAATGAACGCCATTACAATTGTTTTTCCGTCAGTTGTGATTAAAGGATGCTACTTTCATTATTCCAAAAATGTATGGAAAAAAGCAAAACAGTTGGATCTGACAAAAGATGCTATCACCCAAAGACATGTAAGACTTTCAGCTTTACTGCCTTTACTTCCTCGTAAATTCATATCAGAAGGATGGTGCTACATAATGGAAGACTGTCCTGATACTGACGCCATTCAAACATTTAATGACTACATGGTGTCACAATGGCTAGAGAACGAGAGTTTTGTAGACATTTGGTGCGTTCATGGTGAACGCCATCGAACCACAAATGCCGTAGAATCTTGGCATAAGAAATTAAACTCGGCTGTGCCAAAGAATGCTAATTTATATCAGCTTCTGAACGTGCTGAAAGAGGACGCAGATTTACAAACAGTGGTTATTACTCAATATAAATCAAACGCACCCCCCGCAAAACGATGTGCACAGACAACTATTATGAAAAATTCGTGGATCACATACGTAACTGACCAACTCCTCAAAAACAAAATCTCCGTAGGTCACTGCTTAGAAAAATTAAGGGTTTAGCTACTAATTGTTGAAATATAAGAAATTATTTACACGTCATTTAGCTGATTATACTAATAGTTGATTTTCTGTGATATTTTATAATTCTTAGATTATAAGTGAATTATTCATATATGACGTTTTTGCAAAAAAAAATTGCTGATTCATTGCTATATAGGTAGGTGAAGAATGACTGATTTGATTAAACAAAAAGTTGATTTTCTGTGAAATTTTACAATTGTTAGGTAAGGTTAGAATTCATTGCAAAAAAAATTGCTGATTCATTGCTATGTAAGTGATGAATGACTGATTTGATTATACAAAAAGTTGATTTTCTGTGATATTTTATAATTGTTAGATTTAAAGTGAATTTTTCATATTAGATATTATTGCAAAAAAAAAATGCTGATTCATTGCTATGTAGGTGATGAATGACTGATTAGATTATACACAAAGTTGATTTTCTGTGATATTTTACAATTGTTAGATAAAAAGTGATTTATTTTTGTTAAAAATTTACCTGACATAGTTGTTATGAGATAGGTAGACGTGAATAATTACGTACCTGTCTAATAATAACTATGTCAGATAAATTTCAATATAAATTAAGAGTTAATTTTTTGAGATATTTTGTAATTTTTAGATTGTAAGTAAATTCTTCCTGTTTGATGTTTTTGCAAAAAAAATATTATACAGGTATAGAGAGGAACTAAAATTATATTAAAGTTGATTATTTAAGTGATATTTTATCATTGAACAAGACGTTTGCTAACAAAATTTGATTTTTTTGGAGTTATCTGTTTTTTTTTTCAATTAAAGGTCTTATATTTACATACAAAGCATTTTTACTGACTGTACCTTATATCTTTGAACTTGTTTTGGTATTAGTTTAAACAATGGTATCGGTTCGGAATAGAAAAAAAATATGAGTTGAAACAAATACCAGTGGTATTAGTTTTTGGTATTAGAATGGAATAAATCCTGAATTATCATCATCATTATTCTCCTGCCCTTTTTCCAATTTATTTGTGGTCGGCACAACATGTATTTTACTTCAATATTTCTCAAATAAATTAATGTAATTTATCTATAATATGTATGTATTTACAATATGTATGTTTATCAGTTGTCTAGTACTCATAGCACAAGCTCTGCTTAGTTTGGGACTAGATGGCGTTGTGTGAAAGTTGTGGAATATTATTATTATTATTATTCTATATTAGTCATCATCTCGGTAGTCACTTTCTAACCATATTATCATTCACTCAGTCCATCCATCGTTTCTTTGGTCTTCCCCAATGTAATTGAATAGAACTCGAAATAAGCCCCAGCTCGTCATACAAGATTCTCCATGATGAATCAGAATTAATATCGATTGACAGATAATCCCTATGTCCTGTGTCAATGAATGGAGCAATGGCCTCGTGAGCTACAGTCAGCCATTTTGAAATGGAATCAATGTTAAAAGCAAAGCTTAATCAAGTTGGTGACTAAGGCCACGTACACTCGGTGTCATTCAGTACGATATTTTGCTGTATAATTTTGGGATCACATGGTAGTTTCAAACTGTATTTATTTTTGACTGTGTGAACAGTAGGATGTTGAAGTGTGATCTCAACTTTTTATCGTAAAATATCGTACAGGACAGCACCGTGTGAACGATCGCTTAGGCTCTTTGTACACGGCACGGTTTCTTTACGGTATGTACGGCGGCGTTTAACCGCCGAATAAAAACGTGTCTGCATACAAGCTTCCATAATGATCCACATAACACTGACGACCATGCCTACACACGGCAAAACCGTAGTTTTCACGGCAAGAGAAACGTGTATGTACAAAAAAACTGAGAAACTCAAAAACTGAGTGTTCTAAATAGCATAGATGATCTTTCTATTAAATATTTTTAATAGTTTCACTAGGTTTGGCCCGCGGCTTCCGCCCTCGTGGCTGACGGAAAATGGAACGCACTACCGAGATTAAAAGTACCCAATTTGTTAATCTAGGTTGTAAACTATCTGTGTGCCAAATTTCATTAAACTCCGTTGAGCTGTTTTTGCGCTAATCCAGAACATACATCCAGAAAAACAGGCAAAAGGACAAAAATTGTAAAAACGTGGGTCTTCGGCACATCTTTTAACCTGTAGTTAAAACGTGGACAATGGGGTGGGTCACATGTTTGTTAAATCTTAGTTTAAGTATTTCTCTGTAGTTTGTAGCATGTAACTGTTTTTTGTCCCTAATAAATAAATAAATGTTGGTATAGTTTTGACTTCGTTACTATTATATTATTATTTAGGTAAAGACATAATAGAAGATATAGATTCGAGTTCTAAAAATAGTGAAATTGAAATTTGTGTACTGGTACTGTGCTTAGGCGTACATGCGTTGATTATAATTATTTCAGTATGAGCCAAATGTATTATAAATACATATATACGAATTATATCAATCGGTTTTATGAAAACAGCAACATTGAAAATAGATACAATATATCTATTTTCAATGTTGCTGTATAGAATATACTATACAACGTGTAACGTTAAATGCGCAAAACCTGAAAATAGTTTGATCAGAATAACGAGCAGAATTACTTGAACCACTTTTTAATATAGGTCACATTTTTCAAAAAATCTTCATTTAAAACGTTGCCGTGTCTATTTATTAATAGGTCAAGCAAGCCAATGTCAGCGTGGCGCGGCGGCCCGGTGACGACTCCTCGCTCGACAAAGCGTCGGTCGTCGCAGACGCAAGAAACGATCAGAATGGCCAGTAAAACTAAAACAGCACATAAAACCTTTACAATTTTTTTATGACTTATTTTCTCTTTGAAATAGGTCAAGTGAATTAAAACTCAGTTGGGGTGTCTGAGGTTTTGCGCATTTAACGTTACACGTTGCATATTATATTATAACATAAAAAAATGGACATAATTGTAATTGAAAACACAAACATTATATTTTGAGAGTACTTAATATCAGCTCCCTAATTAAATCGATTCGTACTTAACTAATGTCAAAATCTTCTTTCCAATCTCACTTTCTTAAATCTCACATAATCTACTGAGGAAATCTCTACCAACTCAAGCACCCATTAACACATAATCATCTCCTAAGTTATTTGCGTCCATATTGACCCATCACATTCGACTGGAAATTGCAATCTACTGTAGCGGACTCTTATAGCCAATATTGCAATGGATACCCAGAATAGGTTGGTACATAGTTTTTTGTTTGAACTAAAAACTCGGACTCTGTATCTAGATGATTTTATTTACTTTCAGTTTGGGCGGAATGCGTTCTAAACGAATTGTATCAAATGATTTTATGAAGGTATTTTAAGAAACAATCATCTGCCTAGCCTTTTTCCCAACTACTTTGGGGTCGGTTTCCTGTCTAACCGGGTGCAGCTGAATACCAGTATTTTAAATGGAGCGACTGCCTATCAGACCTCCACAACCCAGTTATTTCGTAATACGATACACGAAACAATATAGTATAAAAACATGTACGTATATACAAGTTGTAAATGTGAAAAAAAAGAACATATTTTGAGAGTACTAAATAACACGCTCTTTGATGAAACCGATTCTTAAAATCGTAACTTACTCATTTCAAATTCTTCTTTCCACCAACTACATTCTCAAATTTCACAACATCTACAGACCAAATCTCTACGAACTCACGTCCCCATTTTTACCTGCCCACTAAGTTATTTGCGTCCACATTATTGACCCATCACATTCGACTCTGGAAATTGAATCTAATGTAGCTGAATTTTATAGCCAATATTACAATTGACACCCAGACATTGCGGTACAGCTAGATCCGTATCAGTAATGGCTTTAGAACTAAGAATAGACTTGGTGACTGGTTCCGATGCAGAATGAATGGACAGCCAGACAATAGGATAGGCATATGTATATAGTCACATATAGTGTATATGTGCACGTATACATAGCTTCACGTTTAGACTACCTTAGGTAGCTAAAGTTACATGAATCAATATACTGATTAAATTGTCAGTTTTGATGTTAGTACTTTTGTAAAATATGTAATTTATAATTTTACTTGATTTTAGAGGTCAAGCGTTCAACACGTACGGATTCGTCCCGATAGAAATTAAAACACAAAATAAAAAAAAATAAAAAAAAAATGGCTACATAAGATTTCTATTGCAAGAGGCAATCAGTAACAAATGATAATGACTGATTGAAATTAAGACAACTCGACGCGCATCTTTATTTATAAGAAGAAAATTAAAGCAAAGGAATTTTAGTGGAAATAAAAATATTCTGTTCTGAGACTTGAAACAATTTGTGAAAAATAAAATTCTATTTTGTGACAAAGCTTGAATAAGTAAGTGTTAAATGACGTAAATAAATAAATTGTAGAATGTCGCCAAGGGTCAAGGACGGATTGTAAATAAATTATTGTACCTCAATTTTGTCAGAACATAAATAATTTATCATACTAGACCACCAACAAAAATAGAGTAAACTAAATAAAAAATCCTCACCTCTGAAAATCCCAACACGTTCGAACCACTTCACACAAGCCCACAGAATAAATACTTGAAAAAAAAAAACAAGGATTAAGTTCGGACAGCGATGCGACGAATTCGTAAAGTTGAAATCGTTAGGGGAGCGAACGCGCGTGCTTCCCTTATCGGGTGCGAGATGACAACTGGGCTGAACGACGCGGGGCGTGGAGTCCCAAAACTAGAGGGGAGTGGACGCGTTTAGGGGATGTAATGGACAAGCAAGGTAATATAAATAATTTAGGGTGAACTCCAGACAGATACCAAGATTTGATATGATTTTCTGAATATGACGAAATAACATATTTAATACGCTTTCCCAATAACGGCAGCGTGAAATCTTAGCAAGAAGGTATATAGATATTAATTGTTCGTTCTCGTCTTCAGAAAGGTTCTTTTTTTCATCGAGTTTCAAAGTTTTGGGTTGTTAAAAGCTTTGGATTGTTTAACAGCAAACGTGTCTATTACTTTCAGCTGTTACATTTTAGGGCTAAAGAATTTATTTGTCAAAGACTTATGGAGCCGTAGCATCAAAGGTTATATTGATATCGTATCGAATCTTCTTTGTACAAGTATATTATAGTAAAAGGAAAAGGGAGGAGCTTATTGGGCATCAAAAAATTCGTCCGCATCGCTGTCAATGGGATAAGTGCCCAAAAGGCTGGCAGCCATCACGTTGGATGGCAATGCTGATTCTTTTGGTTAAAAGTAGGCCAACCCTCTGGCTTATTTTGATCAAATCTGCTTTGAGGAAAAGAATCAGAATTTTCACTCCCCATCAAATAAATCATCCTCAACCAAGATCTTAGCCACGCTTTATTTACTGCCCGTAAAAAGAAACACGGCACGAATAATTAAGTTGCTCATCTCCGATCCTAAGTAAACAAATCAGTTCATATATGCTTACGGCCTGCTGACCGGCAAATTAGCCGAGAAACATGTTCCAATGTTTGCTGGGAAAATAGTAGGTAATATATCTTGGAGGCCGCATGATTAGTGGGGTTTATTAGTGACTATGCCTTCGACTACCGGTACTAATGATGTCCCTTGAGAGGTTTACGGAGCGCTCCGGTAAGATTTTGTACCTGGCAGGAATACCTTTGGACATCGGCTTACTCTTCGATTCGGTGGAATGACGGGTATTACTGTTGTAATCATACCAATGTTGTAACTCTCTGAGAGGACCAAGTGAAGGAATCTCAGTCAGGAGTCAATAATTATGCTGACAGTGGACAAGAGCTATCTGTTTAACTTGTTCACTATATTGACTATATGCATAATTAGCCTATAATGTTCCCATTGTTGGGACACAGGCCTCCTCTCAGTGTGAGTAGGCCGTAATCCACCACGTGAGCCCAGTGCGGGTTGATAGATGTCACATGTCTTCGAAGTTTTGGTTCTAGAACATGCCGGTTTCTTCACGATGTTTTCCTTCACCGTTCTGAGAGCAGTGGTAATGAAATAAGTTCTAATCTACGACCCACAACTCGTAAGTTGCGGCCGTTACTACTAGGCCATCACTGCTCTACTGATTATATGAATTAATAAATTAGTCAACTCATCAAGAGGATCGTCTTTCTCTCCTGTAACCTCAAAACCAGTTGTCAAAAAAGACCCCTTTTTCAGGGGCGTAGCTACCGCCGTATCAGCCGTATCAATGATACGGGGCCCCCGGGCTACAGGGGCCCCTAACGCGTGTAAGCAAAAATTAGTAAAATGTTAGTCACTTAATCTCGTGCTTCCCGGGAAAAAAACATATAAAAAAACTGTCATACGTGCCTATAGAGTTTTCACTTCAGAAATGACAAAATTCTAAATTACAATTTCTAGGAGGAAGAGATAACTTATAATCAATAAATATTTATTTTAATTTAATGCAAGCATTTTTGTTTCTTTTGTGAGAAATCTTTACCACGCTACACCACTGCCCTTTTTATTCATCAATTCATCTGGTAAGCTATAATAATAATCATAAATATGACGATACAACCAGCCAAATTAAATTAGCCATACAACTACTTTCTCTAATAACGTAACTATATGACTAAACAGCGTAATAAAAATTCAATACAATATCCTTTCCGTACAGAATTAATCAAATAATGCCATGTTTGCTATCAGGCGGGCGTATAGATTGTTTAATAACATTATTGAAGGCAGGTGGCGTTTGTGACTCATCCGTTTATGACGCCGCCTTAGGGTTGGCTCGTGACGTCATGCATGAGTTTATGGGCTTTATTTCTTTAAACATTTTTGTTGGTACCTAATAGTAAAAACTATCTGGGATTTAGAGAAGGCATTTAGAGAGGGTGGCATCCCGACATCGACCGGTTAGAGTGGACTCAGTATGAACATGATTCTGAACCCCATTGCGTTGGAATTATTCGTCAGTTACTAAAAAAAAAAAATTGCTGCTGCATACATTTTGACCGCGCAGGTTTTGCACTTTTTTTATGAAACAGCTGTTTTTTTTTTTTTTGATAAACGTCAAAAAGTTTCATGCTAGCTAGAACCATGTGCTGTCAAGAATCGTGTGCTGAATTCGTGGTTACGGTTTGTGCGGCAACTTCACTGCTATCTCGTATATTTTCTAAATAACTGAGTCTAAGAGGCTGTCTGGCCTACTGTAAAAAGTATTATTTTGAAAACCTTTTATTTGCGAATGAGTATCTTTTCCTGTATAATAGTGATCCAAACTGTATCTAAAAGGCAACTTTACTAACTAAACCAAATTAATTTTACTTTAGCTACAAAATCCGTTCCCCAATAAATATCTCGACTTGACATCCCTAATATGTAGACCTACATCAAGGGTAGGTGTTTCTAAACAATGGAAATTTTGGCTCAATTTGATTACTCTTATCTTACAAATTATCAGAATTTTAAAGCAGAACTCCGGGGTAATCTAATATACTACTATACTGTATGGAAGCATTTGTTTAATGTTGCAGCTGGCCGTAGTTTCTGGTTACGCTTCGCTGGAACGTACTGGATCACTGGAAGGGCCCCGAAAACTATCCGTATTACTGTAGCCTATAGCTGCTCGAGTGGTTTCACATATTTAATTTAATGCTAGTATTTCCTAGATAATAGTGTTAATTATAATTTGTTTTCTTGTTATGTGTAAAGCTAGTTATAAGTTTAATTCATATTATTTTAAGCCATGCTTGTTACATATGTTTGTGTACATTGTGCATTAACAAATAAATAACATTCGTCAAAATTTTAAATGTCAGCTGTCGGCGTCTCATCTAAGAAATGGTAACACAAAACATACAAAAACACCACAACAACATAACATACTTATAAAATATTAAGAATACATAATCGTAGAGGTAGTGTTATTTGATTTTAGGTTGTGTTGTGTTTTAGAGTCGATATGTAACAATGAGAGTGGCATAATCTGTCCAGATTAAAACATACTTTATATAAATGAAGAATAAAAAAATTCTATAAAATAGAGAAGCTTAATTTTGTGCGTAAAATGTTCTTCGTTTTGCAATTTTGATTCAGATCCGTAGTGACCCTATCAGTTATTTTCCAATATTCTGTCATCAAACCACTATACAAACCCTGAAATATGTACAGACGCCAGCAGATCAAGCTACTATAATCTGTCAAATTTATTTAATAGATTTTCAACCTTATGGTTATTGGCATTAGGTTCACGGTTGATTAGGAAAATTTGACAGTTTCGGGTAGCATGATGTGCTGACGTCTGTACTAAAGAAGCGTCAGTCTACTCATACTAAACGTACCATTTCTAGTTCTTAACTATTCAAGAGCGAGAGAGTGGCTTTATGTAGTCATGTCCGAAATCTTACGCCAAATTTCCTCTTTCGGAGCAAGCAGAGCGTCAAGTAGTCACGCACAGGTAGAATTTGTTCCCTTGTAGGATTTCTGTAGTGTAAATGTATGGCCAAGTCACGTCCATTGTCGTAGCATTTTAAGCTGTAATAGAAGTATGTAGTTGCAATTTCTCTTGTATATTTTAGGATGGATCTGGTCACTTTCATTTTTCCGCGATTGCAGGTTTGGTCTCATAGTAAAAGTTGTTTGTACTGATGAAAAAAAGGCCCCCTAAGAGGTTTCACGTATGAATAGATATACTATACTTATCTTACTTTAAAAACAATTGCTGCGTTCGGTTAAACGATTCGATCTCGATTATGATTGTAAGTGTATGCTTCGTGAATCCCTAGTATCTGTTTGGAATGACACTGACAGCTCACTCCACGCTCAATTCAACTAAGTTTTCACGGTGAGATGGTTACAGAATCGAAATACATCAACAATTTACGACATAGCAAACAGTTTAGAAAATGTTTCAACGTCTCGGAAACCAATAGAAACAGCAAGTGTCAATTTTGTCGGCCACACATTCTGTCAAGGAATTGATGGCTCTTGTAGCCGACGACATCTCAATAGGAAACCGCAAACCAGCAAATGAAGTTTCGGACATTCTCAACAAGATAACGTGTCGAAGAGTAAAATATCGGACGAAGTGCAAGCTAAACTAGACTTTAAGTTAACGTACAATTTAGGAGAATCAATATTATACGATATTTTTACGTTGTTCTCATTCTGATAACTTGTTGAAAGGCATCTCTATTATTACCTTTTCAAATTTTTGAGTACCTTTTTCGTCTTCTTCTGAATGTTTACCCTACATCTTATTAAACTCAGCTGTCTTTATTCCAAGATCTACAGCTCTGATTGTACGAGTATCATTCATTGCGAGTCTACCCTCTCTTTCGTCGTTTTCATTTAGACGCTCAGGTTAATTAATTTAATTCACAAGAGCCGCATCTAATTCCGCAAGTACTGCAATAAACAACACAGGTATATTATACCCGTAAGGAGGCTGGTCTTTTGTCTCAGTAAATGTTCTATAATAAGATCTTAACGCCAGTTTTATGAGGATCCTTACAACTACACTTCTTATTGTGTGTAGGAACAATGAACCTTTAATAGTTGTTGAGTATTAGCGCGCCGCCGCGCCGCGTTTAGCGTACGTCTCCTTTGTCAGCGTTTTACCTGGCTTCATTTTATTCTTGTTTTGCTATTGTTTGTCCTTTTATAACTGTGTTATTGGTTCAGTGGTTCAGTTGAGGGGAAAGACCTACACCAGTGAATGTTGTTGATTTATTTTAATTTTGATACAATGTGTGAAGATTTATTGTGTGAATTGCGCTGAGTCAAGTTTGGTGTGAGCTCACGTGTTTGTTTATTTCGATTGGGTACTTTAATTTAAATCAGAATGACAATACAAGTGTTGATTTCATTGTAGCTTTCGGCTACAGTTGTTATTGTATTTTGTCGGCACCGTCTTTGATTTAGCTGGTGGTTTTTTTTTTATTTACTGGTGTTATAAGATTCCTAACGGTACCAATTTCCTAGTATCCCTCATAAACATACTATTGTCAAATTTTAAAGAGAAGAAACAATCTTATCTCGTTATCTATTCTACATTTCTAGAAAACGCTTCAGATAAAACCCAAACCCAGCTTCCATAATGAAACTCAGTTACCTGTCACAGAAAACAAACTACAAAAGCGTTCTGTACTAAAAAGCATTGTCCTTTGCACTCCAAGTCTCCAAGCGCTTATACTGCACGCAAAGAACTTATTGTTTGGCATTTGAAAAGTCGGAATCCCATTGTGTTCTTGAAAGATAGTTTGCGGAAATTTTATTGTTTTCTTAAGCTTTTTACTAGAGAATTTCATTGCTGGATAGTTAAGCTGAGCTATTTGCAATTACTTGTTTTCTGTGTGATCAGAATTCCGAAGTATGTTTCCTTTAAAGCGGATAGTGTCCGGAGAAGGTCTTTTACAAATTGCTGAATAAAAACCACGTTGATGCTAATTCTTTGATTAAAGTTCCTATACTTTAATTATTGAAAAATTACCATGTTTTACTCCAACATCTCAAAAGTACGTATATTCATCTGCGTAGCATTTTTCCCAACTGTGTTGGGGTCGGCTTTCAGCCAACAGGATGTAGCTGAATACCAGTAACTTACATGAAGCTACTGTCTGTCTAACCTCCACAACCCAGTTACTGAGTAACACCGTACCCTTTGGCAAGACTAGTTGTCATACTTTCGGCTTCTGACTGTCAAATATTTATCAATGACAGCCGGGACCATCAGTTTAACGTGCTTTCCGAGGCGCGGAGGGGTCTCTGTATGTAATAAATGGTCACCCTTCCACGGACTGATTATTTTATAAACCATAATCAGCAGGCAACACAGGTCTTCTCTTCGTGAGAGGGAATGGGCCCACCACGCGGGCCCAGTGCGGGTTGGTAGATTTCACATGTCTTCGAATTCTCAGTTCTCGGACATGCCAGTTTCCGCACGGTGTTGATCCCATATTAGAACACTGGATAACCTAGGACTTTTCATTTGAAATAACCCTATTGTCGAAATAAAAATGGTTCTGATGATGACGTCATTGTATTTAAAAGGAAATTAACTTTCAGCTTTAAAACTGTTCTATTAGGAGTTAAATATTCCCTTTTATTGAAGTAGTGTTCTCCCCTTCTTTCTTACACCTTGTCACTATTTACACCAAATGAATAGTGCAATAAAAATAGTAAAAATAGTGAGAAAATCCCGTCACTGTGATACCCAATCGTGTTGTAAAAATCGACAAAGGAAAAGGGGCCCCGTAATGACCCTTGAAAGCAATGACTTAGCCTCTTGATTCTACCTATGAAGCCCTTTTATCCTTTCCCCTCATTTTACCTTATTTGTTGGGGGTAGCTTTCTTTCATTATCGTGTCATGGGCACTCGATTTAATGAAGTTCCTGCACAAGTCATTTCCAATTTCAGAAATGTGTATTTTCCTGTTCGCTCAGGTCACTTATACCTACAAATATAGCGTAGTGTGAAGAACATAGCGTAGTACCTTTGGGGTAATTGCGTTACACGCATTAAATGTTAATTGATCGCAGTTCCTTTCATTTTGACAGTTCAGCCACGTTCATTGCGTTATTTACATTGTTATGAAGATGAATTTTCGAAACCTATGAAGTAATGGAATTTCCATCGAAACCCAAGGGGGTTGTGATTAAAAGTATATTACGCAGTTAGGGTGCTGGTTGTTTTTCCAATGTGGCTATAAAATAAAAATTGGTACATGGCGGGCGTTTCATCATACTAAATTGCTCTTAATTCGTCAAAGGAATATTCTGGCAAAAACTTAGAAAATAGACATCTGACGATCCAACAGTTATCCGAGACCTTTTGTTCTTTGAACTAATTATTATTCTATTTTTAAACTACTCAAGAAATTACTTGAGCTTGACAAAATATGATTACTTAATGGAAGCGCCAAGGTAGTCTGCAAGTTGTATTTTAATTTAATTTTAATGATTATAATTATGTAAATACATACTTACTTCTTACGGTCGTGAATCATATTTTGTTCAACATACAGCCTGACACACACCTGCTAGAAACGTAAAAAGAAATTAATTTTGATAGAAATAGATTATTAACACTACTATTACATTTTATTATTTTAATTTTTTTTAATTATTATTTTTTATTATTGTATTCTGTAATGGGAAGTCCATTCTATTTCGGTTCTAGTCTGGCATGCAGACCACGCCTTTTGGCCTTCGAAAGATCTATAATAGCCCAAATACTCTTTATTTCTAGATACCCCAATAGTAACCGGAAACTTCCCCACAGTATTAACGACCACTTTCAAACATCACGCTATTACAATAGGGTACCGAACAAAAGTCGTGGTCATAATCAGACGGGTCTTATCCCACCCATTAATGCGAAATATCTTTTCAAAGAGGGGAAATAAAAAAATCAAAATATTATGTTATTAGAAATCTGTTCGGCCCCTAGTTATGAAATTATGTTAATGTTGAACTAATCTCTGAAGCAATATTGCACTTTACTTCTACGCTACAAGGTCAGTTATCGTTTGTTTAGTTGTACAAAAGACAGTCACGGTGTTATGGTTCTTTTGATAAAGAGATTATTATGAGAAAAAATCTCCCATGGAGTTTTATTGTCTGCAATGTTTGGACTAAAGTAATATAATATGAAGCTTTGGTGAAGTTTAATAAATGTTCCATATACACTATAATGATGAGTATATCGGATTATTAATAAAGGTGCATTGTAAGTAGAAAAAAATATATTTGATTTTAATGCGGGCGCGCACACGTCGGGGATCGAAAGCTACGTTGTATCGCCTGTTCTAAAATTATATTGAGACATTAAAACACTCGAGAGATCTCAATTACTTACATCTTTAATGTACATAGTGTAGTCAAAATAAAAATAATCACTACATTGAATATAAAACGTATAATTTTTGTAAATCAATTTCAATATAAAATGTATACAAAAAAGAAAAAAAAACGGAGGTTTGTTACTTCACAATTGTTGGTAAAAAAAATATTAGGAAAAAAAAGAGGAATTAGGAGAGTTTATCAAATTCAGGATATTTTTTTAGGATTGATTCTTCACAATTGTTGGTAAAAAAATTGTAGGAAAAATAGGAGGAATTAGGAGTTTATCAAATTCAGGATATTTTTTTAGGATTGATTCTTCACAATTTTTGGTAAAAAAATATTAGGAAAAATAGGAGGAATTAGGAGTTTATCAAATTCAGGATATTTTTTTAGGATTGATTCTTCACAATTTTTGGTAAAAAAATATTAGGAAAAAAAAGAGGAATTAGGAGAGTTTATCACATTCGTAATGTATACGTATTTGTTTCTGAATCTGATCTCGAATTCAACGGTCTCGAATTTCAAAGTAATTTTTTTTTATATTTGTCAAAATTTTGATACTAAAACTTTACAATCCCCAAACTAAGGCGCACTTCCAGAAACCAATCACCAACCATTTGTCTGGAAAGCCTGTTTTCAGGAATCAATGCAATATTAATTTTCAGAAAGCACAATAGCACTTTACGTAGAATCACACAATAGTTGGTTACCTAACACAAAACAGAAATGACGGTATTGTGTTCAGTAAAATTACTGTTGCCGGAAATGTTTAGATAAGCATCAATCATTTACATCTCATGACAAGTTAACGTATGAATAAATTATGCTCATATTACGTTCAGTAGTATACTGTGTATACGTACCTAGATACAAGCATAGCGTGGGACGCTAAATGGACCGGCGTCCTTAAAAAAAACCGGCCAAGCGCGAGTTGGATTCGCGCACGAAGGGTTTCGTGCCGTTATCTACAAAAACGGCAAAAAAATCATGTATGTTGTCTTTAAGAGAGTGAAAATGTACAACTTTCAAGATGTACAATGTTCAGGCGCATGTAAACTATGATATGCTTAGATTAAGTAATCAATGACGTGGCAGCGTGCCATACTACAGTTCAGCCGTCGAGAAAATACACGTATTCGTTTGTATGAAACTGACAGGTGTAAAGAACACATACTCTCGCCAGCCACACTGTAAGCAGATTTACTTATTAAATTATAACATTCAGCTGCCAAAAGGAGATTCAAGATATATGTCAATCAATGTGTGGAAAAAAAACCATCTACGATTTGGACATGATCGCAAATAAATCATCATTATAATTCTGCCCTTATCCTATTAATTGAAGCCTTCTGATACTCCTTTCCTTTTTTTTTTTAATCTAGTTCACTGCCTTTGAAGTCATCATCTTTTACACAATCCATTCGTTTAATCTTCAATTTTCCCCTGAATTAGATTACTGTATTTTTAACCGACTTCAAAAAGGAGGAAGTTATCAATTCGGATGTTTCAATTTTTTTCTTTTCTTTTTATGTATGTTCGGGCATAACTCCGTCATGTATGGACGGATTTGCAAAATTCTTTTTTTGTTCGATAGAAGTTTACTCCGAAATGGTCCCATTTAAATTTTGTAAAGATCTCGTGATGAGTTTCGGAGACAGACAACGGAACTCTTCAATAAATACCAGCAAAACAACCGCGATTGCTGCTATCGTATATGTATGCATTGTTTACGCAATCGTACAACATAACATCACATCTGTACCCTATAAGCACAGATGCAGCTTTCTGTCACTGATATTTACATAGCAAGTACTGTTATATGAATTTGTTTGGGGTGGGTATAACTAAAAAGTGAAAAATAAAAACTTTTCTATAAAAAAAAACACTACAAATTGAAAAATAACTTTAATTCGGAAGTCGGTGTCAAAAACGAAAATCCAGCGACACCGACTTCCAAAATTAAAGTTATTTTTCAATTTGTAGTGTTTTTTTGGAAGTCGTTTGTTTTTTTTTTTATAAAAAAAGTTTTCCTAGTTGCAGTTCTCCGTCAGTGGTTTCTTAATCATAATAGATCAATCAAACTGCAGTATAGCCGAGACCCTCTTTTACTATTTCAATTAAAACACCACTGCAAAGCTCTCGTACCTCGACGCCTACTGCAATACTGTTACATAATACACTCGAAAAACTGTCCAAATAAACTGACGCTGGTACAGCGTCGAGCGAGTGCGACATAAATAATCTGAACAGAACGGTGTCCCTAATTCCCATAAATCGAAATATCCGTGGGGCCACATCGACCCGGCTGCGGTGATAACGCATATTTATGGTGATGATGCGTCCACTTTGTCTGCGGATGAAAGTAGCCTTGAATGCTGGTTGGTCCTTTTGAGTGGATTTCGCACTGAACGATCAGGGTCCTTGGGAACCATTGAATAAGTAGAGACATACTATACTATATGTGGAGTACCAAGAGTATTAGAAGGTGTTTTTGTATGAAGGTCATCATCTGCCTAGCCTTTTCCCAACTATGTTGGGGTCAGCTTCCAGTCTAACCGGATGCAGCTGAATACCAGTATTTTACACGGAGCGACTGCCTATCTGACCTCCACAACACCACTATCTAGGTAATACGATACCCCTTGGTGAGACTGGTTGTCAGAATTTCGGACTTCTGATGACCCTTAACGACTGTCAAAGGTCCATGAATGACAGCCGATACCAACAGCTTAACGTGCTTTCCGAGACACGGAGGGGTGTGGTACGTGAAGATGGTCACCCATCCACGAACCAACCGCGGCAATCGTAGCTTAACCTGATCGATCGACTCGTGTGGCTGTTACTGAGGTGTTACTCACGAAATTAGGATGTTAAATGTTTTGTCGATGACGCATACTCCAGACTCTTTGTGTACAAACGTTGTGTTTTTTTTTTTTATAGTAATAGAAATATCAATAGGTTTTTTGTGTAGTAAATTATGGATGATCACGTGTGAAATATTTGGATGCTGCGGCTGTTGAGCGATACGATGAATTGATATGTAATGAGGTTCGCTGGCTGTTATTTTTTTGCTTGTAGGTACCTAATGTTAATGTGCGGTGTGCCTATGAAGTTTTACAAAGCTGCGGGATATACAGGGTGGCATGGACATCGATGTACAATCTGTAACCATGAATTCAGCACATGATTCTAAACCCCTAGTGAAGAAAAATTTCGTCGGTTATCAAAAAAAAATCCGCTGTTTCATAGAAAAGTGCAATACTTACGCTGTCAAAATGTATCGAACAGCCTTTTTTTATTTACTGCCACTCTGTATGATTGTTGAAGTATGATAATAATAATACTTAGCCACAAGCCCCCGTTTTTTTGTATGAAGGTGACAAATAAAAAAGTTTGAGAAACTGTTCCTGCTGCCACTCCCTGTGCTTCAACTAGGCAAAACAATTTTACTAACGGTAGAAAAGGGAAATCATCGGTCTCCTACCCTTATCCTAATTTATTTGGGGTCGGCGCAACATTTCTGTTTCTTCCATACTTTTCTATTAGTCGTCATCTCGATAGTCACCCGTTTCTACCCTAACGGTAGGGAAAGGAAAGCCTCCTAAATTGATATTTTAGTGGTAACAATATATGAAGAACATATATTCTTTTAGCAGCTTGTAGCACAAATGGAGACCAAAAAAAAAGAGCTTTCCTATGGTAAAATTCTATTTTGGTCATAACAGAATTTATATTTGTAAATCGTAGCCCAGAACTGGACGTACGCCTTTACCGGATCGTACCACAACAACCGACCTTCTGGCAATTCAAAATTGCAGTAGGACCACAGAACTTTTAAAATTGGAAATGATACTCGTACGTAATTGGTATCCGCAAACTATTTTCTAGGATATTCTCATCACAGACTGTAATTCCATACTGGAAATGTAATTCCCTGTAATCCTCAGCAAGTGAAAATCGAATGAGTGCCCATACAACGAGTAGCAGAAGATACTCTAATAAATGGAGCGATAGGGTTGATAACCACTAGATTGCAACAAGTTAAGCCTACTGCGTAACACTGTGAGATTTTATGTGAGATCACAATAATTTAGTGTTTTATCCAAAAAAAAAATAGAGGGCTAAAAGGCCAAACTAAAGAGAATACATAAAAGTGTCTTCTTACCTGCAAATATTCCAATTTAAAGGAAAACTAATAACTGCACGGTTCCGGCCTGATGTAACAGCAATATGTTACTATTCAGTAGTAATTGAAACTACTTCAGTATTCTTTCAAAAATAAAAACATTTTTGTATTATAGTCCTAATTGTCAATGCATATGTAGATGGGCAATGAACACCCCAGACAACTAGGATCTATCACAAACAGACAGACGTCGTACATGTATTGTTTTCTTTATTGCAGTCATTTTATTCGTATTAAAATATTTATCTATTTGATACTATTTATATTTTCGTTTATTTTCTAAAATACTACGGTTATGATTCCAACCCCATTGATACTTTCAAACGTATACGGTTTTCCTTATAATATATTTTATATGATTCATAGTATATTATCGCATGTAAGGAATCGCGTGCGTGTGTTATTTATTGCATCTCAATGTTTATTTATTCCCCTGAAGGTTTTGTTGGGATTGATTGTTTTCCTTGTTTTCTTATTGTTATGCAATAAGAGTTGAATTCAATTATTACGATACGCTGTTTTTTATTATAATACTAGCTGTCTCCGCATAAGTCTCGATCCCGTAGGAATATCGTGATAAAACGTATTTTATGTGTTAATCCTGGTTATAAACTATCGGTGTGCCAAATTTCATCAACATTGGTCTAGCCGTTTGAGCGTGAAGATGTAAAAAACACACACACACACACACACACACACACACACACACACACACACACACACACACACACACACACAACTTTCGCCTTTATAATATTAGTGTGGTGTTGAATGGTATTACGTCCTTTCGTTAGCTTTCTCTGAAAAATGTGGCCTTTATCGCAATATGCAGTGGCTCACTGTTCGCTCTCGTCTGCTTTGGAAAAGACATCGTTTGTAGTTTTTAATTTTGTATTCACAATAGTTATTACTATCCAGATCAATAGATTTTGTCAAAATTAGCTTCATATGATATGTACACACGGCGACACCTCGAGCTATACATTTCTAGTTTTAGCTGATCTCGCATTGTATAGGTTTTTCGCACAGTCAGAAGTCAGCTTCTACTGGTTATGTATAGCTTGATGTGTAGCCGTGAGTACTCTATGCCAGCGGTTGTAAACTCATCCCATGAGTTCAACATCATAAGCTCCACAACAAGATATCCCCTCTCAATTCTAGTTCATTCATTCAAAGCCCACCTACCATATCTTAGCATCATTCATTCAATAACTCAAAACGTTTGCAGCATTAAATTATGCCCCGAATGGGCAATGTCTATCGTTACGTCACAGTGAACGAATAGCCTTCTCTGGGCCAGCCGGCGATTCGTTTGCGGTATTTGCGATGGTCGTGCAACGGTATTTCACAAATATTTGGATTTGTAAAGTCTTGTGGCAGATATTGCTTGGTATTTTGAAATTGAACTGGCTGATTTGATGGCATTTGTTGTGGATTTAGTTGTGGAGTTTATTGATTTGGTTGCATTATTTGACAGAGGTTTTTCCCCTTTTTATGTTTTATTTTTTTATGGCCAACAAACAGGCTGCCTACCTGACGCCAGTGGTTACCGCCACCTGAAGATATAATGCAGTAACCAAAGGCATCGTAGGAGTACATTGCCATTCTAAAGACTGGAATGATGTCATATGCATCTGTAATGACATCTGCAATTCTGCACCCTGCAACAAAGTAACGTAAAGTAACGCTGCTTGTCGACAGAAATAGGTACGGTAGACGTACTTCCCACTTCAGTTGGCATTAGCATCTCAGCAAGTGAAAAATTAATTAGATTCAATACATACAACATTATTTTTAGTATATAGCAAGCCTGAAATACGTGTCTAGTATTTTTAGGTAAAGAATCTATGTACAAAATTTCAAAACTGTATCATGAAAAATCACGAAGTTATAAGCTTGTTAAGTTACCTGATTGTCCGTATAAAAAGTTGGTTACCACTTAACACGCGCCACCGGCTGACCGGCTGTGACCTGTGTTGTGCGCATATGATTGCGGTCATTGCGGATATGTACTTAGTGTCGCTCGGTGTCCAACTTGTTACCATTTTTAAATATTTTTGGGACAAAATATAAGATTGTGGAAAAAACTATTGGAATCGATTCAGTTACTTATTCTGAACAAACTATATTCAGGTTTCATCACTGAATTCGTGAATATATATTTTTAATGAAACAATAATAAATTTAAAATATCAACAGCAAATAAAAAATAATTTTCTAAATCTACCAAATCATGAATCGACTTTAATTTATGTATATTTTCTCGCTTGTTCAACCTTCGTTAAAAAGTTCCATTTATTTATTTTGGCCAGCCAACAACTATAATACTCGTATAAAAATCGTAATCGAAAATCGTAATCGTATCATCGTATAAAAATGTTTTTCTATTAACTAAGGTTAGTATTACAGTTTATCATAGGTTAGCACCGCATGCCCCATAAAAGTAAAAACTACAATCAAACTACACGGTTCACGAGTTCTGGAACGATTAGGTTGGTAACTTCAACATTCTCTAATTTCTGTGCCAATTTTATGACTTTTACTTATTTTTTTTTTTTTCATTTTAGTGTAAACTTTAACCTCGTTGTACTTGTCAATGTACAATGTATTGAACAAAGTGACATACAGTATTACACATTGCAAACATGCATTTATATTAATTAATGTACATTGTAATGTACATTGGGCGTTTAGGAGAAGGTTTTGTTTTTAGTCTGGGCCGGAATGCCGTATGTAGCTTTGTTCAATACATTAAACATTGAGCGTTTAGCTCATCTTGCGAAATTTTGCTTGGGCGTTACGAGGTTAAAACTACATTTATTTGTATGTCTTACCATAGACAAAACATAGCGCACTGTATTTACCTATAAGATCTGTATTTTTTTTGTTACCTATGTTCGACAAATAATAAATGATTGATTGATTGATATGAAACTTTACACTATGCTATAAAATTAAAATCATAATACTTTAAAAAAACCTATCCAAAAACAAAAAACAAAATTAAGATTAAAATCAGTCTAAAGCACAATACAAACGAATGAAATAATAATATTAAATCTACACATTGCTAACGGTTACTCTCTCCATGGATTCAATACTATGACCTATTTATTTACATTGTCACCTATTTTTATTCCAATTCACATCAAGATTTCAATCAAAATGAAATTTGATCTTCACAATTAAATTCAACGATTTCATTGAATGTCCAAACCTTTCTTGAATCACATAATAATAAGTGTTTCTATACATACCCCAGTACAGTTGCGAACAATAGCATCACACATGTAATCTGAATGTCGCTAGGATTAATCTTTGTATCGTCCATTGTACGCGAATGTACCTACAGGCGGAAAGGGATTATTTTCAATAGGTATTCGTGTTTCGTAATTATTGTTTGTTTTAGTTTGAACATGTGTATCAAAATGGCCATCGATAAAAATTTGCTATTGGTTGTTTGCAAACTGGTGTGCAAAACCCACTTAAGGGGTATTTAAGTCGTACCGAAAGAGGTGATATGTAATATTATGTATAGAAATTATACATACTTTTTCAAAACATTCACTTTGAAATCATCTAACATAATTATATGTAATAAAGCTGGATAGTTTTTTTTTTTTTTTTTTTTGTTTTGAATGTGCTTATCGGTGGCTACCACTACCAGTCGGATTTGAAGAAATGTTGTTGCATTTAATAGCACAATTTTTAAGAAATGTTATTTAGCTTAGGGCTATTTAACGATGCGACCCTGGATGCAGCTGATCAAAAAGAAAAAAAAAATAATGCTAAGCAGAAACGACGTAAAAACGCGGGTGGGCGATACGATGCTAAAATTTATGTTAAAACAAGAAATTTAACGCGGTCGTAGTTACAGGCAGAAACTAGTTGTAAATAAATGTGCTTCCATTTCAGTTGTTTTCAGAGACTTTGAAAAACACGGGCCACTTGAATGAAGAAAATTAATGATGAAAAAAACAATTTCTAACATTACTGAATCTTTCCTTTGCTTTATTCACAGAGTCACTTATGTTTTCAATACAAAATAATTGTATTTGTTTTATTCTTTTCCTTTATATGAATCGAAGTAATGTTTAACAAATACAGAACCATTAGCACAAGCTGATTGCATTTTGCATCGCGTCGTTTGTTACGGTTTCATTTTATCACCGCCATACAACCTATTTGCTACATTTTCCGTTTATTACCGCAGTTTACTTGGACAATTGAGCAGGAAATATTATAAAATAAATGTTATTGCATAACATGTACAACTAGCGACACGTCCCTACTTCGCACGGTTTTTACGACTTGACAAAATAGTAATAAAAAATAATAATAATAAAACCATTTATTTTCAGGTAACAAAAACCTATAGATAAATACCTAAGTATACATATAACCATATAACAAATTTTGTACACTTAACTTAAGTATATATATTACAATTTAACAAATTGTGTTAGTGAAATAAAACTTAAAAACAATGTTAGTAACATCGCTTAGTTGCACTAAGTCTTTGTGCGCTCCGGTGGCACTTGTCCGCGAAAGCGACGGAATACCACATCCTGTGGCCAAAAGCTTTCTTCCATCACCTGATGCAGGTAACAAGTTGGTATGCGTAACACCTGCGTAACACCGCCTTAAGGTTTACGTTGCGATGCGACTCCAGCAGCTGCACTCTCGGCGCGTACTTCAGCCTTTGGTACACTTACTTCACGAAACATCGAAAACATCGAGATTTCTTTATTATAAGGGTAGGTAGCTTCTTACGCTAAGTGGAGCGACGATTATCGTAGGGTGACTGGTAGCAGCTAGATTAGAGTTGCCTAGAATCGAGCTGGATGGCAAGCTATTGGAGAGGCCTACTTCCAGCAGTGGACTGCTGTAGATTGATGATAATTATGATAAGTAACAGTGGCGTGCCTAGGGGTTAAACTTAGGGCAAGCCAACATACTTAAAAAAAAAAAAAAAAACTAATTACCTACCTACCGTATCGCCTGTCAAATTTGTGCCTACCGACTGATTCATTTTAGTTCTTACTAATATTCTAATTTCATAATAATTGTAAGTTTTTGCTATTAGCAATTAAAATGAAATGTTTTTAATAGCAACATTTTTTTCTTATATAAATTAAATACACAAAGTATTGGCAATCCTTTACAAAATCGCAACTTTTTCATTTTCAAGTTATCAGTTTCGTGTAAAATATGATAAGACGTATAAGAGCCATCTATTAACATTATTGGCAAAACAGAGCTCCTCGAGTTAGTTCATATTTCACTCACAGTCGCTATAGGCAAAATATTACAATCTGGCCACTAGATGGCATACAAGTTATTGATTGATTTCTAACTACACATTGTTTACGATGTTGATAATATTATTCTATAATTATTCACAATGTGAACAGCCATAACTCTTCATTCTTCGCTTCTTTCGTCACAGACAGATGACAAACAGCGTACACACGCACACGGAAGGCATGGTAAAAATTACTAGACAGATTTACAAATTTACCTTCAGTAGCTTTGATCAAAGCCGTTTTTTGTCATATTTACAATTAATTAAGCGGACTTTACAAAATATAAAAATTATGTATTCTAACCCAAAACGGCGTAATCAATCGGCGTAAAAAGTTAGTGAACGTTTTAATTCAACTACATACACACAACCAATGATATGAATAAATATTATTAATTCTACCAACAGCTGTTTTTCTATTGCAATTTTCGATAATTCGGAAAGTCGTTCTTGTTCTTGAGTACTTATTTCTTAATTAAGTATGTGTGAATACGTATTAAACATGAAAGAGCACGTTCCGCAAAACAACTTGTCGCAAGAATGGTTACAATTAAATGAGCTTCTTTAAAAGTTCCTCAAAGGCACCGTGAAGGTAATTTTCGACTAAAATGCCTATTACGTAATTTAGATTTCTGAGAAATACTGAAAAAGTAGGTTTAGGTGAAGTAATGAGATTATATTCGTCTGTAAAACTTGAAAGTATTTACCTTTCCGAGTAACGATTGCACATACTTTAATCCATCACAAGGCACATTTGCATGCGTTTCCGAATTCATTTTAATGTCAACAAACTTTTTAATCACTTCAAAACAAAGATAATCACCGCAAAACTAATCACAACACTTAAATTCACATAAAATATCAAAGCAAAAAATGCACCAGTAACCGCTCGAAACGAACTTGAACTAATTTCAAATTGAAATTGTATCATTCCATAGATCGAGCTTTGCGCAGCGACACGCTCATTCATACTATTTACACACACACGCTTCGCTAATACGTTCCATTCATAAAAAATCAAAAGCCAGGCTTAAAAATCAGTACAATTTCGAAAATAAGTACATACTAATGTCATCAACAACGTGAACAATTTCTATGCAAATAGTGAGAGGTCCAGAAGCCTCATAAGAAGCCAGCTCGTGCGAGCGAGATGGGACGATGTTTATTGTTGCGTTCTAGCAATAGCGGCATTGGAGAGGTTTGGCAACGGTGCGCGTGATGAGAACTGCGTGGGACTTAAATATTATTCTTTGAGTATGTAAACCTGGCAACGTTGCATCGTACGTATAGCGGGCGGCCGGGCCGCGCAGATTATTTTTTATTATTCTTATCAATTCTTGCGACATGATTGAGTTGGATAAATTACAAGTTTACTTGTGTAGTATTTTTTAAAAAAAAAAATTATTGTTAGGCTCACGTTTGACTGAAAGCCGGGCTTTTCGGCTTTAATGAAAGGAACGCCCCTGATAAGTAAGTGCAATATTAGGCATTATATTACTATTTATGTATTTGTCTAGTTTTAATAGTTTTTTTTTTTTTTTATAATTGTTCCTCTCAACCAAAACACCTGCCATCTAATCTCTTCACCACCCTTGGTTGACTGGTAGAGAATGCTTAAGGCATTAAGTCCGCTTTGTACCTTTTTGCGAAAAGTTTAAATATAAATAAATAAATACAGAAACCTTCCGGAATAAATTCCCTAAATTTTGGCGAAAACTACATCAAAATCCGTTGCGAAGTTTAAAAGAACAAGGCGGTCAAACAGATGGACATTAAATGCGGTTTTAGATAATCTAAAGTAATCTAAAATAAGCAGTATCTTTGTACTCATATTATAGTTATGTCATATCCATATTTATTTTATTGTGTGTACATAAATAATAAAATAAATGAATTATGAGGAAAAAGATTACATTTTTTTGTTAGTTATGCTTTCACGCTAAAACGGCTCAATGGATTTAGATAGAATTTGGACATGTAAATCGACATATACATGTCCAAGTTTTATCTTGGTGGCTGCGACCAGCCAACTCGTTAAATTAGCCGTTTAGTTAACCGCCTGGCCTTTGGAAGTAGTGCTCGCCTCGTTGTCTCTCTCGGCTCCCACGCGGTTGATCAATCAGAGTTCTATCTTTTTTTTTTTTTTTTTTTTTTCGGAAAATCCTCATGGATGTCCGCCGCCCTGGGGCGGGCGGCGGGGTCTGTCAGACTCTTACTGACTAAAAACCACCCCGGTGTTCCCTCTCTCACCTACGCCGGGGGTCGCGGGAACGAACGATACTTCCATGAAGTACCTGGGATTGGTGCTCGACAGCCGGTGGAATTTCGAGCCCCACTTCCGGCGGCTGGCGCCCAAGTTGTTGGGCGCTGCTGGGGCGCTATCAACGCTGCTTCCCAATCTGGGGGGCCCGAGCGCCGCCTGTAGGCGGCTCTACGTGGGGATCACAGTTCTACCCTAACCTAACCCATTTGGTCGTGGTGCTCTGGGTTAGTTACTGCGACCAATTCGGCTCGCGCGTGATTGGTTACAGTTCCCACCTAAACTATAAATGATAAATGATTTATTTTCTGTAAGTAGGTTTGTACAAACACTTTTACATGTCAATCACATTTTTTTTAAAACTAGATGAGGTCGGCGTTTCCTATCTGACTACTCTGAGAAGAAAGGCCGAAACAAACTCAGAGGTCACAGTCTCTTTTAAAGTCCAGACATAATCTTGGTCAGATCATGTGAAGATCATGTAGATTGGTGTCTGAAATGGTCTTTTGAGTAAAGAACCACACAGATTGAGCGGACCTGTCCAATCAATCAATATAATTGAATATCATTCAGGCCGTATAGTTAAAAGGCTAGGCGGTTTACTAAACGGCTAACCAAATCAGTTGGCTGCGACAGATAGACCATGACCTGGATTAGGACACACAATATTTGTCATCCCGATATTCCTACGGGATAGAGACTTATGCAGAATAAACCAAGGAGCGCAGCAAGTGTTAAATAATTCTGTTGAGAAAATCCAGCTGAATATGTTTATTATTATTATGGGTATTATCCTAACTGTTTGAACATTGACTCATGTTACATACATTGTTCTATCTCCATCGATTAGTAGATATCTATTTCAAACTGTTGTACAGCCAAACATCTGTATAATGTATCACGTACTTACACGTGTTCCACTAAATCTCCTATATATATACGAAAATAGATTAATGTTTGCCTTTATTGGATAGACACGTGTAAGGTAAAAAATATTTTGCTACTTTGATTTCGTCCCATAATCTGCGATTACACCAAACTATTGAAAAAAATATCGTCGCAAAATTACTTTGGAAATTAGGAGAAAAAATATGTGTATGTGTATATTTAGGCATACTGAGTGTAATTTACTCCTCCGTGTCTTGGAAATCACGTTATGCCGTTGTACCCAGCTGTCATTTGTAGATCTTTGAATATTACCCAGTAACTGGGTTGTGGAGGTCATGCAAAATACTAGTACTCAGGTGCATCCGTTTAGCCTGGAAGCTGAGCTCGTGAAAAGGCTAGGCAGATGATGACTGAGGTATGATTGTATTTAGACTGAGAACAGCTATTAGAGAGGCAAAATGAAAAAGAAATACATCCAACAATACCGTTGCTCTAAGAGATCAATCTTTAGAAAAGAATCGCAATAATAGTACTAATGTAATAAGAGCTCAAAATTTGACCCTCATCGGATGCAAATAAATCATTTTGATCGATGCGATGAACTCACGTGCGAAACAGGGATGCATTGTTATGTGCCCTTGTCTGTTGTGGTCCAAGTGAGAAGCGGACTAATTAATACTCGTACATACAAAAACTCACACCTGCTTCCCAGCAGGTGTGAGTTTTCAGGTAGAGTTCGTTCGGTGTGAGCTGGCAGAAACTACAGAACGCCACCTCCTACGATCCTCACCTCTTACTATTTTAAATTTTGCTTCGTCTACGTGCATAAATCTGGTCATATACGCACCAGTTGCGAGTATTATGCACCTGATCTTTCTGTAGAACATCACCAATAAGGTCACTATTTTTAATAAAAATATCGAGAATCTTTTACAGTGTTACCATATTGATATGAATATTATATTATCGGGCATTAAATACTCTAAAATTTATTCTTATTTCTTTAAGGGTTGATTTTTCTATCGCCAGATAAATTTTATTCGAGGAATAAAATTGACGTTTGACAGTTTTGTATGAAATAACCATTGAGATGGGATATAACAGGAGATGCCCTGTTATTCTATACACGGTTGTAGGTAGGTGCCAGAGCAGCCATCTTTGTCGCCAAGTTTCGTGGTAGTTCAGCTGTCAAATGGTTGTTTATTTTTTGTATTATTGAGATTTGCGAGAAAATTACGAGGACTTTACCTTTAAAACTGCATGTAAATGTTGAAAAATAGCAATTCAACATGCCTGTGTGTTGTATTGTGAAGTGTGGTGCAAGGAAGAATGAAAATCAACCTGAACTTTCTTTGCACAGGTTAGTAGCCGGTTTTCATGCAATAACACATACAATAATAGACATTCGATGATATAATTGTAACGCGATCATGAATTTATGGCTAAAGTATTGATATTTGGGTGAATTTCCGTATAACAGACCTTTTTATTATTTTGTTAATTCATTCGTTTGTTTACAATAATATGTCATAATAGAATAGTGTTGTACAGTTGCCTAATAGTTTCCGGAACTAGTTCCTCCGCTGGAACGATATCGGTATATTCTGCTATGTTAACATAAATAGTCCTGCGTCTTATTAGCTCCGATTGACCTTGCTAGGTCCGGCCCGTGGTTCACAGCACCAAAATCAAAATATTTTCTTTCACATAAACCTACATGGGCACTTATGAAACGTCAGAAGCTAGATGCACTTTTCAAAATGGTGGTTTCCTATGCAGAAGAACCAGCGAGAACCTCCACGGTTACTCTTTTAAAAACAATTGGCTTTTACAATGTCTCCTATTTTTTTAAGTACCTGGTACTTGTTGACAGGCCTACACTGTCCTCCCCTACCTATTAACATTGTAAAAGCCAATTATTTTGAGTAACCGTGGAGTTTCTTGCCGACTCCATGGCTTCGTCATGCGATCATCTGGTGACTTTGTGCGACCCTCTACGTTCTTACTGCTATACAAAACTCTGATACGCTCCCAATTGGAATAGGCCATTCAGATCTGGAACCCTTTCTACGAAAAATACTGCTCTAGATTGGAAATGGTACAGAAAAAGTTCTTGCGGTCTTTGAACTATAAATGTTTTAATTCGAAGGTTCCATACGTGCAGTTACTGAAGCGATACGACGTTCTGAGTTTGCAATCCAGGAGATTGCTTCTGGGTGCAATGACATTACATGGCTTATGTAACAATAAATTCGACTGTATTGAACTCGCTAATCAGTTATGTTATAGAGTACCCAGAACTGTTGTTCAACGGGGGGTGCGCGTACCCCGACTGTTCCATACAGACTCGTGCAAAACGAACGCTGGAGTGCGTGCACCTCTCCGTCGCCTTGTTGAGACATAAAACTCTCACTTTATGGAGCTTGACATATTTTCTCTATCTAACCAGATGTTTAAAAAAAAAGCGATGGACATTTTGTCAAAACAGCAGTAAAGAGAAGTTGATAGTTTGATTGAATTGAATTATTTTGTATTTTATTTATTTATTTTAAATTATTTTGAATTTAATTGAATAGAATTATATTTTACTAAATTGAAATTGAATACATAACGAAATCATAAGTAGTTATTGAATTAAATGGAAACAAGTTAATTTGAACATTAAACACAGCTGTCACAGAAAGCTCTGTATTCTGTAAGATCTACCTAGTCTGTAATTCTTTTGTTAAGATGTGGATATTGGTGTGGGTTACATGTTTGTTAACTTTAGCTTTTAAGGATTTTTTCTATTTTCTATAGCATGTAACTGTTTAATGTCCCTAATAAATAAAATAAAATAAAATAAAAATAGAAACCACCAATTGGAACCGTGCACATAGCTTTTGACGTTTCCTATTGATTTTAGTTTCATATGCTAATATAATATAGCTGTAACCAAAATTATTTATTGATAAAAATACTTGCACTTTTTATAGGTTTCCTAAAAAGGAAGGACTAAAGAAAAAGCGGTTAGAGGCTATTGGTGAAGAAAATATTAATCCCCGACATAAAGAATGGTACCTCTGTTCACTTCACTTTGAAGAAAGCTGTTTCAGTAGAACACTTGATGTAATGAGATTACATGATAACTCTGTTCCCACAGCATTTTTGGTAAATGTGTATTAAAATGATTGATTAATAATAGCCTGGCCGTTTGGCCTGAAATAAATAAATAGATATATGTTTATTACATATATAAAAATAATAATAAATAAATAAATCATATTCCACAACTTTCACACAACGCCATCTAGTCCCAAACTAAGCAGAGCTTGTGCTATGAGTACTAATTATAAAGTATGTTTATCGAAAATAAACTGGGATACGTTACTATAAAGTAGGCAACCTTAGTTAGAACGGACTATAAGTTAGTATACTATATTATGATCCAAACGTGATAACTAGTACGACTCGTATTTAGTATCGATACTCGTTATAGTAACACCAATGTTCCTTGATTGATACAACCCTAGCAATGGCAGCCATTTTTTGAGACAATATGAGTTGTAGGTAGGCACCCTTTTTTCGTAGGTATTTCCAGTCCATATATATATGTCTATGGAAATAACTGTCACAGTTTGAAAATTATTCCTGGAATAAAATTATCAAGTGATTGAAAAATCACCCCTAAGATTAATTTATGGTATTTATTCCTAATTTGAAAAACTGTCATCCATCGTCATTCAGCCGAATGACGTCCACCGCTGCACATAGGCGTCCTTCAAGAATCACTACAACGACTTGTCCTATGCTGCTCAAATTAAGCAGATTCCTGCGGCTCAAACAGGTCACCAATTTAATTTGTTTATTATCCCTCTTTATAACCAAAACACATTGACATAAAAGTATTTCTACGGAAAAATCTACATGTAGACTTGTTTTATTTTATTTGGAGGTACTCGTATTACATTAACTTGTGTCACTAACCTTCAAGCAGACCACTTGGAATTAAAAGTACCTGCATCCTTATCTTTTTTTTCCTGTATGGGACTACTATTATTATTATAATCATTTATACTGGTTTTATACAGCTCGATGCGTAGCCGTGCGTACGTGATAAAATACATTTTATTATTTCTTAACTTTCAAAAATCGCTAAGCTCGTAATTAGGACCACAAGCGTTATACAAAAGTCATTCATTCGGAAGAAGACCTTTCCTTTGTGGCCCAACCCCCAAATATTCAGCAACATTTTAAACTTATAATAATAAAGGAATTGGAGCCGGATTAACTGTGTTATTTTTGTACTACGGATCTTTTTATGTCCTCTCAAACGTAAGTAATGTGTTGTTGTATGGTCTTCAAAGTATTCAGGAATTGTTTTGTTAAAAATATTTAGTTTTAATTTAATAGAAGTTTTGTTGCTTAGTTTTTTTTTAATGTTTTCGACGTCTTAGTAACTTTGTAAATCTGTTTACTCAGTCGTCCATACCGTTGTAAAGTAATTCATTACGATAATTTTATCGGAATGTTCGATAACTTTTGCTCGTGAACATGACCTTTGTACGTAGTTAGAATTTACCGCAAAATACTCTTCAAAAAGTTCTTTCTGTATTTCTAAAACCAAAACGTATTTTCATGGTGTTTAAAAATATTATATAATATAACTAAGTTATCACTTTCAAAAGAAAGATTTAGGTAAGTAAATAAGCTACACTGAAGACTTTTAAAAGTCGTATCCTAGTGAAAGTCGCTTTTCATCGTTGAATTAAGGCTGAACTCAAATCTAATTAGCGCAGTGAATCCCTCCGGATTTTCCTAACTATATGTATTTTTAAATATGCTATTTATAGCCACTAATCACCAAGCTTTAAATAAAAGTAAGAAAGCATACAAGAAATCACTACATACATACTTGTTAAGTACGCACCAGTCCCGATGAATTGTTAAAACTAGGTGATAATCCTCACTCTCCCGTGAACCAAGTATGTTCCTACCCTAGTAATATTGGTAAAACTTTAGCGGAAAATATATTCAAATCTCAGGATTCTACTAATACTCCCTTTGGCAGTGATCGATCTGAAAAGTCCAATTTTCCACCTCCAGCTAGCTCCCTCGTTTTATTACACACCGATAAAGGAGAGCTAGAAACAATCATCGTAAAACTACGTAATGATTGTGCTGTATATTGGTATGGAATATCATCTAACTTGCTGAAAATCTGTCACCACATACTAGTGCCACCAATCACCTACATTTTCTATCTTTGTTTATAATCAGGAACGTTTCCTGATGGACTCAATAAGCTATAGTCCATCCATTATACACCGTGTTCTGCACGTTATCCATAAACTTTGGAAAACGCTTCTATAAAGAAGTAGTACCTAAAAAGACTTCGTTACAAAGATATTTGTAATTTCATTTAATGAAATTTAATTGAGCTATGCAGTAAGAAACGGATTTAATTTGGCCTATATGCCGCATAAAGCAATTAGAAAGATAAATCTATCAAATGCTATTTGCATTTCATTTTAAGTGCAAAACTGTTTTTACTGTTTACTAACAATTTATGGATCTCATAGTTGTCCGAAATAAAATGTTTTATTATTATTCTTATTATTTGCACGTACGAGAGAAACCCGAGAGTTAGCGAAGAATGACGATTTTTGATAGCGATATATCAAAGAGATTAAACTGGTATCTATGGATACATAAGTTGTTATTTGTCATGCATGATTTCAACTATCAGCAGTGATATTCTGTAAAAATCTCACCGTGAGAACTTAGGTGACGTGAGCGGGAAGTGAGCTCTGTCATTCCCTAATGCTAGGGATTAGTGCTCACTTCTCTTATGATTTCACGGTGAGAATCGACCGGCGGGTTTGTTATTTATTGTAATTTGCTTTTGAGTTTTCGATTAATTTAATCAATAATTTTGATTACAAAATTCACTATGCCGTACGAGTATTCGGCTCAACAACAAGCTGATATTCACTTTGTCTACGGTTTCGGTGACGGAAATGCTACAACAGCTGTACGAGAGTACCAACGGCGATTTCCTGGTCGGCGCGTTCCTGATATACGAACATATATTAACATGCACAGTAGATTTTGTGAGATCGGAATTAGACCACTCTGCCCTGAACGAGCAATCAATTTGATCGTCGCCTAAGAAGACCTTATTTTTCATTATCCTACACTCTCAACGAGACGCGTTGGGAGAATCGTGGGTGTATCCCATGAGCTAGTGTGGAAACTGTGGAGAAGATATGGTTTGCATGCCTACTACTACAGAAAATCCCAAGGTATAATACCACCTGATCACTTCTCAAGAATTGTTTTTACCAGAGAATTCATCCTCTAGCAAAAAGAACTGGTGAAAAGAACTGGTGTGGTGCTTCAAAAAATTCTTAAATTGATGGAAGAAGCCCAATTTACAAGAGCGGGAGTATTCAATTCCAAAAATCAAGTGCTTGCATGAGAGCAACTCGAATTTACATTGGCAGGCGTCACATCAAACTGAATTCTCAATAAACATCTGGGGTGGTGTTTTTGACAATCAGCTGATCGACCCTATTGAGATTTCCCACCGCCTAAATGGTTAGAGTTCCTAAGAAAGTCACTAGCTTGGAATTTTTCGAACAAGTGGACCTTCAAACTCAGCAAACATTAAGGCACACAAGTGCGTGAATATTTAAATTCAATATTTCCTGGCCGTTGGATTGGATGAGGTAGCACTACACGGATATTCCGTGGCCAACTAGGTTCCCAGACCTGACTCCTTTAGATTTTAATGTCTGGGGAACCTTAAAGGAGAAGGTCTACTCCGTAGAAATTCAGAACCGTCAACAGCTTTTAGAAAGAATATCTCAGGTTGCTGAACAAATAAGACAAATGTCTGTGAATTTAAATGGCCAAATTAGGACTCGTTTGAATATTTGTGTCGAAAAAGAAGGCGGTCATTTCCAAAACTTTTTACATTTTTATTTTTTGCTTTTTCGAGTTTATTTTTTATTTAACGCAATCATACGTAGGTATAATACTCCTCGAGAAGTTAGATGGTTACTAAGACTAAAGTGTACCTACCAACTAAATTTTATTCAATAGCTTTGAGATTGAATGTAATGAAACGGCAGAATGGGTTAGGATTATTATGGTAGCCTACACTCCTTCCCGTCATCGGAGGTCCTGCGTTACTCTAAGTCTAGATTAAAAAATAAAGACTAAAGAAACGTTTTGCGAAGGCTGCATATCGTTGGCAGAATTTATCATGGTTTGGTTATAGAAATCGGTTTTTTATTCCTCAATAAAAATGTCACAATTCGAAATACGTCCCTACCTGCTTGGTAGCCTTATATTTTCTCTTTAGATAAATATGGCGTTTGATTGACAGTGCTTCCACTCTGAAGTCTGAGGGAAATAAAGATCAAATGCATTAAAAAAAAAGGAACGAGATAAAAAAAACCAAAGAAACTTAGTTTTTACAAGTTACAGCACGACAAATCTTATAAATGAAAATATGACGTTGCCGATCCCGATAAAGAGGCATGTATATCGGGTGAATTACGTCAAGATATTTATTTTGTATGAATATTAACAAAAAATAAAAATTCATTAATATGTCCATAATGAAAAATGCTTATTTCCATGGTCTGGACATCTGGTCAATCATCATGGTCGAAGTTTATGTATATCGTCCGAAACGCGGTGTATAAGAGCGGGAACAGAACCTGTGTTAACAATTACAGACTAATCTCCACCCTACCTTCGCTTTCAAAAATTATTGAATATATCTTTAACAGACAACTTAGGAGTTTTCACATAAACACAGAATTATTGCCGAGAACCAGTATGACTTCAAGTATGGGGTTTTTACGAAAGATGCTGTACTGGATCTCACACAATTCGTAGCAAGAAAATTTGATAATAGAGTTAAGTGTTTGGGTATATTTCTGGATCTGTCGAAAGCTTTTGACAAAGTTTCTGTTCCCAGACTTACCTCAAAATTGGAGCTTTTGGATATATTTCGAATAAAACTTGACATTTTCAAAGATTGCCTCAAGAATCACTCTCAGCAAGTTAAAATAGATGCTTGTATCAGTATTGAGATACAGTGTGCCCGGGAAGGCATATAAGGTCCTACAACAAATTTATGTCAATGAGCTTTGCAGGATGATGCTACCAAACTGCAAGATCTACGCATATTCTGATAATACTGCAATTATCATCTATGATTCTAATTAGGAAGGGGTTGAAACTAAGGCAGAATAAAACTGATTTCCTGAAGGCAGAGCGAGCTCAAAGAGCCGTACTTAAAGTTATGTCTAAGAAATGGTGCTTATACCCAACCAAACAAGGTTAATTTGAATGTCAAGTATTAACAGTTAGGTAGCATTTCATCTTGCAGTCTGTCTTCAGAACTCATAGAGGTATGCCCAAATTCAACCCAAAAAAAAACGCACAAATGTCCCATCAGGTGTAACACATAAAACTACATTTACCGAGCGCCAATATTACGTTATAAGTACTACAAGAAACTGCAAAACATACTTAAAATACTAAACAGACAAACTCTAAAACACAAAATCACTCAGTGACTCAGTGGCAAGAGGAATATCTCATAACAGAGAATCTTCTAGCATACATCTCATAAAAATACAATCGCAAAATCCACGCACAATATACACACACATGCACGCACAGACACACACACATACACACGCACTCACGTCTACACGCACATACACAAACTCTCACTTACATACACAACACACTAAGTATCCTACCTAAACTTATTTCACAGAATAACGTTAGCTTATGTATCATCGAGATTGTTTTACTTGTTACAAAATGCCAATTATTTACTGTACCCATGGGGCTGAACCCTATCTCTTAAGATAAAGCTAGAGCTAAAAAGCTAGCTCTAGTTTAATATATTTTTGTGCTTATAGTGGGACTAATGTAAAATTTATAATATATAACGTATACGGCGCAATGTGTTCTTGTTTTATGTAATCATCATCATCATCATCTGCCTAGCCTTTTCCCACCTATTTTGGGGTCGGCTTCCAGTCTAACCGGATGCAGCTGAATACCACATTGCTGCATTATTATGCTATATTTTACATGGAGCGACTGCCTATTTGACCTCCACAACCCAGTTAGTGGGTAATACGATACCCCTTGGTAAGACTGGTTGTCAGACTTTCGGACTACTTTCTTTTATGAAATAAATATTTTTATTTTATTATTTTATACTCCCCCAAAACCAATATCCTAAGACCTAAATATTGTATACTATTTTTATTCTTACATAAGTAGGGCTGTACCAGAATTTTTGATAATTCACTAGTTCAACACATCCTCAATAACCCAAACTATGTTAACACAAGACCTGCGGACATATTTTTTGATATTTATAATATTTTCCAAAATGGCTGACGGGCTTCCAGTAACATAAAACCATTTTATTATGGCATTCGCATGTGTACCTGAGCACATAGCTAATGTTACAGATGCGTCACTTGAAAAAGTTTTAGTTGTGATGTCAGTTTTTGCCAACACGAAGATTACCACACAGAAGAACAAACTAAATTATAAACTACAGTCCTGCCGATGAAAGAATGCCTTCTTGACACCAGTCAAGAAATATATATAAATATAAACAAATGAATACTTGTTTTGTGAATTTGATATTTAGCTAACTACTAGAATTGGGTAGTTGCATGATATTGAATACTATATATTCTAGTAGATAATATATCCACACATGTAATACAATAATAGAATTCGAAATCAAATTTGAAATCGGTCGAAAAATAAAAAACTTATAACTTATAGAAACTTTTTGTCTATCTCTTTCTCGCAAAACGAAGTTTTGCATGTAATTTATATGGCGATACTGAACTATGACGTCACAATTCAGTATTTCTCTCTCTGTCTCATTGAGAGTTTTGAACGCTCATATCTTTTCAATTTGACAGGCCTGTTGGTCTAGTGGTCAGTAGCCCTGACTGCTATGCGCAAGGTCGTGGGTTCGATTCCCACCTAGGACAAATGTTTGTGTGATGAGCACGATCAGTTGTTCTTTGTCTGGGTGTAATTTATCTATAATATGTATGTATTTAGAAATATATATGTATGTTTATCAGTTGTCTAGTACTCATAGCACAAGCTCTGCTTAGTTTGGGACTAGATGGCGTTGTGTGAAAGTTGTGGAATATTATTATTATTATTATTATTTTTAAAAATATTAAAATACTGTTTATACCAAGCTATTAGTGAGGTAAAAAAGCTTCAATTTAAATAATAAAAAAAAAATTAGTCAACTCGCGGATTGTCGCACTAACAGGTGTCAAGAACGCATTTTCCCGACAACCGGACTGTGAGTACTATTGTAAAGACATACCTACCTAATCCTTATACATTGACTTAATAATAAGAGGCGAAGATGCAAAAAACTGATAAAATTTGGCTGACATTTTCAGTACATAGATGGTTGAGCTATATCCTTCGTCTGGCAATATTTAAGATAATGTTGTGCTGAAGTATCATTTAAAATACTTACCTAAACAATTTTTAATAAGACTGAAACCCTATTAAGCCCTCTATCTAAACTATAAGTCTACCGTTTCTTACCCTTAGACTACGATTTCTTTAAAATGTCAGACGCTACCGACAGCGTACTGACGTCACGGCAGACGACAGACACGCCGCCGGTTGCCAAAACGTTCGTTGCTGCCGTCACAACTGGCAGTCACGGGCGGCCGCGGCGTGCGAGCGAGACCTCGTCCGTGTGTGCGAACACAGCATTCAGTCGGCCGTCGTCGGTGACGGACGGCTACACGCCGTCGTCCGCGGTCGGCGTGTGGTCAGATAGAACCTAACCTAAGAATCACCTAATCAAAGACTTCAAGGGTAGTCCCTCCTTTTAGAATATTAGTATTTTATTAATTACAAGTCAAGCGTTGGTCGGTACCAGATAAAAACGCTTTGCATAATTTTCTCATTCACATTAAAACAAAGTGTTTAATACCAAAAAATGGTTCATTTTGACAGCTGATACTCATGAAAATATTTTATTTTATCACTTTGAAAGCTACTGGGTTTAAAACACCAATGGCTATTGGCATCAAAATGGATTATTACGGTCGATTCAATTGCACGCATGTGTCCAACGAAGTAAATATCATTTGATCCAGCTTTCACATAACATAACGTCCTGCCAATATTTTCTAAAAGGGTTTGGCAGAGGTGAATCTGTAGTACAGACGCCAGCACATCAAGCTACTACAATCTGTCAAATTTCTTTAGTAGATTTTCAACTTTATCGCTAAAGCATTAGGCTCAAAGTTGATTGGGTGAATTTGACAGTTTCGGGTACCTTGATGTGCTGGCGTCTGTACACAAAATATTTCGCCAGTTATGTTTAAGTCCCATGTAATAGAGAGCCTGTTGCCATCAACTGGGCCCAAATCCAGACTCCGGGCTGCTACTGAGAAATTCCAGATGGAAAAACCCAATAACATTTTGCAAGACCGGGGAATCGAACCCAGGATCTCATGCTCAGTAGTGGCGCTTGCAATCGCTAAGAAAACGAGGCAGTCCATGACACAGCTTTCATTTCGTATAAGTTGATCAGGACCATTTACTTTGATTAAGTACCTACATCACGTTGATATGCCCCTCAATACCTTACTCTAGCAGAGTTAGCAAAATGAATGGGTAGTGAACTGGCTACGTTAGCAAGAAGACCGATGGTCGTGGAAAAAGTCGACACCTTAAGTTTTGACTGCGTATGCAAGGCCAGTGACTATAGAGACATAGTTGACGGGGAGTGCTTATTCTTCAGTATATAAAAATAACTCATGGCAGTCATGTCAGTGTAAAAAAATATCGAACACCAAGGTGGTCGCGCGGCTGATCATCCAGGAAAGATGCAAAATCCTGATTATGGTGACTGAAATCCTGATTGTGGCGATACCTGTCAAAAGCTCACCACAGAACTGGAACAAGCTTAGTTTTGGTAATGGGCCATTTTGCATTTTTAGGATACCAGAATAGGAATTATTTGAATTAAAATAAAAATCATTATACAGCGTGGCATCCCACATCGACACGCAACATGAAGGCCAATTTTCGCCATTGAAAACATTCAAAATCGAGTCGCAGTTTCATCTCAGCGACAATCAATGTCAAAAACTTGTCAAAAATATAGGGAAACTAGACGTATTTTTGACAGTTTGAGACTGAGATCAGACTGTGAATGTTCTTAATAATACGGGAATTGCCCCTCTGATATCATAGATTCAGCTGAATCCCTGCGTTACATTTTTTTGGTTGGGTTGTAAAAAAAAAATGCTGCTCCATATATTTTGACCTCGTAGGTATTGCACTTTTCTATGAAGCCGCAGATTTTTTTATGGATAATCGACGAAAATGTCTACGCTATCGCTAGGGGGTCTACAATCATGTGCTGAATTCATGGTTACTTTGGTAGTTTGCGCGTCAATGCCACCTTGTATTAGATTGTTAATTAATACTTTTAGGAAAACCAAATGGGAATTATTTCAGGTTCTATTAAATACATGCCCATAGATTTCTTGGCAACCATCACTTCAGTATTCAGTCTTAAATATTTCGCATCTGTCAACATAATTATTTTCTACTCTATGCCCCACATGTGCGTGAGTTAGTGGCATAAAGAACGAAGCGCGAACATTCAGGCTGCATTACTAGCTAATAATTCAACGTTGGTATTTACTGGTTAGATGCGTGAAATGATAAATGTTGTGCTTTTGGTATAGAATAGAGTAGCAGGTACCTAAAGAGTTGTTTCCGTGATGTACTGGATGATAGATAACGTCTATTATGATAATGGAAATGGTTTATTGGAGATGGTTATGTCAGCATTGTTAAATTAATCGTGACTACATAGTCACACAGTGAAGAAATACGAAGCGCTTCGTTCAACAAAAGCGAGGTCTAACAGATTTTTTCAAAATTACCAAAATGGAAAATGCACTAAACAAACCATTGGCATACATAAATTTGGAGCAATGCCGAAACTAATTGCCACTTTTTTAAATTTGGATGATCCACATGAATACACAGGGCACAGTTTCAGAAGGTCCTCGGCTACATTGCTCGCCGATTCAGGTGCGGACTTATTGACACTAAAACGCCACGGAGGGTGGCGGTCGAACAATATAGCCGAGGGCTACTAGATGACTCGATGAGAAATAAAGAAGAAATTAGCTCCCGCATTACAACGAATATAAATTTGGAGCCAAGTTTTGACTCTCGACCATCTACGAGCACACACACGTACATTCCACCATCGTCGCCGCCGCCGCAGCCGCCTCCGTCGCCGCCACCGACTGCAGAACTCTGTGGTCTCGTTTCTCCTACTTTCACTCAAGAGAGTGAAAGAGAGACTGGTGAAATTGCAACTAATAATACGAGTAATAGCTTGACAACATTAAAAATGCCAACTGGCAACGTAATCATTAATTTTACGAATTGTTCGAATTTTAATAACTGTTTTAACAAGTAGTTAAAGATTTATTCGTTTAAGAAAGTCCGAGTTTTATTTATTTCCTCACAAATGTGTTATAAAACGTCGTATGACATACGTGCGGTTTGATAATTACAGCCTCTGCTTTCTTATAGCCCTCACCTACGGCTCGTGCTAGCAATATCGCCTCAGCTGTAATTTTCAACTTACCGCACTTATATCATAATGTACTATTATCGTCATGACAGCGTCGTTGTTACCGCTGTCGTAAACTTTTGTATAGAAATCTCGTAACAAGACCATGCGAGCACATTTGAAAAAAAAAAAATAAGTAGGATTTAAAAATGGTACGAAAAAGCTAATGACGATATTTCATAGATAACATATCATAATGAGATTATAAATAAAATGGGTACACCATTTTATTTAGCCCACCATTGATATGTTCTGAGAAAATATAATATTAATGTTCCTCTCACCTGCCATCTTATATGCCTTGAATGTCTTGAGCATTAGGTCCACCATTATACATTATTTGTGTACATAATCAGCCTACAAAGTTAGAGAGTGGGCGGTAATCCAACACGCAAGCCCAGCGCGGGTTGATAGATGACACATGTCTTAAAATTTTTGGTTCTGTCCTAGAACCAAAAATTTGGAAGGAAACATCGTGAGGAACCCGGCAGTCCTTGCCGGGTTCCCCACGATGTTTCCTTCACCACCTGCCCGCGTGGTAGATTACAGCCCACTCCCTCTCACAGAGAGGAGGCCTGTATCCCAGCAGTGGGAACATTATAGGGTGATTATGCTTATGCTAAGCTGAATTAAAATACGGGGTGTCCGAAAAGTCATGGATTACCTTTTACCTGCTGATGGGCCACATTGAGAACTACCAATAAAAAAAAATGACCTACCAATAATTTTTTTTTTCACCAGGGCCGATCAAAAATAAGGTAAAATTTTTTTGGTGAAAATTTTAAGTTTGAACCAAAATTTTAGGTATTTAAAAGATGATATACGTAACTTTCTTGTATTCAATCAATAGTAGGATGATTAAAAATGAAAATAAAAAAACCTGTACTCGAAAAAGTTATCATTCGTAGAAATGGCATGGAAAAAACTGATCGAAGGTAGAGATTTTCCAAAATTTCATTAAACATCAAAAAACTCGGAAACCATAAGACTTTTACCATAGACGTTTTTTTTTATTGGTAGATCTCAATGTGGCCCATCAGCAGGTAAAAGATAATCCATGACTTTCCGGACACCCAGTATAAATAAACCTTTTGATTGGAACGTTCCTATCATAAAATTGATAAAATAAAGAACATAAAATGCAACAAAAATCTCTGCACCACAGCGGTCAATTTTCCTATTACTTAGTCTGACCGAAACCCCAAAGCAACTTAAGTATGTAAATAATAAAATAGAACAAATATCTCCAATTCACCAATAACTATCTTAGTTTTATACCGAATGTTTTCCAATGCAGTTAATATAAGTTTTATAGCATTTATTTTATATTTGCGCGCAGAAGAACACTGAACGTCTATGCTCGACTTATGTCGATGTAACTTATTGTTCTTTAATATGTACACGAAAACTGTGAACACAAGACGTTTTAGGTAATGAAATAATAACTTAATTAGCTAGAGTTTTAGTAGTCTTAAAAACACATTAGCAGTGCTAGATTTAAGTAAAACGTGATTTGCCACTTATACACACCGACTTGGCCCAAATGGAGAATGAGCGTGGAAGACCTGTCTGCCTGTGAAGAAACATGATAATTATCAAATTCAGTTAATTTGATAAGTTCATTTATATCTATGTCGGACTGCTGTCATCAGCAGCTTGTGAATTTGTGATGAAGCAGACAAAATTCGTTATAAAAATGTCGTTGTAGACGATGATTAAACTATCTCTTCTGTCAAAAGTTCACCAGTTTTATGACTCACTGATCTTAAATTTACTGATGCCAAAAACCTTTTTGTTTATCTACAACAAAAGAAGGACCTGCCATTTTAATGACAGATTTAGATTCGGTTAACAATTCCATACACCCACAAACTTCATATTTTTATATGTAAGGCGCGCCTAATTTTCTTACAAGAGTAGGCGCGTGCGAGCAAATTGCTCACACTATCATAAATGTTTATATTTTTAGTGTTTCTATATTTATTGGCTTATAATGTATTTAAATAAATAACACAAGGTTTAGTAAGTAAGAAAACAAGTATTTTAATCAAAACTATTAAACATAATAGCAACTTCTAACGCAAATAACAAAACAACCTAGTATTAATTAATTTTTTTGGCACGTTTCATAAAAATCACAATAAAAACTGTTCCATAACAAAAACTAAAAAGTGTTATTCATCCATTAAATCTACATTAATGTGCCTCTGGCAACCCACTGAAAACATGTATTTTACATGTTCGGTGCAAAGTAATTGCTGGGCGCGTGATGAGCAAATTGCCGCACGTTGGTACACGGCCTCCACAAACGCCTTGCTGCGCGGTCACAACGCCACTGAGCGGATCGAGAATTGCGTCAGGGGAGAGGGGGTGAATATTTAGGAAGGTACTTAAGTGCTTGAATTGGTGTGGCATGGGAAAGACAAAAAAATTTTGAATTAGATTTTTGTGTGAGCAAATTGCTCATAGCGCGCCTTCTCACGGGTTAAATATGAAAGTTATTCATGTTGTTGTTTGTGTTTGTTTTGTTATGAAATAAATCACTTGACTTATGACCACCAATGTACAAATTATCTCACAATCTTTCACAAACACAACTTTCTACAAAAATATATCCTAAGTCCCAAGTTTACTATCCACACCAATACCCCAGTTTGTTAGTTTCCTTTGAGGATTCGGTTTACGACTCCACCGTATAGAGAGCCGTCGTAAACTTAAAGAAACTACGTCGGAACGTTTGGTGTATCGCGAAATGTCCTATTGGTACGTACGAGATCTGAAGGCTACTTTGTTTCGTCTATATTGTTGTGGGTTTCTGTAATAGACTTATGGATATTTTCCTTCGGATTCAGTGGTTTGGAACTTGTTGATTTTGTATAGAGACGAAAGAGAAAAAGTTTTCTAGTTGTATGTAAGAGGGTAAGAAAGGAAGGTTTTTTGACTTTATGTCTTTGTGACAAAAGATGTAAATGTACAGACGCCAGCACATCAAGCTACTACAATCTGTCAGATTTCTTTAACAGATTTTCAACTTTATGGTTAAAGCATAAGGTTCAAAATTGATTGGGAAAATCTGACAGTTTCGGGTAGCTTGATGTGCTGGCGTCTGTACATCGTATTTGTACACATTATATCATATTTGGAGGAGCAGTGGTGACCCAGTAGTAACGGCCGCAACTTACGAGTTTTAGGTAGTGGGTTTGGACCCAAGCAGGCATTTTATTTTGTGTAAATTATTTCATCACCACTGCTCTCAAAACGTTGAAGATAAACCTCGTGAGAAAACCGGCATGTCCTAGAACCAAATATTCGAAGACATGTGACACCCACCAACCCGCACTGGGCCCGCGTGGTGGATGACGGCCCACTCACTGTATTATAGAGGAGGCTTGTGTCTCAGCATATACAACATGTAACGTTAAATGCGCAAAACCTCAGACACCCCAAATGATTTTTAATTCAATTGACCTATTTCAGAGAGAAAATAAGTCATTAAAAAAATGTAAAGGTTTTATGTGCTGTTTTAGTTTTACTGGCCATTCTGATCGTTTCTTGCGTCTGCGACGACGCTCTATCGAGGGACGAGTCGTCACCGGGCCGCTGCGCCGCGCTGACATTGAATTGCTTGACCTATTAATAAATAGACACGGCAACGTTTTTAAAGAAGATTTTTTGAAAAATGTGACCTATATTAAAAAGTGGTTCAATTCATTCTGCTCGTTATTCTGATCAAACTATTTACAGGTTTTGCGCATTTAACGTTACACGTTGTATAAAGCGTGCGCCTGTATTGAGGCATTTCGTTCGTCTGGTGATATTTTAGGGAGGTATCTCCGTGTTGGTTATCTGGATGGGGCGGGGTGTCTCAGCACAGGGGCATTTATGGTTTTTGTGATTTGTCCTTTGTTATTTAAGTAAGTACTAACAATAGTTTCTAAGTTTTTGTATACTAACCGGTGGATCTAGTTGTCCCAAAATAAATAATTTTGAATTTGAATTTGAATAATGGGTTGTATTATTTTCATATTTGTTTGCTAAACTTTTGCTATCTCTTGATCACTTTGAATAAAGGGTAGCAGTAAAGAAGTAAAAAAAAAAGTTTTAGGGTGCGTTTCCACAAAAGTGGAGCTGGGCGAAGCTGAGCAGGAATCGACTAATCACAATGGTTGAAATCCTCATCGCGTCACTCGTCTCGTCTGTGATTGGAGGATTCCTACACGTCTCCGCTCCGCTCCATCCAACTCCGCTTCTGTGGAAACGCACCCTTATATTTCAGACAGAGTCCATTGATTGGTTAGTATAGGTACAAAAACTTAGTAACTAGTGTTAGTACTTATAGCTACCGGAAAAAAAACATCAAATGAAAGTATACTTGCGCCACAGTGGCCTGTAGGCATATCCAATGTCCCACCATGTGTGTGTGGTGGGGCTATCCCACCTGTCTGCTATGGCTTTCAGGATGCTGTTGGGCCTGGCGCGTTGCCGGCGCATGATGGAGAAAATACTAACAATTTCTAATCATAACCCTTTCTAATAGACCTTATGTGATGCTTCAGTGGTTTTGTGTTCCTACTACATCAGAGGTAGGTGCAGTCACAAATATAAATATATACCTTACACTTACGAAACTTAAAAGTGATTATTTTGCAAACAAATTTAATATACAAGTACGAGACATTAAGAAAGATAGGTTTTGACTGATCATTTATTTTGCCGATAAAGTGTAATTACATAAAACGCCCGCCTTTTACTACGAGTGGAAGGGACATCGCAAACTGTACCCATGAATTCGACACAATATGATTCCAGACCCCCTTGTGTAGACATTATTCGTAGATTATTATTTTTTTTAAATTAGCTGTTCCATACATTTTGATCGCATAGGTATAGCACTTATCTAAGAAACAGCATTTTTTTTTAATAACCTATGACAAATTTCGTCACAGCGGGGCTGAGAATAATGTATTGAATCCATGGTAACGTGTTGCGCATCGATCTCCCTTGCATCCAGTATAATTTGGGGAGTTGAAAAGTAAAATTACCTACTTGAAAGTTGTAAGGTACACTGGTTTTACATTCACAAGCACAACTACTCACCCTTTCTGCGATAGTACCCACTCATTCATCAAGAACCTCTCTTAACAATTCTGAAGACAACACGACCTCACTAGACACAAAATTCCCATCATACACGTGTCACATTACTTACATGCATGAAGACACATGTCATCCCCTCCCCTCGTAATATGTGTAATGTTGAGCTGCATTCCCTTTGTTCATGACTTAATTATCTACGCCGAAATAAGCCGATCGCTCAACGCGCATCTTCACGCTAAGTAAACAGGGGGAATTAAGGATGTGGATGTGGGGAGACTGGATGGGACAGCGTGATAAGGGTCGGGGTTAAGCGTACTTGGTTCTGGCATATGTACAGACGCCAGCACATCAAGCTACCCGAAATTGTCAAATTTTCCCAATCAACCTTGAACCGTATGACATTTTTACATAAACATTATTGTTACTAACACCAAAGTACTAATAGAAGTAGGGAACTAGCTTGAAATTAAGTTTTATTTAATTTAATTTTTTTTTTCGTAAGAAGAGGTATTATAGTTAGGATTCAAGTTTTACTTTTAAAGTGCAATTAATAACTACTAAGTGAACTTCAAAAATTGTAGACAAAGAAGTCTCTGGGCATATCATACGCCTAAAACAATAGGGTCCACCAACTAGGAGTAACAAATAATAAATTATGCAGTTTTGTACATGCATTAGCAGCTTACAATTTTCCCACTGCTAGGACACAGGCCTCCTCTCTGTGACAGGGAGTGGGCCATAATCTACCACGCGGGCCCAAAGCTGGTTGATAGATACTCGTACCTCATGTCTTCGATCCTATAACTCGTAAGGTCACTGGGCCACGACTGTTCTCTACTCGCAGCTGTACGACTTAAACGACTTCGAATGTGTTCTGAGCGTCAGTGAAATATAAAAATGAAATGCGTGAAATATTATTTTACTTTTCTATGTCATACATAAAATGTATCCCTTATCCCTCATAAGACTTTTTACAGCCACTTCCAGTTTCTCTCTATCTTAACGAAGGTATATGAAGGCAGTTGTTTAATTTAGCCATTGATTGCTCATTGTTCGAGAGCCCGTGATCCGATGCACCCATTACCCCGGGACCTGGGAGCATTGTGCCGGCTTGTTCTCTGTTTGATTTAGGGGTGCATAAGTTCAGCGATGTGACGCGTTTAATTAAGTTTGAAGAAGATATCTTTAAAAAAATAAAAGGGTCTGTCAGATTTCGTTTGTACCGGTGGAACGGATATCAAATTGTAGCTATGTATGCGCCAGATTGATTGATGTCTGAATAATTGTTTGTTTAATTTGCTTGCATTAACATAGAGATTTATTATAGGATAGGTACTTTTATTGTTTTATTTAAACCGCGGAAGAAGCATTGATAATTTATTTTCCAGGTAATACAGTAAGCAGGTTCATAGTTTAACAGCAACTTGAGACGAGTAGCTTAAATATTAGCTACAGCTAGGTTACATTACACAAGGTGTAGTTTAAAAAAAATGATGTGTGGGGGGCGACGGACGTCCCCAAGTCCGTCGCCCCTGGACCCATTTAGGGGGCTGAAAGAGGGCGTTATCTGCCCTCCGCCGACGCCCGGTGCGCCTGCTGCGGGCCGGGTGAGGGGACGAGATCTCTCTCTCCCTTTCGGCAGCCTCCTTCTGCGAGACGACTGTTTCGCAGAAGGGAACCACCGCATCCTAGGACTCTTCGCTGCCGACCATAGACTCGACCACGGCCAGCAGCGATAGGTCACTGCCTACTCCTGAGATTAGAGCACGGCGCGGCTCCTCCCAAGCGGCACACTCTGCCAGTGTGTGCCGCGTCGTGTCCTCCCGGCAGTCGACGCAGTGGTGACACCGGGCGTCCGGCTCCCTGTTTATGCGACACAGGTACTTCCCGAAGCAACCATGCCCCGAGAGCACCTGCGTCGCCCGAAACGACAGGGAGCCGTGCCTCCTCCCGAGCCAGTGCTCGAGCACCGGCCGGACCGCCTCGATGGTTACGAGGCCGGCGGTAGGGCGTAAAAGCCTGTCCCGCCATTCCGCCACCAGGACCTCGCGGAGCTGAGACCGACGCAGCTCCAAGTGTCGCTGCATCGGTCGCTCGCCCCGCGCCCTCACTTCCTCGCCCCACCGATACAATGTCGTACTTTCGCCTCGAGGTCCCAGGGCGGGGATCCGGCCAGTACGCAAGCCGCCTCGTAGGAGATCGTGCGATACCCCCTGATGACTCTGACGGCCATCGCTCTTTGCGGTTTTCGCAAAATTGCGATGCTGCCGGCCGTCAGGTCAGAAACCCATACCGGGGCCCCGTACAGGGCCATGGATCGCACGATCCCCACGTAGAGCCGCCTACAGGCGAAAGTGAGCCCTAAACCAAGCCGTAAATCTGTATCTTGGGTCTTGAGGCACGGATTCCAGTGTGGAGACAAGAGAGGCGATATCAGGTATGGCGTGTGTGGCGCGTGTATGGTGTGTGTGTAGTGTGTTAGTGTGTATGTTTGTTCTCATTGTGCTTCGTTTGATTCGGTGTCAGTTCATTGTTCCGAGACATTACGAGCAGCATTTTCTATACTATTTTTTCAACTGAATAAGGTAGTATTTTTAATTTCGCAGTTTGCAGACTTTATTGTACGTATTATGTACGTACCTAAAGCAGGAGCTTTCGGTACCGTTCGAAACAATGGCAAAGTCGGATGTGTGTGTGCTATATGCTAACGCTACGTATCTTTACGCACACATTCACAGCGTGTTTGTACACTTGGTTACTACAAGTAACGCACGCTTCGCTTCAAGAAAAAAAAAATACTGTAAGTACCTATAGTTAAAATCCTTATGTCTCGACAAAAATACCTACCGCCAGCACAAAACTTTTCAAATACACAAAACTCCAGTAACCAATAACCTTCTTCCTTACAAAACAGCTCTTCCACTAAAAAAACGTAAACAAAGTATTTCTTAATGTCAGTGCTGCGGCATTTAGAACGCCTACTTGCTTACCTGAGTTTTTACTGTCTTAACGTGAGGTTCCAGCTACAATATAGTGCAGCAGGTTCGTTTCATACAACGAGCAGAAACAAGCACACGCACACATATACGCGTACGCGCGGGAATGTCATACAAATGCCTGTCACGAGTGCGCTTGCACTCACTGTAAGTCAAGCGTGTCTATGTGTGTGTGCATTTTAGCTCTGTGTATAGAGTCGACCTTCTGTACCGATCTATTTCATGTTTCAGCTAAGACATAACGCGCCTTAGAATTCTTGGAGGCTACACCGCGTATTGTTAGAGTAACCGTGATTCATATTTCAAGGGAGTTTTTGCATTTGGTTTCGTTTGGCTTGAGGCGGAAATGTGAGTTTTTGTGTGGGGAATTTTAGCGGGTGAATTTTTTTGAACTAGTAAGGAAAGCTTAAAATGTTGGCTGGCCGATAAGTAGCGGTTCATATTTGAAGTTAATAGACGTGTGGCAATTACCATAGTCCTAAACTACCTGCTACTCCAATCGTATCTAAACGATAAAACTTCTAGAGCATATCCCGATGTTTCCAAAATAACGTTCTTTATTTTTAACATGTACTGTAACACTAAAATATAGAATGTCATCAGAAATATGACAAACATTAGAGTCTGGCCAAGACAATGCGTTCCTGACACCTGTCACTTCCACTGTCCATTCCAAGGTTGCCTGGAAGAGATCGCAGAAAGCGATAAGGCCGCCCATTGTATATTTTGTAGTGTTTGATGTATTTTTTTATGTTATGTATTTTTGTGGTCTACAATAAAGTATATACAAATGAAATAGTCAATCAAACACAACGTTCTAAGTTTAGTACATACTATTTTGTTTAGGGTTTTGTTCTATAATAGGAACAGGTTTTCTATGACGTCCTTTCGCTTTAACCATGCAAATTCGCTATGACACCATACAGAGATCATTGATACTTCATGACAGATACAAGTTTAAGATTTTTTTTTTATATTTAAATATAATATGCGACATTATATTCTGTACATTCCTGCTTCCGTAGAAAAACGTGAGGAATATTTTGTTTCTGAAATACATGCCTGAGGCGACAAAAATATATGCTTAGAAGCTCTACTCCGAGTCAGAATAATTATAAAGACAACGAGACTTTTTTTTGTTGTTGTGTTTAATTTGTGGAAGCTTGTAAATAGCAACTGTAAGCGCTAATTGTACAGACGCCAACACATAAAGCAACTACAATCTGTCAAATTTCTTTAATAGATTTTCAACTTTATCGCTAAAGTATTAGGTTCAAAGTTGATTGGGAAAATTTGACAGTTTCGGGTAGCTTGATGTGCTGGCGTCTGTACAATATTTGCAGATATAATATACTGTGAGCTTTCTGAACAATCATTAAATAAATTTTAATAAAAGATTTCCTAGGATTACGAAAAGTGCGAAAGTTAGCTTATACGATTCAATGAAGACTTGTCATTTGACAAAGACCCCCTCTAAAGATTTTTTCGATGTAACATGTACTGGCTGGTAACTAACTATCTTAACTCGAGGGGCTTGTGGCTAAGTAATAACAGCCGCACGGGTTGATCGATAAGGTTAAGCTACGCTTGCCGCGGTTGGTCCGTGGATGGGTGACTATCTTTAGACACCAAGACCCCTCCATGCCTCGGAAAGCACGTTAAACCGACGGTCCCGGCTGTCATTCGTGGATCTTTGACAGTCGCTACAGGTCGTCAGAAGCCCGAAAGTCTGACAACCAGTCTTACCAAGGGGTTTCGTATTACCCAGTAACTGGGTTGTGGAGGTCAGATAGGCAATCGGTCCATGTAAAATACTGGTACTCAGCTGCATCCGGTTAGACTGGAAGCCGACCCCAACATAGTTGGGAAAAGGCTAGGCAGATGACGATGATACACTGGCTGGAAACTGTACCTTCTGTCTACCTTTATTTTATACGACGCATAAGTTCACATCAACGTAGGTGGGAATCAGTGTTTTCCAGCCGTACATTTCTGCTACCCTAATATTATCATACACATACAATTTACATACATGTACTTATCTCTCTCGGGTTCTGAGGTAAAAGAAAACATAGAATTTGGGAATCATCTGCTTATACGCGAGTCGTTAAAATCGATTGAACGAAAAGGTAGTCTTTTTTCGAAAAGATACGTATATTCTAATATGAATCCTTTGAGATAATGGATATACTAGTACTTGTGAAATATGGCTTCAAATATACCTATTCAATAAACACCTTCCCCTATGTATAGTCGGGGGACTTAATTATTGACCAGATTGACAGAGTTTGCCATAAAGCTATGCCAGCCATTTCAATTATACAAACAATTAAATTTAAGTGTCTGTTTGTAAGGTCAAAATTACAGCTTTTTACTAAATGCATACAAAGTATATACAAAAGTGCGATTCTGTAACCATCTCATCCTGAAAGCTTGGGTGAAGTGAGCGTGGAGTGAGCTGTCATTCGCTAGGGATTAACACTATTAAGTGCTCACTTCACTTATGATTTCACGGTGAGATTTATACAGAATCGACCGGCTGTACTATAAACATTTTTTTTTTTTTACTTTTTATGCGTTTGACTGTCTGTTGGTTCCGGCTAATCTTTGAAAAGGCTTGACCGATTTCGACGAGACTCACTGGCACATAGCTGATGTTATAAGAAGTAACATAGGCTACATTTATTTCAAAAAGAATTAGTAAAGAGTCAATGACAACCCTATTTTTTATATCCAAGCAATCACTGTCTATTCCAAGGTTCCCTGGAAGACATCGCAGAAAGCGATAAGGCCGCCCATTGTATATTTGGACTACCAAACATACAATGGGCGGACAAACAAAAAAATATATAATTGTTACTAAACATTTTTTTTTTATGTTTTTTCTGGTGTATATATAAATAAAGAGACATATTATTGTTTTCCGAGCACACGGTCACGAGCACAGCTAGTATTAGTTGCGAAGCTAACATCTAAAACATGAAGTTACCGAACATTAATTAACAAGAAAAAAAAATAATATCAGTTAGTAATTCAGCTTAAAATCAAAACTGTACACAATTTTAATGAACAGCCGAAAAGAGGAACAAAAATGCAGCCTGATGCAGATTTAAATTCCAGGAATAATTATGCAGAATTCTTCTCGTTATTAACATTTTTGGGGCTGGTGATAAAAATTTTCGTATTAAAATTCTTTCTTTAATATCCTCTTGACATAAGTAAAGAGCAGGTTTTACACCAGAACTCCCCATAGTCCCCAATTCACTATAGCTGACGTGTACTGGCCTGAGTAATGAGAACTAGCGTTAGTGACACCTCATCATTCTCTTGCCCTTAAACCAAATTAATTTGGGGTCGGCGCAACACGTCTTTTTCTTTCATACTTCATTATTAGTCGTCATCTCGGCAGTCTCTCCCTTTCTAGCCGTTAGCGAGCATTAGGTTTTTTTTTTTTTCACTTGAATATAGTTTATTTTTTTTTAAGAACATTTATGTCAAACTCAAATTCGAAGCATTTAATTCCATTTAATCCACTTACAGGCACTTTTGAATAGTTAAAGAGTCGATCAGTCAGATTGATGAGTTGCTCATTGTATCCCAAAGCGTAGTAGTTTCTTAGAGAAATTCTCCATTCTCAATTCTTTATTGTGTACAATAATGTATGTAGTTGGTTGGAAAATAGGTACCTATATTACGTAGATACAATTATGGACCCTGTCAGTCACAGCACAGATCAAGTAGGAGAGAGGAGGAAGAACACTGGGTATTTAATATGATACATTTTAATATTAGTTAAATAGTTAGTAAGTTTTATTAATACAGAATTGAATTTACGAATTATAATTATTGTTTTAGAAATTATACATTTATTTATTTAGTAACATTGTAAAAACCATTTATATTTTTAAACTATCCATCATTGTATTAATATTTATTATCCCTAAGGTAAGTCGTTTATTGGACGCTTTATATTTATTTTTTAAAAAATATTCTTCGTATTATGGGTAGTATTCGTATATTATGGCTACGTATTAGAAGGTAGGCGTATCTATAAAATAGTGAGTATTTGTATATAAAAATAGATAGTTATGAAGTTACTAATAATAATTTATCACTTAAGTATTTGCATATACTACAGTAGCATTTGTTTACAAGGAAAAGAAGCTTTTCCTTATTGAGAAAGGTTTTACTAATTATTTATTATTTCGGGTAACTTATTAAACATTTTTATAGACATAACAAATAAAGGGCAAGAACCTCCATGAAACTTCCATCTTGAATAATTATAAAGAAGTTAGCCCGCTAAATTTTAATACTCTTATTTTTTTTGCAATTTGCAGGTCAATGACAGATTGTATGTTGATCCTAATATGATTTGAGGTACAGACGCCAGCACACCCGAAACTGTCAAATTTTCCCAATGAACTTTCAACCTTAATTCTTGGCGTTAAAGTTGAAAATCTATTAAAGAAACTTGACAGATTGTAGTAGCTTGATGTGCTGGCGTCTGTACATAAATGTATTTAAGGAATCAGAATCATCAATTCAAATGTCTAAGTTCAAATTAATTTGTTCTTAAGAGAGTGATATTGATGATTTTATGCCACTACGGTCACAAGTCATAATTTGATTTTTTTGTTGGATTTTCTTTTTTCATATTTATTTTGATTTGGCGATGGGGGGCCCGTTGCTAAATACTAACAGCCGCACAGGTCGATCGATCAGGTTAAGCTACGCTTGCCGCGGTTGGTCTGTGGCTGGGTGACCATCTTTACATACCGAGACCCCTCCGTACCTCGGAAAGCAAGTTAAGCCGTTGGTCGCGGCTGTCATTCGTTCTCTGACAGTCGTTACGGGTAGTCAGAATCCCGAAAGTCTGACAACCAGTCTTACCTAGGGGTATCGTATTATCCAGTTACTGGATTGTGGAGGTCAGATAGGGAGGCGCTCCATGTAAAATACTGGTATTCAGCTGACTAGGCTAGAGCTAGACTGGAAGCCGACTCTAACTGGGCAGATTGATTGATTTTGATTTGGCGATGGTGGTTTAACCTAAGTCAAGAGTTATACTTCGTTTTATATACATATCAGGCCGTTTGTATTTTAAAATTTTAATTTCCCCTAGACCGCTATGTCTTATGCCTCATCCCTCACCGTAATAAGGGTGCAACACAATAGCATGGGGTGGCATAATTTCACGGGCTGCTGACACCGTCGCACGCTCAATAATATGTACAATGTTTATACAGCGGCTTTGCTCGGCTAACATAGTTGTTATGGAATGTTGGTCTAACCAATTTTAGGAAAAGCTGTCGATCTGGGCACGTTTGGATTTAAAAAAGCAATTTTTTCACTTTTCATAGTTTTTCAAAAAATGAGTAAAGTTGACAAACCCGTTGGGGGTTTGTGGGACCAAAATTATATAGACATGAGATAGTGCTCATTTGAAGATCTTATTAGATAGCAAACGAGTCTATTGAGCTCACTTTCCATTTAATGGTCAGTGGGACACCATTGCCTGAATATCTGCATTACTAGGAGCCATCACTGATGCGTTTCCATCCCAAAGAGATGATTAAACAAACGAGCTCGTGATTGTCTTGGAGCTATTTTAATTAAAATAATGCAGAACCTACGACTTTACTATAATACCAGAAGGGACGTAAAGTTACCTGACATACGCCAAGAAGATGGGAACAAACTCCCGTCTGCTAATTACAACCAACTGCGGTCACCAGTCCTTCCAACCATCGGACTGTGTAATTGTGGCAATTTTCTCTTTGACCCTTCATTGTAGATGTATTTGGATCCTTGTAGGCCTTCTCAACAGTGACCGTTTACTGTCTGAAATTATTTTCTACAGGCCATAGCGATGTTTTTGGAACGAAGTTCATTAACGCGGCTCGCGGTAAGAGTAAACGAAAATAATAATCGCCACGTAAGAAAAAAGCGTTAAGCAGGCCCTCCAGGCGACTTTCTCGCCTTCTCTTTGTCTCTTTCTATTATTTATATGACGAGAGAGATAGTTTTCACGATTTTCGAGGGTGCTAAAGCCAATAGTGAGATCAAAATGAAAATGCAAGATGGCGGCTGCGAAAACTTTCTAATTTTTCGACATGGGCGTCGTTTTCATGGTTTTTGAAAGTGCTAAAGCCGACAGCGAGTAGAGTACATAACGCACACATACATGCACACACAACTAACTTCGCTATTGGCTCGGACGGTACCGAGAGCTCCCGCGCTTACACACACACATTCACAGCGTGTTTGTACACTTGGTAAACATAAGTTAAGCGCGACTAGCTTCATGACATAAAAATACTGTACTGTAACAAAATCAAAATAGATTTTACTTAAGTGTCTTCAAGCTAAAATTTAATTTCAGGTCACCAATCATTCTAAAAATATTACGCCCTTAAATAAAAAAATATTTTTTTTTTTTACCCTAGCGAAGAAACAGAACGTGACGACACAAAATATAATAGCTCCCCTCACTTAGGGGAAGTTCCACCCCCAGGCATAAAAATCAAATTAATATTATGCTAGAACATTTAATCACCCCCTTATCTTACTTGCACACGAAAGACGTTATTACAGGCTTTTATTTCATGCCTTGTTAGTACAAGTAAACTACCTGTATGGGTCAAATCTTGCAAGCTAAATTAGAACCACTTCCTCTTACCTACGAAGTTAATATTTCACGTGTGCTATATGTACAGACGCCAGCACATCAAGCTACTACGATCTGTCAAATTTCTTTAATAGATTTTCAACTTTATCGCTAAAGCATGAGGTTCAAAGTTGATTGGGAAAATCTGACAGTTTCGGGTAGCTTGATGTGCTGGCGTTTGTACTTTTTTATGTTTCGCCTGCATTATATAATTATTATTTTATGCCAATTTATTTGAGATTCGCACAGTGTGTATTTTATTACATTTGTATCAATTGACCTCTCCGCGTTTCTCTCATGCCAAACAATCTCACCATTCACACCGTCCGTTCGTCTTTGCGTTGCTCTTGGTCTGACTCTTCTGTAACCATCCACTATAATCGTGGGTATTCTCAAAACAGATGAAATTATGCAGAAAAGAACGGGAGTTGCCGATATAGCTTGTAAGCCAACCGATGTGGCAGTGGGTTGGCCATGTTTGTTAAAGGACTCATAGCCGTTGCAAACAAGTCCTGGAGTGGAAGCCGCGTATCGGCAAGCGTAGTGTGGGACGCCCTCTAGCTGGATGGACCGACGACCGTATGGAATTGGCTGGGACATACTGGATGGGGAAGGCGGAGGACAGGGTGTGGTGGCACAGTCTGGGAGAGGCCTATGTCCAGCAGTGGACTGCGATAGGCTCAGTTAACTGATTTATTGATATGTAAAACATACTAATTATATATGGCTTAAGAATATCCTGCGGGGGCTTGTGGTAAAGTAATAACAGCCACCCAGGTCGATCGATCAGGTTAAGCTAGGCTTGCCGCAGTTGGCCTGTAGATGGGTGACCATCTTCACATACCGAGACCCCTCCGTGCTTCGGAAAGCAAGCACGTTAAGCCGTTGGTCCTGGCTGTCATTCGTAGATCTTTGACAGTCGTTACGGGTCGTCAGAAGCGCGAAAGTCTGACAACCAGTCTTACCAAGGGGTATCGTATTACCTAGTAATTGGGTTGTGGAGGTCAGATAGGCAGTCGCTCCATGTCAAATACTGGTATTCAATGCATGTAACTGCTGGTCATAGACTTGTTTCAATAAGCGTCACATCATCCGGATCTCCATATTCTTGATCCAACATTTTATGTAGTGGTCATCATCATCATTCCCAGCGGATTCCTTCGATCTTCATCAGGTCATCAGTTCAGCTTGCGGGAGGCCTTCCAACGCTACGTCTTCCGATACACGGTTGTGTATTCCAAAACATACCTTCAACAAAAATAATATAAATCAAAATGCCAACTTTACCGAGAAACATCCTCAGTTCTTTAAAATAGGGGTCAGCAAATACGAAAAATGTATTCGATACAATGGGCTTTGTAGCTAGGGGAGATAAAAGATTGTCCGTCAAAGTTATCAGAGGAAGGGACACGAGGTAATCCCAACAATACTTGTGACGTACTTATTGTGAAGTGATTGATGTGATTACATTTTATTATGTCGTTGTGTTTGATTTTTTTGTTGACTGTAGTGTTTAGGGTTCCGCATCCTAAGAGTGCTAAGAAGACCTTATTACTAAGGCTCCGTTGTCCATCTATCTGTCACAGGGCTGTATCTTTTGAACCGTAATAGAAATTTACAATTATAATAAATGCAGCTAAAAATAAAAATAAAAATTTTAACTTCATACAAGAAACGTGTTTTTTTTTTAAATTTAATTTGCTAAATTATGTATTGTTAAATAGTCTACGGTGGTACGGGACCCTTCGTGTGCAACGTGCCAACTCGCACTTGGGAAAGTTGCGTTGAGAAATAATATAATTACGTCTTTGAAGGTAGATCTTATCTATACGTAGGATTTTGTATTACCTTTGTTATACGTTTTTAAAGGCCATATTATTTTGTAAAGTGAAGTTAGATAATTGAAAGTTCTTGTCTACTGTACTCTCTGTGGCTTTTACTACGAAAGGGATATGAAAACTGAAACACTCTCTAGAATGGGAACATTTTTCTTATAAAAACTGTAACGAAAGACAATGCTGAATTGTTTATCAAAGATGTTATTAAAACGAAAAATATTGTCTTTGTTTATACAGGGTTACTGGTAACTCGACGTATTCCTTGCAGGACATCATAGTAGGGTTAAAATGCAACAAATTAAGCCACCAAATGTTCTACCGAAGTTCAGTAGTTTTTGAGTTAGTAAGGGTTTTAGATTTTTTGTGAAAAATCCCAGATTAAATTATTTGAAGCCAATTTGAAAATTATTCACGGGGCGGCTGTACTGAAATTGGAGTTATTATCATAGTTGACGCCGTAGCGGATCGTTTTTAATAATTAAAAGTTCAAAATGACTAAGACTTTGGTGAAGATCACTAATCAAAAATTTTTTTTTTTTGTAATTTTTGCTATTACTTCATACAAAATGTTGTCTTAGCAGCTATCCAAAAAGGTATGATTGTCAATACTTTTGCGTGTGTGACAAGGAAAGATAGAAGTTTTATGAGGAGCAGGTAAAATTGCGAAACGGTCGACCTATTGTTCTAGAACAATAGGTCGACCGTCGTATTATTCGTAGTTTTTACCTGCGTTTGAATTCCAAACACTCGGCAAGCTTTATGATTGGTCACTATTGTTCCCTCGGTACGAGACAGGGTGCGACTTCACAAAATCTGGTCGTCAGCGTTAGTTAGTTACAACTCTACGTTGCGCAAGTTCGTGTTTTGTTATCTGGCTATATCCCTGACTGTTGCCCCATATCTTGCTCTTGTGTTGTGCTGTGCGTTCATAAGTGCTGACTATGGCTGCATATTCTAATCAAGAATACGCTGACATATTGTACTGTTACGGACTTTGTGACGGTAACGCTGCTGAGGCGCGAAGATCATATCAACTGCGCTTTCCAAACCGCCGACTCCCCCACGTTAGTGTCTTCGGATCGACTTATCGGCGATTATCTGAAACTGGCAGTGTTCAAAGAAGCAGGCAAATTGACACTGGTCGTTCTCGGAGATACACGGCTGAGGACGAGGAGCTGATTCTTCAACGTTTTATTGACGAGCCCAACATATCTACAAACATCGTAGCGCGTGAGCTTGGTATGTCACAGTGGAAAGTCTGGTCTGTAGTTCACTTGTCAGGCCGACATTCATACCACTACCAAACCGTGCAGTCATTAGAAGAGGGAGATCCGCAGAGACGGCTTGAATTTTGTCGTTTCATGCTAAATGCCGATGCCGAAAGTGAAAACTTTTTGAAAAACATTCTGTGGACCGATGAGTCATGTTTTGACCGTGATGGTATCACAAATTACCACAATTTACATTACTGGGCACCGAAGGGAGAAGGAAACCCTAAGAAACTGAAACCAACCGCATCGCAGCGTAAGTTCTCGCTTAATGTTTGGATGGGTATTATCGACGATAAGTTAATAGGCCCACATATTTTACCCCGAACATTAAATGGGGAACTTTATGAAGATTTCCTAAGAAATCATTTAGCAGCACTGCTCACGGATGTACCCGAAGAAAGAAGGGCAAACATGATATACCAACATGACGGATGTCCAGTCCACTTCCGCATCACAATTCGACAATTGCTGGATGAAAACTATCCAAACCGATGGATTGGGCGCGGTGGGCCGATTCCGTGGCCTGCACGAAGCCCTGATCTGACGCCGCTAGACTTTTACGTCTGGGGTCATATGAAAGACCTAGTTTATGTGACCCCCGTAAATTCAATTGAAGAACTAAGGGAGAGAATAACAGATGCGGTGGACCAGATGAGGACCACAATCACATCAAGAATCACAAAAACCGAAGTGAGGAAGCGAATAAGAGCATGTATTCGAAACCGAGGGCAGCACTTCGAACAAGACGTGTGAAATACATGTTATTAAAGACCACAAATTGATATTGATTAAAAATAATAATAATTTTCACGAAATTGTTTAATTTGATTTTCCGAATAAACACCTTCTTGTACTAAATCAAAAACGATTTTCATAATGCAGTCCAAGACTTTGTATTAACTTTCATACCTTTTTGGATAGCTGATAAGACAAGGATATTTTACTAATCATTTGTGAACCTGGTGTAGTATTTTTTTTTTGTGCTAAGACAACATTTTGTATGAAGTAATAGCAAAAATTACAAAAAAAAAAAATGTTTGATTAGTGATCTTCACCAAAGTTTTAGTCATTTTGAACTTTTAATTATTAAAAACGATCCGCTACGGCGTCAACTATGATAATAACTCCAATTTCAGTACAGCCGCCCCGTGAATAATTTTCAAATTGGCTTCAAATAATTTAATCTGGGATTTTTCACAAAAAATCTAAAACCCTTACTAACTCAAAAACTACTGAACTTCGGTAGAACATTTGGTGGCTTAATTTGTTGCATTTTAACCCTACTATGATGTCCTGCAAGGAATACGTCGAGTTACCAGTAACCCTGTATAAAACCAGAACTTAAATTAGTGTGACATATTCGTTTTTTTTTTTTCTTTTTAAGTTGTAGGAAACATTCGAAACGATTAATGCCAACATTATGATATTATGAAAAGATTTCTTTGAAGTAACGTAAGAACACACAAAACGTACATACGATTTACTGTAATATTTATTTATAATATATAAATATATACAAATTCCAGGAAGAGAGGAGTTGAAATGAATCTACGCTATTTATTTTCAAAATAACTCTACAATTTCAGCTTCTCTTTCATTCGTGGATCCTTTGCAATCGTTACGGGTCGTCAGTAGCCCAAAAGTCTGACAGCCAGTCTTACCAAGGGGTATCGTAATACGCAGTAACTGGGTTGTGGCGGTCAGATAGGCTGTCGCTTCATGTAAAATACTGGTATTCAGCTGTATCTGGTGAGAATGAAAGCCAAACCCAAAATATTTGGGGCTATTGAACATAACGCTACGACCACTTAAGAGCAGAGCAAAAAGAAAAATCTGCGCGGGTGGGGGATAATTTCACTAGTATGAAGTTGCGGCCTGAGGCTAGTAGTTAATATTTGTCGGAAATCGCCAACCCGTCTTGAGTAAGCGTGGTCATCAATGCTCGTGTCTTCTCTTTAAGAGAAGAGCCCTTTGCCTTGCAGTGGGGCAATAATAGGCTGTCAAAGTGCGGAATAATAAGGCTACTTGTGGTCGTTTATTGCCATAAACGAAATTACTGTTTTCGTTTATCTAACAGTAAATTAACTTAAACGCTCAAAGTCGTAACTTAATTTAGCCATGGAATAATAATTTATTAACGTTCGTTTGGACTTTGAAGTTTGAAGGGCCTCGTGGCTAAATAACAACAGCCACACGGATCGATCGAGGTTAAGTTACGCTTGACGCTGTGGGTTCGTGGATGGGTGACTATCTATTACATATCGAGACCCCTCCGTGCTTCGGAAAACGCTCAAGCCGTTGGTCCCGGGTGTCATTCGTAGACAGTCGTTACGGGTAGACAGAAGCCCAAAAATTAACGGCCAGTAACTGGGCTGTGGAGGTCAGATAGGCTGTCGCTCCATGTAAAGTACTGGTACTCAGCTGCATCCGGTTAGACTGGAAGCCGACCCCAAAATAGTCGGGAAAAGGCTAGGCAGATGATGAGTCTGCCATCTTTAGTAGTTTTTCTCTCATCCATTATATCTATCTATACCTACAAAGTATAAAATACGGCCACTTTTCATGTCTCTGTGACCGCTTAGTTCTTCTAAACTACGCAATGGATTTTGATGCGGTTTTCAACATCATTTTGAGTATTCATTCAGAAAGGCTTACGTGTATATGTCATTAATATTAAGATCAGAAATCTCGATGTTGTGACTTATCGCCACATCAGTAGACTCCACCCGTGCGATGTAGGTCACTAGTGTCATTACTATACTATAATTATGGTGTTGCTGACATATGAAAGTATGTCAACTGTCTCTTATGCCTTTACAATAGAAATAAGTCCCATTAAAAACAGCTGCAAAATAATAATAATAATATTCGACAACTTTCACACAACGCCATCTAGTCCCAAACTAAGCAGAGCTTGTGCTATGAGTACTAGACAACTGATAAACATACATATATATTTCTAAATACATACATATCACTACATAGTATAAAACAAAGTCGCTTCCCGCTGTCTGTCCCTATGTATGCTTAGATCTTTAAAACTGCGCAACGGATTTTGATGCGGTTTTTTCTAATAGATAGAGTGATTCAAGAGGAAGGTTTTTATATGTATAATACATACATAATATAGTAGAGAAACACCGATAATTTTAGAGATTTCTAATGTGATGTCGTAAATAAACACTTTTGTTGGCGCTTAAATTGCAAACACTGGCTGAGCCCTACGAGATAGATCAAAATAATGTACTATTGTACACATTAAAAAGGTCTACAAAAAAGTTCGCGATGGTATATGTCTATCTCTTAGGGATAACCCACAATAACCATTTTTTATCCTATACTTTTTACGAGAACCAATGACTCTAAAATTATCAGTGTTTCTCTACTATATTATGCATGTATTATACATATAAACCTTTCTCTTGAGTCACTCTATCTATTAAAAAAAAAACTGCATCAAAATCCGTTGCGCAGTTTTAAAGATCTAAGCATACATAGGGACAGACAAACAGCGGAAAGCGACTGTGTTTTACACTATGTAGTGATCAGCATTGCACCCGTGCGAAGCCGGGGCGGGTCGCTAGTTATAGATAAATGACACCCAGACAAAGAACAAATGATCGTGCTCATCACACAAACATTTGTCCTAGGTGGGAATCGAACCCACGACCTTGAGCATAGCAGTCAGGGCCACTGACCACTAGACCAACAGGCCTGTCAAATACCAAAATACAATCCATATGCCTTAGATTTCCAATAGTCAGTACACAACGCCAATCATCAATCAACGTACGAAATTCCTCATTATAATATGCATTTAATATGGCGAGTGCAAGAACTCGTCAGCGTCGTTCGGGACACGAATGACAAATGACAACGATCGTTTATCTTCCTATCTGTCAGCTGAGCCAATCAACGCACATGTAGGACTCGCTTTAATTTCAAATCGACACCAATATAATCGAATTCCAACTTTAAATTTCACACAATAGAGATCATACAAACAGCAATTTATATTTTGGTCAATTCATTCTAACTACCAACTGCATCTGAGCTGCAACAGTGTTCTGCATTCAAATGTTTAGTGAAGAACTGAGGGTCTTTCTAAAATGGTTCTAACATGGAAGGTTGGTTGTCATGACGACGGATTGACGGTCAAGCAATCGCTAATCGCCAGCAATCAATCAAGCATTTGAAATGGGACAGTGCAAGTAGTTGTAAGAATGGCTTTGAAATATTCCAAATGTATTGAATCGGATATTAAGGATGGGTTAAGCGTTGAATCGTGATGGTTATCTGATTTTACCATTAGTTGGAATATTAAGGCGTGTTTGTGTAGGTGCCTATATTCACCGTGTAAAAGGGTATCTATACAAATGGAGCCAGGAGCTTATAGAATACTAGCTGTGAATACCCGCTTCGCTAAGTCATTTTTAATTGTATAGTTATTTGTTAATGTTAATAATCTATCACTACTTACTTCATAATCTTTTCATATATACTAAACATTTTTATTAATGACTAGCGACCCGCCCCGGCTTCGCACGGGTGCAATGGAGAAACACTGATAATTTTAGAGCCATTATTTCTCGTAAAAAGTATAGGATAAAAAAATAGTTATTGTGGGTTATCCCTAAGAGATAGACATATACCATCGCGGACTTTTTTGTAGAACTTTTTAAGGTGTACAATACTGTAGTACATTATTTTGATCTATCTCGACGGGTTCAGCCAGCGTTTACAATGTAAGCGCAAAAAAATGTGTTTATTTACGACATTACATTAGAAACCTCTAAAATTATCAGTGTTTCTCTACTATACTATGCATGTATTATACATATAAACCTTTCTATTGAATCACTCTATCTATTAAAAAAAACCGCATCTAAATCCGTTGCGTAGTTTTAAAGATCGAAGCATATATAGGGACAGACAGACAGGGAAGCGACTTTGTTTTATACTATGTAGTAAGTAAGTGTAAGAAGTAGTGAGTTGCTCGCGGTACTGGACAGTACTTGGACATTGCAACATTACTATATTTTTCTAAAATAAAAGTAGCCTAAGTTACTCCTTATTACATCAGCTAATTGCCAGTAAAAGTCCCGTCAAAATCAGTCCAGCCATTTCAGAGATTAGCCGGAACAAACAGACAGACAGACAGACAGACAAAAATTGTAAAAAAATGTTGTTTTGGTGTATGTACCGTATATATTATATTCATATGCATGTAGTAAAAAACGGTTATTTCAATATTACAAACAGACACTCCAATTTTATTTATTGTATAGATGTGGGTAAATTATCACCTCCACTCGTACAACATATTCTTTTAAAGCGTTAGTTCGACACGACTTCCGCAGTTAGTTTCAGAATTTAAAATATTCGTCAAACCAAAAAAAAATCAGTGCAAGCGGATAAGCACTATTTGAAGATAGGTATCTTCCTATTACTTAGAATAAGAATAAATACCCGTATTGTGACTTCATTATTTCTTACATACAAATTCAAGCACAAATATATCGTCTCGGACTGCATTTGTAGAAAAATCGTTTATCAATTCATTTTTTGATAGGCTTATCTACAACGTGTAACGTTAAATGCGCAAAACCTCTTAAGGGGTCATTGTACTCATCATTATGAATAACTTTTACTATGGGACCAAACCTGAAATCGCGAAAAAAAAATCAGCTGTTCCCTACATTTATGTTCGCATAACTCGTCAAAATGTAGGGAACAGCTGATTTTTTTTTACTGCTGTATAAAACACACTTCTCATAATGATTTGGTCACTGTCCTTTGGCACTCAGGTAGACTTTGATCTGGGTTAGGATTTAAGATACATTTAATAACGGTAGTGCGTTTTCACACGCTCCAAGTTGCAGAAAAAAGCTATACTAGGTATAAATGAATTACGATTAACTTCCTCTGTTTGGGATGAATATCTGAACGGAATTCTGTCGCGTCATCGTAAGCCAATCATAGCATAGCTAAATGACGTGATAGCTTATTGTGATTGGGCCGTTTGTTACCGTCCCTTTTCCCTCGATCGCTGTATATAAAAAAAAATATTATTACATTCGCTAACGACCATTTGTGACAACAAATTGTTTTATTTATTTAACAAACACCCATGAAAAGGGCTAAAATGTAGGAGCTAAACATGCCCATTAATGGTTTCCTGACAGTTTCAAACTTTTAACCCTTTACTGTAAAAGTGTAGTTTCATAATCTATTTAAGATTTGTCCGTGTGTCTGTGCTCCTCCGATCTGGAGACAGAGATCGATTTGCAGCAGTAACACGCGGCGGATTTCATCGATCAACTGGACGTTGCCCTTCGGATATGTGACGGATTGACCTTTAAAATTGAATCGTCATAATTAATCATGCTTGGTGAAGTCAGGGAAATAAATCGTCAAGCAACTTAAAATGTCTGTATATTCAAATCACAACTGCAGTGCTATTCTGTAAAAATCTCACCGTGAGAACTTAGGTGAAGTGAGTGGGAAGTAAGCTGACATTAGGGATTAACACTATTACCATACATATTACTATTGTATTATTAGTTACTTTAAGCTCACTTCACTTATGATTTCACGGTGAGATTTGTACAGAATCGACCGGCTGTCATTCCATTTCAGCTATTCATACAGTTGTCAATGGACAGTTGTATGAAATGGCAAAATGACGTAGCTCAATAAATAAATTGCTTAAGTAATAAATAATTTGCCTGACTTTCAATCTTTCTTTTTTTTTTAATCTGGCTTGGAATTGGCTTGTTTTACTTAAAAGACTATGAATTAAAAAAGGAGAAAAAAATAAATAAGGATCACGTTTGGGCAAATCATATGAATTGAAGTGACTGTTTGTAATATCGTGAGAAAATCCAAAATTTGGTGTATAACAATAGAAAAAGTAATTATGTCTCATTAGTCACAGTTGAGCTACTTTTACTTTTACTTTTACTAAATGCATATGAAACTATATATGGTACAGACGCCAGCACGTCAAGCTACCCGAAACTGACAAATTTTCCCAATCGACTTTGAACCTTACGTTTTGGTAATAAGGTTGAAAATCTATTAAAGAAATTTGACAGATTGTAGTACCTAGCTTGATGTGCTGGCGACTGTATTTTTTTTTATCTCAGTCTATTCCATACTTTTACTGGCACGTAGCTAATGTTATTAGGAGTAACGTAGGCTACTTTAATTCAAGAAAAATAATTATGAATCCGCGCAAAAATATTAAGACCCACCACGCGAGTTAAGTCACGAGCAAAAGCTAGTAATAAATAAAATCGTATTTATTCTCTGAAAACTGTAAAATTTTCCCAATCAACTTTAAACCTTATGCTTTAGCGATACAGTTGAAAATCTATCTGTTAAAGAAATTTGACAGATTGTAATAGCTTGATGTGCTGGCGTCTGTACTAAAGCAGATAGTATGCATAGTACCTTTCGCCAGATATAATTAAGTCCATTATACTAATGAACGCGTACAGTACCATCAACTTCAACTGGTCACAGATGCAGACCCCAGGTTGCTACTGAGAATTTCCTCATAGAAAATCTTGGTAACACTTTGCGCGACCCGAAATTTTAAAACTTTATATTTTTAAAATATGTACACAATATAGCTAAGTCTACAAAAGCTTTTATCCGAACAAAAAACACACTGATTCAGATAATACACTTAGATAACTCTTTTGAGCTGAGAACTCCTTTCAATATTCAGTTTATATGATATGATACTAGATTCTGCCCTTCGTCCGCGTGCAATTTCTTGTTCCCCAACTGTTATCGTTGTACATACGTCAGCACATCAAGTTACTACAATCTGTCAAATTTCTTAAATAGATTTTCAACTTTATCGCTAAAGCATAGGATTCAAAAAAGGATTGGGAAAACTTGACAGTTTCGGGTAGCTTGATATGCTGGCGTCTGTACGTAGCCGGTTTTTTTTTTTGATTTTTCACAAAATGGCGACCGATTGAAAATATTTTCATTTTTTCGACCGTTTTTTTTGTGTGGCCATTTTGTGAAAATAAAAAAAAAACGGCTACGTACATACAACGATAACTACATTCATACCGATTATAATATTTTTTTTGTTTTCAGATTACCGGCTTTTGAGAAATCGATGGGACCATGGAGGTGGAATTTTTTTTCAAGCTCTACGGCATCGCTTATATTGTTGAAACTATTTAATATTTTTTAATAAAATTTTGTGGAAACATTATTGGATGTATACTTAATGAAATAAAAAAAAACCCGATCCAAAAATTCCGTTCCCGGTTGGAAAAATTCTTGAAAATCACTCAAATTTCGGCCGTCATAGTGGCTATCTCCCTTAACAGAATTGATTCACACTGTTCCCCGTACTAGTATAAACTGTGTTACTAGTATAAACTGTATAAACTGTATTTTTGTAACATATAGATTATTCTTGCTTATAATGAAAGGCATTACAAACTTTTAAGTATCTAAAATATAAACTAATTTCAAAATAAATTGCACATAAATTAACCCAAGAGCTTCTATTACTTCAGCGAAAAGTACCAAGATTAGACGCATAAACAATATCTTCAAATTACAGCAGTACTTAAAAGACTAAAAACAATTATTATAAGTAATAAAATTATGGCTGAATTTGAAAATGAAAATTCTTGAAACCAAATAGAAGATGGCATCCATTAAGTGCTTCAAATATTTTTTATTCAACCTTAAAAAATATAATTTGAGTGGTACGCTTTTTCGCGTTAAGTAAAAGTAATCAAGAGAAGCGACAATGATTAAATAAGCTTTCACAGTACACTTTTCATTAGTGTGTAAAAATAATAATTATCTTTTTTACGGGTTCCGTACCCAAAGAGTGCCAAAGGACTCTATAAATAAGGCCCCGCTGTCCGTCCGTCTGTCACAAGAGTTCGGTTTTTTAACAAAGTGTTTATTACTCATAGGCCGACCGCTTAACTGAGACGTTGCCTGATGCAGCTGCGCCGTGCGGGAGGGGTGATAGTTGTCACAAGTTGATTGTGTTTTTTCGGTGTTATTTTTTAACTTAAGTATTTAAAAAATGTAGTGTAATGGTACGGAACCCTTCGAACCCCCAACTCGGACTAGGCCGCATTTTCACTGTAGGGTATTTTTTTCTCTTTTTCTTTTTCATTGATAGACAGCTCAAATCTAGCTGAAGTTAGTTCGAACCTACGTCAAAGGTAAGTCATGCATGAATCGGATTTTTCCTAAATAAACAAAACAAAGAACATCACTTTTATACGTATTCTCTGTTCCTTTCTTCTTGTTTATATAATCAAACTAGCTTCTGCGCGTGACTACGTCCGCGTGAAATAAAAATAATTTATTATTAAACATTAACAAGACTGAAATTATGAATTTTAGAATAAGAACTAATCGTACATCTCCTTTAGCTATTCGATATTTAGATAGAAACATAGAAGAAACTGAAGTGACCAAGTTCCTAGGATTGCATATTGACAGCAAACTTAACTGGAAATCACATTGACCATTTATGTAAAACTCTCGGCAAGTTCCCGTATGCGCTTTACAGATTAAGAAAAGTTGCGAATAACTCAACCCTCTTATCGGCATACCATGCCTATGTTTGTTCAACCCTTAGGGTGCGTCCACATCTGGCGAATGCGCCGCGAATGCGCAGCTGGCGAGCCGTTCGCGAGCCGCCCGTGAGCTGCGCGTGTGGATTTTATGTTCGCGCACGTGAGCTGGACGCGCGCAGACCGCGCGCCGCGCGCGAGCAGCGCGCGTCCAGCTCACGTGCTTACACTTTCGTTTGCCTAGCATCAGCGCGGGGAGGAGCGATAGCGCACGCGCGACACTTGCGCCGCGCGCGATCTGCGCGCGGGCGGCGCAGGAGCGGCGCACGAACAAAAATGCACGCGCGCAACTCGCGGGCAGCTCGCAAACGGCTCGCGAGCTGCACATTCGCCAGATGTGGACGCACCCTTAGGTATGGTGTAATATTTTGGGGCAATAGTACGGACAGAGAACGTGTATTCATTGCTCAAAAACGCTGTCTAAGGTCTATGTGTAACCGGCAACAAACGGACTCCTGTAAACCATTGTTTAAAAACATGAAAATATTAACATTACCAAGTTTATATACAATATTTGAAAGCGCAGTATTCGTGAAATCAAATATTAATCTATTTGATTTTTGTACCCGAACACGACATCGCGATAAATTAAACCCAGTTGCTAGCAAGACACATTTCTTCCACGAAAGTATATTTTGTGCGGCTCCACGTATATTTAATAAAATCCCAGGTATCATAATAAATATTCAAGACATAAAAATATTTAAAAATATACTCCATGACATGTTAGTGGACAAATGCTACTACTCATTAAAACATTTCTTAGCTGACAATTGACTTGCACAATATAGTTTACCTCAACCATGATGTGTACAAACTGTAAAGACTATACTTGACTAGTGCATAATAATAATACTTGACTAATCTAATATTTCGTCTGACATTCAATTAATTGTAATCTGCTTTGACATTGATTTAAATTGCATATTTGATTTTCTTTTATTTTATTTTTGACTAAGTATTAAAATTCGATTCAAACTATTTATTTAAATCAATATTATGACATATTTTAATGAAAGATATTTCAAATTAGTTTTAATAATTTTAAATATGTTAATTATGTACCCTAATTGTTAATAATTACCTACCATGTATTTAATTTAATTTATTGTATGCCTAAGCGGCGGGACATAGCTGCTCATATTTGTTTTAACTAATACAACTGTAAACTACCTATGATCCACAATAAAGATTATGAATATGAATGAATATGAATATGAATATGAAATTTCTTGTTCCCCCGACCCACCCCATCACATCAAATCAAAAGTCATTTATTCAAACTAGGCTGAGAATCAGTACTTTTCGAACGTCAAAATTACAAAGAACAGTCGCCCAAAACGCCAGCCCTTAACCACTTCACCACGCCGCATCGCATAGCCAGCCCTGGTAAAAATGATTTTCGGTGTGATTTCGGCCTCATTTAGGCGTGTTTTTGAAGTGTGTCGGCGTATTTTCGGGCTATTTTCGGCCTGTTTTCGGCGGTTCGGCGTGTGTCGGCGTGTTTTCGGCGTTTTGTTCACTACCTTGGCCTGTTTTCGGCGTATTTTCGGCCGGTATCTTTTACCAGGGAGCCCACGCTATTACTATGTTATTTCTGTCTTTTTTCTTTTGTTCGGCTTCTAAGGGTCCTAGCGTGGTCTTAAGTAGCCTGTAGCCTTCCTCAAGTTGGGCTATAAAATAATTTTTCAAATCTGACGGGTACTTCCAGAGATTAGCGCGTCCAAACAAACATACAAACAAACAAACTCTTCAGCTTGCTTTATTAATAATATAGATAAGATATAAAGAAGAAAGGAACAGAGAATATAAAGGTGATGTTCTCTCTTGTGCCGTTGTAGGAAAATTTCAATTCATGTATGATCCACCTTTGACGAAGATTCTATACAATGTGCACATAAACTGTTATATGAATAAACAATTAAAGAGCCTCCTGGAAAATGGACTGGATTATCCAATCTTCTCAGAAAACGTAACAAACTTATTCAAAATTACTACACAAAGATGTACAAAAGAACAGTACCTGTTCACTCTAGCAATAATAAATTCTAAACGCGTATATTCCTGGGAAGCTGCACTCATCGCGAGTGATAATAAACTGTCAGGCCACAAAGAACCCGACCTGGAAATATCAACTGGGAACTTTCTTTTACAATATCGTGAAACTAGTTCAAACATATTTCTTTGAAACGGTTCGAACGAAAGGAAAAATGTAAAGTATACTTTTGCATTTTATTTTACAACTTCGCGACTTAGTTGGAATCAATTAGGCTACGGACACGAAGTCAGCGGGCGCGAGGCGGGGGCAGCGGTGGCGAGCGGTGGCGGTCTCGAAGCCAGCGGGCAAATCACGCGGCGCTAGAGCGGCGTAGTGTTGTGTTATGAGAAGTTAATATCTGTTCGAGAAAGAAACGCCTTAACAGCGACTACAACATCTTTTAGATACACCATATTAAAACGTCGGTCGTTAAAAAGAAAACAATAAAATAAATAACAATACTTCAATGCAGACGCTCGGGCACCGCTAGACTGGTGCGCATCGCTCGTACGCCGCTCTACACGCCGTTGCCTTCGAGGCTAGTTCCATATAAATCAATGCATTGAAACGCGCCGCTACCCGCGGCGCCGTCGCCGCCGCCCCGCACCCGCTGTCTTCGTGTCCGTAGCCTTAAGGGCAGTAGGTGTAATAAAAGTGGGTAGAAATTGTATTTCTAAATGTTGTTCAGTGACGGTGATTACTTTTTGTCTTTATTAGGTTTATAGACTTCGAGAGGTGTTGGCAGAAGGACAACATAATGATGTACGTGGAAGGGATGTCTGCGGGAGGCTTCTTTAACACTTTCCTCCTTTTTTTCATCGTTCCCTCAATGCTGAGGATCGCGGCCACATACGACGCGTCTCTAAGTTATGCGGTCGTCTGCAGTGCGGACCGCTCGGTGATTGCTGTCGCATCTGACCATCTTGCCAGTGTTCTATCTTGTGCGTGTTTTCCTGCAACGTTTAACACTTAAATATTATATAACTCCCGCAAAAAAAAAAAGAAAACTCTCAAAAGTAAAAAATAATAATGTTCTCTAGGCCTTTTAACTTCATTAAAAGAACCTATTAATATTTTTAAGATGAGCGTCGCCGCGTCGTCGGGGACCGGTAAGTGAAGAAGTATAATTAGTTATATCTAAATAAGTGTAACGAATAAAAAATATCTTATAGTTTCAAATTGTACGTATGAACTTATTTTTGTACATCAATCTATCTTACAAGGTCTACTGCTCCTGCTGTGTTTCGACATTGTAACACTTCTATATGAGGCGTTCGCTTGAGAGCCGCGTGCAATGTGTGATACGTGGGAGTGTAACGACCCGAACGGGCAGACACGTGAGGGCAGACGTCGTTGACGGTTGTGTCTACTTTACGAATTTTTCAGATTAAATTAATTAAGATTGAAAACTAATTAATAGATTGGATATTGTTGTTTCGGTACTTACGTACGTTGTTTATATAGTAGGTCTTTGTATAAGTAATCCATACTTTATCAATAAATATTCTTTTTATTTTTTGTATTTTGGTTTCATTTTATTTACTTAGTGGTCCCGTGACGCGGCGACGCTCATTTTAAAAATATTAAGAGGTTATTTTGCACTAGGTCAATATGTATCTTGTAAGGTGCACAAGTTCTCATAATCCCCGGTCTAAGTGTGGGATGGGAACACCGGGGTGGTTTTTAGTCAGTTAGAGTCTGACAGACCCCCTCCGCCCACCCCAGGGCGGCGGACTTCCTTGAGGATTTTCCACCCCGGAAACACAAAAAAAGGCCAATATGTATGTCTTAGCAAAATTATCAAGGTTACCGGGTATGTTTTATTTCATATTATAATTGCAAATTAACTCATTTCAAAGAATATCAAATAATAATAAACTAAATAGACTTCCCATGTACAAATAACGTTACATATAGTATTCATTTGATACAATACTCATATTCTATAATAACTTTTTCTATAAACCTACGTTAAGTGTTTTTTTTTTTTTTTTGTAATGTTGTGCTACAATAACGTGCTTCATAACCGACAATGTACATATATGGGCCCATACTCGATGGGTTTGTTTACTAGTAAGCAATCCAGGTTCCATCAGCCACCTTCCAGTTCCAGCATCGGGTCCTCGTCATCAGGAGAAATGAACAGAACTAGTTAAAGCGAATCTAATGAGCCCAAACATGATGGGTTTACTAATAGGCAATCCAGGATTTCGTCTCCTACCTTCGGACCTCCATCATCAGAGTAGCTCAGTGGTACCAGCATACATTGTGTTTCAAATGTTACGTCACATATAAGTTTGAAAGTAAAGCACTTACCCATTATGCGTCTAAGATCCCTACCGCAGATTACAAGAAGAGTTGATAACTTTAAAACGCCTGAACCGATCTTCATAAATTGAAGCTAAGAACTATCTCGATCACGTCAACTTTTAAACAGAAAAACCACACCATAATCGGTCCATTCGTTTAGGAGCTACGATGCCACAGACAGACACACAGACACGTCAAACTTATAATACCCCTCTTTTTGCGTCGGGGGCTAAAAAGGAAACTAAGTGTTTGAGTTTGTGAACTTTACGCTTCGTTCGAAGCTTTTTTAAAACGCTCTGTCTGTTGTTAGAGCATTTATAGCATTTTACATTTGCATTCGGTAAGTAGCAAGCTTATAGCCCCGTTAACAGTAATTTTACCTCTGTCACACGGTGCGATTAATTGCCTGTGGCATACCATAACTAGAAACAAAAATAAAAGTAGTACCGACTTAACAGTGTTTAGACGATTCAAGTCTTGTTGCTTCAATTTTATTGTATGCCACAGTTAAGAACATACGAGTATAATCGAATTTTGCCGCTTTTACTTGAACAACGGTGACCACACCTAAAGAGCAGGTCATGTGGGAAAGGGCAGGACACGGTCAGATCTATTGTGGGCTAAAACCACCTAAACAAGGGTTCCTGAAAACGTCCAACGGCATCGCGGAAGACCAAGGCGTAGATAGCGGGACAAACTACACGGAGAGAAGAATCTTAGAAAAAATACTGTGCTGTCTCATAATCTGAGTGCATTTGAGTGGTAATGGAAAAATTACCATGCTAGCACAGTCAAAATTCTTATGCTGTAAGTACAGTAAAATTTATTGGACAAATAGTGAATTTTTCCCAATCTCATTAAGAAAATTTTCCGTAGATGTCACTTGCACTCACTTTACAGTGACGAGCACAGTAAATTTTCTAAGAATTTTCTCTCCGTGTAGGAGAGGAAGAGAGGAAGGAGGGGAAGAGGGATGAACAGGAGAGATTGATCCTTATTGGCTCTGGTTCAAGGTGAGTGGAAAAAGGAAGAAGAGGCCTTTGCCCTACAGTGGGACAATCATTATTGGTATTTTTTTTATAGCATCGTGTAAATGAGGCTTCAGAGATCATAGTAGAAATACGCTAGAAAACTGTCGACATTAAAAACTTTTAAAATGACTATAATCATTTAAATGCTTCCAAAATACAGAATTTCTTCGCTTTGCAACTAGCAAATCTTCATACATTCCGAGTCACTACCTTGTAATGGCTATCTCGAAACATTAAACTAACATCTTAAGACCTGTTTTTTTATAGACTATCATAGGGACATAAACAGGCAGTCTCATTGCGAACGGCGCGTGTTAAAAAGGAAATTTTCAAATGACATGTGTACACTGGAAAGTATGGTAAGGTATGTATTTTGTGCAATAAAGTTTGAAAAGTAGCGTATTAGGTGTGCTACGTTAAAATGATGTTGTTTTAGATATGGTATTTTTTGTTTCGAGTTTTAGATTGATGTCAAAACTCTCCAGTAATGGGACAGACGCCAGCACATCAAGCTACTACAATCTGTCAAATTTCTTTAATACATTTTCAACTTTATCGCCAAATTATAACGTTCAAAGTTGATTTGGAAAATTTGACAGTTTCGGGTAGCTTGATGTGCTGGCATTTGTACTTTAAAGCTAAAAATATTATTGGAATCCAAGACCTCAGAATAAAACATTTTAAAGCCCAGTATTCTGTACTTTTAAACCTTAACTTTATAATAGACATTTATATTTTTCAATTACTATGTCAATCATCCAATGTTATCATCCAATAAACAAATGACTAAAAACCATATGAAAACTTATTACAGTTTTTAAACACAACGTCAAACATAAAAAAATTTACATACATAGAACGTCAAAAATTCTCAAGAATCTTAAATACCCCTTTAATCCCGAAATAAAGTCACTTACGTCACTTCCGAGTTTTTAATTACGACATGCATACAATATGTTTTAAGCAGCCAACCCAAAAATGCTCTTTGTAACGCTTTTTAACCTGTTTTTTTACTAAAATAGACGGTAAAACCTCTCCAGACCACACTTTATTTTCAGTATTTCGGGATATGACAAAGCAATGCAAATGTGTGTAATTTATGTTGCAAATTGACTAGCTCGGAGAGCGAGTGTGTTTTTCGTACAAAAAACTTACAAGGTTGCGAAAAATGATAATGTTTTTGCGTCGAATAACTCCGAAGGACACATGTCACTTTAGTAAGCGGATTTCTCATTTATGAAATGAAAGGATCAATCAATCTACCCCGCCTATCAAAATCTACTGTTACAAGACGTAGCCTTGTCTCAAATTGGATAGATATGGGGCTTTCCAATTAGGGAATTCTCTGTAGCAGTCCGGAGTCTGCCTTTTCCTTTGGCTTTTCCTTTATTTGTGCGCGATCAGTGGCAATAGGCTGGACTTCTGGGTTGTTACGAGTACACGAGACTTCTAGCATAAGTGCCGAAATAAGTCTTGGTTAAGTTTCACCAATCGAAATATACAACGTGTAACGTTAAATGCGCAAAACCTGAAAATAGTTTGATCAGAATAACGAGCAGAATTAATTGAACCACTTTTTAATATAGGTCACATTTTTCAAAAAATATTTATTAAAAATGTTGCCGTGTCTATTTATTAATAGGTCAAACAAGCCAATGTCAGCACGGCGCAGCGGCCCGGTGACGACTCCTCCCTCGATAAAGCGTCGTCGCAGACTTATGAAACGATCAGAATGGCAAGTAAAACTAATTCAGCACATAAAACCTTTACAATTTTTTAATGACTTATTTTCTCTCTGAAATAGGTCAATCGAATTAAAAATCAGTTGCGGTGTCTGAGGTTTTGCGCATTTAACGTTACACGTTGTATATTATAAATCTGCCGGTCGATTCTGTAAAAATCTCACCGTGAAATCATAAGTGAAGTAAGCAGTGTCAATAGTGTTAATCCCTAATGACAGCTCACTTCCCGGTCACTTCAGCTAAGTTCTCACGGTGAGATTTTTACAGAATAGCACTACAGTACTATTGGTTATTCTAGTCAGTATCTTCATCCATCGCTTTCCACTAGGCAAGATGGATGCCAAGACCTGGCCTGTTTGGCAAATAAAAAAAAAGTATCAGTATTGTACCGGTATCAAAACCGGACCAAACAAATATTTCCGTAAGTTAGAGTGAGAAAAAAAAAGAAAACGGTTTAGTAAGTAAAAAGTATAGTTAATAGGCATTCGAAAAATAAGTTCAAGGCACAAATAAGAAATTCGTGTCACGCAGCGTATACCTGAATTTGGTACCGGTACTTGTTAGGTGGAGGGGCCTGTGGCTAACTCTCGTTACGGGTCGTCAGTAACCCGAAAGTCTGACAACCAGTCTTGCCAAGGGGTATCGTATTACGCAGTAACTGGGTTGTGGAGGTCAGATAGGCAGTCGCTCCATGTAAAATACTGGTATTCAGCTGCGTCCGGTTAGACTGGAAGCCGACCCCGACATAGTTGGGAAAAGGCTAGGCAGATGATGATGACTTGTTAGGCGGAGTACCGGTATCCGCTTTAAACCGGCATCCGTCTGGAACCTGTACCCAGATACCGAAATGGCAAGAACCGCTAAGTACCGGTAGAGAACCTGAACTTTTGGTTCCGGTTCCAACCTTTGAACGTAACACAAATGAGCCGTCCAAAGTGCATCGCAACCTGTAATGTAACACAACAACTTGATGAATTTGTTTTCGTATTACATCTCATGTTAGGTTTCACCCGGTGTAACGTTTAGAAGGTAATTACTTATATCATAGACATATGGATGGCCCCTGAAATACAGGTTTTTCCTAGCAAGGGGGTCATTAATCATTTATTTTTTTCCACGCCATTATAACACATAAACCTACATGGGCACTTATTAAACGTCAGAAGCTAGGTGCACGGTTCCAATAGGTCGTTTCCTACGGAGAAGAGATGGAACTATTACGAGAAATATTATAAGTATACGGAATACCATATCTACCTTTCTTGGTTCTGCACCAGCAGCATCTTTATACCGCATTGATGTAACGTTCTTCGGGGATAAAATAGCCCATTTTCCTCGGGGCCCACAGACATCGTTAAAAAAATTTTTATTCTCACAATACTAAAAACTTGGTACTCGGGTTGAATGATTAAAACGTTCGTTGCCAGTTTGGTGATTATGTTTTAGTGATATAAACGGGGTAGCTGCGAATAATTCTGCTTTGGTTTGGAGTCAGACCAGATTCTTGTCTACAGCCGGTCGATTCTGTAAAAATCGAACCGTAAAATCAAAGGTGAAGTGAGCTTGAAGTGAGCAGTCAATAGTGTTAATCCACTCTCTCCTGAATCTCACTTCACGCTCACTTTACCTAAGTTCTCATGGTGAGATTTTTATAGAATAACACTACAGTATCTTGAGTGAATTGTAAACTAAGATTTTAAGGAAATGAGCCTTTCTTTAGTTGGTTGTTATAGTTTAGAAAACACTGGGATATTCAAAAATCATAATCATTTATTTTTCAGCTCATAAAATCTAATTTGTTAGTAATTACATAAACAAATTCAACACTAGTATTAATACATTATATAGTATTCTGAAATCCCATCAACTATCTGTTTTATTTATTTACTTACGGTATTAATAGGCGTTTAAATCACACTAATATTATAAAGGCGAAAGATTGTGTGTGTGTTTGTATGTTTGTTACTTCTTCACGCTCAAACAGCTGAACGGATTTGGATGAAAATTGGTACACAGATAGTTTATAACCGATATTAACACATAGGGTACTTTTTATCCCGATATTTCCACAGGATCGTGAAACCGCAGGGCGCAGCTAGTAATACATTTATCTGAAAAGGGAAAACTTAACAAACTGTTTGTTTATCTTCTATAAATGACTATGCTCTAAACCTTTTCCCATGATAAGGTTTCAGCATAATCATTTTACTGCACAAATACGTAAGAAGGACTATTTATAGATGTGATTACATTATTATTTATTGTACAGTTTTTTTTTAAATACGTAATAAAACGTACGTACGCTTTCACACAATTTCCATAAATTACGTGAAAACGTACTGAGGCACGAAAAATATTATTTGCTGATATAGAAAAGTGTGTTGAAAAAGTGGGGCAAAATGATAGATACCTAGCTGGACTCAAAGAAAAAAACGGGTCAAGTTCGAGTCGGACTCGCGCACCGAGGGTTCCGTACAAATTTATAGGTATGTAACTACAAATTTACGGTTTTCGGATGTTTTCCTTTACTTCTATGTATTTATTTAAATTCTGCAACATGGCATTGCTTCTTGACAAATTTCATAATTTTAGGTCAACGGGATTTGAATCCTTCGCGAGTGTTAAAATATGCGGCACAAACGGAACATAAACGCCCGAATCTTTTGTTTGCGTTGACTTAGAAGTTTGATTTTTTCACTACTTCAAGTAATTGCAGCTTTGAGTGTTCAGTTGATATTAACTTCAACTTGATAACTCCACGAGTCCCTGAGAAAAAGAGTCTTGACAGACGGACAACTAAGTGATGTTATAAGGGTTCCGTTTGCAGGATTCCGTTTGCAATGGATGGCCGCCTCACGAGACAAGATCTCCGTCTAACTAAACAAAAGCTGCGTACGGTTACTGCAGCTTTAACTGGCCACGGGTCATTTAATAAACACCTCTTTGTCATAGGAGTAACAGACAGTCTGCTGTGCAGGGCCTGCATGGCCCCTGGGAGCTGCTCGGTGGTCGCCAAGTACAGGGCAAAATACTTCGGTAACCCAGGTACCCCCTACGTGAGACGATCAGTAACATCAAGGCGTTGCTGGCCTTCCTTGAGGAGCTGGGGTGGATCGAAGGATCGATTCTCCCACCCGTACGCAAAATACGCTCATTGACGTGGAGGTGCGGACACCAGCCCGTATTACCTATTACCTACGGGTTCTGTTTTTCCTTTTTGAGGCACGGAGCCCTAAAAACAAAATGAAATCCTGCATCAGTTGTCGCTAATCAAATGCTGACCGAGTCTTACATATTTAATAATACAAATATTTTTTATTTTTTTTTTCCATCAATTGCTGAATTTATTACTTCTTAAGAATCTAATTTCCCTATTAAAGTATGAATAAAGCGCGCGTACCATCAAAATTAATTCTTAAGAAATCTAAACCCAGAAGGTAGTGAAATATGTATGTTGGACGTCACACATTAAAATCACGATCTGATCGAGAGAGAAAGAGAGATATAAAAAATGTAAAAAAAAAAATGCAAGTGCAGTTGTGATCTATCATTATCTATATATTTATTTTAAAACAGAGATGGAAAACAGGCTTTGTGATGAAACCACAAAAATGTTCATAACTGAGTTTGATGTACCATTCCGAGTTATTATACTTTTTACGAATATTAATGTCGAGTACCTATGTGGTTTAGTGCGACGTTACTTGTTTATGTGCAGTCAAATTGTGTGATGGAATACGATATTTTTAAGGTCTAGTAATAATCTTTAACAGCAACAGCAGGCTTCTGTTTTAATGTCAAGTGCGTAATACAGTGTGCACAGTAGTAGCAAAATAGTTTTCTATGCTTAAATAAAAAAAAAAAAACGTGTGCGGGCGGGGGACCCCCTCGTCGCACACACTTGTATATAAATAGGAAGAGAGAGAGTGTGTTAATTTAAGACGCGTTTTTAAATATAATAATAATTTATAATTTATTAATATAATAATTAATCAAAATTTATTTTGGGTTTTTATCTGAGTAGATTTTTTTTGTAAAACTATGGACTAGCTTTATGTCTGAAATAAAATAAATGAATGAATGAATACAGAGATATCTAGTATAGGTTTCTAAAAGCACTCAAAGTCGTCACCATCCTGGATTTTCGGATGTCGGCTTTAGCATCCTTAAAAACCATAAAAACGACACCCATGACAAAAACAAAAATTTTAAAGCCGCCATCTGGGATTTTCACTTTGACCTCACTATCAAAAACCATGAAAACCACACCCATGATGAAATATCAGCCCCCACCTTGGATTTTCATTTTGTCCTCATAGTTGTCTTTATCACACTCGAAAAGCATAAAAACTTTCTTACAAAATCGCATAGAGGATGCTTTACTTATTGATAACGCTTTTATGTTACGTGAAGATTTCTACCAGTTTACTCCTACCGCAAGACGCGTTACGAGTAAAGAACTTCATTAGAAAAAAAAAATTGCCAAATTAGTGATATACTATGACTATATCAAAGACTGTTTCATAGTTATTATCGTGCTTAAAGATAGTCTTAGACTCAGGTGTCCACGTAGCCTGACACGTGGAAATATATTGTATTCTATTTTCCTGCCCGGCTGTGCTGAATCTCGAACAAATGTGTAACACCCCTTAAACATCACAAGAAATACTGTGAAGTGGAAAAATATTGAACAAGGAAGCGATGATTCTTAACGTTCTGCTAAAGAAAACGGGACCTACTTTTGCTTTATTTTAATTTTTATTCTTGGCTCCAGGAAAAATTACTTCGAGAGCCTATTTATATTTTTTTCCACGAATCAATTATAAATACGAACAGCTATTCCCAACTAGGGTGGGCTTGAAAATTACGCTTAAGTGTCTTGAGACATTATCGTTATAGACCCCTCTTCTTCTCCCCCTCAATTATTATGAGTTTGAAGTGCATTTACGCCACATAATGGTAAATTAAAAAATTATGAAATTAAAATAGGACTTGTTAAAAATTTGAATGGAGGTATTAAGTAAAATATCCGTAACGATAGTTCTTGTAGTTCCTTCAGTGCTGAAATACTGCGTATCAGCGTATTCACACTAGATTCTAAAATATCTTTAGCAACTAGTTATGGTTTTGTGTGCGACCACTGTCTGGCGCTACCATGTTCGTACATTTGCTAGTCCATCCTAATTGTAGCTTTCCTGATATGCGTCACCTGACTAAAATAATAAGTACATAAGCATGCATATAAATTACTAAAGTCTGTCTGCATTTCATGCGTGATTCATCAACCGTTATCAGTCCATCTACTCATACCTACTCCATGCGTTGCCAAACAAACTTAAACACACATATTTTTATAACCCCACCAAAAACACGTTAGATTGACTGTATCAAACTCGGGGACATTACACACTACTTGTGTATCTCGGGACCGTACGGTAAAACCGTCCCGCGGGACACCGGACACGCATTGCGACAGAACCGTGTTCGGACTGGTACACTGAGAGCAATACATTTTATTGCTTTCTACTGTAACTTTGATGGATTGAGTTTTTGTGTTGATGATAGTCGTATATCTATCTGAATTCTAGTCTCTAAGGGGCTAGAGACAAACGGGAAATGTATGTTATTTGAAAGCATTGGAAGAAAAACTATTGTAGTTTTAATACAGTAATGAAACGCTTATTCACGCCCAATAAATTGTAAAACAACAACAAAGCTAGTAAGCACGAGGAACTTTCTCAAAGTTTCACTACCGCAATATTTTCAAAGTATCCTTTCAACTTTAACTGTATTCATAGTGCTCTGTCGCCAAGTCCGCACAGCGCCCCGTTCACAGAATTCTTGAATATTTCAAAGCATTACACTTCCCACTCAAAGTGTTCTTATTATTTATTCAAAAAATTAAGCAACGCAGTCTCATGTACATATTATTATTTGAGTTCTTCGTTCATTTTTTTTTTAAGACGCGTAGTAGTAGAGACGCAATATGCGTGATATAAATAATTCAGGTATATTTCTAGATAGGAAGCGAAATATCATTGAATTTGGCAAATGTACTCTGAATTTGGATTCTGTAGGCACTAAGGTGACTTTTTATGAATTTAACTTTCTCAAAGTAGCTGGCGCTCACAGCAGCATCTTCATAATATTATTTGATTTGAATTAATTTCTTTAAAAATCGATTGAAATCTACCCAGCAAAAATTTGAAGCTAAATCATATAATTAAGTTTAAATCCTACACACATATCAGAGCAACTTTTCTATGACTATTACTGACTTAAATCAATCGATTTCATCTCTGATAAAAACAATAATCTCTATACACTTTTGATAATTAGTTGAAGATATTTTAATAATTTTAACTGCGAAGACGCCTAAGACATTTTCTCGAATTGGTAATCAAGAAACATTTTCAGATCTGTCTTGTTATTATCCAAGTTTTCTCTTGCAAACATTCTGGAAGCCATTACGCGATTAGTAATATTTGATGGCAGGTACGTCACAACGCTTCTGTCTTTTACTAAGAAAGTTAACAAACAATATCTCCTTTCTTCATTTGAACTCCTAGTATGTTTTCTAACAAGAGTTCATTCGGTTCACCGAAATTGAGATTTACATTGGAATTTAAAGTTTAGGTTTTGCTCTCAGAAACGGCTTTGTCTGTTTATTCAATATATCTTAATTTATTTACATAATTTAAAAGCTATTTTTAAAATAATAATTATAACATGTACAAATATTAGGTCATCCCACTTCCAGTGTCATATTTTTTTATTATTATTATTTTACAAAAACTGACTACTATACTATATAACCTTGTGACACTAATCAATAATCTCCACCACTATTAATCACTCGCTCCCAGACTGCTGGCTAATCTTGAACACCATTTAAAGTACCACTTTCATTTAATTCATCAATAATGCTCTTTAGTTTAATATCTAACTCCTTTTTGCTCTTGTATCGAGTACCCGACAATTTCCTCTTCACATGGCCAAAACAATTGAAATCACAAGGATTCATATCCGGTGAATATGGCGGCTGAATAATTTCAATCCATCCTTTATCTTCAATTAAATTCTGAACTATTTTTGATTTGTGCGGTCTGGCGTTATCATGTAAAATTATAGGACTCGTTATATGATGTTCGTCTGCCCAAATAGGAATATTTTCTTCTAAAAATGACTTATATCGCTCTCCAGTCATAGTTGTATTTTCATCATAAGTTCTCTATCCATAGCTACTATTAGTAGTATTTTTCGTTCATGTAGCTCTGCACGTGGTAAATGTTCAGCTGAAGTGCCCGGTTCCACCCAACATCGTGGTGACAATTCGACCCAAGTTTCATCAAGGCATATGAATCTATTAAGTATATTTTTCTTACGGCGATACCACGATAAATGGCTACGCGCAGTTTCATAACGAAACTCCTTCTGATCCGTGTTCAGAGTGTGGGGCACCCACACTGCACTTTTATTGACCAGACATAAATCCTCCGTGAGTACTCTATGTATAGTGGAATGAGGAATGTTAAGTTGAATGGAGAGATCACTGACACTGACCCTACGTGACTGATGAAGTGCTTCCTTGATTTTGTCCCTTGCTTCTAATCTAGTCGATGATAATGATCGAGGTGCTCGCGGCTCATCTTCAGCTGTGGTTCTTCCTTGTTCGTACATTTCAAGCCATCGCTGTACGGTTCTTTTATTTAAGGCGTTACGACAAACACACTTTACCAGTAAGTCGTGCGCAACTCCTCCAGAGTAGTTGAGTAAAGCACAAAACTTTAGAAATATACGTTGCTCCACTACATTAATAGATTTTTTTTAACTTTCCATTTTAAATCAATGCACGTCTTGACAATACAACACACCAAATTAAACTAACATGATTGTACAAGACAACACATGTATTAACTATTGCATACCATTGCGCAATACATAAATATTGGAAATAAAAAGTATGACACAGGAAGTGGGATGACCTAATATATATAAAAAGAAAAGAATCATCGCCATCGAAAAATTCGTCCGCATTGTTGTCATCAGAAAAATGCCCAAAAGGCTGGCAGCATTGGCACGTTGTATGGTAATTCTGATTTTTTAGTAAAAAAATGAGACGGCCCTCTGATCACGTGAAGAGTTGACCAACCGCTTGACAATGTCTCGAAAAAGCAAGTGAGCACTCGGACCCCGTGGCCCAGTTTTAACCCCAAACGGGTCAAAGATATATTAAGTATAAGTTTCATTAAGACGGCGCAAATACTCAAAGTATTTGCGCCGTTTTATCCGCCGGTTATCCGCACCTGCAGCAGTCTTTGTCTCTTGTGCTTCACATAAGTTCAACTTAGCTTTTCAACTGAAATCCAACCGCAATTTTATATACTTCATCATCTGCCTAGCCTTTTCCCAACTATGTTGGGGTCGACCGAACGCAGCTGAATACCAGTATTTTACACGGACCGAGTGCCTGACCTCCAAAACCCAGTTACTGAGTAATACGATACTCCTTGGTAAGAATGGTTTTCAGACTTTCGGGCTTCTGACGATCGGTAACGACTATCAAAGATCCACAAATGAATAATGTGACTAACCGATACTGTTTTTCTTAAAAAAATGCGATTATCTTTACATTTTCTAAAAGAAATTAAGAAAACACTTTTTCATCTTGTAATGATAAAATACTTTTATTATAATGAAACATTTTTAACGTTAATTTCTACCTGCAAAACTGTCACGGCGTAATTAGGCGTCTTTACACAAAAATGGCCTTTTCAATAATTAACGAATTCCTTCCGGGAGGTCAATTAGCGATGCCTTGATCAAAAACAACGCGAAAAGAATACAAATTAAAACAATAGGAGACAGGATAATTATTATGATCTCGAAATTAAAAGCATTCACATCAGACGAAGCAACTTTTCTTCTTTTCTAAGCTGAAATTTTGCCTTGGCCCTTGGCCCTGTCTAAGTAATAACAGCCACACAAATCGATCAATCAGGTTAAGCTACGTTTCCGTGGATGGGTGATCATCTTTACATACCGAGACCCCTCCGTGCCTCGGAAAGCACGTTAAGCCGTTGGTCCCGGCTGTCATTCATGGATCTTTTACAGTCGTTACAGGTCGTCAGAAGCCCGAAAATCTGACAACCAGTCTTACCAAGTGGTATCGTATTACCCAGTAACTGGGTTGCAGAGTTCAGATAGGCAGTCGCTCCATGTAAAATACTGGTATCCAGCTGCATCCGCTTAGACTGGAAGCCCACGCCAACATTGTTGGGAAAAGGCTGGGCAGATGATGATGATGTTGTTGCTATCAGAAATGAAAAAAAATCACTGTGAACGAATTGTATAAGCGCACTTGTTTGGGCGATGGAAAAAATAAAATAAAATTAAATAATAGTAACGCTCATTGCACTGTCATTAGCCAACACCAATTATACCAAAAAGGTTTTTATATTTGCCGGGAAATGCACGGTCAATAATTTAGATACATACATAAGCTCACCCCTTGTTCCGAGAGGCAGGCACTCCGAAACTATAGAACGCCAGCAACTACGATCCTTACCTAATTCTTTTTCTTCGTTTACCGTCGACTGCGTACTACGTTCCTGATCTTTTCCAAGAACAACACCGATAAGCCTATTTTTTCCTTCTAGGGCGTCCCTTTCTGGCGTTTCCACTCATATCTGTCTTGTTACTCGCCTATCACTCATTCTCTTAAGATAACCAAACCATTTTAGCATACTCTTTTTAATTTTTGTCACTACACCTTATTCTGTCACTGCCTTTTCATATGATAAATTACACACAGAACATTACAAAAAATCAACCATTATAAGCTAGATACCAAAGCTCAAAATCTAACAAGAATAAAAAAAAATAAAAAAATCCATAGACGAAATACGTTCCCCTCTAAATTTTAGAGCATGCATTTTCTTCGTAAAAGAATCTATTATAACAAATAGCCTCTTAGGGTTTGCCTCGGAATATTGTTACGTGTTTACTTTGCCGTACAGTGGTGCTTGGAACCGCCAGACGACGCTCTAGGCTTCAGACACACGATTGATTTTTGGTTAAAATTTGTAAGGGTGATTGTTTGGTCCAGTGACTTTGCTAGCTACAGTATTACAATTGTTAAAATTTTAGGAAAATCATCAACTATTACAATATTAGTACGTAGGTGAGTATCACACCGTGTTTGTGTATCTATCACATAATTAATTTTTAAATTTCTTTTTATCTATTGTGGTGTAGTAATGTTTCATTCTGGTGGCAACGTCTTCACATATAATTAACGTATTCAAAATTTTGTAAAACATTTTAAAAGAGTAACGGTGGACTTTCTTGCACATTTTTCTCCATACGAAACTACCGTTTGGAAGGCCCCTTCCAAAAGGTGTTGTTTTCTTAAAATTTACAACAAAAAAAAATAGAAATTAATAAAAGTCGCTTTTGTGTCTGCCGTGTCATTCGTCTAAACGAAGCAACGGAATTTAATGCGGTTTTCACCATCATTCAAAATATATATTTTTTTGTGAGTTATACATTTAAATTATTAACCATATGTATAATAAGGACCGTCATCAGGATGTTTTGTGAAGTCGTGAAAATCGTGTAGAACTGTGGCGGGTTGCTAGTACCTTAAAATAAGTAATAACTTGTTGCATCTGTATCTACATAATTATATTAATTATTGATTTGTCTGTGGGAATAAATTATAGACCAAACTAATTGATGTACTCTGGTCTTCGTATCCAAAGAGATTTGGATCTTTGACAAAAAGTTAAAAGCTCTTTCTGAGAGTGAAGTTAGTTATTAAAGAGTTGTCATTCAAATCTTTTTATCGTTGCAATGTCATCTTATAGAGAAAAAAAAGATATTTGAATGAACAGAAGAAAAACAGTTAGACAAAATATTTCAGTTATTCTTAGAATAAGATAATAAAAGAAACAAAGTTCTAAATGATATTATCTCATTCTGATATAAAATAATTTTAAGAAATCTTATTCAATTTCTCTGCCTTAGAATTACCGCCGTCTATTCGCGTTATGCGTCACTAGTTTAGGGCTTTTTAAAACCGAGAAGAGCTTGACCCTACCGAAAGGACTGGCCTGAAAGGACTGGCCTAATAGGGGAGAGGAAGGCCTTTGCCCTGCAGTTGGACAATACAGGCTAGTTAGATTAGATTAGACAGTTGTTAAAACCGATCAAGAGAAAATAGTTATATCTACGAACAAATTCACGAGAATCGGATAGGTTTGTACGTGGTTATCTATTATCAGGTAGACAAATATGATCTTAGAATTCTCACCGTTCATTCCAATTATGCGTCACTATGCTAACCAAAATCTCGCTCAGCTCAGCTTCACACATTCCTCGCTCACAATCTCCCTTCAAGCAATTCCTCATACATTCTCTCTTTTATCCTCGCTCATCTCAATCGAGCCGTTATAAAACAGTCTCCCGTCTCTCAGACAACATCCTGCGAATTATTGAAAGCCGGTGAAACCCGCCCGCCAATATTCAATGGTACGCCCATTTCAATTTCCTGCCAGTTTTCATAACCGTTGCCGTGTAGGAACGTTATTTTCCAGTTAAAATTTAGTTTGCGAGGTGAAAGCCTTTTGGATACTGATTGGATTGAATTAATATAGACGAGATTTTTATGTATTTTGGTTTTTGTGAATTTGCAGGTAGAAATATTCTATTACGGATCTCGAAATATATTTAATATTGGATTGATTAGCTCGCAGTTTTTTGCGTCTGCAAGGAAAATGTTTTTAGACAGTTGAAATCATAGGCTCATCATATTATACCAAAGACAGTAATATACAAAGAGGAAGAGAAAGATAGCAAGCAAGAAAATACATTTATTTAGCGGCCTAAAAGGGACATAACAGAACACCATAAACAAAAGTAATATAAAAAGAAACTATAATAAAAAGTGTAAAGTGCGTTGTGAGAATTCAGCAGGAGAGTGTGCCTCAAATGCGCTGCGCCAAATAGCCCCGGTTCAACAAAAATGCCAGACAACTACTGCCTGACGCTAGTTTTCAACTGGACCTGAATGTGAGGTCACGGGTGTAATTCAGTTTTGCTCTGCGATGTGTATACCTACTTAAATAAAATAAAATATTGTAAGATAAAAACAAATATCACTACATAGTATAAAACAAAGTCCCTTCCCTGTCTGTCTGTCCCTATATATGCTTAGATCTTTAAAACTCCGCAACGGATTTTGATGCGGTTTTTTTTTAATAGATAGAGTGATTCAAGAGGAAGGTTTATATGTATAATACATGCATAATATAATAGAGGAACACTGATAATTTTAGAGGTTTCTAATGTGATGTCGTAAATTAACACATTTTTTTGCGCTTACATTGTAAACGCTGGCTGAACTATTCGAGATAGATCAAAATAATGTACTACAGTATTGTACACCTTAAAAAGGTCTACAAAAAAGTCCGCGATGGTACCTAGATGGTATATGTCTATCTCTTAGGGATAACCCACAATAAATATTTTTTATCCTATACGTTTTACGAGAAATAATGGCTCTAAAATTATCAGTGTTTCTCTACTATATTAGATATGCATGTATTATACATATAAACCTTCCTCTTGAATCACTCTTATCTATAAAAAAAAAACCGCATCAAAATCCGTAGCGGAGTTTTCAAGATCTAAGCATACATAGAGACAGACAGACAGCGGGAAGCGACTTTGTTTTATACTATGTAGTGATCAGCATGCACCCGTGCGAAGCCGGGGCGGGTCGCTAGTTTAAATATAAGTGTGATATTGATATTAATACATTCATCACAGCCGCACGGATCGATCAATCAAGCTAAGCTACGCTTACCGCGGTATATTCGTTTTTACATACTGAGACCCCTCCGTGCTTCGGAAAGCACGTTAAGCATTTGGTGTCGGCTGTTATTCGTGGATCTTTGACAGTCGTTATTGGTCGGCAGAAGTCCGAAAGTCTGACAACCAGTCTTACCAAGGGGTATAATCGTATTATCCAGTAACTGGGTTGTGGAGGTCAGATAAGCAGTCGCTCCATGCAAAATACTGGTATTCAGCTACACCCGGTTAGACTGGAAGCCGACCCCAACATAGTTGGGAAAAGGCTGGGCAGGTGATGATGATGATTGAATAAAATTGCAAAACAAACTGATAAATAAACGAGATGGAGGCATGACAAAAATACACCTTTGTCTCAGAATTTGTAGACACTAGGTTTTCGAAACACTTACACAGACCTTAGTCGTATCCAATCCATACGATCTAGAATTCTAGAGTTACATAAAATATTACCAGAATTGCCTAGCCTCAGTACCAATAAATTTTTACCAAAAATAAATATAAAGCTGTATTCACATAGTCATAAATGAATCTAGGTTGCGGCCGGCCACAAATCAAAAATTCATCGTATTGCTATTGTAGTTATCAATAGCCCACGCTTGCGTCAGACGTCTGAACTAATATTTTCTTATATAGTTTTAGTTATAGATAGGTGAGTGTGTGTCTCACATTGCGATCTAATTTTTGTTGTTAAAGTCAATCTCGGTTGATATTGTTTTTTTTCTAAAACAGCCCTGCGGGGTGATTGCGTA